>CM057144.1:12678755-13278755 GCA_029964075.1 Patiria pectinifera | reverse complement strand
CGTGTCAGTCAGTGATATTTTTGTAATGCATTAATAATCCAACAAAGAGGGGTATATCTAAACATTGTGGGCGGCACAAAGCATTTTTCTCTCAATACTTTATTACTTTATTTACAGATGCCGAGTTATGTACATGTACTCATTAAGGTATTTATATGCGTACTGAAAATGCTGTAAAATAATTGTTATTTGGGTTCAAGATTTCTGTTAATTTCCAACAATCACATGGCACACCAAATAAAGTCTCTCAAACGTTCAAAAACAGGCGTTTGTGAACATAAAGCTTACAATTACGTATTTGTGTATATATTCAGATGAATGGGTTTTAATCAATAAAGTTGTGTACAGTGTTAATATACAACGGTACTGAGCAATTCTGTTATTCTTTGGACGATTTGAGTAAAGTTAACAATCAACACTAAAGTACAACAAAACTGTAAAGATTTGATTGGGTGCAATTTTCGGAGCAGTACTATTTCCCCACAGATTGTTTTATAACTTCTTTCCACTGTCTTACCGTTTTCTTAACCAGTGGTACATGTACTCCCCTAACCTCCAAGGATGGTGCCATTTTCCTACACAAGGGCAATATAAAGTTCGGCCTGTATAGTCACCGTACATATTAATGTCTGCTTATAAATACCTTGACATCAAACAAATACTAGTGTTGACCGTTAAAATCACTGTGCGAAATTGTTGAGAGAAAAAAATGTTCTCACGTTCAAATGCTACTTGTTCGCATTTACCATTATCAGAAGCCTAACTTCAGCTTCAAGAAAGTGTGAAAACGTTGAAGACTTTTTCCATAAATAATGTACATGCAAACATATTGTGTAATGGCTATTACTATAATGTGATTGTAAAAAAATTCTGCTGCTTGTATACTGCACACAACGTCCGTTGGACTATCTCGGTACAGTGGTACCGCTGAAGATCATTCATGCTGCGTACCGTACCGTCGTTGCATGGTTCTGGATTTTGTTATTGAATACAAAGACTGAGAAACTTTATATTGTACAACCGGTTAATAAAGTTTACTAGAAAACTCGCTAGAAAAAAAAATGCAAACGAAACTTCGAACTCTAGGTTATCAAAGTAAACAGAGTTATCGTTCCCACAACTCGAAATATTATGGGCACAATGCTGAACACTCGACCCGCTTCGACCGATAAGGTTTTCCGTCGTTGTTACAATAAATTGTTTACATGTTTAAAATTAGTAGCCGTAACTGATATAGGTTGTTTACGAAATTTGTTACAAATTGTTTCTTTTTCGCATTGTCACTGCATCTACAACGGAAAGAAAATTTCCTATTAAACAGAAAGAACAAAGAAAGAACACGACTGTACAAAATGCAACCCGTGTAGGCCTACCCTCCTTTCCCATACCAAACACTTCGTTTAACCTTATTTTTTTTCCAGCTTATTTTACGGCCAATTCCCTTTCTAATGGTTATAGTCAGCTACAGAGGCTTTAAGGTTAAACTTACACTGAGAAAAACTAAAGATGCATATTAGTCCATTTCAGCATGCATCGATTCGCGAAGTTCAACTCCTCTCGTCACCACTACGGTATGCTTGCGCTTTTTATGGTCATGATAACCGTCATAAGAGATACAGAGCCTCAACAATACAATAATAATTGCATTGATCGGTGTGTCTGAAAGCTCTTCACTTTGTACACTTTCTCAAAAACATGTTTCAACTTTTATGCAAGCTATATTATATGAAACAATTATAATTATGTCATAATCATATAACCCGCACCAAAAGTAGTATTTTTGAGGCTTCACTTTATTACAAGTAAAACTGTTAGGTACACAACCAGACTGATATTTTCTTTTGCTATAACTGCGAACCAAAAGGCGTCTTCCATTTTCAGACGATTTCAAGGTGTTGCTCTGGCGACACGCCATGTTTAGTCTTGTGAGTCTCAAACAGCTCAATCAACTTCTTGACGTAGAGGGCGTGCATGCTTTCCACCTGGTCACGTGACGGGTTGGGAGTTTTCTCCACCGTGATTGGTTGTCCCACTGAACAAAATCCAAACAGAGAAAATAAGGTAAATCAAATTTTGAAGACATAGAAGTAAAGAAAGTTTGGTTTTCCTTGGACGTAGGCATATAAGAAAATAAATCGTCAGCCGAAACAAGTCTTGAAGTGCAGAACTTATTCGGACGAAGGAACAGCTAAAGTCCCTTGATAACCAAGATATGCTACGGCAGCAGTATCATTCGTCATTTGTGCATTTTTTCGTTTGAAGCAACAAAAGTGCTCCACATCTAAAAAAAAAAAAAAAAAAAAAAGGACGCTTAACAACTAACCTGATGAACTTTTAGCTCAGAAAATGCTGTACATTCCGAGAAAAACAATTATCTAGGATCTCGATTTCAATTCAAAAGTTGCCGAGTCATGTTTTGAATTAATTGCACCCGAAATCAGCGTCCGGGACACGTTCTCATTCAGCCGATTGCAGCTACGCGATGTGGCGCGCTGAACCGACGAATGAAAGCAACCGTGCGCGCGTGTGCGTCGTGTCAACGCTTACACGCGCACCCATTCTCAAATTAAAAACGGGAATTTCCAAAAATGCGTCTTCAGACGAATCGTTGGAAATGACCTTCTTTTATTGTCTTCTTCAAAATGAGAGAAAGAATAATTTCACAGGGAGTTTAGTGCCATTACTATCTTTAAATAAAGTATGCTTTTTCAACAAGAATATCGTCAGTTACTTTTTGGATAGCTGCAAACACCAACGAAACTTGGGTTTATTTCTGAGCTAGCTTTTCACCATTATAACGATCGTTTCCTTACCGACTGTTGTTATGGGCGTTCTGTACGGCAGTATGGAGAAACCTCGTCCGTAGAAGAGCGGCGGACTGAAGCCACAAATCTTCGTCATGACATTCTGAAAGCGTCTTAACCTCGTCCCCGGAGTATTGGCGATTTGGTCGTAGGCGTTGTTTTCACCAAACGTATAGGCTGGAACCAAATCGGCGCTGTCAGAACAAAAGATAATTGAATGAAAATAATGTTATTTTCTCACCTCGTGCTATTTTTTTTTTGGGGGGGGGATAGTAGCATCCATCATTCAAAATTACATCATTCAAAATTACCTTTATGAGTTAACAAGCTGTTTTAGTTTTCAAAAATAGAAAACAAAATATTCAAATTCGTATCGGTGTAGGCGCCTGTATTATATTTAAAGGTAAAGTACATCATTTGCAGCTATCCAAAAAGTAACTGACGAAATTATGATTGAAAAGCATAATGTGTGACATTGCGTAGCTGTCGACTGAATGAGAACCGTGTCCCGGACGCTGATTTCGGGCGCAATTCAAATCTCTGTATAAGTCACCGATTATAATAACGACTGTTTTATGAATTTTTTTTTTTAACTATTAATTTTAATTTTAATTACCCGTGTACGAGAGCCAACTTGACGAATCCTTTCCTGGCTTGGATGCTGAGACGATGCACTCCCGGGTGCGCGTCCAGTGCTTCTTGAGCGCCCCCAACGACGACAACGCCGACGTTACCCACGCCATTCTGGCTCAGAAGCCACTCAATGCTGTCCTTACGGACACTCGTTGAACCTGAATATTCATGAGTGAAAGTGGGTTCGTCACAATTAAAATTCAAAATGTTAAGGATCGAGTTGTCTACAGGGTGAGCAAAAAACGAAACCAAAATGACAGGACCAAGATTTGAACGAAGTGTTGCTTGTAGCAAAATCTAGGATATGAAAGCCCAGTCATTAAGCTTTCTTTTAGTACGAGAATCATGCAAATCACTCGTGTAATTTTCAAGTTATATGGAATTTGAAACCCACCGCCGTTTTAAAGTTTTGTCCACAGACCACTAAAAAAATTGTTCTTTCAGCAAAACGGAAACAAAGCACATAGGGATGTGTGTGAATTGTTTTCGTTTTGCTGAAAAAAACTCACACTTTTTAGTGATCCGTGGACAGAACTTTAAAACGGTGGTAGTGTTTAAAATTCCGTAACTTCAAAAGTACATAAGTGATTTGAGTGATTCTTGTACTAAAAGAAAGCTCATTGTTTGGGCTTTCATATCCTAGATTTTGGAAGTGATACAGGAAAAACTTCATTCAAACATTTATTCTGTCATTTGGGTTTCGTTTTATTTTTTTACTCACCCTGTATTTCACAGACTGCATGTCTGCATATACCAAATAGCTACATCTCTATGGTATCAATTTGGAAAATAAATTACCAAAATGTGGACTGCACCTTTAGATTTTTAACCCCTTCATCAATTCTTTCCACAGACAGCACTACAAAGCTTTAAATTTGTTTCATTTCTAGCTGCGCGGTAAACAAGTTTCTCAGGATCAAAAACTGAAGCAAACAAATTGGAGCGACCTGTCAGTTACACAAATCGAGAAAGTTACAGATACGGTTTGATTTTGGCAAAATGTTTCTTAAATGCAACAAAAAGGACCAATCTGTAAGATGTAAGGTGAACACAGAAAGACAAAAATGTTCTACCTGAGAGCATGAAGTAATCCCTGAAGACGGGCATCTTGAACATCTGATGCAACGTCATGAGGAACACCTTCATCCCCGGAAACACGGTGCTCAGGCCAGTCGCATCAGTGGCGAAGTTAAAGAAACCCCCAAAGACAAGAACGCCGTGAGGGTGGCATCCCATGAGGTAGTTCTTAGATGGGTCCAACTCGGCCGTCTTGACCAAGTTGACGGGAAAGTAATCTCGGCCTCGCTTCCAGATCTCCCATCGGCGCACCCACATCCACAACCTCGATCCTCTGCAAGGGGTGTTCCAATCGTACGCCAGCCAGGCTATGTAGATCAGAGACACCCAGTAGAAATCGGTGAATAGGAGGTAGACGATGATAGCGAGGCTGACATGGCCGACGAAGATGAAGGTGGTGACGTAATGGAGGCAGGAGAGCGCCTCCAAGAGGCGTGTCCAGGATTCTAAGAAGTTGACTTGGAAGGTGACGGAGGCGGAGTCGACTCGAGATCGGAGTTTCTTCAACTCCTTGGAGTATTCCACCATAAGAGCCGTATCCATGGTAACGGTGGCTTCAACCTCACAGAAAATCAGCAGAATATATCAATATTTCGCTGTAAAAGAAAAATTGGGAGTTTTTGGTTTTAGAAGTGCATTTACGTCAAGATGCACGTGTTACTCTAATCATGATGGAACAATTAAGTACACGTACTTGTTTACAAGGGACCATACACTCCTTTTCATTTCACATGGCACTGCAATGTGACAGGAGATAACAGAGAGAAACTGATATTTGACAAAGCATTGAAATCCACTGAGCCAATAAAGAAGATAATGTAGGTTTACATTGATTTCACACGCAATGTTGATGACGTTGATTTCCCACTAGTTGTAGTCCGATGAAATTAATACAAAAACGCGCCAACAGACTCATGCCGAAACAATGATAATGCCTACGAATTTGATCGATGTGAAAGGAGTTACAATACTGCCTGAAACAAAAACATGTCAACAAAATTGGCTAAAAATGCATTTTCATAGAGGAAATAATTGAGGAGAAAAAATACAATAAACATTCTTTGTTTTTATAAATGCCACTGAGCATGAAAACACGTTTACTTACCTGGAACCTTTACGCGACACCTCGACCAGCAGAAATGCAAGGTTTTTCCTAGTTCTCCTTCTTTATACACAAACTTAAACACGACATAAAACTGTCAATATCTGCAGTTCTTTGTCACGTTTCACTGCTTTTTACCACAATTATAAGTAGCATGGCATTTTCAGGGTTTTAACAGGTCGTTCCAAGCGTGCGTCTGAAGCCGTAAAAACTCGATGTTGAAGTGTTGCACAAAACCAGCTGAATTTGCGAAATTCAACTTGACAAATATAGGAAATAGCTGAATCGAAACTCTCCTGTGCAACTTATGAATCAAAACAGATTGCAACACACAGCTACAGCTGTGAAAATCCGAACAATAACAAAGATAACATCTCGAAACCAAAGATTGCGCAAACATCGTGTTGACCACAAAATTTTGACATCAACAATGTTAAAGTTCGCGGCTTAGTACCCGACGGCTGTTTGCCATTGTTCAACTCTCGGAAACAATCAACATTTCCAAAGTCCCTGGACCACCGCGCAAGCCCTGCTCATTTGTATACAAACGAAACGTCAGGTTGATCGAGATAACGTGTACCAGACGGCTGTTGCGTGTTTTGATGACTGCAACATCACTCGACAATGTAAATTTCCTCGTCAGTACTGTTATTGCAAAATTATGGGTGATGACTGTTCAAAGTACGAGGTATTGTTAGCTAGGTTATCAGTTAGACTAAAGAAGCCAAACTCTGACAAACTTTCAGGTAGATCGCGAAGTAGTCCCATATTGTACAAGTTGGAACAACTTAAGCCTTAAATATAAGGCAACAATTTATTCATCATTCATGGATGTAGGTTTTGAATACGAAAAATTATCTAAACTGTTCGTGAAGTTTTGACTTCAACGTAATACATGTAAGCTATTTATTCAATGAACAATCGTGTAAGGACAAACAAACTCTGCTAAGGGCGTTTTTGTTTTTTAATGCGAATGACGTCACCATGACATCACAACGATTCTTCCTTCTTTTTATTCATTACTGTTTTCTCGAAAGCAATGTTATCCTGATGCTATGCAGTATAACAAAAGGTAATATGGTTATCGGTAAAAAAATATCTAAGAGATCTACCAACTATGAAACTTAGAAGTTCCCAGATATTTTCCTAAGTGTTGTGTTCATCGTAAGTGTAAAAAAGTAAGAAAAACTTAGTAACAAAATCAGCCTTCAAGAATAGTATTGGTATTTGGTACATGGTAAATACCACGATGAAATACTTTTAGTTCCCTTTTTCATCTGTTACCTATACGTTAGGAACCATTCACTATAAAGTAAATTATACCTGAACTCAAAATTCAATTTACATCTGCGAACTCATCTTTTTTTTCATTATAAACTAGAGTAATTTAGAAGTTTCTAGATTTTGCATATTTGTGTTGTTTTCATCTTAGGTTTACACAAAGTAAGAAAAATATCAGCTGTCTGGAATAGTAGACCGTTAATTCCACCGTGCAATACTAATGCAATACTAATCTAAATTATATAAGAATTTAAACTTTTATCTAGCAGTTGTATTAAACACTGGAATTTGATTGCACACTTTAACAAGTTACTGATCTTTGGTTAGGAGCTATCGAGAGCTAGTACTATGGCAAACAAGATTATTCATCTGCAGCAAAAGCCTCGAACATGAAGTTTAATTTCAGGACAAATATTCACTATCTTTGGTCACAGAAGATCATTTTAAAATTATTTTTGATATGATATTTGGTAAATAATGTTTGTATAAAAATATCACCTTGTTTGCATTTCTGGGCAAATTAAAAAATGTACATACATATGGACAAGATTTTATACAATTTGCAATGATAACTATGCATATCAGCAAATACACAACGGTGCACAGGAAAAAAATTACATCAATTGCGTTATTCATAAACCATGATATCATTACAGCACACGTACTAGCAATATATTAATATAATGTCACATATTAGAAAATACTCTCTCTGATACAACAAATATTACAATTTCCACACTGTGATTTCCATATAATTTTACATCCACGGGCTTCCAAAATCACATCTAAATCTCAAAGTTTAGCTTCGTCCTGCTATTTTTTGTTTTAAAAACTATGACAATATACAGATGAGACATGATTTTAAACCTCAAGTTAAAAAATAATTCATCTCTTTACCCATTTTTGAACAGGAAATCACATCTCCTTTGGAACGTTAACATTCATGACTTTTCTTACTCTGGGAGTCCTTAAAATCTTTCAATTTTTTTCAAATGATCACCAACTTTTCGTGAGGCTCGACGCCATATTTGGTTTTGTTTTCGTCAAACAGTTCCTTCAGAGAGTCGATGTACATCTGGTGAACTTTGTCAATCTCCTCTTGTGATGGAGTCGGTGATTTCTCGACCGGAATTGGCTTTCCAACTAAAAATAAACAAACAAAACGAAAGAAAAATGCACAGCTTATCGGACTGAAATGGTGTTTAATACGGTGACAAGTAAGCTACGGTAATATGATAAAGGATAAATTCTTTCCATGATCATCTAAATTTTAAGTTCTATTTTTAACATGGCAAGTTTCCCGCTACCATGGAAACCTTATCTCGTGATTTCTAATCAATGAATCACACATCACATCACAAGACAAATTGTAAGTCGATCAAAATCAATCACAAGGCAATCTCAAGGAATCACAAGTCAAATCACAAGTCAAATCACAAGTCAATCACAAGTCATATCACAAGTCAAGTCACATGTCGATCACAAGTAGATCACAAGTCAATCACAATTCCAATCGCAATTCAAATCACAAGTCAAATCACAGGTCAAATCACAAGTCAATCACAAGTCAAATCACAAGTTGATCAGATATCAATCACACTTCAGTATCAATTCAATCACAAGTCAAATTACACTTCAAATCAAGTCGATTACAAGTCAAATCACAAGTCAGTCACAATTCAAATCACAAGTAGATCACAAGTCAAATCACAATTAACAATGACACTGGAACGCTCTAGTCGTAGTTAATTTTACAAACGACTTGTGATGACTTTGATCCCAACTTTGCTGTAGTCTCTCTCACGGTACTTACCCACAGTGTATATGGGTCTGCGATACGGCAGGAACCCAACGCTATAATTGAAGATGCCTCGACCGTGGAACATGGGAGGCGCAAAGCCAATCATCTTGGTCAAGCGAGTCTGCAAATTCCTGAGAAAGGATCCCTCTGGATTGGCGACTTGCTCAAAGATGTCCGTCTCTCCAAAGGAGTAAACGGGAACCAGACAAGCGCTGAATAAAGAAATAATATCCAAGTGATCTTCCTGAAGTGATCTTCTTAAACATGTTTGGGAATTTCTGAATATTTTTTTGAACTTTCCATTTGGTGAGGAATGTAACAAAACATACAAATATTAGGCTGAGCAAAACAATTACAGGAAAAGCAATAAAACCTGAAATGACAATCTTTGACAAGTTGAGCGGAGAAGTTGACTGGAGTGGGGCTTGAACTTGCGACCTCCGGATTACCGTTCCGGTGCTCTACCAACTGAGCTCTCCCGCCCTATGTTGGCGGTTCCCTAAATCG
Organism: Patiria pectinifera; assembly: GCA_029964075.1. Classification (NCBI taxonomy): domain Eukaryota; kingdom Metazoa; phylum Echinodermata; class Asteroidea; order Valvatida; family Asterinidae; genus Patiria; species Patiria pectinifera. Next base: position 13,269,550 of record CM057144.1, on the reverse strand, counting down.
TCCATGTCTTTGTTCAAGGAGGGCTAGTCAGAAGCCACAAATCTGTATGACTCTAGCAGGGTTTGAACCTATGTGACCTCCGGATTATCGTTCCGGTGCTCTACCAACTGAGCTATCCAGCCCTATGCTGGTGGTTTCCCAAATTCATCAATATCTTTGTTCAAGGGGCACTAGTCAGAAACCATAAACCCGTATATGCCATGCAGCCAGGGATCACGCCCAAAGTCACGATGCTGACCTGGGAAATAGCAAACGGGGATCACTCAGAGAGAATGCTGCTTTTTGTTACAAATTCTCAAATGAACCACAAATGGAAACTGACAACGTGAATTATAACAATCTTTAAAAAGTTGAACAAAGAATTTGACTGGAACGGGGCTTGAACCTGTGACCTCGCTATAACAGCTAAAATTAGAATTGAAACAAAGTTTGTAAATGTCTCTCGAGTTGAAGTAATTCATAATGTTTATGGGGTCGATTTTAAACTTCTCCTCACCCATGTTGGATAGCCTTTTTGATGAAGCCTTTCCTTTTAGTCAAGTAGACAGCATAATTATGCGGGTGCGCCTCCAAAGCTTCTGTAGCTCCGCCCACAACGATGATAACGGCGTTACCAGGTCCTGACTGACCGAGCAGATAATCTATACTGTCCCTGCTGACATCACAAAGGCCTGGAATGAAAAATAACAAATGGGCGATTAAAACTATCCTCCACTTCTTTTCTTTCAGGAGTTCTCACCAAATTCTCATAGTTTAAAATAGAATATAAAATTAAATTAATCAACAAGTATCAATTTAAGCTATTTCATAACTGAAGATCAACAAACTTGACAATATGGTGTAACAATGAAATTAACATAAAACAAATTAAAATAACTCAAATTGTTGAAGGAATGTGACCACTTTTGCCAATCTAGAAAAAAACCACCACAATGTCAAACGATGGGTTTTGAGAAGAACTTAAAAGTATTGCAAGTAAAACTTGCAGGATCCCCCTGGCATCCTGGCAGTTTGTATACAAGTGTACATGTACAGGCAGTTATGAGGACAATTTTCAGTGACGGCCTTGATTGTCCACCCGGCCGGTACCAGTTCTCAGTTGAATGGGGAGTTTGGGTGATCGACACACTGAACTAACATATGTTAGAGTCATAAGTAATACTGAGCCGAGCTCTCCAGAGACCTCGTAAAAATCCATATTGGAAAGTGTTTTTTTTAACGTCGGCCTTCTCTCCACAGACCACCTTTCAAGTTGGGTTGAGATCGATGACTGAACTTACAGTGACATGGAACACCCAGACACACAGAAGGAATACGCCATCGCAATATTCCCTTGTCTGGCTTGAAAGCCAGGGGGATAAAAAGAAATTCTATAATATGAAACACACACCTACCTGACATCATAATGTAGTCCCTCGTCACTGGGAAATTGAACCAACCGCTCAGCGTCAGAAGATACGGCGTAATTCCCGGGTACCTCTCACTGAAACCAGTCGCCTCAGTGCTGAAATTCACGAACGCCCCGAGACCCATAATGCCGTGGGGGTGAAACCCAAGAAGGTAATTCTTCTTAGGATCCAAGTCGGAGGTTTTGATGAGATGAATCGGGAAGAAGTTCCTCATGTGGACCCAGATTTTCCATCTGCGTAGCCAGCCGCTGCGTCGGCCGCCACGGCTCGGGGTCTTATGATCGTAGATTACCCACAAGATGGCCAACAGGGTGACCCAGTAGTAGGACGTGAAGAGGAAGATATACGCGAAGATGATCAACGACGTCAAACCAAGGAAGAGGAAGGTGAACCACCACTGGATGACGGCCAGAGTCTCCAGACGACGATGGAAGGGGATGTTGAGAGGGGCGAACTCCAATGCCATCTTGATTCAAGTCAATCTAGAAAAAAAAAAATCACCAAAAGTCTGTGAAATAATACCACTGAATAAGCCTCTGTACAGATGACGTCCACCTTTGTTTACATGTGCACTTTCCTATGGAGCCAGTGGGGGCCCACAGTCCACTGAGCACCATAGGAAAGCACACATGTAAACAAAGTGTGACGTCATCAGTACAGAGGCTTATTGTATTAGATATCATGAATTAACCTTACCCTATCAAATCCTCAGATCAATTGTTTCCCCCCCCCCCTCCCCCCGGAGCTGCCCCACCCAAGACGTGGGGATTGTCACTTTTCAAGTGACCAAATCCCCACCCCTTGGGCAAAATTTAAGTGACAATCCCCAACCATGCCCCGACATACATACGTGGGGCGCACTAGTGATTGCCTTTCCATGTAGTATGCCATGTTAACAATGTAATTTGAGGGACCAAAATCCCAACCCTGGGGCATGAAAAACGTGACCAAATCCCGACATCGGACCTGGGCAGCAGCGCGGCGGGGGGAGGGGGGAAACATTTGTAATGATTACACTTGTTTGCACAAATGTACCCTTAAAATATTACAGATTTCATCATTATCATGAATATGAAAGACAGAAAATTAAACACACTACTCACACACAAGAAATGAAAAAGGTTCCTTCAAAATTACATCAAACAACTGAAAAGTTTTCATTAGTTTTCTTACCGACATCACTTGTCTGATTTCCAAATTAAATCGTCTGCACAGCTGGATGGTACCTCGTCTCCACACACCTCCTCCTCACAATGACTAATGAAGAGCCCCCGACTACATCCTCAACAGCAGACATCAACGAATTAATATCAGCACAGTAGTTTTTTTTATTATTTTAATCTGTTATCCCAGCAATTATACACGCCCACCCCATAGACTGCTCCGATAATGCTATCACTACCACTGGTGTCATCAGCAAATGATCTTTGTACCTTAGGTAAACAAGAAAATAAAACTATAGAGATTGCACACAACCACCGTGCGCTCAGGTCGACCCTAGACGCGACGAAGTACAAGTGTGCTATCTACGCACGTACAATGTACGTGCGTGCAGAGTATATATAGCGCGCGCGCTTGTTTTTTGTGCATGTCATGCATGTGGTAGACTGTTCAAATTAAAATGGGGGCGTGGCTAGTGATATCAATAACGGCGTTTTCAAAATGAAAACTTAAATTCTTTTTAATTGGCTCGTGGGTTTTTTCCCCTTCAAATGGGAAGATTGCGCTGAAGAGTTAAATAAGTAAGGCCAGGGGCCTTATTCCTCCAAATCAATTCATGAATCACCAAATAAGATAAAAATGTAATCGATGAAAATATCCAATAATTTTCGTCCGTTTTTGGTTTATTATTAGTTTTCCAACTTGTTTTTTTTTACATCAATTATTATTATTATTTCAACCAAGTATTATCATGGATACGTCACAAGGCTCTGTTACATTGTAAAGATTAAATACGACTTCTTAACTTGTAAATAAAAAATGTACAAGTTTTGTGAAAAGTTTTCAAAATAAGCAAGAAAATCAGTTTCTACCGTCCGAGTACAACAAAGTTGAAGATTGAATGGATGAATTATACAAAAACCTTTTTCGATTTTCTTAGGCTTTATTTGCTGCACATAACGCCATGATAGCATAATAGCACACCAAATTCTGCTCTTTTTTTTAATGGTTAAGGGGAGGGGGGGAAGTAAAATTCCCTGAAAAAAAGGAACTACAATGATAAATTTCAAAAGTGTCTCTAGACAACCATGGAGCTATGAGACAAGTTAGCTGATTTCTTTTTCAATCGAACTTGTGGTCTGAAACTAAAAGTAGTGCAAGGCCCCCCCCCCCCCCAAAAAAACTCTGTCTCTGGTCAGCGCGCGCGTCAATTTTTAATCATGCGCGTCAACCTTTTTTTTCTTCAAATTAACACGGAAGCTACATTAGCGCCTTTTGCTAAATTGCACCATGAAAGGCAAATGATAAAGGGCACCAAGGCAAACTATGGAGGACACCAATGTATAATGAGGACACAAAAAAGCAAAATAGTACCCACCTTGTCTGTACAATACAAGCTTGAAAAAAAAAAAAGCCACCCAAAAAAACAAAAAAAAAACCGCGTCGCCGCATCAATTCCCGGAACTTCGGTCTGACCAGAGACCGACTATTTTTTTTTTTTTGGCCTGATCTCAATTTCTCGGATACGACTGAAAAGTACACCCTGCTCTAAAACTAAAAACACCATGGAAACAAGCAAAACACACTGCAAACAAAGCTGCGAAAGACAATGCGAAGTCATTGCAAGAAAATACGACAGGTTCTACAGAAAACTATTGTTCTATACAAGTGAGAAAATATTAAAAGCTCAATCAGAATTCTGTATATTATTTTCTTCATTTACTTTTTTAATTTTTTTTTTAGAACACTGCATTGAAGGCTTCTTTTTGTTGTTGCTCAAACCCTGCTACATGTTTAAAAAACCAAACAAACAAATGTACAGTAAATGGGCTTTGCATTGACTAAAATTGTTAAGTACTCACTTCTTTTTTTTTTAAAGTTGAACAAAGAAATTGACTTAGGCCAAAAAAAAAAAGTCTCCGGTTTCTGGTATGCGCGCGCGTCGCCAGCCGCATTGCTGCGCGCAAAAAAAAAAAAAAAAAAGTTTTCAATGAAAGATGATGTCTCAAAACCGCCAAACTCACTGGTTTGACTGGAATCCTGCTACTGCACAATTTTAACGTGTTTTTAGATGGGGTTATGATCAGAATATAAGCTTTATGGCCTCTCTCTCCTCTCATATATGCACACGTTTAGTCGTGGCACCATTTTGCAGTCATCAGCCGACATTTGAAGCAATAAGTCAAAAAAAAAAAAAAAAAAAAAAAAAACACACCACTTTTGGACAAGCAGCAGGGCTTGAACCTACGACCTCCGGATTACTGTTCCGGTGCTCTACCAACTGAGCTATCCCGCCCTATGTTGGCGGTTCCCCACAATGTCAGTATCTTTTGCAGCCAGTGCGTGCTTTTCACGCTTAAAACGCTTGCAAACGCATTATTGCATTAAAACCTAAACATTAACTTATAAATTGATATCATAATTGCATTATTAAATTTTCTTATTTCAGCCTTCTCGTAAATTTTTTTTTAAATTTGTCTAAATTTTGAAAATAAAAACAAAAAATTTGAATCAACGATACGAAATTGATATATTAATACTCTGCACTTAAAAAAAAACCAAATTGTAATTATTTGCAACTATAATATGATTTAAAGTTAATTTTTTTCATATTTTAAAGTTGATTTGTTCCAAAATATTATTTTTAGTAGATGGTTCTGTGATGAAAAATAATTGATACAAAGCTTGGCACAATGATCTTCCATTTAGGTATGCATGGGATTTAGTACATATACACACAACTTATATTCTTCGTTTTAACTACGCTGCTAATATTTTAGAATATGTATAACAAAAAAAATCTGTATCACTTCTTTAAATCACTCAAATACAAACTTTATTTCAGAATATTATTTTTTACTTCACATGATATAAATATCTAAGCATTTCAATGGTTGTGATTTGTAACTATGATTCTGTTATTCAAAGTTGCAATAGCAATTCAACGCACAGAATTTGTCTTTTTATTCATCGGGTTAATAATTAAATCTCACACCGTCTTGGTTTCTGTTTTTTTCTGGTTCCTGGCTTTAAAGGTTCAAGGGTCAAGCCTACCACAACCGCTGTTTGTCTCCGACTGTTGGTTGGTCTCACTCTCTATATCACGTTCAGCGTTTCCTTCTCCTCGATGCCATATTTGGTCTTGTGCTCATCGAACAGCGCCACCAAGGATGCGACGTATTCTGCGTGAATTTTGTTGATCTCTTCTTGGGTCGGGCTCGGGTTCTTCTCAAGGGGAATCGGCTTACCAACTGAAAAAAAGTAAACAAACAAACAAATACACATAGACAATGCAAATAAGTCTTTATAAATATATACATTTGTAATTTAAAGGTTATATTTCAACATTTGCTTTTGCTGTAATTTTCAGAAATGGATGGATTTTGGGGTGGGGTTAGTATGTTATAGCAAATATTGTCACACTGACCTGTTTAAAAATTTGTGGTCATAGATGCTGGACAAACCATGAAAAAAAACTTTTCTTGTAGTCTTGACCCTACTTCAGATGAAGTGGAGTAGTTTATAGACGTTGGGGAATTGTCGGGTAAGGGAGCCAGTTTAGCTGGTTCAGTTTTTTTTTACATTTTTCTCCACAACGGCCTGTACCCAGCTACGTCTCATTTTGCCAGAATGCCTCTAATTAGTTGAGCCGCTATCTACGTCGCCACGAATACTAACAGCTCCCTCTGTTGGCCAGCCGTGGTTTATCTTAACGACTTTTGACGCCTCCTTATTAATAATTACCGAAAGGTCAAACGAACACGTCTGTAATCTCAGCCACAGAAAGACCACTGTTTGCTATCACAGCAGTGTAAATGATGCAAAGTCTAAGAGGTCGTTATGTATGTTTGTCTGTCTGCTGGTAGGCAATTTGACGGTGATTAATTTATGGCATGGGGTGTTTCTAAACGTTGGCCTCTCTCCAGTTTGGCTACAGGGGATTTATTAGCATCTGACTTGGGGAAATTCAGGTCAAAGAGACCAATCTGCGACAAGAACGTCTACATGTGGTACTGGTGTGCATTTGCGGGTAGTACGGGGAACCGGGGAACCCTATTGTGATAAAACACAGGTGCACAGGCACCGGTGAAAGAAACCCCTTACCCAACCCAAAGATTAAATTGACAGCGGTTGTCTGAAGGGCTTTATAGCTTTACGGTGTAAAGTGCAACTTTTGCGAGCGTCATCTGTCGCGCCTTAAACAGGCATGCAACTGGGAAATCACAAAAAAGAGGAAATTCAAATTTTTCCCAGACTTTGTACAGTGTTTTTCTATTTTCAATGGCACACATGGGAAGTAAAAAAAGAGGAAATCAGCTGATCCAAGGAAAAGTTGCATGCCTGCTTAAATTAAACACATAAACGTGGAATCTGTTTTGGTTTCTCATGCAGACTGGTTTTCATTTTTGAAAATTAAATTCCCACAAATGGCATCAAAACCTCTTTTTTTCATTGTCTTAAAAGTTACTAAAATCATTTGTATGGTTGGTTACGGGTACCCGATCCCATAATCTGGAACTGGTTCCTGACGTCAGCGGTCGGGTACTCAGGTATCCGATGCAAACCCCTAATATGTAGTAACAAGGTCAACAAATACATGATTGGTCTTTCAATGAACAAATGTCACATGCGTGAAGCCAGTTTGTAGGTAATTTCAGTACCCAATAATTTCTCCAATAACAATTTGTGGGGAGTGTGGCCTAGTGGTTAGGGTTCGTGACTCATGATCAGAGGGTCAGGGGTTTGAATCCAGCTGCTGGTCATTTTGTTCTGTTCTTGGGCAAGCCACTTCACCCCACTTGCCTCTCTCCACTGAGGAGTAAAAATGGGTACCGGCTTTAGCTGGGGAGTAACCTATGAACAAGCATCCCATCCAGGGGAGTAGAAACATTCTCAGTCGTTTCATGCTACTGAAACCGGACATAAACGTCGGCCTGATAGGCCACATTGGCTCGTGACAGACTTTACAACCACTACCAATCATTTCTCCAGCCACCAACAGACAAACAAATAGATGAACAAACAGACAAGACGACTACTACAGCCTTCCACTCGAACAACCTCACCCCCAGCAACTTACCCACGGTGTATATGGGTTTTCTGTAGGGCAACAGTCCCATGGAGTAGTTGAAGATTCCACGGCCGTGGAATATCGGCGGAGCAAACCCAATCGCTTTGGTCAGTCTGGTTTGGAGTTTCCTCAAGAATGAACCCTGTGGGTTGGGAACCTGCACGTAGACATCGGTTTCCCCAAAGGAGTATACCGGCACCAGATTAGCACTGAAAATGATAAAAACATATACAAAATGTTTCAAAGCTGCAGTCTTTAAGTTAAGAAAAAAATAAGTTACTTTATTTTGGTTGCAAATTTGAAATTTTGATCAGAAAACAATGATTATTTTAACATAATATCTGTGTTTTAGATCCCAAAATTATGGCAGGGACAACCTTTAAAATTCTGCAAGTTTGGTAGATATCAAGTTTTCTGGGCACATGGAAAAAAAATGTGTTTCTTTCTAATTAAATTAGGAAGCATCTCAGGCCATCAGCCCCTCTCAAAATGTTGGCCACCGGTATCAATGAGGGAAAATCGTCATAGCGCGTTTTTTTTAAGGGTATACACCTCCCGAGTTGGAAAATATGTGATAGCATTGCAGCAGCTTTGGCTTTTTGGGTGTTATCACCATAATTCAAAATGTCCATCAAAATGCTTCTTTTAGGGCTTACCACTTGTATACCTATATATATGCACATTGCCATCATTTATGCCCTGATTTGATACTGACCAAACCCCCAGGCTGATGGCCTATCATAACTTGAACACTATTTGGAACAAATCCCATTCTACGTTGACACATGTTACTGTAGTGCAAGTTCACAATGTTTTCCAGCTTAAATTTGCTGTCGGAAACACGGAAAGAAAAAAATGGGAAGTACCAAGTTTGAGACTGTCCCTTACACCCTAACCATCCCAACCCTTCAATATCCAACTCTTTTGTTTGATTCTGCTGGAGTGAGTATTGCACTAGTACACTGATTATGCTTTACGTGGGGTCAGGCGTACCACCATAATCAGAGTCCAAGAGTTTGGGTGTAGAGTTTACCACATGGTGTTGGATTTTGCAAGAGTGAAGAAGGTTCCTAAAAAATTAATCAAGGGGACTAAGTTTAACCCTAACCTTCCCAAATCCTCTTTGCAAAATGGAGGATTTCGCAGGATTAAGGCTATATGGCCAACCTGTGTGGCAGATTTTGGAGGATGCACTATGTCAAGGTCTTGGGCCACACCTTGTGTTGTTCATGCTCAGCCGGACATTAATTTAGTCCTAGATTATACTTGAAATCCTCCGCACTGCTCCAGGATGTCACTGGCTCTGCCTCAACATTCTGACAGTGATTGCTGGAGGATTTTGCAGGATTGAGGCAGTGGTCACCCCTCCAAGGACCACATTCAAGAAAAAACGGAGGATTTCGGATGACTAAGGCTGTATGCAATTTTCACATGCGGGCAATTGGAGGATTTTGCACTGAGGATTAAGGTTGCATCCTAGCAAAAATCATGCCTAGGGAGTTAGGATTATTAAGGCAGCCACAACCTACCCATGTTGAAGAGCTTTTCTGATGAACCCCTTCCGTCTGTTCAAGTAAACCACGTATCTATGAGGTTGGGCCTCCAGCGACTCAGTGGCCCCGCCCACCACGATGACGGCAGCGTTGCCGGGGCCAGATTGCCCTAGCAACCAATCAAGACTCTCCCTGCTCACATCACATCCTCCTATAAAAAAAGTTAAATTGGAGCAAAACAAAAAAGTTAACATTGACATAAAAAAACTTGACTTTTGACTTTATTCAAATGTGGCCTGAAGTTACGATCAAAACAATATCAAACTTTTCAGTAACACCCCTCCAAAACTGTCAATTTTGTATAAAAAGATTGAAGAAAAAAACAATTATGGGGAAAGGGAATATTCTCGTCTCTACCAATCCACTCAAAATCTTTCATGACAACACTTTCAAAGATAAGTTCAATAAATTAAGTTAAATATTAATTTAAAACCAAATTTAAGGCCGATTACTTAGGTCCAAATGGTCGTAATAAAAGTAACAAAATTAAATGCTTCACTTCGCACTAAAAAAATTATCACAGATTCTATGAATGTAATCTTGAACTGTATAATTAACTAAAAAATAATAATTAATCTCATTACCGCCCATCATAATGTATTCTCTCGCCAAGAATAATATTAAAAGCAAATTTAAGGCCGATTACTTGGGTCCAAATGGTCGTAATAAAAGCAACAAATTTACATGATTCACTACGCACTAAAAATTATCACAGATTCTATGAATGTAATCTTGAACTGTATAATTAACTGAAAAAAATAATAATTAATCTTATTACCGCCCATCATGATGTATTCTCTCGCCAAGGGTAACTTGAACCATCCCGTCAGGGTCAGGACGAACGGCTTGATTGCCGGAAACTTCTCAGCAAACCCGTTAGCCTCCGTGCCAAAGTTGACGAAAGCCCCCATGCTCATGATCCCGTGCGGATGAAACCCAAGCAAATGGTTCTTGCCCGGATCCAAATCGGCCGTTTTGATCAGGTGAATGGGGAAGAAATTCCTCATGTGGACCCAGACCCGCCAGCGTCGGATCCACTCGTAGCGACGTCCGCCTCGACGCGGCGTCTCGCGATCGTAGTAAACCCAGAGGTACGCCAGGAGAACCAGAGGGTAGTATTGAGTGAAGAGGAAGAAGATTGACGCCAAGACGACGACGACGCCTAGCAAGAGGAATGTTAGCTCCCACTGTAAGACGGCAAGAGTTTCCAGACGTCGATGGAGGGGGATATGGAGAGGTGCTAGCTCCATTCCCATCACCTTGACGTGACTCTCGGACATGTCTGAACTAGTCTCCTCGCTGATGAAAAAAAAAAGGGAACAAAAAAGGAACTCTGTTTCTCATTTTAGGTTGGGCCCAACTCGAATATAGCATGTGATGAGGAATGCAACTTTAGGTTCGTTCTTCATTTGAGTATTAAACGTAGCCTAGCAATAAATACGTTTTTCTAAACAAAACAAGAAAATACAATGTATCTTAAACTTGCCATGCTTGCACAGAGATGAACAAAACAAATTTAACTGAATACCTAAACAATTTTATACATGGACTTTTCCCTGCAGTGATCTATCACATCAGCCATCAGAAAGCGATAACATGTCCTAAAGTAAAGTCAAATTTAGCACTAGCAGGGAAAATATTGAAGCATTTACTGGGAAAAAAAATGTTGCAGCCTGACGCCACTTCAGCAGTTGTGTACAAATAAAGTCTATGGAGAGTCAAGATTTTTTTGGAGTAGGCCTAGCTAGGCCCATTTTCTAACAAAATTGGAAATGTTTCTCAGTCCCAGATTCATGTCTTATCATAATTTTTGCAATGACTGACCTTCATTGAGATGATATATGAAGAAAACAGTGGCGTCAGGTTGCAACTTTTAAGTTGGACCCTCCATAAGTGGACCTATTTCTAAATGACAATTTTGTTTTACTCTGCTGGGCATGGCTAGGGCGCCTACCTTTTCATCTTTTGCGTTCCTGCCTTGGGCTCAGCCATTCTGTGCACACGCCGCGCCCATCACACAAACACCTAAAAATATCGACACTTCCTTGGCCAAGAACAAACCAGAATTTTCCCGGCGCCTACCTTTTACGGACTGGCTTCTTAATATCAGGAAATTATTGCTCAGTCTTGTCTTACATGCTTTTATTCCAACAAGTTTCATTAAACTTCACACGCAAGTTCATCCTTCTTAAGGCTGTAATCATATTCACATCGCATATCCATGGATCGACCGTAAGTGCGCCCTCTATTGAACACATTTGACAAAACGAGCAAGTTAATTAAAAATACGAATTAAGAACATTTTTTCAGCTTTAAAAAGAGGCCTAAGTAACACACACTGTCGTCTTTTTAAACGCGCGTTTAAAAAGACCCCAAAAGTTCCACACAAAAAAAGGTACTCAAAGTTTAAAAGTGGTCAAAAATATTCAAACCAATGTTTCAAACTTGAAGTTTGAAGGGGGAGGGGAAATGGGCGTGGTTAGAAAGAGTGCGCCAATGTCAATTGGAAAATCCTGCAGAGTTTGAAGTGTCTCAAACTTGGACCTATTTCGAGTTCTTTCCAAGAATTTTGGGAAAATTTCAAAATTCGTTCCCATCTTTAATAAAATAATGAACGATAAAAATTACAATTTTAATGAAAGTCAACTTTCACTATTTATTTGCAATGAAAGCAGTTTATAAATTGAATTGTGTAATTTTGTAAAAAAAAAAAACCACCAACAAAAACCCCCAATCAGTTCAAAATTTAGACTAGGAGGCAACGGACATATCAGTCTAAATTATCAATTACATGAAACAATGTATTCTTTTTGAAAAAAAACCCCAACTCATGTACTCAATCTGGATGGAACTTAAAAAAAAGGAAAAAGAAAAAAGAAAAGAAGTTTGAATCAAACTACTTACATAAATTTACTGGCAGGTCTTGTAGGTAAACAAATCACAAAACCGTTAAAAGCCTGGTTCTAAGTTTAAATAACACTTTTTAAAGAAGATATTAATTTGTTTTGGTCAAACGTTTTGTTGCTTAATTATGCTTGAAAATGAAAAACCACAATAGAATGAAAAGGACAAAATTATCTCAAGCTGGACGGGAAAAAAAACTTCAAGAATTATAGTAGTAAATATTTTCAATAAATTTTAATAATTTCAATACCACAGCACTGGGCAAGAATTGGTCCTTGAGTATTTAACATTGTTTCTTCAAATTTTCAGTTTTCCTTCAGCCAATGAGAAAGGCACTTATCCATACTGCAATTTGATTGGCTCACGGGTCACAGTCACAGGGCAGCCATATTTTCTTCAAATGTGACTGGGGAAAAAAAAATTGTTTTGCGTGTTACGGCCAACAATATTATACAACAATTGCTCTAAATAATGGAAACCGAAAGTTACTTTGCAAACTACACTAGCACTCATTACATAAATACAAATACAATGTAAATGAATACACCCTGTATTACATAAAAGCTATTTACATAGAACTGAATAAATTAAGGACTTATACATTAAATAATTAACTTATAATTTTTTTAATGGACAATTTTTGATGGCCGAAACAAACTTTGTTATGGAGGGAATTTTTTAAAGATTTTATGAATACAATACGAGTCCTGTGTCTGTTTAAACCTCAACAATCAAATTGAAATTCTAATTATTTTTTTTTAAGTACAAACGACAGCCTCAAATGTCACAAAGAATTATGTGAAGCACACACTTTTGAAGTTCTAATGAAGTACTGTCCAGTTTAAATCATCCTAGAAAGTGAAGAGTTCTTTTCCAAAACGTGACATACACCATTTTGTTTTCCTTCCGAATCCTGCTCTCTCCTGGCTCCTTAAAAGCGACTTGGATGGCCGTTGCATACGTAAACACAACTTAAGAATACAATAAGGCGAAAAAAATGAAATTGAGAAGCACCTGTTATCCTTTTTTGTATTCTTTAAAGTTTCATATCCGTGCACAATTTCACACTCTTCAAATGGATGTGTGGCGTTTTGGAAATCAACTCTTTATGTGTTTTAGCTCAAAGTAGAAATGTTACAAATTTCAGTACCACGAGGAAGCAATGTTACATTTGCCGACTTATTCATCAAAATAATTTACAAAAGTTATATACAAAAAGTGCAGTAGTTTTATGAAATATCTGTCTGAACATTTGTTGTTTTTATACAGAGTTAACAGTGGAAGTTTAGAGCAATGTTTATGTGCCTACATGACTTATGTTCCAGCAATCAATTGTTGCTGTACTACTGAGCAGAATTTATGGTAAAACTTCAAAGGCCCAAGTTGAGCTCGGAAAAAAAACCTTCAAAGACAAGGCCTGAACATTTTGTCTTTGATTTTGGTCACAATGCCACTCTTTCATTAGTCTATGGGATATCCCCTTGCACAGCAAGGGTCTATGATATGCGAGCAGATTCGGCCATTAATTATGCAGAACCAGACTGCATCTTGACCTCGAGTTTCTGACCATTCAGCGGGCGCCTTCCATCAGGTCTTCGGTAACCCGTTGTTGTATTACAAAAATAGGGCATCCAAAAGTGACCAATCAATAGCTCAGTCCACATTTCTGATCACTTCAAAGTCGACTCCGATTGGCTGGCACACAGGGTTGCATAAAATTTGCATGTTAGGATATATCAGACATTAGTCCGTGGCTCTGCACACGTGAACGTCTGATCCTCAGACTAGTCAATTATAGAAAAACGAATCAAATATAGATTTTTTAGGGACACCAAGGCGATGAGCAGGGCATGCGTTAACTGCCTGCTAAGTGTGCAATTGTCTGCTAACAGAGACTTTGTTCTTTAGGTAAATTAAGCAGTAAGCGCAACATAGAGCATGCTTAGTACAGAGGACAAAAAATGCTACAATTACTGAAATGTGTACAAATTTGTACAGCTTTTTTCTTATTGTTAAGAAGCACCGTGAAATTAGAAAACCTGGAGAATCTAACTACATTTGCATTGTTTCTTTCACTGACAATGCAGTAAAAAAAAAAAAGGCAGAATCAAACTAATCAACAGCAAAATTCCTCTGAACTTTTCCTGGATAAGTATTTGGCACAGATTAAAAACATATCTCCATTTAGATAACCAAGAACTCACTATTCACTAAATTTGCATTCAGTCTCAGACCAGCTGACCGAAATTCAAATAAGTCATGTGACTCACAGCACTCATTTCATTGGCTAACTGTCTCAACTGGGGGACCCATTTAACTCACGGTGCAACAACCATAGAATCACTTTATATATGTAATCTTGTCACGCAAATAAAATAGCAACTTAATACTAAGTTATAAAAGATTTAAGATGAAATAAAGTTGAATACTTGGACATTGTAATTTTTTGGCCTGGATTCATATAAACTGGCAACGAATAAGTTTGGACGGAGTAAGCGATATAGTCCTGCTGAAAAAAAAGAAGAATACATTTGAGGTAAGTGGGGCCATTTTTGAAACTCTGGTTTTGCCTCAGACTTTGGCTACATGAGAATAGATCTTAGGTCTCCGACTTGGGGGACTCTGATTCAACATAGGTCCTTGTTCTCCTTCAGAAATATCAAATGAAAAAGAGAGGGAGCCCTTTTACTACTTTCAAAAGTCCCAGTGGAGGGAAATACGCAGCTTGCGCACACAGCCTTACAAACGTATACTTGTGGGGGGAGGGGGCTCTCAAAAATTCTCATAGCTGATTGGTCGTGTCAAAGGTCACTGAGATCCAGATCATCGTCGTCGTCAAAGTCAGTGACTGAGACCAGGGAACTCTTGGCTGTTCCTGATTCTCCTTGACCTGAATTTAAAGAAATCAGGAAAATATCACAAATTGAAGATTGGGAAAAATGGACAAACAAATGGACAAACAAACAGACAGAGACTGATTCCAAGAGGGTGCGGATGATGGACCATGAGGAAAAGAACACACAACCATAGAAAATTGTGACTATTCTTGGGACTGATGAAAAGAGACAGTAACAGAGACCGATGGATGATAAGCCAGGACAAGACATACAATGACAAAAAGACCCTCCCTAGGTTTGACGAAGAGAGACAGACTGACAAACAGACCGAGACAAAGATAAACACACTGAAACAGAGTACAGTGAAATACGAAGCAAATTTATCAGAAAAGTATTTTTTTTTAAAGCATCAAATATGGAGCCTAAAGGAAGAGGTACAAGGTAATTGACAATTGAAGAAATAACAAAATAATCAAGTGGACAAAGATACAAATAAATATTTGTTTACCTTTTGACGATCCCCACATGCTGGTGCCGTAGGTATTGGACATATCTGTGTCCGACTTCCGACTGCCTGTTGTCGGAGGTCTAGAACCCTGCCTTGGTCTGTATTGTTATAAGGGGGAAAAGAGGTTACCATGTCAAAGTGAGTGAAGTTTACAAATATATTGATATTCATTAGGCATTGGGCATTTTGATTAAGAAAATGAGGCTCCGACCAAAAGTGGTTTTTCAGCTTATTTATGCTCAAAAGCATAATATTTTTATTTTCCATTTTGCAGCTCAATGAGAGTTGGGCCCTGTTTAGATTGCTAATCATGAGAAAAAATTACACCATAGATTAGGGAGAAGGAATTGACACGAAGGGAACCAAACATTTTTTTTTTGAAAAACACTTGAATATGCTTAAAAAGAAACTTGGCATCAAAAAGAATAATGAAACATAGTCTTGGTTGTTAAGCAACAACAACTTACGCAGGTACTGGCCCAGAGGGCGCTTTGGTGCGAGGCACGGAGTAGTTGCTTCCATCTAGAGACGAGACGGCAAAGCTATCGTCGTCATCTTCATCGCTCGCATCAGGTAAAGTCTTGGAGAAAAAAAAAAAACAGTGAGTGCTGCATGTTTTTTGTGTATTCTTCTAGGATAAGTGATATCAAGTCTGATCTCTATCCATTAAAAAAAAAAAAAATCTACCGGAACCTTTTGAAATATGGCGAACAAAAAAAAAAATCTGAAATGGAGAAACGTCTAAAAACAAAACCATGAGTATGGATTTTTGAGTGGACATTTGATGTTTTGCTCTCAGCTTACCGGTATCCGTGGCGATGGTGATCGTACATCATCCCGCGAATCAGGTCGGAGGTTACTTGACTGACCTTTGACCCCGAGGTCAACCCCGCCCACTGGCTTGTGGTCTGAGCGACGCGAAGACAGCAACTGCTCAATTTGTTCAGCCTTTTTGGCAATCGCTGGACTCTAAAAAGTGAATGATAAAAGAAATAACATTTTCAACTGCATTTTTGTTTAACTTTCCTATGCAAACATACCTTCTGTGCAAAGTTATCCTTTCAGTCAGACACAATCAAGTGACTGTTTTTAACAGTGAAGAGCTCCCAGCCTACTTAAAGCAGGATTGACTGGCTGTGACTGTTTATGTGGGGCGCTGTGGTCCAATGGTTACGGTGTTCGACTCGTGTGCCGTGGTACACGGGTTCGAATCCTGACCGTGGGAACATGGTGCTTGTGCTCTTGAGCAAGGCGCTTCACCATTATTGCTTCGTCCTTCGGATGGGACGTAAAGCCGTAGGTCCCGTGTGTTGTGTAATGCACGTTAAAGAACCCAGTAACACTTGTCGCTAAGAGGAGGGGTTTGCCCCGGTGTTTCTGGCAGTGGCAGCAATTATGCGCCTCATCACCTAGCAAAAAGGTGCTACATAATGGGTCTCATATGTTCATAGACTTCATTTACCTGGATTTGGTTGCATTCTCTCCCAGCGCTTTGTATCCTCTGGCAAAAAGCGCTATATAAATACAGTTATTATTATTATTTATTATTATGTAACTGGATACATCTATGCGTTGACTGTAGGTGATTGAAAGCTATCTGCGCCTACCACGTCTGCTTTTGCCAGTTGACTGAATTTGACTAGTCACAGTGCTTGCTTGCAATATGATCTGACTGTTGGTGACTAGCCTGTGTACAAGGCATGGCAGGGGAAGAGGATTGATATTTGTGACTGTCTGGGACTCTACCGACAGCAGAGCGTGAATGAAACGTGGAAAAATGACTCTCATATATCTGCTAAAGCTCCTGACTTTTTCTCAAAAAGTTCTGCTGAATATGTGGTTCATGAAAATAGTCTATTATTTATCGGAAGTACCAGTCTGATAAAAGTAGGAGAAAACTCATATTATAACCATAATTTTGTAACAAAAATTAGGATTTTTACAACAATAATACGCATGCAAACAGAAATCATTTGAGTTTCGACCTCCCTTATTGACCCATCGCCATTTGCAAGTAGCCACGCCCCTTAGAAAACCCTAAGGAGTTTCTGTGCACGAAGTTTTGTTTGTCTCAGATTTTGCGCGTTCCGCATCCATTTGTATATCATGTAAATGGACAATATTTCACGAGCTGCATTGACGCGATTCTAACGCAATAGGTCAATTCCTACTATTCCTGCTGCTGCTGCTGCTAATGTTGTTGTTACTGTTCGTGCTGTTGTTGCTGCTGCAGTCACTGCTGCTGTTGCACCTGCTGCCTCTTTTACAAGAGAATTTGATTATAACTAACCTTTGGTCTACCAGCCGGTATGGGCCTCGTCTTCCTTTCTTGCTGCTGTTGCCATTCCTGCTCCTCCTTCTGCCGACGTTCACTTCCTCTTCCGTTCTCCTCACGACTCATCTCTTCCAGCTCGCTGATGTCTTCCGAGTCCCACTCGCTGTCATCGTCCATTCCCTCGGCTGTGCCCCTAGCGCTAGGCTGAGTAGGGAGTGACGAGGCAGGGATGGATACAGGCGGGCGGCGATTGATGTCCGCGTCGGGACTGTCTTCATCCAGAGAAAAATCACTGTCGTCTTCTTCTTCTTCATCTTCCAACGTGTCATCATCGTCATCCTCAGCGTCGGAATCAAAATCAGCCTCGCCATTGACATCGAAAGATCTGAATGAACACAAGAAATATACTGCAAGTAAAACTTGCGGGATCCCCCTGGCATCCAGGCAGTTTGTATACATGCACATGTACAAGCAAGGACAATTTTCAGTGACGGCCTTGATTGTCCACCCGGCAGGTACCAGTTCTCAGTTGAATGGGTAGTTTGGGTTGTATGGGGAGTTTGGGTGAGACACCGGACTAACATATGTTAGAGTCATTAGTAATACTGAGGTGAGCTCTCCAGAGACCTCGTAAATATCCACATTGGAAAGGATTTTTTTTACGTCGGCTTTCTCTCCACAGACCACCTTTAAAGTTTGGTTGAGATTGATGACTGAAATTACAGTGAACTGGAACACACACGGACACGCAGTCGTTTTTTGCTAAGCTTCCGTGGATCGGCTTTGTGTTTTCCTTTGTTCCCTTATCTAAACCTTTCCCATAGACTAAGCGCGCAAACCGGCATTCGAGGACAAAGGGACCTTCGATCCTTCGATCGAGACCACAAAAGAACCTTTGTGCTCCCTTTTTGTGTGTGATCCTCGGTCAGAAAGCCATGTAAGAGCACACGGACACACAGAAAGAATATAATTATGCAATCCCAGTATATTTTTTTATCCCCCTGTAAAAAAAGAAATTTGAAAGAAATAACAACAAATCATGAACTCTCCTCCTTATAGATCTGTAAAGATTTTTCTTATAAATTGAAGTGTTGTTGATGAAATCTCACATGGAAAAACAAATCTATTATTATGAAAACTTCTTAAACACTTAGAGATATGAAATACTCAATAAATCGTTTGAAAAAGGAAGTTGACTCATTTAGGAATTTCTGTTAACTCACACTCTAGCAGGCGATCCTGGTGGCTTGCTGCCCGATTTCAGTGAGGATGACTTGGGCAACTCCGAGCTCCTAGGAGCCACGGGTGGAGGCACCTGTCTCGCTGGTTCCTTAATTGATTGCTGGGCGTGGCCGACACCTGACCGTTTGACTCCAGATAATGAGGTTAATGGTTTGGAGGTCTTTGCTTGGGACTGATGAGGGGTTTTGGAAGCTGGATGTTTGCCTTTAGAGAGCTTAGTAGTTGGTTTAGGCTTCGGCGAAGCTGTGGTAAAGTAATCAAATCGACTATAATCAATCCAAAAGTATTTCATTAATTTTATTTTGATTTGTTTCGAATAATTGAGATCAAGAATTCATCTCCAGCAAAATTAGAAATAAAACAAAAAATGTAAACGTGACATCGAACCAAAAAATGATGACAATTAAAGAGGATTTATTTCTACAGGATAAAAAAATGACAAAATGTATATTGGATCAATTTTGCGGTTTTGAAAGGTACTGATTTAGAGTACGCACTTGGTTGTATAGAAACAGACAATTTGACGGCAACTTTATGAAAGACAAACTACCTAAACTCAATTGACCAGGGGCCAATTTCACGGTGCTGTTAAGCACAAAAATTTGCTTAGCACAAAAAAAGTCTGGCTTATAAAAGCAGGTTACTGGCCAAAACCCCATGTGATTTTAAATGCCACGCAAACAACAGCTGAATACCAATCACAAGCAATATACATCGCGTGGAGTTTTGGCTGGTAACTTGCTTTTATATTAAACCAGCCTTTTTTTGTGCTAAGCAAATTTTTTGTGCTGAGCAGCACCGTGAAATTTGCCCCAGGTTACCAGCCAAAACTCCATGTGATTTTTGTGCTAAGCAAACAACAGCTGAATACCAATCACAAGCAATATACATCACATGGAAATTTGGCTGGTAACCTGCTTTTATAAGCCAGACTTTTTTTGTGCTAAGCAAATTTTTGTGCTTAGCAGTGCCGTGAAATTGGCCCCAGGTTACCAGCCAAAACTCCATGTGATTTTTGTGCTAAGCAAACAACAGCTGAATACCAATCACAAGCAAATATACATCACATGGAAATTTGGCTGGTAACCTGCTTTTATAAGCCAGACTTTTTTGTGCTAAGCAAATTTTTGTGCTTAGCAGCGCCGTGAAATTGGCCCCAGGGCCCAATTTCATGGCTCTGCTTACCACAGAATTCTGCACTTGCGATCACCATTCTGTGCTAACCACGCTAGCTGAAAAATTCTGCGCTAACCCTGTAGGCACAGAATCCTTAGTTACGGGATGTACCGGTATGCATACGCGCCATTGGGCTCAGGTGATACCTGAAAACTCAGTGTTTGAACATTAAAACACATTTGCAATAAGATACGCTTGATCTTGGGTTCGAATTTGTCATGAGAGATACATTATTTTCAAAGCTATTGAAAAGCACTGCGCATACACACTTAAAGTGCTGCAACTGATCCTCAAAGTTCGGTTCTTTAAGTGTGCAGCACTACACACTTGTACCACGGAGGGCAACGCCAGATTTTAAAATAAAAAAAAATAAAAAAATAATGTTAAGATTCCAAGACAAATAGAAGGTTCACTTTTAAGTAGTTGTCATTTCAAGGCAAGTATCATTCTTACTTGACTTGGGACGCTTACTGGCCGCCATCTTCTTGGCGCCTCGTCGTTTCCCAGCCACCATCTTCTCCACGTCTTCCTTCAATCTCTTCCTGATGTCATAGAAGGTAGGATGGGCCCTGGCCAACACCTGTCGCTGTTCTTTGAGTCGTCTCAACTTGTTGTCGAGGGAGTTGGAGGTGATGCCCTTCACACCCTGGAAACAAGGCAGACAGGATGATGTTCTTTAGTACTAAGACTTACCATGGTAACGCAGTTCTAGTAACATTTCAGCATTGTTCAACAAAAACAAAAAACAAAACCCACAAACCAAAAAAACACCAATAACTCAAAATGTGAATTATACAAGTCATCCTTGGATAGCATGTCACCATTTTCCACAATCGATCCCTTGTGTTCTTAAGAAAGGTCTAATTTTGTGCAACGACGACTTCAAATGACCCCAAGATGACCTTTGACCCCCAATCCAAGGATCACTACATGCAAGTGACATTAAAATCCATCAAACTCTGTAGACAGAGAAACATTTGAAGAATATTTGAACAATAACCTCTAGTGACTCCTACATGACCTTTGACCTAAGAAATCCAATGACGAATTGTGTCTTCCCACCCGGCAAAGGTCACTGCATCCACGTTTCATCAAAATCCATGAAAGCATGTAGAAGTTATAATTTTTTTCAAAAAAACTGAACCGAAACTTTAACATAGTATACGGAGCTATATTCATACGGGTCTACGGACATACAGAATTTAGGACTGGTTAGTGTCTCCCAAAACTCATTCATAGTCATTCACAAAAATCTCATTCTGTCGTGACAGCTAGGTCACATATGGTCACAGAAATTAAGTTAGCTTTTCAATTCCTGGCATTCGCTGCTGGCTGTTGTCTAGTTTAATTGTATTGTACCATGCTGTATATTTGTGTGTTTTTCAATGCCGAACAAATAATAATAATGTAAAAGATACAAAGCCTGGAAACAAAAATACATGTATGTGTAAAATTGGATATTCATTTGCTCCTCCTTGACGGTAGAATAGGCATTGACCACATCATATCATGAATAACATATCTCTCCATTTTTGTACATGAACGCTGTTTTTAAGCCATATTGAGTGCACTACATATTTTGATTCCCCTCCCCCCTCTCACTAAAAACCACACCCTTCAACAACTCCCCATGAACTGTAGCTACATGTAAGTGGAAGAATTACCATTTAAAAGCACTAGGAAACCACCTGCACATGCACAGGCGTAGTTATCTAATAAAACATTGACTTCATATTGCAGCATCTTCTTCAACCCTGCCATTTTTTTTGTTTTGTTAAATAATATAAAACAAGGCAAAACCATTTGACTGGCAACAATACGTACTGTAGTGTCTACTGCAGACATTGTAAATGCAGGATAAAAAGGGTATGAAAATAACGAAGGTCAAGTTCTATGGTTCGGTAGGCACAATTACATGCACTGATGTGCTATGTACAGTGTACGTGTACAGCTCTCATTAATGTACGTAGTATACAAATATTGATCGCTTTGAAATGGTAAAACTACGCTCTAGGGTGATCCATGCAAGGTTCTCTTTTCCAGAGGTAAAAAGGAAGGAGATGGAATGCTCTGTAGATCAGCGAGGGGGGGGGGAGTTTTATTACACCATGAATTAAAGCAGTCAATATTGGTTTAATAATGCCTAACCTTCAGTTCCGCTTGATTTTGAAATATGATTAATTAATCTAAATCCAATAAACATGTAGTTATACATGAAAAAGAAGAAAAATTACTCGCATTTTTCCAAACTACCCCTAAATGAAATGATTTAACCAAAATCTGCAGCATGAGGGGACAGTGTCCAATCAAATGTGAGCAGGAAAAACCCAGATCTATTTTTAGCTGTTTACAGTTGGCTATTGTCGTTGCCAAGCAACGTTGTGCAGGATTTTTTTATCCGGCGCCATTTTAATCCACACCTTAAAATTGAGGCTATGACATTTGCCACAACGAAAATTACTGGATATTTTCTTTCCCACTGAAGTGCAATTTGCTGAGAATATGCAGTAGACTCTACCAAGAATAACAGGTAACGCTTTCCAGATGCTCTAGGGTGCTTTTTAAGGTAAAAAATATGGCAGTGTATATTTGACTGTGAACTGCTCTCCAATTTGTTTTAAAGCTCTTTTATCGGCACGCACTGAACACATGCAGAGTGTGTTTTCTGGGATTTAGACATTTTGACTGTGACAAAGCTTTGTGTGGTTCCATGCTTTCACTGTTGTTGTGACCTCGTATTCAGACGATGAGAATCACACCTAATGCAATTTCGGACTTTGTTTCCATAAAAAAAATAATCCAGAGCTAGGAATCCGAAAAAGAAAAATGAAATAATCACAGTTAAATAAAGGTTTCGATTTGAAACAATAAAAGAAGGCAATTGTTATTGTCCGGGTGCTATCCACAAAGTCACTTGTGGTTGTCCAAAGAACATCTAGGGGCAATTTGGTAAAATGTTGAAGAATGTCTTTTTGAGATGGTGCCTTTTCAGTGTTGACGTCACCATGCTGGGTTTTTTCCCCCCGTATTTGGCAGTCGTCACAATAAAGCACTTTCATAATTTGTTTGTCTGTAGTAAATGCTTCCATTTTCAAGTCATATTTAATTTTCGTGGCAAGGAAGTGCAGGTCAAACGTTTTTGTGCCCCAAAATCAGAAATGTTGCCAAATCCACCATCTACCACCTCACGACAAATGAACACGATCCTCCATTTAGTTAAAAAGATGTAGTTCTTTGTCAAATTTAGCCCTTAAACTGCTTGTAATTGATACCTGATGAAGTCATGATGAGGTCACAAAATTTATAACATCTTCGGACCGAGGTCCAAGTTCATACCAGGTTTATGATAACAATGTCAACCATTTGGAAGAAATCTTGGTTTATTTAAAATATCTATATTTTGAATTTACCTAATTTTACCTAACCTTCCAGTAGCCCAAAAGAAAAGTTCAGACAACTGCAAAGTTGGTAATCAAAAATGTTTGTCAAGGTACTGTCTATCAGATCACAATTTATGAACGAAATTGTTCATTTTGTTCATGAGTAATAAATGGCAGAAAATGGTTACATTTTGAACAATAAACACTTGTAATTTGCTACTTGTGACTCTAGACTCGGACTCGAACTCCAGGCTTTTGACTCGTGACTTGGACTCGAGGTTGGTAACTCGACTACAACACTGGTACTATGGCCCCTCCCTGATGCTCAGGGCTGGCGACGGGCCTGGACAAGAGGCAGCTTTGCTTTGCTGCCTGTTAATTTCCAGCTTGACATAAATTTGACACTAAATGCAATCAGATTGACTTCAAACTAGGCACAGACAAAGATCACAGGGTTAAGTTGGCTCTAGACAAATGATGTCATGATGACATCATCAATGGTCTTGTGATGTCATTTTAAAGGCGTGTTTTTAAGATTTCTATATCTGGAGAACTGTAAGTCTGATTGGGCTGGAACATGTACTTGGTATGTCAAAGACGTGCTACAGACAAAAATTGGGGTGACGTCATGATGATGCCATCATGGGTCATGAGACGTCATCTTAAAGGTGCATATTTTAAAGTCCTGTATCTGGAGAACTACAAGAACAGCTTAATAAGTCCATAATTTTCCTGACTGCATATGGCCGAATACAAAACATAAACAAAATCATATTGCGGAAAAGCCCTTTGTTCTGTTCCTTGAACAGACACGTATTGACTTCGTGAAACTTATCTTGGTTACAGTGTTTCAGCATTTTAGTACAAAAATAGCAAGGGTTCCTTTCTTTGTGTATTGCTGTTCTGTGGGGATTTTGGTACATGTATGCCTTAGAAATATCACAGATAGACTCACCTGGTGATTATAATTTGTATTTTTGAAATTGTAAATATACAATAATCATGTTGTGTTCATGTCATTTTCATCAATATTTTCCCCTAGAATAAAATGGCTGCAGCTCTAGAGAAGATCAGTGACCATCTTGAATGCAACATCTGCCAAGACAGATACAAACAGCCCAAGATTTTAGATTGCCTCCACAGCTTCTGTGAGAAATGTCTTGAGAAATACGACGCTAGCAGTTATGTAGGTGAAGCAAGGATTCCATGCCCTGTATGTCGACGAGAGACAGTGCTTCCTCAGACACGCATTCAAGGCCTGAAAACAAATTTCCATTTGATGGGAATAGTGGAGGAGGTCTCTTTACAGGAAAAGGTGGCTTGTTCAGAAAACACCAAGGCCATCTGTGAGATATGTGATGAGAAAAATGAGGCAATGCATTGCTGTCTGGACTGTGCACAGAATGTCTGCCCAAACTGTCACAAGACACACTTGCGATTTTCTGCTAATTCACACCACACAGTGGCTACTTTGGAGGACATTCGTCAGGGGAAGGTAACAGTTAAAAAAACATCAGAAGATGAGTCTAAATGCCAGAAACACAAGGGGGAAGTGAGATGGTTTTACTGTAAGACATGTGAGGAGTTAATCTGCAGGGATTGTACTGTTGTGGACCACTGTAAACCTGACCATTGCTACATTAACTCTGGAGAGGCTTCTTTCAAATACAAAGAGACACTGAAGGATGTGTTTACAAATTTTGAAAAAGGAATCGACGGACTCCAACAAAGTTTGATTGCTTCATCTCGAGCTAAGCAGAAGCTGGCACAGAACGTCACAACTACCTTGAAAGCAGTACAGAACAGAGCAGCTGAAATGGTGGATCATGTAAAAACTCAAGAAAAAAAATTCAGCAATGAAATCAAACAACTTCAAGAGGATCGCAACCGTGTATACAATGAACATGACAAAACAGTGAACATGATGCTGAAAGCAAGGCAACATTCACTGCTGACATCAAAAGAAGTCACCAACACAGCATCAGACAGTGATTTTCTTTCCCTGTGTCCTATCATCTGCAAAGACTTGAAAACACTGATGGGTCAAAATCCTCCCCAGATTGATCCCAAGCTTTTATATCTGAGTTTCACCAAAGGTCAGAGGATTGGTAGCCTCATTCTAGGCAAGCTGGAGGTTCAAGCACGCAAGTGGGAGATGTGCCATGAGTTTGCAAAACAAGGTAGATATAGATATGCAGTAGTGTTCACTGGTATAACTGCTACTCATCTTGGCAAACTGGCTGTGACAGACTCTGCTAACTGTGAAGTTGTTATCTGCAGCACTGAGGGAAATCTCCAGGAAAATATTGCCTTTAATGACCGTAAGTTTCTTTTCATGTATACAAGCACAATTGTCTTCCATCACTTTAAGTTTGCACCGCAACTAACAAAACAAATGTATATCCGCGTACACCAGTTAAAAGTGCATGTTCATGCACAGGACTGATATTAGAATTTTCAATAATTGATATATTGATTATCCCATGTAAAAAGTAAAAGAAAATGTGGGAAAAAATACAGACAATGGCACTTCTTCAAGCAAAACAAAAAGTCCCAATTTTTCAACTGCTTTTTCTGAAGCATATTGCTCAAATGATTATAACAAATTTCAGCACAGAGAGTTTGTCCATAACAGGCGGTTTCTTTTGAGGTTTTATATTATAGGGAGACCTAGTGCTGCAGCCGAACCGCCGAACCGAACTAAAAAGAACCGAACTTGGCCTTCCGAACCGAACCGAACTGAACCCAAAAGTCGGTTCAGAAGAGTTCGTCAAGTATTTGTTGATAGCATTAGGAATGCTAAAGCTTGCAATGAAAGAGCAAAATTAGCGCTCACAGATGATTGAACTTACCGTGTTGTAAAGTCACCGCATTCATCTTCATTATTTACGATGTTCTAGCCAGGCAAACAATAGGATATCGGGGCCGATACGCTTTGAAAAAAAATTATACGCACTTGTAATTCTCTCAATTAATAGGGTGCTCTTGCTTTGGCCGTGCAGCATGGCCAGGATATCCCTGCCCTTTCCCGGCCGCGTTCCATGACGTAGTTTGTTTGGACCAAACCATTTGCGGTGGAGGGTGTGCTTTCCTCGGCACAATTTAACAGCATTTTTTTTTTTTTTCAAAGTGTCAAAATTACAAATAATACTTTGTATGGAGTCAGAAACCTTTCCCTCGTTCAGAATAAGTTTTTAATTGTCGCTACATGTATTTTTTTTTTGAAAAGACTTTATTCAAAAAACAATGTAATCTCCCAAAAGAGGGTGGAGCACCCCTTTACAAAATTAATGGATCCGTCCACAGAGTGAGAATTTGATGAGAGTCGCGAATCGAAAAGTTGACTTTTTTTGCGATAGCTATTTTTCAGCTTGTTGTTAAAAATAATTATGATTTCATAAGTTTAGTACAGTAAAAGGACCTGCTTGTTCTTAGAACAAAATTAATTAGCAATTATTGCCACGAAACGAGTTTTTAGTGCTCAGGGCATGCTTGGATGGAACTCGTTGGGAAAACAAATCAGCACATGTGGGGAAACTAATTTTGATCATAGTTTGCCGGGCCAGGCAGGGATATCCTGAGGGCCGCGATAAGTACGGTAACATGTAGCAATTTAAGATGTTCATTTCTCAATGTCATAAACTCAAATATTTATGGTATTTTGTTTACACAACAAAAATGAGATTCTTTCTTCAACTTGTGTTGTATAGCATGTGGAAATTGCGGTGCCTATTTCTGTCAGACGTGCGCGGTACACACGTGTTTGTTC
The DNA here is from genome assembly GCA_029964075.1 of Patiria pectinifera. NCBI lineage: Eukaryota > Metazoa > Echinodermata > Asteroidea > Valvatida > Asterinidae > Patiria > Patiria pectinifera. Next base: position 13,242,265 of record CM057144.1, on the reverse strand, counting down.
GAATAGGGGAAATGGACATGTACATTTTGTATGCACTTCCAAAGTCGAACCGAACTGAAGTTCGGAGGAAAAAATCAAACCACGACCGAACCGAACCGAACTTTGAGGATAAGTTGCAGCACTAGGGAGACCGCGATTTCCAGCAAACATAAAGCACATACATAGCGACGCCGCTTGGCATTTCCTGATGTTCATAAGACAGTCGTGGGTTCGAGTCCCACCCGAGTGATTTTTTTTCCAACTTTCACTCGGGAGGTAACACACTGAGTATATAGTGTTTATACGTCAGTGAAGGGCTATAATTAATTTGATTTCCTGCTGTTTTTATAATTTTCAGTCACAAGCACAAGCTGCCGGCAAGTTTTATTACATTATATATACAGCAAACATTAAACACAAAGTTTAACACTCAAATGGATGATTTTTTTTTACGATAATTCAAGCATTTTCAATATTTTTTATATCATATCACAATATTGAATTTTTCGAATGCGTTATCGCTACCAAAATGATATCGAATACTTGAGTAATATTGATATATCGACAGTACATTGCATCATGGAAATATTGACTGTATAATACGGTACATGTGTTCAGCCTATCGAAAGAATTTTGCAGGGATCAAGACAAAACAACTTATCCTCTGATGATCTTTACTTTTGTACACATAAACAAAATATATGATTTACTATGGCGGACGCTTGTGCTGGAAAATATAAATTCATGAATATAATAGCAGTTTTCTCAAGAGAGAAATAAACAAATCAAAACTTTTCTCATTCCCAGGTCCACTTGCGGCTGCATTTGTTCCCAATCAGAATCAGTTGGTAGTCGTAAACCTCACCCAATATGTCATGTTTTTTGACATAGATGAGAGGGTGGGATTCTCGGTTGTTACAGTGCCAAAGAGTGAGGACAAGACACAAGTGGACCTAAAGAGTCTAGCAGTCAGGAAAGATGGTACTATCTTAGTGGGTGACATCAAGCGAATGGTGTGGACTGAGCACAGACCCACTGATGGCGAGATACTACACACCATACCAGTTGAAACTCCCCCTTACTACCTGGCTGTTGATGACGACACTGATAGAGTTATGGTCAGTGGAGGTGTCGAAAAGAAAGTGGATGTTACTGATAGGAAAGGTAATACACTGTCCACAATCAAACCAACCATCCATGGTAAGCCAGTGAGTAGCTGCCGTGGTGTATGCTGTGACAGGTCAGGTATCTACCTTGCAATGAGAAATGAGATTGGCACTGGTCATATTCATCACTATGACCTAGATGGCAGGTTTCTTGATTGCCTGGTTCATCAGGGTCTGAATGACCCACGTGGAATGACATTCACATCCAATGGAAAGCTGGCAGTGGTCGAAGGCAAGTCAGTCAAGGTGTATCACAGGGTGTGATGTCATCCAACAAGACATTGACTAGCAATCATCGACACTCCAATAGCAAATGTTGAGGGATGAATTAAACTATCCAGTGACTGCTGCACAAATCATTTGTCGTTTAAGATATCAACTGATGAAAAAATGCCCTCTGGATATTTAAGAAATCAAGTTTTGTGAAGCTTTGGCTTTTTAATGAAGACTTAAAGCACAAACAACATGGATAACTGTGTAACTGGATCGACATGACCAGCCGATAAAGGCTCAATCCACAAAAGTTACCATTATTAATAAGTTTTCCACAGTTGTTTCATCAAGAAGTCAAACGTATCACTGGCTGTAAGATCATGTGTAAGCTTTAATGCTATCACCCACATTATACACGTACAATACCTGAGAAAATTCCAGTCATCTGATTGGTGGGTGGTTGATCACATGTCATTGACTTTTTCATCTCAAAGCATGGCGCACTCCGCCACAACGCATACCCGCAAAAATGGAAGTACCATTCCAAGGTAAATGGATATTCCATTGCACGGTCACCCTATTGGCGGCTGTGACTAAATCAGATGACGAGGATATAGATGTTGTAATAAAACAAATAATGAATTTGTCACATTCCTGCAATGGGAGGAATAATTTTATTCAGCGACAGATGGAAAGTTCAATTGTTTGGCTCGTAATAGAAACTAATAATACAAAAATTTTAATAATAATACAACAAAAAGTCTGGTTATAGACGGCGCCTTTGAATGGTCCTCCAGATACAGTGAGCCTTATTAATTCTCTGTAATTATTATTATTAGTAGTAAGAGGTAACCTTACCTCCGGTACTCCTTGCTTCTCAAGATTCTTTCTCAGGTGTGACTCCAAGTCTTGCTTCAGTTTCTCTCTCTCGTCATCTTCTGTCGAAGATTGAAAAGAAAAGTCTTGTTTTGATCTCTTGAATGAAAAGGACCACAGTTTAAATGCAAGTACATGTACTACGGTTTTACCGTAACTGCTTCAAGTTTTAAATGTGCTCCATTTTTTTGAAGATTTTAAGTGCAAACAGAGTTATGGCAAAAAAAAAACAGATTGAAGATTCAGTTGCAAAGGTTTTTTTTCTTCTAAGCTAATCTGACTAAGATTTGTTATAATTCTGTATTAAGACAATAATTATGTCAAAAATGTAAAAACTAAATGTTTTTGATAAAGTGAAAATACTGAGCAGGCAAAATATTCATTGCTGGAAAAGTTATCTGAAGAAATTTAGAAAGCAAATCTGTTTGAGAATTGATGCTGTTTTCAGATTTTAAACAAATTATTTGCTTTGAAAACCTGGTTAAATAGATGATGTTTATCGCCATGGTAATATGATGATATGAAAGAAGAGGTGAATTGAACATTTGTAGTATTACAACTGAAGAGTTATAGAAAGTCAGATTGTATGACTGTAAGCCAAGTCTTGAGGGACAGAATTAAAATTGTATAATTCTTAAATTGTTGCTGTACACAGAAAAGGGCACAATCAAAGTCTGACATTACAAAATATACAAAGTGTCACGTTGACATGATGAAGAATACATGTATATTCAGAAAAAGAATGGTAGAGTTGCTCATTAAATGAATTGTTAATATAATTCAATTTAATTCAAATTAACTTCCCTTAAAGTACATAAAGAGAGCCAATTTGGCAAATTTCCAAATTGTGGCATCAACTCAGGCTGTGGATTTAGGAGCTTTGGATAAAAAGATTTATGACTAGGTTTGGCCCCCTGTTTTTGAAGCCAGAGTACATTTTTTATTTGACTTTATAAAGCATTCAGGGCCACAATGGCGCCAGGGACACAGACAAAGCTGGAGTTGATGCCATGGTTTGAGAAATGGGGCAGCGTGTAAATACAGCAAATACTTTTTAACTGCAAGGGTGTATCTAGAACACAATTTTTTTTGGGGGGGGGCAAAACAATTTTTGTCCCCCCCCCCAAAAGAAAATGATTCAAAAATGTACAGCGTGGGGTTAGTGGCCAGCTTAAGGGCCCCGGAAGTTTTTTTGGATTCTACATGCTCTGTGGTGCGATCTGAGGCAATTTCTGATCACTTTGACCAATTTCTTTTTGTGAAAGATGGTGGTGTGCGCAGTGGTTGCCTTTTTTGCGACATCCCTTAAAAAACAAAAATTGGGTTCGTTTTTTTTTGGGGGGGGGGCAATGGCCCCTGTTGGTCCCCCCCTTCTGGATACGCCCTTGCTTAAATGGTGTCTATGAAATGATTAAGTGTAAGCAGTTTGACTGCTGGGCCCAATTTCATAGAGATGCTTAGGCAGAAAATTTGCTTAAGCACGAAAAAACATTGCTTAGTAAACTTAGGTTACCGGCCAAAACTCTATGTAATGTACATTGCTTGTGACTGGTATTTAGCTGTTGTTTACTTAGCATAACAATCGCATGGAGTTTTGGCCGGTAACCTGATTTTATTAAGCAAGACGTTTTTGTGCTTAAGCAAATTTTGTGCTTAAGCAGCTCTATGAAATTGGCCCCAGGATTGTGTAAATATGTTGCTATCGCAACAGTGGACAAAGTAAAATCAGCACACAGTACAAGGGAAAAATGAAAAAGTTCAAATAAGGATAAATCAGAGGTTAAAATGATTGTGAAAAGCACCTCTATCCCATGAGACAGACTTCACGCAATTGATGAATCCAGTGAGGTAGCAGTTATGTTAGTAATCTTGAAAATCGCAATGGTTAACGGGAATATACATCATTTGCTTTTGCTGTAATTTTCAGAAATGGATGGAATTGGGGGGTTGGAAATATATAGCAAATATAGTTACACTGACGTTTTTGAGGTTTTGGGTTCGAAAATGCTATAAAAACCAAGAAAAACGATCATTTTCCTGTAGTCTGGTTCCCTGACTCCATTTAAGAAGAAACAGAGCAGTTTACATATATTGGGGAATTGTAAGGTCAGGGAACCAGTCTAGCTGGCTTGTACCCGTTCATAGGTGTGTAATCGATTGCAAACAAGTGCGATGGTCAACTGGGGCCAGTATTTGAAAAAAAGCCAGGTTTTGATACAAAAATACCACTTTTCTTGAAAATGACAGTATACCAGGTGCCATGATTTTACAGGATGCTTTACACTGTCATTCACTAACAGTCAAGCAAGGTATTTCAAAATGATTTGGTAGTTTTATTTTTTCATGTTTGCAAATGTTGTATTTTCCCTTTAAACACTCAAAGTTGTGTATAGTCACAAAAATAGGACAGGTTTGCATAAAATGATTCAGATTGTAATAAAAGTTCAGAAGATTTAAGATCTGTGTGCAAGGAATAGACCATTATCATGTTGCGGCCATCTTGATTTGTTCCCATTCAAATCAACGTAACCAAAGCGAGGCTGGAAGGAAAAACAGTCTGGTTCCTTTTTGCACAAAAACATTATCATGCAGTACTGTTGTTGGATACAGGGCACATGACTGAAATGGCGGCAGTATGATAAAGGTCTATAGTCTCAAATCATGGAATACAAACTGAAATCTGCACATTCAAATTGTGTACACAGAATATTATGGAAAGCTTACTGTTTAGCCTTAAAAGTGTTTGCTAAGTTGTTTTAGTACTGATAGACTTTCCGCAAAAGTCTAAAACCTTTTTTTGGTTTATAAAGTAACTAAGCAAAGGAGATGGTATAAAAAGTAGTTAGCGTGCAGATATTAGATATGTTGCTTAAAATTGTTGAGCTTCTTTGTATGAATTTGCAGTGATATTTTGCATGTTTTCTTAACAAACTATGCTGAACGTGATTTTTATGAACATGTATTAGACGTTTAGTTGCTATCTGACTTTTTTAGTGGTAACTTTTTTTCAGCTTGTGTTAGTTTCAAGTTTAACTATACTTGGTGTGATTAATGGTAAAAGATGTACTTTGGATGTGATGTTTTTGCACTGCCTGTATGACAAAAAAATGCTAAGTATAAATGTCCAAAAAAAGTAGAAAAATAATGTGTCCACATTGTGTTGGTACATACTGTACAAGTACTTTTTTCTACATGTATAAACTTCAAACGGTGTGCAAAATACATTTCCAGGGAATTAAAAAATGTGAATTAGCTTAACCCCAACTCCCTTGGAATGTTTGCTAGACACTTTCCTGAATCATCCAAATCCTTCACTGTGTATGAAACCAATGGCACACTCTTTGTACCTACCAAGTTTCAAGTGGTTTCAACCGCATGTAATTTAATAGTAGGTGGACTCTACCTTCCTGAATCCTGCAAAATCGACCAAAATCCCTCTCGGTGGATTCAGACAAATCAAAGAGGGTTAATGTTACTAATTCTAACCTAATCTGACATGTAGACATAAACAATCAAGCAACCCAAGTCAGTTGTGAAAAAAAACAAAGGCAAAGTTACAGAAAGATCTGTGAAGAACACGATCATTCGAATTGCTGCTAGGAAGTCAACACAGCAGGTTATTGCACAGCACCTCAGAGGTCAAAGGTCACAGATAATGTACCTAGAGTGTTGTTATCACTTTCATTGTCATCTGTAATAGAAATCTCTCCGTCTGAGTAGTCTTCAGAACTCGAAGCTGCTGTTTATGAAATGGTTAGCAGAAGTGATGTGATATAGGATCGAGCAAAGGACAGGAAAAAAAAAAACTATTTGGCTAATTTATTGTCAGATGTGGAGTTATTATAGCCTGTTTTAGCCAAATCTTACACAGTACAAATTTAATTTTGGGTTTTGTCCTAAGAACACAATATTTAGTACAGGGCCCAATTTCACGGCGCTGCTTAACAGTTAGCACAAAAGTTGTGTTTAGCGTAGCAGAAAAATTTGCTAACCTTAAGCACTATTTCACGGCGTGTGTGTGCTATCGGTCGTGCGTGCATGGAGATTTCTATTGTTACGTCACTAAGTTAAGCAAATTTTCCTCCGAAGTAAGCGTGCCTTTTGCTGTGCTTATGCTTATGGTCTCCATGAAATAGACGGAGGCTCTGTTAGCAAAAAATTGTATGCTTAGCAGCGCCATGAAATTGGGCCCAGGTCTCCCTCACGTGACGTTACTTCCTACAGATTGTTACGTGCATCGACATTTTGGACGTCAAATTTTCGTGACGCGCATCGGCTGCCCCAGATTTTGAACAAATTTCGAGCAACATGCGGGCATGCATTTTGCACACTTTTATGTTCTAATTGTGAACCCAGAAACTTTGCTCTTTGAAAAAAACCTGAGAAACGTCTGGTTATTGGCTTTATACTGCCATGTACTGACACAGCAATGAATCACCACGGAAAAGAAAATTTAGGACAGCAAAATATCCAAAATACTGCCAACTTTTGGCATAACTGCAACACTAAGTTTTTGCCTGGAGTGACATCACACTTTTGCTCATGAATATGTAAATTTGCATTAGCATGAAAACCAAAAATGCATCAAAATACCCTTCAAAAATGGCAAAACAAAAATTGATACTGAGGTTGAATGGGACACAAAGGTGCATTTAAGGATTGCATTGCAAAAATCACATAGCATGGGCCCTTCCATGATGGCAGTGGCAGTTGGAAAAGAGAAAAGCCCGAAAGTTGTGATTTTGAGGTTTGCATTAAATGAACAAAGCTGAGCAGTGATGTAATCTTTAGCAGACTTCCTCGTACCTAGCAGATCCTCCTGTGTTGATCTCATAGATATTTCGCCTTCCTCCTCTGCTGATTCTAAGTCTTCATCTGAAGGAGAAACCTTTGGTTACATGTTTGTCTCAAAAACATCTGCCATCTTGAAATATTAGGGACCGTGACCATTCAGCCCTGGTATGAAAAGGGCCCCCCGGTACCTCGTCCGGTCCAGAGCCAGTCCGGTCTTCAGCCCAGTCTCGTTTGGAAGTCAGTCAGGTGCCTCAAGAAGTTTTGAAGTCAAAACGGTCTGAATTTATTTATTCTGAGAAACGAATGAGCAGAAAGATAATAGACTTATCGGATTAAGTAGAAGAAAAAACCCTACTCAAACTCTTTTGTAATTTACGTGGTTTTGATCTGTGCCGACGAAAGTGTTCTATTGTTTTGTGCCGACCAAAGTGTTCTATTGTTTGTTTCTTCAGGAGGATACACAAGCAGTCTTCAGGATATATGATGTGTCAATAGGATAGAACAATAGATGAATAGCATAACGAGTAGACTCTCCTGGGCGGTCCTGGGCCGGTGGCTGGAACCAGGACGGGGGGAGTGTGAGGGGGACGAGAAGTTCATGGGGGCTCTTTTGGTAGCTACTAATGACACAATAAAACATTTTTTTTTTTACTTAGAGAAAAAAGGTGGCTTTGTATGACTGTTATCATATGCAAAAAAATTTAAATAAATAAAAACATTTAGTATGAGCATGTCAATGGGTCACTCAGTTGAGTAATCCTAAAGAAACTGGTTGCCGTGGTTACCTGATTCCTCCTCCTCTTCCTCCTCGGAGCTGAGAGACTTTGCCAGGATGGGCGGGGCTTTCTTGGCGGTAGGAGACGGGGGAGGCTTCGCTGGAGATTTCTGTGAAGAGACAAATATGAATGAACAAAATAGTATAGACAGCTGATGGCAAAGCAATGAGTGACACATGCGCACTGGTCTCCCCAAACTCTCTGTGGTGGGGGTACAGGGCAGATCCAGAACTAAATTTTCTGGGGGGGGGGGGCCAAGAGGGCTCAAGTGTTTGTTTTTTTTAAGGGGAAGGGGTTTAGTATACAGGGTGAGTAAAAAAAAACAACCCAAATGTCAGGACCATTGTTTTAGTGAAGTTCTGCCTGTAGCACTTTCAAAATCTAGGACATGAAAGCCCTGTCATTAAGCTTTCTTTTAGTACGAGAATAATTCAAATCACTCACGTATCTTTTCAAGTTTTGGAATTTGAAACACAACCACCGTTTTAAAGTTCTGTCCACGGATCACAAAAGGGTAAGTGTTCCTCCAGCAAAACGAAAACAAATCACATATGGATGTGTGTGAATTGTTTGATTTTAAATTTCCTGAAAAAATTCAATGGGGGGGGGGAGGGAAAGGCCGCCACCCCCACCCCATCCCCCCCCCTCTTGTATCCGCCAATAATGGGGCACTTGTACACTGTATCCATAGATTCAGTGGGTTTTTCTCGGGATTTTTACCTCTAAAATCAAACGACTAAGAACTGTTGTTCTGATGGTCACCATGCTCAACATTTCCGTCCTTCAGTTTCAATGACAAAGTTAGTAGACAGTGAATGTTCATGAGTATCACACAGAAACACAGACAATGCATTCAGGAGGTGTTCCACTTGCAAAGAAGGCAAACGATGTACAACGTTTGTGACCATTTTTTTCATTTCCGTCAGGAACTCATTTTCAAAAGTTTGCACGGTTTGTGTATTAAGCTAAGCTTATCTGAAATGTAATGCGATGTGCTAGGGTTGTATACACTCCAACATATAACTATGAAATTTGTGTTATCGACATGAATACTAAGACGCATCTCAAAATTTGGAACGTTCCTCTTCTTTGTTCGGGATGCTTCTTTTAGCGAGGTACATGTTCCCAAGAAATCATGACTTGTGGGCTAAGATGGGAAAGTGATGAGGATAAATGTTTTGTGTGCTTGTGTGATCTTAATTTTTTCTTATCTTCAAGTGGGGATGTCTGTTTGTGCTAGTTAAAACATGAATGAAAAGGTCATGTAATCTACAGTTTGATACAAAACATTGTGAACATGTGCAGGTGAATGGAAATCGCATTAAGAATAATTTCCACAAATCATAAAATTATTTTTTTTTCCAGGAGTTTTCCACAAACCACGTACCAAGTAATTTGGCGATACATGAAATTCCGCGACACAAATATCGATACAAATGTCCTATCCAGAATAGATAATAAAACAGAACATCTAGTTTGGAAAAACTGTTCCATGTTATCTTGGGAGCGTTGTCAGTTTACATGTTGACAGTTAAAAATAAAATTATTCTTCATCAATCCACATTCAGCATTCTTAAATCCAGTCTGAAATTCATGCTTTGCAAGACCCAGTTCTAAATCATTGACTTCAACAATCCTTTATCTATCAAAACCCCACAACTGATTGTTCAAAGTCTCCTTAGAACTTTCAGCACAGCCACTTAAAGCCAGACTGTTCCTGTATTAGGCCAAAAAAAAAAAATTGTCGGTCTCTGGTCAGACCGAAGTTCTGGAATTGATGCGGCGACGTGTTTTTTTTTTTTTTTTGGTGGCTTTTTTTTCTTTTCAAGCTTGTATTGTACAGACAAGGTGGGTACTATTTTGCTTGTTTGTGTCCTCATTATACATTGTGTCCTCCATAATTTGCCTTGGTGCCCTTTATCATTTGCCTTGGTGCAATTTCCCCATTCCTTGGTGCTCCTTGGTACAAAAATTTGAGGAGGCGCAGCATAGAGGGCGCTGTTGTAGCTTCCGTGTTAATTTGAAGGGAAAAAAAAGGTTGACGCGCATGATTAAAATCGACGCGCGTGCTGACCAGAGACCGAGTATTTTTTTTTTTTGGCCTTATCATGCTGCCACCAGTTCATTCATGTTCCCTGTATTCAATAACAGTGCTGAATGATAATTTTTTGTGTGCAAAAAGGAACCAGACTATTTTTCATTTTTCCTTCCAGCCTCGCTTTGGTTACATTGATTTGGATGGGAAAAAAAATCAAGATGGCCGCAACATGATAATGGTCTATAGACAAATCTGGGCACATATGATCGCTGTATGCACGAGGCTGCCTTAACTGACAAAAGCATTGTGCAAGCTATTGTTTACAGCTACTGCCCCATAACGGATTATCTGAACAATGGCTAGCACAATGCTATTTGCCATTGAAGGGGGCCTTCGTGATAGAATTGACAGTGTGCCAGGATTGATTTCTACAGAAGTGTAGGATTTTGGTAGATTCAGGAAGATGCCTTGGGAGTCAGGATTCAATCCAAGCAATGATTAGTGACCAATGATGGTGAGAAATTTGTAATAACAATGGGAAGAAAATCGGATGCTGAAAATCGTGATCAATAGAGGGCGCCAAACCTGAGCATATATCAAATCAAGTCTCTTGACCGGTAGCGCGTGTTGACCAGAACTGACCGGTGTTTGGTTGACCACTGCTGGTGTGACGTCTGGTACAATGGGCGGTGGGGGCTACATACATTACATCAAATATGAAAGATTCATTGCAAAGTTGCCCTGTCGAATATTAAAGATTTGCTCTGGCTGAGCTTCTTGTCATGAGAACTCGCTGGCTAAAATGAATAATTTTAAAAAATTTGATTTACTTTAATTTTGTTTAAACTTTATTAGAATAAAGAACATCCCAGGATCACTATTTTGTTTATCAGTGCAGTGGTTACTTTCCTCGCCTTCCACCGTTATGGCCCAGGTTCGATTCCTGCCCGGACCACATGCGGATTTTTGGTTTTCAGTCCCTACCTGATCCCGTGGGTTTTCCTCAGAATATTCTTCTGGGGTTTTCCTCCCACCTCTGAAACTGTAGTTTCTTCTCACTGTCTTCTCTCTAAGGGTTTCTTCAGGCTTTCGAGCTACAGTGCCTTGGGCACTTTTGAGGAATCCCCGGTTAAATTACCAGAAAGAAATAAAAAAATAAAAAAATAAAAAATGAAGAAGTTTGGCCGACACAACAGACTGAACTTGACCCACTACCATTCTATTATTCAGTTCTTAAAATTTACTTTTGTTTGTTTTCTGAAACAGCCTCGGTTGCTTTTTTCTTTTTCAAAGAAAAACACTAGAGAACAAAACATACAAAATATTCAAATGAGATGCAAAATGTTAACTTACTGGTCGAGACTTGAGAGAGTTGATTTCTTTCTCCTTTGACCTCAGAACTTTCTGCTGGTCTTTAGATTCCTGTATTAGAAACCCGAGACGATAACAGCGGTTAAAGTCATTTCAATCATTTATTGGAACATTTCTTATTTCTCTAGATTTCTCAAGACGCTCAAAGCTTCACTCAGGTTTCTCAAGACTCTCAAAGCTTCAGTGCTTTTGCATCTTTGAGGAACCCTTTGTTACAACCACAAAAAGCTACAACTAATAAAAACTAGAGATTTGCATTTGTTGAGTTACAAATGCAGGGTGATTAGGCAGACAACGATTTCAGTGGACACTACCAAGTTAAGTTGTGAATATTTTCAAGGATCACGAAATTCAGATTTTCCAGTAATACCATTTGTTTTTATTTAGGCGATTCACAATGCAGAGCGCCACCAAGGGTTTGTTGTGGAGAGTCCATTTTTCAAGTTTACAGTCGACAAAACATGGCCCATTTGAACGAGTGTCAGTAGACAACTTGAGCTAATTTGTTATAGATTGGGGCATAGCGTTCTGCCGCCTTACAAAAACACCATGTATTGATAGAAAGAAAAGAAATGAGCAAATAAATACTCGAAAATCATACGCTTAAGAAACTACTGACCGGAAAAACTAACAATTTTAAATGTCCCCAGCTGCGAATTTGTCGACCATCTCCAACAATGCATTGGAAAAAAAATGAACTCTCCGTGGCAAACTCGGCGCACTGCATTGTGCATCGCCCGAATTAATTTTTTTTAAATTTCAGTGTACATTTTATGTACACGTACACGTTCCAGTGTGATGACATCATAAGTTAAAACGGGCATTTTGAATACTAATCTGGTTCAGAGAGGATACATGTTCATCATAAAGCAGAAAGTGAAATACAGTACCTGTAGTAATTGCTGGATCTGTTTCTCGTATTTCTTGCCGATGTTGCTTCCGCCTTCTCTCTCAATCCTGAGCGCCGCTTGCGTCTGCTCCAACTGATTCTTCAGTTCTTGCATCTCATCTTTGTGATCTCTCCTCGTCTGCTTGGATTGGTCCTTGAACATCTTGGCTTGCTCTCGCATGGAAGACTGGGTGGAGGCAAGCTGAAGCGACAGGAATTTGAAAAGATGTAAGAAGTGAGCTCTCGGATCGTCCCCAGTGACTTGCATCGATGATGGGTGAGAAGCGTCTCATCTCCAATCGTCAAAGGAAAACCATGGATGGTTGTAACCGTTTCAAGAAGGCATTGGATACTCACTTTGTCTTGAAGATCTCGATTCCTTTGATCACTCTCGTCTTGCAGTCTCTTGATTTGTTTCTTGAGATCCGCCATCTCATCTTCGTCCTCCAGGGTTCCCAACATGGACTTCTTACCTGAAAATTAAAAAAAAACATAAGGAACCAAAATGGTTAAAAGAAGAGTTTGAACCAAGAGTTTGCCACGGAGAGTCAATTTTTCAAGTTTACAGTTGACAAAACATGGCCCATTTGAATGAGAGTCAGTAGACAACTTGAGCTAATATGTCAAAGATGGGGCATAGCATTCTGCCGCCTTACAAAAAGCACCATATTGATAACAAAGAAAGCAAAGGGCAAACAGATCCTTGAATCATACGCTTACGAAACCACTGACCGGAAAAACTAACAATTTCAAATGTCCCGCACTGCGAATTTGTCAACCATTTCCCTCAATGCACTGGGAAAAATGAACTCTCCGTGGCAAACTCTTGGTAGCGCACTGCATTGTGAATCGCCCGAATTCAAGGGTGTGTTTGAAAAAAATGTAGAGGTGGGCAGTCTCATACAGGCCGAGCTCTGTGGCTGATATGAAGGAATGGACTTCAGTGTAGTGCATTTTGGGACTAAGAGGGGGTTCAACGAATAGAATAAATACATAAAATCTGCTTGCAGTGGCACCCCAAAGGTTAAGATCGGAAACCGTTTCAGCTGCATGATCTGTTTTGTGCACCCCAACCACCAGACATGTAAAGAGATGGATGATGACGAAACTTGTATTAGGGAAATTGCACCAAGGCCAGGCAAATTATGCAGGACACCAATGTATAATGAGGACACAAAAAAGCAAAATAGCACCCACCTTGTCTGTACAATTCAAGCTTGAAAAAAAAAAAAGCCACCAAAAAACCCCCTAAAAAACCGCGTCGCCACATCAATCCCGGAACTTCAGTCTGACCAGAGACCGACTATTTTTTTTTTGGGCCTAAGTTATTGAGAACGGTTATCAGAGTGCAAAACGCTGTTTTGACTCACCATACTTGGACTGAAGGTCCTCCAGAGCCAGCTGGGAGGAGGAGTATTTCTCATTCATCTCCTTCAATTCCTTCATGAACATCTCCTGCATCCGCTCCATCTCACTCTGACAAAACAACAAGAGGAAGAGGAGTGCATCATCATCACTAAGACATAAACATTGTGATGCATACTGGGAGAGGGTAAAAAGAAGTAAAGTTTGTCACGAGATTATGTCACTGATCAGGCCGGCGTTTATCTCCGGTTTCAGTAGCATGAAAGAACTGAGATTGTTTCTATTCCCCCTGGACGGGATGCTAGTCCATCGCAGGTTACTCCCCAGCTAATGCCGGTGCCCGTTAATACTCCTGTGTCAAGTGGCTTGCCCAAGGACACAACATATGGCAGGTGGCTGGATTCGAACCCTGACCCTCTGATCACGAGTCACAAACCCTTACCACTAGGCCAGATTCCCCCACATTCTGGGATAGGGAGAGGGGGGGGGGGAAGCAAATGATAACCTGACGCAGCTTCTGTAAGATAAATCTTTGTTTACTCATCTGGACCTTACTCTTTGTGATTCTAGCTGTTCTTGTTTCCAAGAATCCATCTGTTGCCTCTGCAACTCCTCGAGTCTCTTACTGTCCTCCCTGGCAAGACTCTCCTGAAAATAGACAAATGAAAGCCAACTTGAATTCAACAGAAGGCTAAAGAAAAAGACAGAACAAAAGCTAAACCCAAATTTGAAATTACAATGAAGCATCCTTTAAAGCTGTCCCAAATATATCAAATACTTGAATATTCAGTCATCAACCAAACAATCGAATAGCTTTTTGCCAGTTTGAATATTAAAAAAAAACCAATCAACTGCGCACATGCAAAGTTTCAAAGCTTTATTGTCAGGTGTTGTTTTTTGTCGACGGTGACTTTATTGTTGACGGTGGTTCATTGTTCACATCCATTTAGCAGGTAAAAGCCCTTATACGGGACTTATACTTACTGCAAAATGCTCCAGCACCCAATTTCGATTGCCGGACGGCAATCTAATAAATGGCACACTCTTTGTGCAACTTTCTCCCGGGGCAGCACACAGCTGCAGCTGGCAGTTTTGAAAATCCGAATAGTCGGTCAAACGCAGTTTCGAGTAATGGAAGACTAAATTATCCAAAAATCGACAGCCTTAGAATCCTCCATCTGATACATCACCGACCTCCTCAAGACGTCAGGTCGGATCTTACTCCTACCTTGTGAGCTGTCATCTGTTGATGCATCATCCTCCTTTCCTCTTCCATCTGACTCTCGGTCAGTCTCAATCGCTCCTTGAATCCCTCGATCTCTCTCTCCAAGCTCTCCCGTTGTCTCTTGGCTTCCGAGTCCGCCGACGGAGGGACGTACTCTGGATGTTTGCGCGTGAGATGAGACTGAAGGTATGCGGCGTGGACGAAGGCTTTAACGCAGTATGGGCACTGGAAGAAGAAGGTATAGAAAAGACTTATTTACACATTTGACAAACAAAATGCCGAGAACCACAACAGCATTTTCACCAAATTGTGATTAAATATAAAATCTCTATCCAAGCACTGCCAAATTTAGCAATGAAATAAGTATGTTTATGAAAACATTTTGCCAATCTGTCTTTGGCTAGGACCCTTCCTAATTTCGCAAACATCAAACAGTGTGTGGTAAGAAAAATAACCTACAGTTGGTATGGAAACAGAATTAGGACTAGGGCTGTGAATCGGAACCGGGTACCCGAGTACCCAACCTTTAATGCCAGGAGCCGGTTCCAGTTAATGTCAGGAACCGGTTCCTGTTAATGTCAGGAACCGGTTCCAGTTAATGTCAGGAACCGGTTCCAGTTAATGTCAGGAACCGGTTCCAGTTAATGTCAGGAACCGGTTCCAGATTATGGAATCGAGTACCCGCAACTAACTTTACAGATTACTAAGTAACTCTGAGGAGTTACTTTAGAAAAGAAATGGCATTTGTGGAGGATTTTTAAAAATGAAAACCAGGCTACATGGAAAAATATAATATATTTCACATTTATGACGCTCGCGAAAGTTGCAATTTACACTGTAAAGCTGTAAAGCTCACTGTACATGTACACACTTGTAAATTGTTGCATTGGCAGATTATTGTGCGGACCTTTATAAACAATCTGTTTCTGTATCTGTATGGGTACGTTGCAGAAACGTACTCAGGCATTAACGCAACAGAATGCCTCATCTAAACAGCAACTTCAGAGATTTGAATTTCGGGTTGGGTTTCTTTCACGCCTACCTGGGTACCCGTGTTTTTTCATCGGGTACCCGGTTCTCCTACTACCCGTAAATGCACACCCCTAATTAGGACACCAAGTCCCTTTTAACCCTAACCGAACTCAACCCATCAAAGTCCAACCAAAGGTTTTGTTGAAATCTGCTAGAATGGGTACAGTACCCCTAAACTGATGAGCTTTTACATTGGGTTGGCACACCTCCAGAAACTAAGTCCAACAGTGTGTGTGTACGATTTCCCATGTGGGTGTTGGAATTTGCCTGGATGGGTATGGTTCCTAGTAAATTATGCTAGGGAGTTAGGGTTAAAGTAAATGTTCCTGAGCACTGAATCAATAATATCATACAGAATAAAATCCTGGGTTTGGTAAGACTTTCTGCTTTTTTTTGGGGGGGGGGGTCGTCAGTTAGGGTGAAACAGCCATGAAATTTAAAACAAGAATGAAAACTGTCACTACCTTGTGGTAATTATTGGCTCCGGCCTGGATGAGGTTCTGCTGTTGCTTGAGCATCTTCTTCCGTTTGTGACACTCCTCTTTGATCTTCTTGACCTCCTGTCTGACCTTGCTGACCTCAACCTGCGTTGCATTGTGGGATTCCTCGGACTGCTGCAGCTTCTCCTGAGTCAAGCTGATGCTGTGCGTCAGGTAGTTCTGGGAATGCTGGAAATGGGAAAAGGAAAGCAGTTGTGGGAAAAACGTGGATTGGAAAAATATAAACGTGGATTGGAAAAATATGGCATATCACGGAATGTTTTCAAAAAAGGAAATTGAAAACAACTTACTGTGTTCAGGGTGTACTATAACATAAAGTCCTCTTACGTTTTTGCGAGAATTACTCTCTTGAAAACTGTCAGTGTGCCTTCATCACAGAGAGTGGAATTCATTAAAACATTACGAGTACCCCTGCAGTAAATGACTGAGCACCACTGACTACAAAACAAGAGCAACAATCTTCTTTCGGCAAGTTGTTCTGATTCAGAAATGGGGTGAGCTGTCCAAACAATGTCCAGAAAAATGTCAGTATCACTGACAGACAACCTATTGACCCTCACCCTCCTCGATCCTCTGAAATTCTCCAGATGGTTTGGGAGGATTTTAGAAGATTGAGGCTGAATGGCAAAAAAGTGTCGGTGGATTTCGGAGGATGCATTGTGTCGAGTTCGTAGGCTGTACCCAGCATTGTTTACGTTGAGTCAAGCGTTATGCTCGATATCATCCACACTACTTCTCAATATCGTCGGCACTGCCTCAGTCCAGTAAACAGCGATTGTTGGAGGATTGTGAAGGATTGTGGCAATGGTCACCCCTCCACAGAACAAATTCAAGAATAACGGATGATTTCGCAGGATTGAGGATTGCACCCAGCCAAAAGCGCCTAGGGGATTAGGGTTAAGGTCAAATGCAATAGTAGGATAAATCTACAAATGGTTCTGAAATAATGATGAATACATGACAAACAAACATTTTAAGGTATTTTGGTTTCCAGTAGTTTATCAAGACTTGAGACAAAAATCTGAAGTTTATTACAAATAACAGGTCCACAATGATGAACCGGCGATTCCTGACGACTTCTGACCTACCAGTAAATACTCGGCGATGAGTTGGGAGAGTTGGAAGAGTTTGATAAAGTTAGGATCCATCGACCTCATGTCGACCTCGGCCGTGATGTCACAGAAGGTGACAGTCATGATGACGTCTTGTAAGGTCGCAAAGTCAAGTTCTCTCATCACACGATCTACGTCGACGGAAGCTGTAAGAAAGGGTAAATGTGTCATTAACCCTCCTGCTGTCTGAACAGTCACAGACAGTCAAAAAAATCAGTCCTCTTCCTCTGCCATGCCTTGTACACAGGCTTGTCTTCAACAGTCAGATCATATTTCAAGCAAACACTGTGGCAAGTCAAATTCAGTCAACCGACAAAAGCAGGTAAGTGGTTGGCACAGCTGGCTTATCAATCACCTACAGTCAAAGCATAGCTGTCTACATAAATCCAGTCACTTCATTGATTGTGACTGAAAGGACAACTTTGCACTCAATTTATGTTTGCATTGGAGGGATAAGTTGTCCATCAAAACTTTTATATCAGTAGATAAGTAAAATATAATACTTCGTAAATATGTCTGTGATTATCCATTCGTCAATTTTTTTCTTATAAAGGCACTCGTTGTGTTAGCATGAAGCACTGACTGTATTTTAACTAAAGAAAAACAATGGAACAAAAAAAAATCACCATCAAACTTTATTGTTATCTGTATCACAATTTTCAAATACTTGTAGATGTAGAAAAACCTGGTTCGTAAGTGTGACGTCATTTCAACTTAAACCACGCCACTACACATGGAGTAGCATTGAAAATCATTGGAACCATTGAACTTTGGACTACTTCCAGTCTGGAAGTAGTGCAAAATGGTGAGTTCTTGGTTCTTGGTTCTTGGTTGGTTTTTCGGAAAGATTTCCATATACGAAGTTCACTAATTTTCCTCTGTATTGACTAACAAGCCCCCAGATAGCAATTTCATGTCATCAAAGTCAATTTGAGCAGTGAGAAAATACAAGCGATTTCTTAGAAAACACTTAGAATTTTTCAGTCCACTCTCATAGGGTTTGTACACAGGGTGTTGAGTGAACTTCTTACATGGAAATCTTTCCGGTTCTTCTCCTAAATACCCCACATGGGAGTTTATACAGGAGGCCAGAAACACCGGGGCAAACCCCTTCTCTTAGCGATAAGTGTTTAGTGGGTTCTTTTACGTGCATTTATGCAACACACGGGACCTACGGCTTAACGTCCCATCCGAAGGACGAAGCAATACAGGTCAAGTGCCTTGCTTAAGGGCACAAGTGTTCGCCTGCGGGCTCAAACCCACGTCACTGTTGCCTCTGAAACACCAGAACATGAGTCTGGTGCTCTTAACCGCTAGGCCATGACACTCCATTTTAGCCAGTGGGCGCTAGTAATCAGTGGTGCATGCGCGTGTATGGCGCAGTCACTTACGAACCGGATATTGAAAACGACCAAATTATTTAGGAAAGTATCATTTTAATCTTGTCTAAAAATAATTGAATTATTTTTTGTAAGAGCATATTTTTTCTCTCTATTTGTTGGGTTGGTTTTTTGTGTCTGTGAAGTCTTAACCATGCAATGTTTATTTGTTTGCGTTGTTCTTCTCACCCATTTTCCTCCAATCAATCCTCTCTTGTCTCTTTTGGAAGGTGAACCCCGGACCACCGTTCATGGCGGTCGGTGCAGCACGAGGTGTTCCATTGGGTACGTGTCCGTTGGTGTAGACGTAACCTGTGCTACCTCCTGCCCCACGGGGTGATGGGTAATACGACCCATGCATCACTGAAAAAGGTCAAGCGGCAACATAAGTCATCATACTGATGTACATATACATGATTTAAAAAAGGGTGAAAATTCTAACAAAGTAATGTGTATTTATATTGGCAACCTATAATTAGTTTAATTAAATTATGAATTTGAAGGTGAACATAAACTATGACATTATTATGAAAAGCTGTAACCTAAGGCTAGCAATATTGTTGTGTATTTGGAAACATTTTATTTTCCAATATTGTCATAAAAAGATGGGAAAGAATGTTGCAACCTGACGCTAATTCAGCGGTTGTGCACAAAGTCTATGGAGAGTCAAGAAAATCTTCTGAGTATTTACTAACAAAACTGGAAATGTTTCATACCGTAGTCCCAGATTCATCATTTCTAATCTTATCATTTTTGCAATGAATGGCCTACTTTGAGATTAGGGCCTATTTCTGAAGAATTTTTTTTCGGTAATCCTTATCTTTAGGACACCTCTATTTTTTACGAGTTCTGTTCAAAACTGACTTTTGTAGATGACTGTCCAGTACCAAAGTGGCTTTTGCAGGCTAAAGCAGTCTTTTTTCTTCAGATAAATTCATGTTAGTTGTAATTTTGAAAGCACTTTCAAAGAAAATGTGACTTTCCTACCCTTTTTTTTTTTTTTATCTTTTTTTTTTTAAGTGTTTCTCAGTGTTCGTCATCGTCGTCTTTCTTCTCAATTTCTCTAAAAAAAAAAAGCCCCCCCAGCCTTTTTCTAAAAAATTAAACCTGCTGAACATCATGTGAGATGTCATATTAGTTATTATATTATACAATATCATCAGAATGTGTCTTTTTGAGTGTCATTTATTGCTCTTTTTAACCTCTTAACCTTATATAGGAACGGGGTCCTAAAAGTAAGGATTACCTTTTTTTCAAAAAGGTGTAAATATAATTAATCCGGATTGAACATTGAACTAACAAACAATATTCAATCGAATGAAATTGTACTAAATATTCAGAGGGCGCTCATTCCGCTCAACACAATTTGTGTGTGGTTTACAATTCACTCACAAAACAAATGCAACGCCAACCATGCCAACGGGCCTAAATAGAACATTTTTACCATTTATACGTAGTTTACATCGAAAAGTTCACTTACTTTGTTAACTCTATAGTGACAACGTCAATTTGCAGTAACCCCACATGTCATATACCGAGTTCAAACGCCGAAATTCATTACATTAACAGTTGAACTTTCCGTTGCCCCGAGTCAGGACCGAGTCAACAACACTCAAACCAGACGCCATTTTTGGAATGCCAGAAGTACCCCCTCTGTCGGCCAGTACGTGCCAATTTACCCCCGGTGACCAATAAATCCACAGTTATATTTAGTAACAAATGAGGTAACCACTTAAGATCGCGCGCTGATTGGTCGGATAGGTCCAAGGGATTCCCCTCTGACCCCGTCACATTGCATTGTTGACATCATCTGGGGTAAAACGGCAGAAAAACGTCAATAAAACCAGCCAGCTGATCGCATATCGCAACGTGCTTTGTTGTTGCTGACTCTGAACATCACACACGATCGGTCTTTGTTCATTTGGGATCGCCGCATTTGGTTTGGCTACAACTTAGCTCACAATTTGGTAAGATATCTATTTTTTCCCGTGTGATATTTTTTGCGAATTGTGACTGCGTGTAATCATGGAGGAATTCCTTCCTCCATGGTGTAATTTTGCTTTCGTGGCAAATTTGGTAAGACATTTACGACTATTATCTATACGAGGAGTACGAGTTGTGACGTCGTTTTTTTATCCAAGGATCAGAGGGTTTGGACACAGAGATATGAAGATGGATTGTATTAAATTGTCCAGGAGGTTAATTTGCATACATATTCCAATCGTATTTTTGTCTTTTTGTTTTAATATGGATATTTCGGTCATATGTTTGTAATTTGACAAACAAAAATTAAATTATTTCGCTGATGCATAATAAATATTGATTACTTACTGTTAATTAGGTTAATTAATACATTATTTTTTTGAAGGTTTCATGTTCGAGTTGGCACATCTTACATTATTACGAAGTGTTTATAAAGCCGTGAACTGGACCTGTTTTTTTGTTTTCTTCAGTTGGCACATTGCACACAACCCCCTTATGTGCACGTTTACAAGTAGGCATACACCATATAAGATATTAAATTGCAACACCCAACCAAGGTGACTGCCTGTTACGCTGGATAAGGAATTAAAAGGATGCGTGGGGTTCGACTCTCCGTCGTAACAATCATTTGGAAAATAATGTCCCCCCCCAAAAAATTTTTTTTTTTAAAATTCAGAGTTTTCTTCCTTTATTGTTTTGAATCAAATCCGACATTGAATTGGAGAATATTTAGTCTTTTTTCCCCTGGTTTGTGGCTTTGCAGGATTTTTTTTAAAGGGGAAATATAGTCCGAATTGCATTAGGTCAGATTCCCATCTCGTGATTAAGAAGTCACAACTACAATGATTGCATGGAACCAGAGGAAGAGTCTTCATGGTAAAAATTTTAAAAATCACTCGTGTTCTGCCCATGTTCAGTGCCATGCGGGCAAAATAGTTAAACAAATCAGGGTTCGGTTCGTGGGAAAAAATATACACTGCCAAAAATGCCTGCATATTATTCATTACTTTGTACATCTCATTTTTACCCCACCTTTTTTTCTTGGAACCGTTTGACGCTTAATTGTGTTTTGCAAATTTCAAAGGTGCTGTTTTAGCTGTTATTTGTTTGTATTCATTAAGTAGACTCTTTAAAGTTGTCTTCTTGCAACTTCAAAAATATAATTGGCAATATTTACTTTTGTTTATGTTAGTTTTGATGAAGTAAAGAAGAAACACCAACAAATGTTTTACTTAATATCAGTCAACCAGTACTAGTGGGTCAGAGTGCCTACCTCAAGTGTCTATTTGTTGTTGCCATTTTATGCGTGTGTTGCAGCTTTTGGCAATGATAAGACTGTTTTCAAACAAAGCCATACATAAAAACACTGAAAGGTCACTGATGGTCACGAAATAGAAACACTTAAACCTCAGGAATGTGTCTTACAATGCAAGGAATTTTATGAATATGGGTCTCTTTTGTTTTGTACATTGTTCAGGATTTTTAGATCATAGTAGCGATAGGTTGATTAGATATCTTTTGTCAGTTTTCCAGAGAGTTCAAGCTAAGAACCTGCATTAAAAAAAAAAGAAATACGTTTTTAAACAATCATAGTTTTAAAATTATTATTTACAAAATTGAAGGATTGGAATTGCAGCAAATTCATATTTTGCAAATCATTGTCAATACAATATTGAGTCTTGTTCAAACATGTTTGAGCCCCAAACCTCCTGCCCAGACCAGACTCCACGCAAGGGACAAAAGGATATGGTTTCTGGGCAGGATTATCTATTATACGACAACCTCTCATAATAAAATTGGCGAGTGAAGCCAAGAACTACATAGTATTCGTAGGAGATTTGAGAAATTGCCAGTAGCAAGATTGTGTAATTTAATGCAAGCTGCGCCATAGTATTAATCTTGCCTTTGTGATTGCACGGTCGCAATCTGGTGCCACTCGATCTCCATAAGTCAGTGTGTGTTTTGTTACAGCGTACCAGTCATTGCCAGCCAGCTAGCTAGTCACTTTTAATATGCAGAATAAAGAGATCAGTCAAGCGTAACATCCAATTGATCATGCATAACATGTAAACACAGGAGCTTGTTACTGAGTGTCGGATGGCACTTTTCTTTTTAAATTGATAGCTTTATACACAGTTTACATCCTGTGTGTTTTAAAGGGAATATACAATATTTGCAAACATCGAAAAATAAAACTACCAAGTTTTTACGAAATACCTTACTAGGATGTTGGTAAATGACAGTCTAAAGCATCCTGTAAAATTATGGCACCTGGTCTGAAGTCATTTTCAAGAAAATGGTATTTTTGTATACATTTCCAACGGTGGTCGGCCGACCACCGTTGGAAAAACCTAACTATTTTTCAACTACTGCTCCAACTTTACACTTTTTCAGTCCAAATTTTGTTTGCTATTGGTTACATGTTCATGAACGGGTGCAGGCCAGCTAGACTGGTTCCCTTACCTTACGATTTTCCGGTATCTATAAATTGATCCATTTTATCTTTAGTGGAGTCAAGGAACCAGACTACTTGAACATTTTTGTTTTTCTTGGTTTTTCCAGCATTTTCGAACACAAAACTTCAAACATGTCAGTGTAACAATATTTGATCTATTATACTAACCCCTCAAATAGTTCATTTCTGAAAATTACAGCAAAAGCCAATGGTGTACATTCCCTTTAAATGGCAATGTGCTTCAGGGAACAGTGTATTATTGGGATAGGGTCAATTTACTACAAAATTTGAGTGTCTAATGTAATAAAGGGTGTATCAGTATGAATACAGACAACGTATACATGTACAATAGAAAATTCAATGATCAATGCTTTTTGCAAATTGTGAAGGCCATAGTTGTGACCCAGGGCACTAACATGACCAAGGTTGCTACAGTGCCATTTCCGCGTGTTTTCTCTGAGATATAGTTTTTTTTAATTCACTGAAAAGAACAGGTGATAAAATTGTACCATAACATCCAAAGAAGAGCAAAATGGACATTAACAGTACTTTGCGTCCGTCGTGATTTTCTTCCGTAAAAACAGTCGATTGTGGTTTAATGTAAACAAATACAGAGCCATTTGACATGCCCCATGCACTTTATGAAAGCAATACAAATGTAATAAAAAGAGCATTTATAATGATGCAACACTTGATCCTATGCAGGAATAGCCATATACCTGCACTTTAACTAATTTGCATAATTCATATAGAGTCATTTGTATATTTCATTTACATGAACCCAGGTGCTTCCGAATTCCAGCCGTTGACCTCAAAGCTGCAGAAGTTGGGGAGGGGGGGGGGTGGGGTTACCCCATCCCGCTTTGAATTATAATTTGTTTAATATTCCCCCAACTTTTTGATACAGTGATATATACTTCCCCCCCTCCACCCAAACCCCTGCCCCAATTCAGAAAAGTGTTTTCATTGCTGTTAATTGACCTTGACCTTTAACCTGAGATGACCTCATCTGATTATGTTACATTGTCTTTGCTGTGTCGTGCACAGATGTAACCGGCCAAGATTATATTAAACTGATTTTGCTTTCATATCATATCCTCCAATTATTTTTATTATGCTATACAATCTCAGCTGTTAGTTCCCTGGAACAATTATACATG
This sequence comes from Patiria pectinifera, assembly GCA_029964075.1. NCBI lineage: Eukaryota > Metazoa > Echinodermata > Asteroidea > Valvatida > Asterinidae > Patiria > Patiria pectinifera. The sequence goes on along the minus strand of CM057144.1, from coordinate 13,217,952 downwards.
TAGTTCCACATATTTCTTTTGGTTTGTTGATAATATGCCCCTGGGTCGAAGAATAACAAATAGTCCAAATCACTGCCAACTAATAGATTGCCAAGAAAGATAATCATAAAAAAAAAACATGACTTACAAAAACAAAAAGACAATGTGAACAATGGAAAGCAAAACTAATCACGTACAGCAACTGTTTAATTAGTCTTTGTTTTGTTTCTATACTTTTCATTGTAGGTGAAATATTCTGACAAGGGCTGATTTTTTTACTGATCGAAACCAACCAGGCATGGACAAAATGCAGACAGGTATTGTATTACGCCACAGTTTTTATAGATAAATAAAAAAAAAACCCAGATTGGTTGTTGTCAATAGCTGAAAACGTTAAAGGGTACATGAAGTGAATTTTCTCAGGAACATATCTTTTGTGCAACTTGCTATTCCTCTTAACCAGTTCGCGCTGGAGGCCGTGTGTACACGCAAAAGTTTTGCGGTATTCGGAACGGATGACACATAAACACGCAGGGAGCCATGCTGGAAATATCTGTCAGGGACCTGCTCGCAGCGAGCGAGGCCGGAAATATGAGTGTGCTGCCCGAGGGTGATGCTTCAACCCGCCTGGCTTTACGTCGAGTGAAAAATAATCCCGTGCCTCTTTCGTTCAAAATAATCCCGGCGTGAACTGGTTAAAAGTATGAAAAATTTTTGACATCCCTTTTTGGTTAATTTTATTGCAAAGTGCACTTCTTTAAACGTTCAAAATGCTCCATGCTTTTGATACTGATGAGGGCGCTGTTGCTGTGATGTCATTTCAGGAAGACACTGTGCAGTTTAGGGGTTTTCTGTTCAAAATTGTGAACCCAAAATGTGCTCATTGAAAGTGTAAAGGAGCAGAAAATAAATTAAGTACAACTTGGCCCTGCCACAAAAACATTTGTGAGAAAAGGTTGCTCATTGGCTTACTGCCATGTTGGCTTACTGCCATGTAGGCCTTCTGACAGAACGTACGAATCACCAATGAAAACGACAGCAAAATATCCGAAATTCTAGCAACCTTTTGTGCCGAAAGTCCTGTAACTTGTAGGTTTCCGCCCGGAATGACATCACACTTTTGCTCATGAATATGGAAATTGGAATTAGCATAAAAACCAAAAAGACACCAATATACCCTTGAAAATGGCAAAACCAATATTGGAAATAGGGTTAAATGGGATACAAAGGTGCATTTTCAAGGATCGCATTAAAAATAATTACACTGCATGGGCTCTTTAAGATGGGATATTAAAACTGTATGAAAATTTAAAATGAGTAAAATCTCCCATAACTTTAGCTTCACTGCACTCCCCTCCTGCAAACAGGACTGGGATACGATACGAGATTGAGACGGACTTGTGTGAAGGAAGTGGCCTACCTTTTTCTAGTCACCTTACAGCTTCACTTGTAAGCTAAATTAATTAACCCTAACCGCCCTGAATCCTCCAAAATCCTTTTTGCAAATTGGAGGAATTTGCAGGATTGATGTTACATGGCCAAAGTGCGTCGCTGATTTCGGAGTACGCACTGTGTCAAAGTCTTGGGCCGGACCTTGTGTTGTTTATGCTCAGCCGTGCATAAATTTAGTCCTTGATTATACTTGACATCAAAATATCTCTAAACTGGAATAAAGGATGTCACTGCCTCTGCCTCAGCCTATTGACAGTCATAGCCGGAGGATTTTGCAGGATTCAGGCAGTGGTCACCCCTCCATGGACCATATTCAAGAAACAACGGAGGAATTTGCAGGATTGAGGCTATATGCTATTTTTCCATGAGGCCAATTGGAGGATTTTGCAGGATTGAGGCTACATCCTAGCAAAAAGGCCTAGGGAGTTAGGGTTAAAGAAATGTAGTGTTGTGTTTTGCAAAGTTGCAGGTTCCAATCTTGGCACTACTGTTAACATTCTTTCTTTTCTTTTCTCAGATGCTAAGAAACGACGGAAGATAGCTGCCGTGTCTTGCCTTGTTCTCCTAGCTCTGTCTGCTGTTGAGCTGACGATAGGAGTAGTAGCGTATCAGATGGTTCACAATATAAACGCTGGCTCGTTCTGGGCCGTGGGAGGTGTAAGTTGTTAGAATTATGAATTGAATTGAACTTTCAGATACGCTCCGTGAAGAGCAAGGTCTGAAATTTAGTGAAACTTGAAAACTTGTGTGTATTTACTTATTCTTTGTAGCCAACAAAATTCTCAGAAATTATGTCCTACAAATTGGAAGAATACACTTGGCATAAGTTAAAAATGGAAATAGGCTCAAGTTAGATCTTATTTTGAGCCTAATTATTTCTAGCATGCATTGTAGAAATTGTAATCGTTGAAGTCTCTGGACTTGCTGACTCCGAGCATATGTCTTAGGCCCGTTCGAGACGAACTGCCATGCCGAACTCAATTAATTTGACTCTGTTAAATTTGACACGATAGCACAGCATTTAGAACCATTTCAGCGAATTGAGTTCGGCACGGCACCATCCTTCAGGGTGACAGGGCTGTTGCGCTATCGCCGTTCCGAATGGCGGTGACACGGCACTGTTGTAAAGGCCCTGCCATTGCCATGCTGAACTCAATTCAATTCGAAGTTAGGGCAAACATTTTAGGAATGTGCATGCTCATGATAGCCTCTCTCATGTCTGCATCACGGGGAGTGATATTGGCGCGAATATTTTGATCCCGCTGAAAGTTTATTGAACTGTTGGAACTGCTTTAACCTGGCCTATTACTCCAGACTATTACGTTTGGCGTTTAGGGTAACTGCAGTGCTGTAGACGAACTATTGCCGCACTCATGTAGTAGCATGGCGTCTAGGACAAGCCTTAGACTCATGTCTAGGCGCTCTGAGCAAATTTTCTAATTAATGCGGAAAAAGTGTGTTGGTTTAACTTACTTCCTCGCCTCGCATCACAAATACAGATTTTTCTCCATGATAATTTCTTCATGATCAAAATGATCAAATTATGTGCACTTTTCATTGAAAAACATTGAAAAAGCGTGGCATTTTAGTGATTTCCTATGGAGTCTATGGAGTCATCCGATTTTTGAGGGTGATTTTTTTTTCTCACACAGCACACGTGTGAACCAACATACATACAAACCTCGCCAAGGTTTCTCTTCAATAACATAACACAATAAGCTTTCACAATAAACTTTCATGTAACAATTGGTTAGATTGGAGAAGAAGAAGGCACTTCAAATCAGACATCGCTTTGTTCTTTTTTTGTTCTGAGGATCGACCTGCTTTGTATAGTCCGGTCAACGCAGGCGCTGTGCAGGTGTGCACCGCACCGGCCGCTGTGACCGTGAAGCATGCAATCCGGTTCGTTAGTGTGACGTCACCTCCAGCACTTTCTGCACGATTGGAACCGGAAGTTAACGCAGCTCGAGCGTTTGTAGCCAATGGGCGCTAGTAATCAGTGGTGTGCGCGCGTGTATGACGTTTTTACTAACGAACCGGATATGTGACTCTTCCTCTATTCTATCATCCCTACAGCTCCTTCTGGGTTCTATTCTGGCGCTCGTCGGAGTCTACAACAAACAAGAAGGTGGAAGTTGGATGAAGACTGGGATTGTGTGTTTGGTTCTTGGCGTCATACTGGCGTTTATCGGTGCAATCATTGATGGGGTTACAGCATCTGCAGTCTCGGTAAGAACCATAGACTCCTGAAATTGGAAAATATTTCTAGGAGATATTGCCATCTTAAAGGGCCAATATAATGTATTTTTTTGAAACGCAATCCTTGTAAATGCACCTTTGTGTTACAGTACCTTATTTTCAATTTTCATTTTGCCATTTTTAAGGGCATTTTGGTGCCTTTTTTGGATTCTATGCTGAGAATGTGCATATCCGTGAGCAAAAGTGTGATGTCATTTCAGGCAGAAACATCAATGTTACAGCTATTTCAGCACCAAAATTTGCCAGGATATTTTGCTGTTGTAAATATTCTTTTCTTTGGTGATTCCCTTGTTCAGTACATGACAGTAGGCCAATGAGCAAAGCTTTCTCACAAATGTTTTTAATGAGCAAGCTTTGAATTCACAATTTGAACAGAAAATGTCCAAATTTAACAGTGTCTTCCTGAAATGACATAACAGACATAACAGCGCCCACCTTCGTCAGGAAAAATGTGGACAATCTTAAATGTTTAAAGAAGTGCACATTTCAATAAGATTAACCAATAAGGTATGCCAAACAGTTTTCATACATTTCAGAGGAGTAGAAACTTGCACAAAATATGCTCCCAAGTAAAATTTAAAAAAAAAGAAATGTTAAAGTTGATTACATAATTTTGTCTTTTATCCTCTGAAAATGTAAACACTATTTTTGTCTTTGTTCTCTATCTGAGCAGAAGGTGGATTTATTCAAGTGCAATCATTCTGACACGGGATTGGCTAATTGTAGGGCCAGTGCTGGGTGTGAAAGGTCAGTGAGCATGCTCAGTACGTGCTACTGTTGCTATGTGACATCACAGAGGGAAGCTAACTGTGCCTTTCAGTCTGTCAGGTAATGAACAGTCATCACTTCAAGATATTCCCCTAAAAAATAAGACTACCAAGTTTTTACGAAATACCTTACTAGAATGTTGGTAAATGACAGTCTAAAGCATCCTGTAAAATTATGGCACCTGGTGTGAAGTCATTTTCAAGAAAATAGTATTTTTGTATACATTTCCAACGGTGGTCGGCCGACCACCGTTGGAAAAACCTAACTATTTTTCAACTACTGCTCCAACTTTACACTTTTTTCAGTCCAAATTTTGTTTGCTATTGGTTACATGTTCATGAACGGGTGCAGGCCAGCTAGACTGGTTCCCTTACCTTACAATTTTCCTGCATCTATAAATTGATCCATTTTATCTTTAGTGGAGTCAAGGAACCAGACTTCTTGAACATTTTTGTTTTTCTTGGTTTTTCCAGCATTTTCGAACACAAACTTCAAACATGTCAGTGTAACAATATTTGATCTATTATACTAACCCCTCAAATAGTTATTTCTGAAAATTACAGCAAAAGCCAATGATGTACATTCCCTTTAACTTTTACTGTAGAGGTTCAAATAATTCGCAAAAATCGCTCAGACAAACGCCATATTCTTTTACAAACTTGGAATTTACTTACAATACAAAATTTAATTTGAGAACATCTGTTTTTCTTCAAACAAAATTGCACAAAGGTTGAAAAATGTTTGAGGCGTTGATTTCACCCTCAGTATTGAAAATAAATTTTGAGTCAGTTTTCTTAACTTTGTCCGAGATGTTTTCTTAATTTTTCGATCTAAACTTAGAAAGCCTAACTGGTTGCATCAGATCACCCAGCTTATACGGCCTCATGCACTATGCAGATATAAAGAAGATAATCCTACCCTGCCAAGTTAGGGATTAAGGGCTCTGCAGGGGATTAGTATTTATCCCACCCGAGACGAAATATCAAGAATTTGAATCTGGTTGACTGGTTAAAGATAAGCTGTAAATAGAAATTAAATTTCATCTTGAAGGAAGTTGGAAATTTAGGCATATGTTCACAAGATGCATAATGTGAATATAGTGACTTTCTCGGGCCAAAGTGGACTAATAGTCTACTCCTGTCTTAAGCCTGGTGCCAGATCTTTCCGATTTTACCAATTCACCGGATTATGCATCACCGAAAGTTTTTTTTTCACCGTTGCAGTTTGACCGCAACGTTACCTGCAAACATGCGCCCGATTTGGTCACATGATGCTCAGTCACATGATGACAAAATAGCAGCCGTCAATTTTGAATCATGTGACTTTCTTCGTGAATCTGATCGGTTAACAATCAATATTTCGCGTACGATAAAATCGGAGCGCTGCCCGCACACCTTTCTGGTGACATCGGATCCGGTGAAATCGGATGCGAAAAATCAAACATGTTTGATTTCATCGGGCCGCCCGGTGTACGGTCAGCTTGGTCTGAATTTTAAGCGCACACCTCCGTGCGATGGCCCGATAAACCGGTGAACCGGTAAAATCGGAAAGGTGTGCGCCGAGCTTTACTTAAAGAAAGGATGAAACTACTTGAAAATTGCTCCTTAAAACTTGATGTCTGATTTTGATTTTGATTTTGAATTTTTTTTTTTATAACAGTCTTTCTGAGATTCCCTCATATTTCTCCGGGGTGAAATCTTGCTCTGACGTCAGCGGTTACATCAACCTCCTCTGGGCCTCCGTCGCATTCCTGACATTCTCCCTCATCGTTGGTGTGGTCGTCACGGCGATGGTTAGCGGCTACAGAAACCTGGTGAGCAAAATGATGGATAGAACTAAATAAAGGGATTACTGAATCGTTGCCATAGAAACATACTATTTCTGGTTTTCCTCAAAGAGGTCCGTTTAGAAACAAGATTTACCTAAATTCGGCATTATTTTGTAGATATTCGATGCAGAGTGACTTACCGTAATTATAAAAGGAAATTTGTCACCATTAGGCAAAAAAAAAAAAGTCTCCGGTTTCTGGTATGGAGCTTGTCCAAAAAGTGGTGCGGCGACGCGGACTTTTTTGCTTCAAATGTCCGCTGATGACTGCAAATGGTGCCCGACTAAACTTAGTGCAAATATATGGGAGTCCAGAGAGGCCACATAAAGCTTATTCTTGATCATAACCCCATCTAAAAACACATTGAAATTGCGCAGCAGCAGAATTCCAGTCAAACCAGTGAGTTTGGCGGTTTTGAGACATCATCTTTCATTGAAAAAAAAACTTTTTCATTTTGCCGACGCGCATGGCTACGGCGACGCGCGCGCATACCAGAAACCGGAGACTTTTTTTTTTTGGCCTTGCAAAATATAATTATCAAAGCTTAACTTACTAAACATCAAGTTCTTTATAGAACCACTTTTTTTATAAAGCATACATAGCCTGAAATTGTACAAGTTTCCATCTTCATTCTTAAATATCATAACGTCAGACTTAACTCTTGTCATTGTAGGTTGCTAAGATTCCAAGGACGTACATTCAGACAATCCAGCGAAGCCCCGTTCCAGCCTATCCTACCTCATCTGCATATCAGCCAGTCGTCTCTCCAACCCCAACCCCGACGCCAATGCCCACGCCACAGCACGAGGAGGTCCAGAAGACTAGCCGACCAATCCCTGCACCCAGGAACTCAAGACCGCCTCCCTACGCCCCGCCTGCTCATGTCTAGATAGCCTATGCCCCGCCTACTGACGTACAGACTAATGGGCTTTTGGCACGCGCGTGACGTCAAGACTTAGCTATGCCGCACCCCGTGATGTCAAGACATGGTTATGCCACACCCCTTGATGTCAAGATTCGGCTAGCCGCACCCCTTGATGCCAAGACTTGGTTATGCCGCACCCCTTGATGTCAAGACTTGGCTATGCCGCACCCCTTGATGTCAAGACTCGGCTATGCCGCACCCCTTGATGTCAAGACTCGGCTATGCCACGCCCCTTGATGTCAAGACTCGACTATGCCGCACCCCTTGATGTCAAGACTTGGCTATGCCGCACCCCTTGATGTCAAGACTTGGTTATGCCACGCCCCTTGATGTCAAGACTCGGCTGTGCCACGCCCCTTGATGTCAAGACTCGGCTATGCTGCACCCCTTGATGTCAAGACTCGGCTATACCGCACCCCTTGATGTCAAGATGCGGCTATGCCACGCCCCTTGATGTCAATATTTGGTTATGACACACCCCTTGACGTCAAGCTAGGCTAAAGCTACGCCCCTTGACGTCAAGACTTGGCTATGTTGCACCTCTTGATGTCAAGACTCGACTATGCCACACCCCTTGACGTCAAGAGTTGGTTATGCCAAACCCCTTGACATCAAGATTGGCTAATGCAAAGCCCCTTGATGCCTAGCTACGGAACCCTCAGTGTTGTTTTTCAGCTTGTCTTGAGTCACATCCATACTTCTCTCTTGCCTTACCTTCTTAACTCCAATGCCCCGCCCATTGACGTCAAAACTATCCTATGCCCCGCCCATTGTTCTTTCAACTCGTCTTGTGCCACACCTCTCCAGGGCTTAATATACGCGTGCTCAAATGAATGTGGGTTCTACAGCCAGTATAGATTAAGCACATAGGGTACTGCACAAGTACAAATTTAAGCATATTCCTAACCCTTTGAGGCACCTAAAAGTTCTGAAATAGAGGTATTTAGCTTGTTAGAAAGAAATTTGTAAACTGTTTTTGTACATACCCAATGTGAGCATTCCACTCTTTGTTGCGTTGAAAAAAAATGCTTCAGACAAAACTGTTCGAAAATATTCAGAACGCGCCATACAATGCAAGGGCATTTTTGTATCAAATCACAACAAAAAAATTCAAGATTAAAAAACAATGTTTTGAATAAAAAAAATAATTCAATGTCTTATTCTAAAGTAGTTAAGGATCATATAATTTAAAAGATAATCATTGGTCGGAAAGTTATTTTGCAGAAGCAGTGATCTGTATTTTTAATGATGATCTTCAACACTTAATTTTTTTTGTTGAAAAAAATACTTGAATTGTTTGAATATTGAAAGTTTAACTAGGCAGCTTTAACTGAATTTCTGTCTCATTACCAAAGATTTGAGTTTCGATTTAGTGTTAATTTTTTTTCTTTTTAAATGTTGTTAACCAGTTCTCGCTGGGATTATTTTGACATTGAGCGGCCTCAGGCACAGGATTGTTTTTCACGAACCTCAATGCCAGACGGGTTCAGGCCGTCATCTGCGGGTAGCACACCCTGATATTCCGGCCTCGCTCGCTGCGAGCGGGTAACAGACAGATATTTCCAGCCTTGCTCGTTGCGTGTTTATCCGTCATCCGTTCCGAATACCGCAAAACCTTTGCGTGTATATATGTCATCCAACATGAACTGGTTAACATTGAGATTTTATTATTTTCAACTAAAAATAGCATCGAACAAAGACAAAGCATTCGGGGATGAAGTATTGTAGTACTGTGAGGTTACTCTATGTAATAATCGCAACAAAAATTGCAATGTTTCTACGTCAATTGACCTATCGCGGTAGAATCACGTCAACGCAACTTGTAAAATATTGTCCAAAATACATGATATATAAATGGATGCAGAACGCGCAAAATCAGAAACAAAAAATGAACGTACAAAAATTCCATCAGGTTGCCTAAGGGGCATTGCTAACTCGCAAATGGCAATAGGTCAATTGTCGCATCATTTGTTCAATGTACTGAACAATTATACTTGCTCTTCTTAAAAGAAAACGTCAAAGGATGTTAACAAAAATTATTGTGTATAAAATAATTTAATAACTTATTGGCACATACACATATGCATGTCTTTTTTTAAAGTGTTTTTTGTTATTTTGTGGTTAATTTGGTAAAGAAGACATTTTGAGGGAAAGTAGAAAATTGTTGTTTTAGTTTGAAAAAAGAAAGAGTGAAGATGTCAATGTATGTTGTAAGTGAGAAAGACGAAGCCTGAATGTTTCAGCACAAACATGAGAGTGGCATTTTATAAGATGGATGCATATACAGGGTGGATACAAAAAAACGAAACCGAGATATTATTGCTAATTGGAACAGAAGTAGGGCACATGTGAATCAAAGGGAGATCCTGTTAGGTTGGTTTGAATCTCTCCTCTATGACACCACATCATGTCCTTGTCATTACATTCACGGTTGACTGAGAAGTGAACAATTGAAAGGTCTATTTAGAGCATTAGAGCCACTTTTGTGTTTTGTTTTTGTTGTTTTGTGTCATCATTCACAGCGTGAAAGGCTATGGTTGCAAATCAAGGGGGGAAAAAAAAAAGAGATTTGACCAAAAAAACGCAATTCTCGAAAATAAACCTTTCATAAATAAAACTGCTCAGTCAATCAGGAATGTAAGGACATTTTTTTAAACAGGAGGGAGAACAGCCAGAGGATATCTCCTCTGATTCACATGTGCCCTTTTTCCCTTCTTTCTTAGTAATTAATCGCAAATTTCATTTTTTTTCCACTGTATACTCAAAACAGTATAAAACCAACATGGATTGGGAAAATGTTGGGAAAGTGAATGATATTTATATGAAGATTGAAAGATATTTTATACGGGAGCTGAAAATGGAAAGATTTACATTGTATATGAGTTTTTAAAAAAAAATTGCACTTGTGTATATAGTAGTAGATTATACGTTTTAAAAGCTGGGTAGATTGTGTGTGATAGCAACACAACTTAATTTATAATGCCAAACTTAAGTTAAATAAAATATCAAGCAGGTTTAGCGCCACGATTCAGGAAAATTGAAGATAACTACAGCATTATGCAAAGCAGGGGGGTAACACAGTAATATTTAAACAACTCAAAGCCCAATAATGCTACGACTTTTATTTGTAAGACCGTTTTAAAAGTTGCCCATTTTTTGTTTTAATTTAGAGATGTCAATATCGTCCTTTTTTACAATTGAATGCAAACTTTGATACTTAATTTTTATTAAGCTAAAGAAGGCCTAGCAGGGTTTTTCTAATTTTATGTTATGTCAGACCGGGAAGTTCCGGTATGTTCTTATGACGGCCAGAAAACCACACTTTTTTGGTTCCACTAAGTCAAATAAACAGTAATTCGCTATAAAAAAACCTGAAGATTTGAACTGTTAAAATGTTTGCATGCCAGTATAGAAACACGATTAGTGCATGTGACGGTTTCGGTCACTGATAACAAATTCTAATACAATTAACCCTTGCCCCTTGTGTGATTTACTAGGAACCATCCTCGCTCCTGCAAAATCCAACACCATATGGTAAACTCAACACCCAAACTGTTGGCCTCTGATTATGGTGGTATGCCTAACCCCATGTTAAGCTATTAGTGCGGTCCTCACTCCAACAGAATCCAACAAAACATGCAGTTGGATTGTGAAGGGTTGGGGAAGTTAGGGTTTAAGGCACAAAAGTAAGCACATTTTCACTTTTCACCACATTTTCACCTAAAACTGTCAAGTAAATCACCCTTGTCTTTAACTTATAACAGTAAATTAATGTTGTTTTCTGGTATTATTATGTTGTGCAGTATTTACTTTTTAGTGGCTGGTTACTTTTATGTGCAAGTATTAGTTTAATATAATTTGCAACATTTTGTATGGGTTGAAATCTAAAAAAGTTTGTTGCAGCACCACGTTGAAAAAGTTGTTTGCAACAACCACGTTGCTTTTCCGACAGTTCTTAACTGGTGTTACAACAAATTGTCTCAGAAAAGCATTTATTGTTGTCTGCTTTTATACACTTTTGTCAAGTTTTACGTTGAGATGTCTGTGTTGTTTTTTAATGCCTATTTGTGAACAATACTGTTACTGGTTTAAATACAATAGTGCAAACTATTATTTAAATGCTAGGCCATATTCTTAAAACGTTGATGCAGAAGTTCTTCTAAGAACGGCTTGAAACCAAGACTAGTATTCACTCAGATTTGTGTATATAAACAAGCTGTGCAAACTTTATGCCTTTTGTGATTTATAATATCTGCCTAAATCTATCAAAATCCATCGTTAAATGTTGTAGGATTCCAATGGCTTCAGGATCGCGCAGAGGCCGCTATTTTGTACAGACAATATGCCAATGTGTTTTTTTGCAGTGTTGGGTTTTGGTAGATTGACGTAGTTCTACATCATGAACGTGGGGCTAAGGGTCTGTGTGTTACTGCTGTAATTGAATGTTATTATTCAGCTATAGCCATAGGCATAGCTTTAAATACGCGTATCATTGTTACTCAGATGTCAGTGGCTATATGCATGTTGCATATATGGCCGTGTGGTATATAAACACAAAAAAGCACAATGTAAAAACAAAGGGTTTATTGTTAGCAAAACAAAGGGTGTATTGTTATTAAGTGTGCATTGTTACGACAGGTGCTAAGTTGCTGGAAAGAATGGGTATTGTGTGTTAAGACCGGAGAACAACGAAATAAATTTGGATGGGAAAATATCCAAATAAACAACTTCTGCCTGTCGAGTCTGATTCCGATAGTGCTGTCTCTTGGAATGAATGAAGTGTGCCGCTTATCTTTTAAAGGGACATTACTTCCTGGAATGTGCCCAATTGGGCTACAAAATGCGTTTTAAACAAAATGATGTTAATTGGAAAGAGCATTTAAAAAGTAGGATACAAATGTCCACACAACCATCCTTTAAAAACTGAGCAATTTTGTGTTTATATTCTTGCAAGAACAAATTTCGGGGGTCAAAATGTTGACTCTCAACAATCGAGCTGCCGAGCGCTGGTCGTGAATCCTGCGGCACATGTTCCACCAGTGTATGCATTCTGCATATTAAAGTGCAAGAAACAACTTTTGTGTATTGGTGCTGTGCGTATCATGTGACAAACACAACGTGTACCGGGCGTACATGGCTGGAAATTCGTATGCGTATGTCACAAAATGTCTGCCACGTCCACTGTAGACAACCGTTTTTTTTCTTGTTTTCTCGGGAACGGGTAAGACATTTAGGTTAATTTCCTTTCAACCAGTCCTTTGAAACAGGATAAGTAAATGGAAAACATCAAATTTTCGTGGATTTTAGGCCGTATTCATCCTTTAATATCTTGTCAAGATGGGACTCCGTCTGTGAGTTGAAAGATCAGCTTTGTGCGTACTTCGCATATCATAACAGATATCATTTTATTACATACTGCATGTAAGTACAGCAGTACAAAAAGGCGAGGTGCCAGAAACTTCGACATCATATTGCCAGTGCTCCTAACCTTCAGTCAAGGCCCACGCGTCTTTACCCGGACACGTGACGTGCCCCGGATGCTGGCACGTCAAAAGACTACCCCGCGAGCGGCAAACCGACTGTGGATGTGACCAGCGTGTGCGCGCACGCGACTGCGATACCGGCATGGCTTACAGCCATTACAGTGACGCAATATCACAATGCTCAAGCGACTGCGATGAACATGATATAGCCGCTTACAGGGGTAGTCTTTTTATGTGCCAGCATCTGGGGCTCGTCACGTGTCTGGGTAAAACGCGTGGGCCTTGACTAAAGGCTACAGTGCGCCCTGCGCTCATCCTAAGATGCAACAGGTTTGTGCATGCAATTCAGATGAATATTAGTTGTGCAAATTATGTGCAACAACACTCATGAACCATAACTTAAAAGAATTTAAAAAACAAACAAATTGCACCACAAAATGAAGCTGAAATCATTTTTAAAACGTATATATTTAATATTTCATGGACTATGGTTACAGACGTGGGTATTATGACGATCATGCTGCATCTTTCACAAAACAAATTTTGCAGGATACCTAATTTTCTGAAGCAAAATCCAAGAGTATTTTAAACCATCGGAAACAAGATCTGCTATCTACCTAACTAGCAGACGATATTATTGCCACAATAATTTCAAAAATACTGCTTCTTAGTAAAATACTTCATTCTTATATTATTGTAGTTGGAGGTTGTTTTTCACCTTGTCAAAAAAACCCAACAAAAACACGATAGCCGTTCATGTGATAATAAAGTTGACACAACATTTTAACCGAATATTTCACGTTCAAACGTCTTTCCAAGAAAGAGCCGGTCGGTTCTATTTCCATCACAATTCTTAGATAAGTTTTGGGATTCGAGAAATGCAGTATCTAGAGTGGCTGCAATTTGAAAAAAAAAAGTGAAAATAAATTATCATAAGAACCAGGTATCCATTTCACATCGACACCATTTTTTTTACCTTAAATATTTGCTAATTTAACCCTTACCCCCCAAGGGTTTCTCAGGACTACCCTGCTAAATCCAACAGAATCCAACGGTTACTTCCTGCTCAATCCAACAGAATCCAACAGAATCCAACTGTGCCTAATTTTTTGTTGTCTGCTGCATCCAACAGAGTCCAACTTGGCGTTATTTATCAGTACCCAACAGAATCCGGCTCTGAATATGTACATGTACATTTGTACAAGGGGTTTACTGCTCAATCCAACAGGCTCCAACGGGTTTATAATATTGTTGGATCCTGTTGGATTCAGCAGGGTTCACAGCACACAAACACCCTGTATTTTTTTTTTAGTTGTGTCCCTAAATGTAAAGATATCAACAGTGGAATGGCACGTTACGACTTCTTTTCAACATCAAGCACAATTGTAGACTCTAAATATCGTTACAGCTAAAAAAATACAGGTAAGATATTTTTTCAGCCCTTGTCGGTTTATATTTCAGGAAAGTGTCAGTAAATTGTAACAATTCTCCAGACATATGAACAACTTTTAAGACTTTTTGAGGGTGGGGAATGGGGGTGGGGTGGGAGGGGAATTGGTGAGTAGGGGTGTACGTGTCCTACATAACCCCCCAGGGCCGACATACAAAGGCGGAACAGATCCTTTTAGTCCTCGGGCGTGGGTCCTTTGCTGAAAACGGTCCTCTATCGTACGGTTATGTGCTTGGTCTATGGAAGAGTGTTATATTACAGGGACAAAGGGAAACACAAGGCATTGTCCTCGCGAGTATAGTAAAAAAAAACACGATGGGGTGGGCTGGGGTGCGGTAGTGGTGGGGAAGGGGGCTTGATAGAGTTTGAGAAACTATAGTCCCCCCTCCCCCCCCCCACCCCAATTTCATTCAGAACTGCACCTTAACAAGTTTCTGTGACCAAATTTGTTTTCATTTTTACCAAGGACTCAAAAGTCTATGCTAACTGAGCTGAAGCCCTTACACTTTGACGGCATGTTTTGTCAGTCAGCCAGATAAGCCAATACCCTCCACACAGAGCACAGTCAGGGGGGGGGGGATGCCAAAAAGCTGATCAGCAGAAGACCAAATGGAGTAAAGTTGAAAATGTATCAATTGATAGCAGAGGATGCTCATTCGCCCATCAAATGATTACTACAACTTGGCATTTCCTAGAGTAACATGGTAGCTCAGCCATTATTAACCCTAACCACCCCAACTCCATCAAAATCCACCCCCCCCCCATTTTGGAGGATTTTGGGGGACTTGGTCCAGGAGGCCTGGTTTGACTACATATTGATGGAGTATGATGGACTTGGGCCTAATGGCCTGAATCAGTGCTAGGGGTATCCGATTGATTTTGCCGAGCTTCCTGTACTGCTATTGTGATGAAAGCCATGTGCAGCAAGTCCATGAATGTCAACCAGTGCGTCAGTGGTGGATTCCATTATGTCATGTACAGTTTTGTATTGGACGCACAGTGATTGATGGATTTTGATGGACTTGGTCCAGTTCCTAGTAAAAGACGCTAGGGAGTTAGGGTTCATATAACAGATACTGAAGATCCCTGTGACGACTTCAGACACTTTCCTGAAAGGATGTATTAGTACTGCATATGACGGGATATAGTGAATTAGGGTTAAGGTGTACATGAATATCGGCAGATTTTTGCCATCTAGAAACAGCCTACTAACGTGCTTAAAGCCAGCCACATCTTTTATTCTGTCAGCGGGTCCCTCCTTAAGGTAAGTAATAACCCTCTCACAGAGGGATGTTGGCATGCTTCTTGTAAGGATTGCTCTTCTTCTTGGTAGCGAGGAGGTTCAAGTCCCGGCAAATCCTTCGTCTGGTCGTGCTGGGCTGGATGATGTCATCCACAAAACCTGAAGAAACAAAAAGACAACATTTTCAATTTTTTTTTTTTTTAGAATGTGGCTCTCCATAGCTCAGCCTACAGAAACAAAACTGGTGAAGATTTGTTGCAGTATGTGGCTGTCCATACCTCTGACGGCTGCAGGGAAGGGATTTGCAAACTTCTCAACGTATTCCCGTTCCCTCTCCACGACATCTTTCTGACCTCGGAAAATGATCTTCACTGCTCCCTGAACAAAATGAAGAGAAAAAGAAGACAACTTAAGTCAATCTACCTTCCCTATGCTAAAATTTGAAGGCATTTCTTAAACAGCAAAGTGAAAAACACCCATTTTTACATAGAAATTTTCCATTTTGTTGAGAAAAAAAACAAAGTTCAGTTTTTGAGCTAAATAAATATAATTCTATGACAAGTCTACAATTCCACTTACCGCCGCGCCCATGACTGCTACCTCTGCAGTAGGCCACGCATAGTTGGTATCACCTCGCAGATGCTTGGAACTCATGACGTCATACGCACCGCCATAGGCCTGGGATGAGAACACACACAGATAGTCAATCATTGCTAAACACACAGACCAACAAGGGCCTTGGATAAGGAAACAGACAGATAGTCAATCATTGCTAAACACACAGACCAACATAGGCCTTGGATAAGGAAACAGACAGATAGTCAATCATTGCGGAACACACAGACCAACATAGGCATTGGATATTACGGAAACAGACAGTCAATCATTGCTTAACACACAGACCAACACAGGCCTTGGATAAGGAAACAGACAGATAGTCAATCATTGCTTAATAACACACAGACCAACATAGGCCTTGGATAAGAAAACAGACATATAGTCAATCATTGCGGAACACACAGACCAACATAGGCCTTGGATAAGGAAACAGACAGATAGTCAATCATTGCGGAACACACAGACCAACATAGGCCTTGGATAAGGAAACAAACAGATAGTCAATCATTGCTAAACACACAGACCAACATAGGCCTATGATAAGGAAACAGACAGATAGTCAATCATTGCTAAACACACAGACCAACATAGGCCTATGATAAGGAAACAGACAGATAGTCAATCATTGCTAAACACACAGACCAACATAGCCCTTGGATAAGGAAACAGACAGGTAGTTAATCATTGCTAAACACACAGACCAACATAGGCCTATGATAAGGAAACAGACAGATAGTCAATCATTGCTAAACACACAGACCAACATAGGCCTTGGATAAGGAAACAGACAGTCAATCATTGCGGAACACACAGACCAACATAGGCCTTGGATAAGGAAACAAACAGATAGTCAATCATTGCTAAACACACAGACACACATAGCCCTTGGATAAGGAAACAGACAGGTAGTTAATCAGTCCTAAACATACAGACCAACATAGGCCTATGATAAGGAAACAGACAGATAGTCAATCATTGCTAAACACACAGACCAACATAGGCCTTGGATAAGGAAACAAACAGATAGTCAATCATTGCTAAACACACAGACCAATACAGGCAAACACACAGAAAATCAATCATTGCTTAACACACAGACCATCACCGACAAACACAAAGATAGCCACTGATAGTTAAACAAAAAGAGCAACATAGGCCTTTGATAAAGAAACAGACAGATTGTCAATCATTACTAAACACACAGATCACCATTGATAAACACACAGAAAGTCAATCATTGCTTAACAGACAGACAAAGACCTAGGATATGTTACACAGAAAGTCAATCATTTCAATACCTTTGGGTCCAACAAAAGGTATCCACTGTGCTTGTTTATTCTTTACCTTTCTAGTAATACAATAGATAGATTATCCATAGATAAACACACAGAAAGTCAATCATTGCTAAACAGACAGACAGACAAACGATATAAAACACAGATAGTCAATCATTTCAATCCCTTTGTTCCAACAAAAGGTATCCACTGTGCTTGTAGTTTCTTTACCTTTCTAGTGATGATAGTAATCTTTGGGACAGTTGCCTCAGCGAATGCATACAGAAGTTTAGCTCCGTGTCTGATGATACCGCCATATTCCTGATGGGTACCGGGCAAGAATCCCGGCACGTCCACAAAGGTGACGAGAGGGATGTTGAACGCGTCGCAGAAACGCACAAAGCGAGCTCCTTTGACCGACGCGTTGATGTCCAGGCAACCTAAAGGAATATCAAGCATTGATGGACTTATGGAACAAATTGCGAACTTCCCTAGAGGAGAAACAGTTAATTTGTGTTTTGATGCAAAACAACATGATGATCAGAAAATCTAAATCACGATACTTGGCAATGGACGTGCTACGGTTTTCACCTTCAGTTGGTGAAAAGTGACCTATTGACTGACCTGAAGCGACCTTTGGTTGATTACCGACGATGCCGACGGTCCGACCGCCAACTCTGGCGAAACCAATCACCATGTTCTTAGCGTAAGCTGGCATAATCTCGAAGAAGTCACGATTGTCCACGATCTGGAAAATGAAAACATAAAAAGATCTTAACAACTTAGGAGCGCCATGGCCTAGCGGTTAAAAGCACCGCTCCGGGCTCATGCTCTGGTGTTTCAGAGGCAGCAGAATGTGGGTTGGAGCCCGGGTCTGCACACTTGTGCCCTTAAGCAAGGCACTTAACCATTATTGCTTCGCCCTTCGGGTCGCAAAGCCGTAGGTCCCGTGTGTTGTGTAATGCAATGCACGTAAAAGAACCCAGTAACACTTTTGCCAAGAGAAGGGGTTTGCCCCAGTGTTTCTGGCCTCCTGTTAAAACTCCCCTGCGGAGTATTTAGGAGAAGAACCAACCAAGTACCAGGTATCTAAACGTGCCTATTACCAAATCCGACAGCTAAAGCAATCGACTGTGCTCAGAACAACTAGTCTCGTTAGGACTTGTCTGCTCCGGGAATTCTGTGGGATAAGGAAGCACTTAAAGAATCCACTTGTTCGAAAGTAATAATCATTAGACGATGAATGTTACTTACAGCTCGAACGACGTCCAAAATGTTGTAGGGTTTGTTAGATTCTGGAGGTACGATGGTGTCCAAAACAGGAACCAGTCTGTCACTGTAACAAAAAATGAAATACAGACAAAAAAATGCATTATTTACTCTTGTTGATGTTTTTGAGTTTTTCAAGAAATTGGCAAAGGCAATTCAGTGTTTTTCATTAAAAATGAATACTGACGTTGCCTTTAACCTACCACTATATTATCTAGACTAGTCAGTACGTAAAACCCTGTACTAGCAGTTCACCGGTCTGAGGTCCAAGTCAAATCATCTTTGCATAAACTAAAGACATTTCCACGAATGTGAACATAATGCACAAATTCCAAAAATATTATGTATTAGGAATATTAAACATTAACTCTTTCGCTACGGAATTAAATTTACCTTTTTCGTCCCAACTGGACGTAATTAAAAGCTGAAAATTCCGCCGAGCGTCGATGTGGGCGCCGCCATCTTTGAATGTATCTCCGTAAACAAACTGCTCACAATAACAAAAAGCGCACCCCGGCCAGACGGAGAGCCGCTGGCAGCGGCTTGAACTAGGGTCAGAGGTTATACGATATAAATTATGTAGATATGGCCCACATCATGGGGACATCATGGGGACATCATGTTTATTCATAGCGACGCAACCGAGCCGCTGCCAGCGGCTCTCCGTACGACCTGTACAATTTGTATGTGCCGCTGTCAGCGGCTCGCCGTAGCGAAAGAGTTAAGAGCAATGCTGTAAGGATCTTTTTGGGACAAGCAAACATGTCTTTGTGTATACTACTTACCCCGGGTCATCACATGCCATAAGAGGGGTGGGGTCTTGATTACTGAGTGGGAGGTAGTTGTAGAGATCACGCAGTCGAGCCAACGCTTCGATGTCATTCTCAAAGGCTCCGTGGGCGACGCCTGAACGATGGAATGACGAGTGAAAGTAATAAGATAAAAACAAAAACAAACACCCCCCCCAAAAAAACCTTCTTTAAATGGAGGCAGGCTTTGGAGAAAGGGTCATGATTTAATACTCTCTTAGTTTAGTCACCCTGGCTTAATGTTATGCCATATTCTGCTGAAGGAAAAACACCAATTCATCAAATATAGGGCCAACATTTGGACTTGTTTTTTTTAATTCCACGAGTGTTTTTTTTGCAAATTGATTCTTGAGGCCGAGATGTACGGGGCGAGTCAGGATGATCTGGACTCAAGTTCACCATTTTTTTGTGGAAAATAGAGTAAATTGAGAGGAAAAAAACGAGTGTTTTACATGAATGGTTATTACCTTGTCTTCTGCAGGAATTTTGAATTTTTCAAATAAGTGGCTGTGGTGAGTAGTTATGCCACTTTCATTGAAGTGACTCATTTTCCAGTCTGCACACGGAATCGGTTTTGCCATTTTTTTAAAAAATGTGTCAATAACTTTAAGTGAGTCAATCACCACGACTAGATTTTTATTTGTTATTACACTGCTTCACATCAGTAGGCGATTTCAATAAATTTGTTGAACCATGGAACGGTGGTCAGAGTGTTTTTTTTTTAACCATGTGTTCTTTGTTAGCGCTTTTCTTCAAAATGGTACAATGGACATACATGAAACTTTCACCAAATAAGTCCAAAATACCATATATATATATATTTTTAACATTTTCTTTCATTTGGGTCCAGATCATTCGGACTCGCCCTGTTGCCATGGCTATGGATGAACTTGAGACTTGAGAAATGGCACAAGGAAACGATAATGAGATGATAATGAGATGATAATTAGATGATAATTTATTCACCAGATATAGTTGTATGAGTCTTGGCCCCTCCCAGTTCCTCGTATGTCACATCCTCCTGGGTCACAGCCTGCAGAAAAAAAATAAGTTAAAGGGAAAATACAACATTTGCAAACATTGAAAAATAAAACTACCAAGTTTTTACGAAATACCTCACTAGGATGTTGGTAAATGACAGTCTTAAAGCATCCTGTAAAATTATGGCACCTGGTGTGAAGTCATTTTCAAGAAAATGGTATTTTTGTATATATTTCCAACGGTGGTCCTAACTGTTTTTCAACTACTGCTCCAAATTTACCTTTTTTTCAGTCCAAATTTTTGTTTGCTATTGGTTACATGTTCATGAATGGGTACAGGCCAGATGGGCTGGTTCCCTTACCTTACAATTTTCCGGCATCTATAATTTGACCCATTTCATCTTTAGTGGAGTCAGGGAACCAGACTGCTTGAACATTTCTGTTTTTCTTGGTTTTTCCAGCATTTTCGAACACAAAGCTTCAAACATGTCAGTGTAGCAATACTTGATCTATTATACTAACCCCTCAAATAGTTCATTTCTGAAATTACAGCAAAAGCCAACGATGTACATTCCCTTTAAGTTTCCTTCAAATGTAATTCTTTTTTACATTCCTTTTGTACAATGAAAGGTTTATAAATATAACGGTTTCCATTTAGTTTTGTTTCAAAATCAGTGATGTTCAAGAACGTACATATACTTTGCAAAGTTTTGTTAAAGCAGACACATTGATAAGGTGCATAAACAGACAGATTGAGACAGACAGACAGACATACAGACAAACACACTCGTAAATTAAAACAGTCACATTGTCAAACAGCCTATCAAAACATCCAGAAACCAACCTTTCCATTTCAGAGAGTTTATCTTACCTTGACTACGTCAGGTCCGGTGATGAAGAGAAAGGATGTGTCCTGAAAAGATAGCAAAACCCTAGCTCAATGTTAAATTCAAAACAAAGGTAAGAATTCAAATGTTAACAAAATGGACCCAAAAAAATGATAGTAAAAAATAAATAACAGCCTTTAGTAATTGGATGATGGCATGTATCATGCCTGATGTTTTCCTACCTTGACCATGAAGGTAAAGTCAGTCAGGGCTGGGGAGTACACAGCACCACCTGAAAAAAAAATGAGACAGGTAATGTCAAATGATGACCACTAGTAATGGGCAGCGGAGAGACGGAGTGGGGGGGGGGATCCCCCAATAATTTTTGGGTGGGGGACGTCATTGGGCAGTTTTCCCCCCCCCCCCCCCCCCTAATAATTTATCCCACTACATGTAGATTTTACGAAAACGTACCAAAATTTTTCGCATTATTCTCCCAAAATGGTTTTAATAACTTTAAGATATTGCTTGTTCGCCATCTTTATCACGAAAATTACACATTATGAAAAATGGGTGAAGTTGCGCATGTGTAGATGTTACATCCATATATGTCTAATGTGTGAATGCAGCACCTTGAGAACCAATACTGGTGGATATGTGCACTTTAAATATACACATATTGCTATTATCATGATTATTATACATGCATCTTCGTACAGCGCCCCGCCCTGCTCTCCCCCCCCCCCACCAATGTTACCAAGAAATCGCCACCAATGCCACAAGGGAACACAGACTCTTTGTGTCTAGTTTACAGAAACCATGGCAGCTCGATGTAACTTATGGCAACTGATCGTTACCATGGCTACTGCCAGTTGCTATGACAACTTACCTGCACACGGCCCCATGATGAGTGAGATTTGGGGGACGACTCCAGATGCCATGACGTTTCTCTGCGACAAATACAAAAGAGAACAACTTTAGTTCTTGGATTTTTTTGAAGGTGGGCGAGTGGGGTCTGATCTTAAGTTAAGATTTTGAAAAGGGTTTCTTTTTTTTAACTGGTGGGGTGCCACGCGAATGGGTGGAGTCGTCATGTTTGTGGTTTTAAAATGCATATTCATATGGCACGAATTTGTACAATCGATGATTGAAGGGTTATATACTAACGTAAACTTTGACCCCAACATGCAAAATTGGTGAAGCAACTTTGCAACTTTTATCCAGACACCGTCTTTGGAAATTTGAACAAAACTGGGAGTTGGGATCGTCCCCCCCCCTATTCTATTGTTATGCACTGCATAAACGGGTGCCACAAAAATAAATGTGATTATATTTTATATTTTCTACCTGGAAGATGTCCGCATATCCAGCCAGTGAATCCACCCCTTCTTGGATCCGAGCCCCGCCCGAATCGTTCAATCCGATCACAGGTGCCCCAATCTCCATAGCTTGATCCATGATCTTACAGATCTTACGGGCGTTAGCGCTGGACAGACTACCGCCGTGCACGGTGAAATCCTGGCTGAACAAGTAGGCAACGCGTCCGTTGATTAAACCGTGTCCAGTGATGACACCGTCACCCGGAAACTGAAACGATGAACAAGAAAAGTTAGGAAGCTTTTGTTTCAAACAAGAAAGAAAACGTCATAAAAACATTTAAGAATCATTTATATAACAACCCTATCTGCAATTTTAGGCAATGGTAACTCAGGTGCAATGCATTGTGGGACATGCTTCCTGTATCCTGATTTGATAGCGCAATTGGCAGGCTAATGGATTGATATCGCGTACTTGGCGTTGTTATTTTCAACGTGTATTATTTGTTTTCAGGTTCATTGTAATTATTATGTCCAGATCTTCTCAGAAATAATCCTTTCTTTTCCAATTTGCTCATATTATTAATATAAAATGTGATACTGCATATTGGCTGGATAAGGTTGTAACATTGTAACTTTAAAAAACAATCGTGTTTTCGTACCTCACGCCGCGACAAATTGATCCCGGTTTTACCCCAGACACCACATACAAAAACAAACGCTGTTGTAAAGCACAGACATGCACCGGACTATTCCTCATTTGCATATGTATCCAAACATTTTGGATATGCAAATGATCCAATACCACGGTGAGAGAGCTGGTAGTGGTGGGAGCGTACTGCTCGACACCCTGGGAACGAGGTTGTCCACAAAGTATAATGCAACTTACAAGGTTCTATCTCAATATGTCCCAGGATGTTTTGCACTTAGTGCCATCGATATGTTAGGTACCTGTCAGACAGGGCTCTGGAGTGCTCCGAAACGTGCAAAACTAAATCAGGCCAGCTTTACTCACAGTTTAGCCAGCAAATTTCTCCAAAAATGCCACTGGGGCAAAGAAATTGTCCTCAGTATTTCACCAACCAAGTTTGCAGACTCAATTCAATTTTAAAAGAGACTTTTTTTCAATATTTTGAAAATGAGAGGGAAGTCAAGTGATTTTAAAATGGGGCTAAATACTAGACTGGTACATGTCCAACCATGGTCCAACTATTTTAAAGACTGACCTCTTCATTCAGTGTTAATAGTCTGGTGGCTTGTCTATGGAGAAATGCAGGGGTGTGAGTGACCACTGATAAAAATAGCTGAAAACAGCTGAAAAAGGTGTAAAAAAGAATTTTGGAAATCTCCTATACTTTTGTACACAGCAAGTGAGGGAAAAAAGCTGAAATCCAAAACAAAAAAAGCTGAAATCAGCTAAAAAGCTGAGATTTCACACCCCTGGAAATGTGTAGTAAATTGAGACTAGTTTCCGCTTCATGCCACATGTTTCTTAAATTCTTTTGGCATGGTTGATTGATGCAGTACTGAAGCAGTGTTGGACTGGTTGTTTTAGGTGCCACTCTATGTTCTTGTTTTGCATGTTTTCAATACCTTAAGTTTTGGAACTCTCATACACAGTATTGAGAGTCCCAAATTTTCGGACTAGGTACCTGTTTGCTTTCTTCATCCATTCCAAAGTCAGTACAGCTGTGCTCTGCAAACATGTCAAACTCAACGAAGGAGCCTGGATCCAACAGCAGATTGACGCGCTCACGGGCCGTCAACTTACCCTGCAATAACAAAACCAAATGTTGTTGCTCGAACGACGGTGGTAATTTAATACATTACACTGTAGGCCTACTTGTCTACGCGTCAAAGAGGGGGCTGTAAGATCTCTCCGCTTAATATCGTTTACCAGAAGAAATCCGTATCTGGCAATATATCCACTATCTATTAATTTTATGAATGTTCGTGCTGGGGCACTAGTCTTGCTAGTACGACCAACCAATGAGTCAAAATTTGAAGGAAAAAAAGGAGTTCTATTTCTAGCGCCCCACCCAGTTTATGGTCTAGGTTTTACTATAAATTAACATGTTTTGTTTAATTCTATAATTATTTGATATCATGATTATGATACATTTCAATATTCAGCTTTACTATTCAACCCCCCCCCCCCCCATACAAGCATGGTAAAAATTAAAATAAAAACATGACAACAAACAATGAAACAAACTTTATAAAAATAAAACAAAAAATTAAAATTAACACTAACTTAACTAACTTAAAAATAATCTGCACAGGCCAACAGACTTTGCATTTTTGATGAGGACTTTGTCATTTGCAGCACTTTAAACCATAGTCTGAGAAGGAGCTGGGCCTACCCGTTTTCCGCACGTATTACCACAGCCTGCTCAGGTATAGTCCGAGTAACTTGGACCCAACTTATCGCCTTTTTTAACATTTGGACATGGTCTGGCGATAGTAAGGTCCAAGCTAATACCGCGACCTGGACAACATCATCCTGTCACTGTCCCAAAAACCAACATTTTCCAACAAAAAACATCAGATTTCACCTTCAAAACGGCCTCCAAATGACTAGATATGCCACCTGAGGTACAAGTAGACATCGATAATTAAGATGGTTGTACTGAAGTTTACTTACGATCCGGAAAAAAGTGAAATTTTCCGTTCATTTCGGAGAGCTCCCCTCGCGATCTTGAACACGTTAAATTTCCGATCGTGTTTAATGTTTGAACGACGCGATTTCTTCTACATGCCCAGCGTACATTCGATGGTCCCCTTATCCAGAGTGCGATTCCGTTACCGAGCGCGCGCGATGCATCGATTATGATAATGAGTCACGTTTGTAAACACATACATGTGTATTTCGAACTGTAAAAGGGAATCGGGAACCAGCTTCAACTGGTACCCGCCATAAAAGCTGCGCTAGTTCCCGACTCCCTATTATCGTTTGAAATGCACATGTGTTTACAAACGTGATCCAGTCTACTCATTATCATAATCGATGCATCGCGCGCGCTCGGTAACGGAATCGCAGTCTGGATACGGGGACCATCGAATGTACGCTGGGCATGTAGAAGAAATCGCGTCGTTCAAACAAATTTTACGTGTTCTAGATCGCGAGGGGAGCTCTCCGAAATGAACGGAAAATTTCACTTTTTTCCGGATCGTAAGTAAACTTCAGTACAACCATCTTAATTATCGATGTCTACTTGTACCTCAGGTAGCATATCTAGTCATTTGGAGACCGTTTTGATGGTGAAATCTGATGTTTTTTGTTGAAAAATGTTGGTTTTTGGGACAGTGACAGGATGATGTTGTCCAGGTCGCGGTATTAGCTTGGACCTTACTATCGCCAGACCATGTCCAAATGTTAAAAAAGGCGATAAGTTGGGTCCAAGTTACTCGGACTAGCTCAGGTAGCCTAACTTCATGAACTTCCCATTTCCCAACCCATAATTTACTTACCCGTTTGTGTTGGGCTTCTATCCGTTTAAGTCCGCCTCCTTCCATGGCTTTTTGTCTTTTCTGGTCAATCTTCTTCTGGACGTCAGCGAGCACGGCCGCAGTGCATGGTCTCGTCTGCATCTTGAGAGCCACGAATGGGCGCAGATACGACCCATTTCTGCAGAAAACGTGGGCAAATTTGGACCCCATTTCCCCCGTCGAAACTCGAATGTTTATGCGATTCTGCACGTAAGACAGTACCAGACTAGCATCAGCAACTATGGTAAAGTCGTAGATGGAGTCTGGGTACTTTTCTTCAGGGTCGCTGTGGAGCGCCCTCTATTTGGATCTCCCCCCCAAAAAAAAATGCCCGTGGCGAAATTTTGCCCGAGTTAATTCATAAATGGCGCCCTCTGTTGCCCACATTCATCCTTCAATAATGTGGATCATTACCACCAGTTATTAATCAACAATTACCAATCAATAATGTACTTTACATTTAATTATGATAATGTTAATTATAGTTGAATAAAATGAATTATGTTAATGTCAAATATAGTTACCAACGAAGAAGTAATAATTGTTCAACTTCTCGTTTTTGTCTCTTAATAGCCGCTCCAGGCCAATTAGGTAGTTTTGTCGGTACTGATCATAATTATGGATCGACTATCACCCGCATGGACAGTGGCACTTTCTTTCTATAGGAAATCCTACGGTCACGTACACACGAGTGGATATGGTATAAACTGACACCAGGAAAAACTTAGGCTTGAAGGCCATACACGGATGTGGAAAAAATCTTGTCGGTCAAAAAAAAAAAAAAAACCCACCCAAGAGTGTCGTGTAATATTATCACTCGTTAAGTTGTTTACTACTACTATAATAGCTCCGTGAACTCTTGCATTCGCAGATCCTTCCAGTTTGGTACAAAGTGTCAGACCTCATTTCCGTAACCATTGGCAACCGTAGGAGTACTCATTTTACACCAGGTGACGCTTCACGGCCCCGTTTTTTTTTATCTTCAGACCTGTCAGACGTCACAGTGACGTATGTCATCCAGCGATGCTTGGCGACAAGCCAGCAGGAAGATGAGATAATGTTCGGTTTTGATCGTGTGAAAATGGCAGAATATGTATATCATAATGAGCAATTAATGAGGTAACGGGTTCATATTTAGAAGTATACTACGCGGCGACTTCTGAATACGAACACGTACGACGGGTTTTGACAAATTTCATTGAGATTCATTTATATTGAAATCAAAATAGAGTCACCACGCTGTGAAGTACAAGCTGTGGGCAACTTTTAATTGAAAATGAACCTTTACGGTGCACTGTTGTTCGCTGGCAGCGGTTATTATTTTTTTTTATAATAATGTTACAATTTCTATCATATAAGGAAAAAGAAGTGATGGAATAAATTCCGGTTAATGTAAGCCCTAGTTTATTTTAAAACATATTTACATTGTGTTTTTTTTTTGTGTGGTTTAAGTAAAACCAGTTTATCTAACCGCAAAGGCGAACAACCAGAGAGGAAAAATCATAAAGTGGCCTAGATTTTTTTTTTTTTAATACTTTGGGCAAGCTGTCATAGCTATTAATAAAAGTGATATCATGGAAACAAACTCGACTAATGATCTCCCGGAAACTGCGGGCCAACAAATATGTGTCCATGCATGTGTGACGCGATTGGGCCACGTAATTTCTGGAATGGGTAGTATTTTCAGCACAAACATCAGTTTTTGACCTATAGTGACCCAATTTTCCATGTCTTCATAATTGGTTGGCGGTCAGCGGCAGACCCATAAAGTGAACGACAGAGGGCCTGGGCCTAAGGAGTTGATATATACCCGGGCCTGAGGGACAAGGCGATTTATAGCCCTGCAAGGCTGTTGCTGACGTTTGTTACTAACTAACTAACCAACCAACCAACCGACTCACGGAGAAACATGAGATGAGGATTTGTTGAACTGCTTGTTCCCCAGCTAGAAAGTCTATGGGCGAAATATCAGCCGTGCATGCGCAGCCGTCACGGTAGCTCGGGCAACGTGCCTGGTTACTGGTTTATCAAGATAATACACTGGTTAAATCTTGCTGTTGATATCACTGGTCGATCATGGTGACAATGACGTAATAAACACTGATGACAGTGGTGATCGAGGTTGTGGTGATGAAATGATTTCCACCATAAATGGTGAGGATGCCGGATTTCCACCATAAATGGTGATGACTCGTGAGTGGTGAAACTATTGGCTATATTGTGAGGTGTCATCATACGGCAATAATGTTGGCGATGGTGGTAAAAGGGGTGTTGATACATTAATGTTGGTGATTGCATGTCTGGATGGTGAAAACATGATGAAAAAAAACCCGATTTAATTCTAGAAGGTAGCCCCACGATTCTGCGCAAATTATGAAAGTGGCGTCACCGTTGGTTTCACGCACCCCGACGAATTTAAGGGGCGGCGGTTTGCCACTTGACCGTCACTGATATGATGTTGATTGTCACAAACAAGCCAAACAATAACACAAATAGTTTCAGATTTACACAGTATTCAATATTCAAAGCAGCAAGTCACACCCAATTTTCCTGCCATAAATAATGTGGCTGGCCCTGGTCAAGGCCGCAAAACCAGCCATCCAACGCCACTCACGCGACCCGTCTAATAATAAAACAGCACTTGTGATTTTCTCTTGAATGACCTCTTTGATCAAGTAGCCTGGCTCCAGAACCGCACGTACACGCATATCTAACGGCCGGAAACCAGACCGAGTCCGCACCTTTTTGGTGCACTCAGAAGTGCCGGGGACCAGTGTGTGATGTGTCTATGGGATTTCGTTGACTGGTAACCAGCCAGCGTACGGAAGGTCGCAGCTGCGTGACGTAGGCAGTGGCCAGTAAACATCGATCGTCGTTGATCAATGTAGTAATAATTTGTGAATGGAATTCGTTCTTCGATGGAATCGTGAGCTTGTTCTCGCCAAAAAGGCCGTCTGGCGGACCAATTCCGGCGTTGATCTTGTAGCTGGGGATAGCAAGATGAACGCCACGACTCTCTACGTCTCTACGTGTCGGTATATCCTACAGGCCGAACATAATGACCCGAATACTTGGAGCGATTTGTACCGACGACTGCCGTATTTGCGACAGTCGCTTTCCTGCTGTGTGTGCGCTGGCCTGCTCAAGGATCCGATGGGCCCGTCCAACTCGACCTGCCAACACTTCGTCTGCCGTGGCTGCCTGGGCGGTAAAATGCTCCTCAAGCCCTCCTGTAGTTGGTGTAAAGACTACAGCATGTTTGCGGAGGTGAAACAGTTACAGATTTTACTGTCTTGTTACAAAAAGCTGTGCGAGTACATCGCTGACACACCGATTGCGCGGAATCTAGTCGGTGCAAACGGCGGAACGAGCAACCACAGCTCCGGTTTATCGATTTTGCAAGAAGGCATGGCAATCAACGACAGCCATTACGAACGCAGTAGGTCGCAGGATATCTCAGGGTTTAATATAGTGGAGTACCTGGCCAAAGCGAGCATGAACTCGAGCTCGGGGGCCGGGGGTAAATCGGTGCAGAACGGTCACGACGGTCACGCCTCGGGGGCGGTAACGCCGCACCACGGTCACCCGGAAGTCAGCAGGAATTCACAGGGCGTTCTCAACCACACAGAAGCACTGAACGGCAGTGAAGCGGAACCGTATGTATCTATTGATGGCAGTGTGGATGAATACTCAGTCACCATCACCCCCAACTCGGACAATAGCGCCTCGCCCAAGATTAAAATCAAGAGGAACAAGCGACTGGAGCTGGGGCATCACTCACAGCCTAAGTCTAACCTCCATGGATTGAGCATTGCAAAGGTCAAGCGGAAGTACCAGCGGAGGTCGAAGAACCTCCTCCTCGCGTCCAACGGACTGGTGGATCTACACTCCTTATCCAACACGCCTAGAAAACTCGTCATTTCGGGTCACCGAGCGAAACTCTTGAAGGCGGGTCGCAAGCTGGAGATTAAAGAAGGCTGTCGATGTGGTACGGGGAGCAAGTACCCTGGCCTCAACACGTGTCAGGGTCATCGCTGCCCTTGCTTTGTGTCAGAGGTGCCCTGTACCAAATGCCGCTGTAAGGGTTGTCGGAATCCTCTCAAATCTTCAGAAGTTGGGGATTAAGCCAACGCAAATAGCCTCCGTGTGCCTAGCAGTGGTCATCCTCTTTTATTTATTATCTTGGTTAGCCTCAGGTGATGGGCACTGATTTGAATTCTGTGCCTCATCCGATGTTTGGTTGCTATAGAAATGAATGAAGGGTGTGGCTGTTGTCGGGTACTTTGAGATGCGAACAGAGCAATGAAGTAATTCTTGATAAAAAGATAATTGGAAAAATGTTGGGGGAAAGAAAGGTAGCTTTCTAGATGATTTTCGGAGTTGTCAACCCTTTTTTTCTGTCAAAAAGCTTACAAATTCTGTTATATGAGTAAATCTTTTAAAACCATAGGATCAGAATATAACAATTTCTTTCCCCTATATTGTATCAAAACTCTAGATCAGCACCTGATAACTAAACTCGGAAAAATGGCTCACAATAACATTGCACAAAACACAACAACATTTTATGTTGGGCAGTTTTAGTTGTTAATTTTCTATTGCTGATGTCAACCCTTGTTTTAGTCTTAAAATGGCAATTTAAAACTCTGAAAATTAACACATAGCCAGATTGTCCACAACTAGAAATTCATTTAGTCTTATGTTAGATATACTAAATAAATATTAAAAAAAGCAAATTTTGTACACAACTTAAAAGTCCTTTAACATTTGTTAAAATATAATCTACTACGTACGGGTAAACCTTTTAAGTTATTCTAGTTACATTTGGTGTATGTTAATAATGCTTTTATTTTAATTTGTATCATTTGCAAATAATTTCTAGAATCTTTATAGATGAAGACGTTGTCTGTTGTGATCATTTAAAAGAAAACAATGTTAAACTAGTTTGCTTACGCATATCAAGTTAAACAAATTTTATTTGTCAAATTTTGTATTTTCCTAGTCCTGAAAAAAAAATGCTTAACAAACTTGCAGTGTGTCCTTTCAAAAGTGTACATTCAACCTCGTTTCCATGGTTATGTATGTTGGGGGAAAGAAAGTTTACAAAAATGTGTATTGATTGAACTTCATGCTGGTACTCTGGTACCGTAGCTGGTAACCCACCACCAATCAAGTGCACATGATAGGTGCTCTTGTGAGGCACAATCAAAATTTTGCTCGTACCCCCGCCCTGCAAACAGGACGCTGGGAAGGGCTGATCTCTTTGAGCTCTCATTGGATAGATTTTGCGTGACCTGTGACGTAGAATGCAGTGCACAAACTTGCTACAGCTGTTTATCATACGTAGCGCATGCTAGCTGCATGCGAAGGTCATGATAAGTTACCCAGAATGCCATCCGTACTTCCTTCACAAGATTCCGTGAAGTGGATTAGCCCTTCCCAGTGCCCTGTTTGCAGGGCGGTGGGTACGAGCGAAAATCCAATTATGGTAAAGAAAAATACACAACATAGAATCATACACCATGGAAACGAGGTTGACTTTTACTAAATTGTGCAGAAATTGTCAGATTGTCACCTGATGGAGATTTGAAACACGACCAGTTACGAGTTGTTAAACTTATGCCGAATTTTGCGTTCCAAGAACTGCCTTTGTTATATTTGTTTTTGTTTTGGCCAAAATGGAGGTCGATTTTAAAATTTTATTTGCTTTGCATTGTGGGAAGGGCGCAAATGTGATGACGCTATCGTTACAGCTGGAATGTGACATCCATACACATTTCATTGTTTTCCTTTTTATTTTAATGAACTTTCATGAATATGCAAATCATTGCTGTGTGGACAAGGTCAATGACTCGAAACTGAAATATAAACATCCGTTTTCCTTGTTTCACTTTTTGTTTGTTTACTTTTCAACATCCGCCTATTCAAATCTTTGAAAAGTCAAACATTGATGATTGGAGCTCAAAAGGACTTAATTGTGAATTTTTAGATCGAATTTTCATTTTCCAAATCGTGTGTTTCGTGCTGTTATAATACCAGAAATCTCGTAAATGTTCTTTATTTTGTAAGAAAACTTATTTCTTTAGCTGTAGAAGTTATCACAGTTATTTCTACAAAAAAAAATAATCTGAGCAAATCTTCTGTTTCTTGGTGTATATAGAGTTGTATAATTAGGGGCAGAAGGGAGCGTATATTAATTATATTCACCCTATAAACTAAAGTGTACAAAATACTTTGAGGCAGAAATCTAATGCATACAGCTAAAAAATTCATGAGATTTCTTCATTGTACAAACAAAAAAGAATTCTGGTGTAAAACAGTGATGGCTTAAAATTAAAGATTAAGATTCAGAAGCCGTAAAAACTCATCACATAAAAGTTGTTTTTGTGAATTCTTTGGCTCGGATTGTTTAGCGTTTTTCACTCATATTAAAGGGGATATACAACATTTGCAAACATCAAAAAACAAAACTACCAAATTAATGTGAAATACCTTCCTGGACTTTTAGTGAATGACAGTCTAAAGCATCCTGTAAAATCATGGCACCTGATGTGCCATCATTTTCAAGAAAAGTGGTATTTTTGTATCAATTTCTAATGTTGGTCGGCCGATCAGCGTTGGGAAAAAAATGGCTTTTTTCAAATACTGCCCCCAAATTACCATTATTTAGTTAGGTTGCATTTGTTTGCAATCGATTACACACCTATGAACGGGTACAAGCCAGCTAGACTGTTTCCCCAACTGTACAATTCCCTGACGTCTATAAATTGCTCTGTTTCATCTTAAGTGGGGTCAGGGAACCAGACTACAGGGACATAGTTGTTTTTCTTGGTTTTTCCAGCATCTACGAACACAAAACTTCAAACAAGTCAGTGTAACAATATTTTCTATGAAATACTAACCCCCTAAATTCATCCATTTCTGAAAATTACAGCAAAAGCAAATGTATATTCCCTTTAAATTTTGACTCCCGATTTCCCATAAGATAGCCCTATCTGTTTTTCCCCCAAACGCCGATATTTTTTTTTGAACCAAATAAGGAAGTCATTATCTCGACCTGGTCTCCCCAAGGCATCGTCTTGCGTCATTTGATATGGGGGAGAGAAAAAAAATTAGCCCCTAACTCCTTTTTGGTGTCTATAAGTGTTGTCATGGTTACATTTACGTTCATGCTTAAATGGTCATCATCGGGCATTTTGTGAGGCAATTTACTCCGTTGTCTAGGTTTTTTGATTCGATAATTCAAGGATCGTGCGGCCCGCTCAATGGCACGAGCGAACGAGACGGATATAATAATCCATCATTTAATTGATTCACAAAAAGCCGTTTCGTATCTCACGGTGACTCGCGTTCAGTTGGCAATTTCATTAAAATTTTATCTTTTAGAAAAGATATGGAAGGCATTTCAAGGATAATTTAATACACACGGCGACTGTAGTGTTTTTTTTTATTAAAAAAAAATAAGCCAGGAAATAAAATCCCCCCAAAAAAATCTAATAATAATAATAATCATAATTAATTAATTAATTAAATATAAATGAACGTATAAAATAGGTTTTAAGTAAAATATGTACTAACTACCGTTTTCTAATATGGTTTCCCATTGGTTTCATAAAAGCATTTTCCATTTTTTCCATATTCCACAGACTTCACAGGCTTTCTTGTATAATCATTATTTTTAGCGACAAAATTGATCGGCAAAATCATAAAACAAACACCGAAATGTATTCGATAACGAGTGAATAGCTTATATTTGAAGAGAAAAAAACACTAATCCAGCAAACTATATTCATTAATTCCCAAGTGTGTTTCTATATATTCATTTTCTGAAGATAATAGGAGAAACGTGGCGCCAATAATACAGCGATTGTCAAGGACTAAAGGCTCTAAACCCCATTTGAGGCATTCGATATAAAAACACTTGAACCTGTCAGATATCAATACATGTACATGTATTTCTATAACCAGTGCAAAGTACGCGAGATTTGTCGAATACCAAGCCAACTCTGGAATGCCCGACCATTTTATAATGTATAATATGCCTCGTAGAAATCGCGAATCCAGGTCGCACAGGTCAATTATTTCTATATTTATCAGTAAAAAAAACAGAAGCACTTCTTAGAATTCCGCGGACTTTGAATAAAACAGCATTTCAATGTCAGAGATGATTGGGTGCTAGGTGACAATGAGATCATTTGAATTTAAACCAAAATATTTTTTTATGCAATTCAGTACTTTATGAAACAAATATGGGTTTCATATGCACATACGAATTAATAATATTAATTCGTATGAATATGGGGGGGGGGGGCACGACAATCACTCGGCAAAAGTAATTAAACAAAAGTAACGTTAGTTGCTACGCGAAGTGCAAATTTCGTAGAATTTTCGATCGTTCATCATCTTCTAAGAAGAGAATTGGATACGAGTAAAGTGGTGATCGGCTGGGTACGCTCGGTCACAGGGCGATATGCTACGGTATAATAAGATGGATTTATGCATGAGATCGATAAGGTCTGTACGACAAACTGGCATTTGAAACTGCACTCAACTAGCTCTTTTTATACCTTTTGTTTGAATAAAATCCCGAGTGGCTTCAGAGAGTAAATCTATATATCTGATGACCTAACCCTCAGATAATTTGGCCATGAAACACCTTTCAAGTATCCTCAGTCATTCTCAAGAAAAAAATATATCTGATAATCGGTTTTTTTTAGTATTACAGGACATGATACTGGAGACTATAGTTGAACTGGCCAACACGAAATTATAAAAACCTGGTTTTCCTATGATAATGAGTGCTGATCAAGGAGACACTAATACATTACTCTCACAAGATGGCAAAACAACTTAAGCGATCATAACCCTTACCGATTATAAAACTTAGTTCAAAAACAGACCAATATAGCAAAATCATAAAAGGGCTTCAAGGAAAAGGTAATTGATGGTAACCAAACTGAATTAAGGTTATCGAACCCGAATATTATGAGGTCTTTTCTGGCTATCCTGCTCACGGCCGGCTGTTAAAGCGACGAGCATCGATATGCGATTCTCGGTAATAAATCTGCCGTATGGTATCTCGGCATCAATAACCAGACGCATGGTGGAATGGGTAGATCATGACAAACAAACCTGTCGACTAGGGCGGGTGTGAAAAAAATACGCGTGCTGACAAAAATGACAAGGCAAAGAAAACATTTGGAACATTTTCTGGATAAATGCAAGACAGGTTTGCATGGTGGAAACATGGTGAACAATTACTTTAATTTTACAATTTTTGAAAGTCTTTGGGGAAAAAAAAGAATCACTTCTTCTGACACTCAAGTGAAAACTCGGTCTTTTCGATAAAAAGTTTTTTTTTCTAAATCGCGTCGCCCCTAGTTTCAGAGGGATGAAGTGAATTTGTACACGAAAAATAATTTTGTTTTTACTTTAGGAAATAAGACAGTAAAGTTGTTTTCGGGGTGGGATCGTGAGTTTTATTCTATTCTTTAGGAAGGAAAGCAATAAATTGAGAGGATTATTTCTGCGTATAAACTGGTCTGAAAAGGGACATTTTCAGATTCATATTTTTTTGCAGATGATTGCAAGGTCTTTAGAATGCCATTCTATTTTAGAATGCAGGTCGGAATCTCTTCAATCAATTTATTCTGCTCACTTTCCGATGACTAATCCTCCAGTTTTGAGTGCGGTGTTTGTCTGTGCACAGACTGTGCCGAGGGTTGCTGAGTAGTGATCGGAAAATTAAAAACGCGCCATCTGGAAAAAAGAAGAAGAAGAAGCTAATTAGCCTTAGTGAGTAACAATTCAATCGGAAACAATGGGGAAATATCCAGGACTCTCAATTACAATTTAACGCTGTTTTATTTTATGGAAAACCTGGGTTTATTGTTTTGCATTATTGATGCTAATTAAAGGAGTGTTCTCAAGCGGAATTACCGTTCAGCTTTAAGGCATATTAAATTTGACCTCTTAAAAGGTTGCGGTTTCGACTACTGAATTAATTACATTTTCATTTCAATGCATATTTACTTAGACCTTTCTCGGTCAGTACAAAATGGCATTCTAAATTTAAGTTTTCCATTTTTGTCCTTTCCTTTCCCCCAATTCAATTAATGATTAGAATTATGTGTCATTATTTTAAAGACTGATAATTTAATTGGCAAAGAATTAAAAAAGGTGGGTTTTCTTTAACTTACATATTATAAATTTGTTTGCTTTCAAATACCGTCAGACCGATATCAAATTTATTCCAAGAATTTCGGCTGGATGCGTCTCGGATGGTCCCAAGATGACATGAATGTCTTGGGACGTGGATGGTTTAGCTCCGAGGGTCATCAAACCTTTAAATCATCAGCTCTTATACGATGGGAAGACTTTCTTCTCCTTCCCAGTGACTGATTGCAGAGTCTGGGCTAATGTCGTCTAATCACATTACCCTGGGCGCGTGATATGCAAATCAGACCTAATAGGCTTTCTGCTGATTGGCTGAGGGACCGCCTTAGGGAGCATGGATAAAAGGTGGAAAGAAGATGGGCTCGGATTCAATTAGATGCGACAATAATGGATGGCTTAGAAGGCGCTGTTATATGCAACCAGGCAAAAATGACCAAACGCTTAGGGGAGTATTAATTTATAATTTGAGACGCGATATTGGCAATTCAGCAATGCTATCCTTACACGGTCCATCTAACTGAGGCACTAACCAAAGATCTGGGGGGAAAATATCATAGTTTAGACACCCACGTAAAAAAAAAACACAGAAAGCGGTTTCATTTGAGACACACCTCGAAATATAAAACTAAGCCCATTTATTTTTTCATCTTTATTCCTACAGACTGCAATAAAACAGACCAGAAAATGCAGGTACACCTATTATAAAATCGGCTCGTGAAATTCATTTATGTTGATATATTTTGTAAACCCCCAGACCCATCCTTGGTAACGATCGTCTAAAAAATAAATATTTAAACAGCGATAAGAGAAGATGCATATCTTAACCAAACAGTCAATTTGCAAGCTTAATCAACTCCCGGTAAACCCACCGGTTCAATTTTAACTGCAAAATTAATTTGATTTTTATATTAACCGAAGCAAATTGATGCATTCAAGACTTAAAGCAAGGCGAATTCACCTGCTTTTAAATGATGTATTGTTTTCGTAGTAGCAAATGAGGTAACATTAATTTACTGTAGTTATAGATTCGAGGATTTGTTTTGGGATTCGATTTTCTGTGATTTTTTTTTTTAAATTTAAAAGAGTTTGACCTTATAAGCAATAGATCTTTCTTCTTAATACTTCCCACGAGCATAATTACAAACATCTTTAATTTTATGTCACGTCTTGCCAACGGCAGATCCGGGAGGGGGGGAACGACGGCCATGCCCCCCCCCAAAAAAGAACCCAATTTTGTTTTCAGGAGACGTCGCAAAAAAAGGCAGCCACTGCGTACACTACCGTCTTTTGCTGAAACAAAATTGGTTACAGTGATCAGAAATTAACTCAGATCGCGCAACAGAGCATCTAGAATTCCAACATTTTCCGGAGCCCTTAAGCGGGCCCCGAACCCAACGCAGAAATTTTTGACAAAAAAACTGTGTTCTGGACGCCTAAACTACTGCATGAGCAAGGGGAGGTCGTGGGTTCGAGTCCCACAAGAGCTCACAGAAAGATCGATCTTACAGTCCTACCAAAACTATACAGCTAGGGTGACCCCTAAAAATGCAACCCTAAAACATTTGCCTTGCCTTTAAAAAAAAAAGATCAATGGATTTTTATGTTTGGGGTTTTAGATTAAAGCTGAGAACTTTTTCTTTCAAATATTGAAAACAAATCATGAAAATAGCACTTTGGGTTGCTGAGAAAATGCCAATTATGTAAAAGTAGTCATTTTTCATCCTGTACACAAAAAAATACCACAGTAAGGGATTTTCACTGTACCTATTTGTGCATGTCCTAATCCTTACAAACAACACGGCACATAATATGACAAGAGTACAAATGAATTTGATGGAAATACCTTTTATTTTCCACCTGAACAGGTATCTCATCCTTTTTAGTCCTATTCTAAACCCTTTCAGCATCATAAATATGTCAAAATACTAAAGAAATTGCACATATGAAGGATACTTGCACAGTAGGCTTACAGTAAAATGTTCTAATGTTTGAAGTACTTGTGTATATACAGGATGAAAAATGACAACTTTTACATAATTGGCATTTTCTCAGCAACCAAAGTGCTATTTTCATGATTTTTTTCCCAGTATTGAAAGAAAAAGCTCTCAGCTTTAATCTGATACCCAAAACATAAAAACCCACAGATCCCTTTTTTAAGGCAAATGTTTTAGGGTTGCATTTTTTGGGGTCACCCTGTATACGCTAGTAAGTGAAGGCGACTTTATACCGTCCCGACTGCACGCTTTCCAATCATTGTTAAAATTATTCTTTCTGCCATATTTCCTGGTGAACTGAACACACGATTGGTTCGCACTGTGGATACATTTTAATATTTGTCTGACCGGGTCTATAGTCAAGTCCGGCAAGTTGACCTGGTGTATTGTAAAGATAAATGCTTGCCGAGTAGATACAGGTAAAGATTTCAATGGTAAAGGTGTAGTTAAAGGGGCACTACGTCCTGAATGAAACTTAGTCCCCGAAATATGCATGCTTTGCATTGTTTACTTACCCTATTTCAAACATCTGCTGGTTAAAATGAAACCAACCTAATGTCTTACCGCTCCCGAGAAAAGAGGGGGGGGGGGAATGGTTGTTTACATCGGACGCGAAGGAGTACGCATACGTTTTTCCTGTCGTTTTCATTCAATGTTCGATACAATTGCGTGTGTCACATAAATTACACACAGCGCCAACGCACAAATGTGGTTTCGTAAACGTCCGCAAATGGCGAGAAAACTTCACAGCTGGAATCACAACTAGCATGAACAGCCCGATTTCCCAGAGTCGCAAAAGTGGACCCCGAAATTCGTTCTCGCACTTACAAGAATAACGCAAAACGCCCAGTTTTTAAAGGATGGTTGTGTGGATGATTATATCCTATTTTTAAAAAGTTCTTTCCGATTAACATAATTTCATTCAAAACGCGCTTTGAAGCCTAATTGGGCGTATTCCAGGACGCAGTGTCCCTTTAATGCATAAAGATATCAAAATAAGGAACTTATTGGCGAGAGGAGATCATAATACATTATTTTAAATATTACATTTCATGAATATGGCGCTATTCAAATTGTAATTTTCTTTTAAAATTCTGTAAATGTTATGTGTCTATAGACTGCACGCATGATTGTGGAATAAACATCGTCCCCCGCGAAAGGAATTTAAAATTAAATTTAAAGGAATGAGTCAGCACAAATTTACTTTTGATATACCGTTATTTTTCACTTGCGGTTTCAGTACGTCCTGCAGCTTCATTAAAAAAACCACTATAAATATATAAATTAACCTCAAATAAGACGAAAAACGATTATATTCAGCAGTGAGTGAAACGAACACAAACTAGACGTTCTAGTTTTCCACTGCATGGTGACGTCATCCTAACTCAGACTTTATTAATAACAAATCGAGCCCGCGCGTGAAAATAAAGAGCACAAACGAATCGGGTCGTTCAAGCCAGAATGAAAATATTTGAACTTCATACGCGCCCCAGTAGTGGCATAGACGCCTATAAACCTCCATCTATTTGCTCCATGCTACAGACCACTGTTCACAATGATGGATATATCATTATTATTAGACAGAAATCTATGTCATCACTCATTGCACTGCGTATATTTTTCTTCTTCACTGGCCAAGGGTAAACATCATTTAGTTTCTTTACCACTGATATAAATAGGTTTTTTTTTCTTACTGTAGAGTGTACCAGCGTAATGCGAAGATGTGATATCATGGCGGCTTGCTATGAGCCAGAATACAATGTTAATGTTACTTATTGTTAATTTATGATGTGGCTTTCGGCCAGAATATAGCCCACAAAAGTCTTTCGACCTCTTAGCAGAGGGCACTTTGTATTCATTCACACTTATACATTTATTTCCTTTTAATAGCAAAAATGAAGAATCCAAGTATTAGTTGAGATATAAACGCCAGAAAAGGCGGCAAAACCTAAAAAGCACAGCTGGTTTCAGGCATTGCACAAAACAAACGACAGAACAATAATTATATTTCTAAGCATTGATTAAACGAAGTTATGAGTAACGAGCTACGAGAAGGATCGCCATATAAAGGTTCGAAGGGCAGAGACACATAGAATATTCAGGGTGAGAAAAAAAGGAAAAACCCAAATGGCAGGACCAATTGTTTAATGAAGTTCTGCATGTTGCACTTTCAAAATCAAGGATGTGAAAGCCCAATTAATAAGCTTTCTTTTAGTACAACAATCATTCAAATATCTCATGTACTTTTCAAGTTACGGAATTTTGAATACAAACACCGTTTTAAAGTTTTGTCCACGGATCACAAAAATAGGTAAGGGTTCTTTCAATCAGCAAAACGAAAAATTTCACACAGGGCCAGGGATGCATGTGAAATGTTTTCGTTTTGCTGAAAGAACACTTACTTTTTTGTGACCCGTGGACAGAACTTTAAAACAGTGTTTGTGTTTAAGATTCTGTAAGTTGAAAAGTACATGAGTGATTTGAATGATTCTTGTACTAAAAGAAAGCTTATTAATTGGGTTTTCATATCCTAGATTTTGAAAGTGCTGCATGCAGAACTTTAAAAAAAAATGTCCTGGCATTTGGGTTTCCCATTTTTCGACTCACCGGCCTGTATTACATAAGGAACTTATAATAAGAAAAATTACAGATATAGAAGTATGACGAAACCCCGGAATATTCCACGGAAAATTCATGGAATCAGGGACTTAAACACAATTCACAATGATGGCCCACACAGCATTCGAGAAATTAATATTAACATGTTGCGCCTCGTTTTTGATTAAACATGGCCGACTAATTACAAGTCGCCCGGCATGATGACAACCGTAAATTCTTCAGTGTCACATGTGACGGAGCACAGTTAGAATCAACGACATTTGAAGATAGACACTGTCTTTTTTTAAACAATAATTCCGCATAGAAACAGCCAGGTCCGTCACTATATGCACTGCAATCGGCATTCAACAAGCTATAAACGGACGCAATATAAACGACACATAAATATCTTGACCAGGAAGATTCCGTCAGCAACCTATTCATAACATTAAGTGACGGAGTGGTTAACCATTTAAAAATTCATGGCGACTCTGGAACGATCGAGGTCAGTTTGAGTCCGTTCGTCCGTGACATAGACACGTTTGACTGCGTAATATGCCGACAAAAATAGCATAACAAGGAATTCTGTATCCGGCTATACTACACAAACTGGAGTCGATATCAAATCCAAACAAAATAGAAAACAAAAATCTGTGACGAAAACATCTCTCCTACCATGATAGGTCGACGATCACGCACAGTTTAAAGGGGCATTACGGCCTAACTGAAATCCCCGAAAGTTTTATGCTTTGGATTTACTTTTCAAAGGTCTGGTTGAGAAACACGCAAAAAACTCCGGTTGTTTACATCGGACGCGGCGAACATTTTGTGGCATACACGTATTTAATACACACAGCACCAATCACTGATCTCCATTAGTAAGACTACTGGAGATCAATGGCACCAATACTCAAATGTTGTTGCTCGCACGTCCGCAGAATGCAATGCACTGTGCGGCAGGATTCACAACTAGCACTCAACAGCTCGATTGTTGAGAGTCAAAATGTTGACCCCCGAAATTCATTTTCGCAAGGTTCTCGCAAGAATAACACAAATTACGCCCAGTGTTTAAAGGATGGTTGTGTGGACGCTCATATTCTATTTTTAAATGCTCTTTATAACATCATTTCGTTCAAAACGCGTTTTGTAGCCCAATTGGGCGCATTCCCAGGCCGTATAATTTCCCTTTAAAGTTTGTATGCGGACGTTGGAGTCCTTTTAGATGTTTTTGATTTGCTGGTTCACCATTTTGATCATGCTTCGTAATGCCCTTTTATACTTATACAGTTGCTATACAAGATGACCGACTTTTCTCCACAGAGGCAAATTTTAAACGATTCCACACGTGGGAATGCGCCTCATTTGATTTCAATCGTTCTGGAAAAATGGGTGTCGTGCTGAGTCAAGCGATGCTTGCGAGGAAGCCAGGCAGATGGGCAAGGATTGAAAATTGAATTTCTAGAAGAAAAAAAATTAGCTGGTGTACAAAAAAAAAAAAATCCCAGAATAGTTATCATTTATGGTGTTGATCCAATATAAATTGTTCAATTGAAAAACAAAAGGTCGTATAATGCACATCTTAACCTTTTCTCTCCATATTTTCATCACTAATTATCATTTAAAAATTACAAAATTATGGCGAAGAAAAGGCGGACCGCTCTTCATAATCTAAACGTCCATAAGTGCCTGCACACACCGCCACTTTACATTTCAAATCCTCAATTTAGCCGGGGCATATCTGTGACTGAAATAACGCCAAGCTTGAGGCCGGCCGCAGATTGGCACTTTAATTAGAGCTATGCAGGGAAATTGCGCTCTGCATCTAAGCACTTTAGGTCTGTGTCAATGCGCCATTGTCAACAGAAACGGTTTCTATTTCACTCAATATCACCCGAGACCCCTAGTCCTGCAATCAATTCATACCAAACCTCCCCCCCCCCGCCTCACTGATAAATCCGATGATGCGATATCTCTCTGAATTGTATTACTCAATAAAGAGCGGGTATTGTATTTCCATTTTCATCCCAGCCCGTCTCAGCACGTGTAGTTCACGACACAGGTCGCACTGCTGTTTTTTGATTGTCTTCAACTATACGGAGAATTTTAAAACCCGGGATACGATTTTGTGAAAACAAGGACGCGAAAGCGGTGAGAGGTATAATCAAAATCTCGTTTTTAATGATATTGATGAATACTGACAAAACGGCAAAAATGAACCTTTTGCTTTTCAATCTCTGCTAAGACAAAATCTGAAAAACCAGGTTCAAACTCTGAACGATTCTCTTTTTTTTATTTGTTGAAATAAAACTAGAATCAATTGAAAACATTCAAAGGTTTTACTAATAAACAAATTGCTTTCTATAAACCCGCCTTTCCTAAATATTTACTTAACTGTTAAACCCCAAACACCACTTGCAGAAGCTTATTATAGCAAAGGTTTGGGTGGACCAAAGGACAAACAAACAGTCAGAGTAACTGACAGACCGACCACATTATAAAGAGGCATTTTATTCCCGGTCGCGTCTTTTGCGTCTATTCTGATCATCTTATCGGAGTGTCCTCTTCAGATGGATTTCATCCGTGGTTAAAATCGAAGGAGGCGAGAGAACTGCTCGGATTGATCGTCCGGACGGAGGCAAGGGCAGCCCGGCCAGCATGTCCCGCTCCCAGAGAATCATCGAGTTACGTTCCCGTCATATCGGGTAACCGAATAAACCAGGTATAGTGATAGAATTAATACCCCATCGCATCCACTACGTCCGGCGTATATAGCCCCAGCCACGGCACACACACACGGATTAGACAATCGGTTACCATAGTAACAGTGGAGTCCACTCGCGCGATGCTAAGAGCTTCAAAATGGCAATTTATCTCCGGTTCGTGAGGCTCCTCTTTTTTCTTTCTTTCTTGTCTCTGGGACAGAAACCAGGAAACGAGAGCGCACGGAATTTCTCAACCCACGCAATCTAAGCAGACGATCGATCGATGACTTCTGAGAGGCGAGGTCATCGCTGGTCCCGCCATGCAATAAGCCTATACGAAGTGTGGTACAAGGCACCAGCGAAACAAAATGCCATTTTTATTATCATCTCCAACGAGATCCGGTTTAGATGAGTTTTTGACGATATCAACGACCACTTCACGTCAATTCGACCAGCAAATTGTTATGTCTATATACTTCAGTTCTCATAGGAACTGACTAAGCCACTATAAGAGAAAAAGGCAATTGCGATATTTATAACAATGACTGTATTTTGACAATAATACCCAGAGGCAAAGCAAATAGTTACTCACTATATGATTAGTCACTCCCCCGGGATCCGAGGTTGAGCAGAAAGGAAGAAACGATCAATAGAGGGCATTAGACTAAGAGTAAGACATTCACCGACGTGTTAAAGCTCCAATGACAAAATTGATGAATAAGTATAGCAGTTTTTAAATAACTTTTTAATGTGCTTCATGAAGTTGCATCTTTAATTTCCGTCTGCGTTTGACAAACAAGAACTGGGAGATGCATGAAGAAAACGAACCCAAAACGTCTGAAGATAAGAACTATCTTCATTTACATAAAGGGTATTAAAGGGCGATATGACATTATGAGCTAAGCGAATATAAATTAATATGCAAGAAATATCTAAGAAAGTTAAGGGTTTACCGGTACCTTTCGAGAAAAAAATTCCTCTTTTATAACGA
The DNA here is from genome assembly GCA_029964075.1 of Patiria pectinifera. Taxonomy (NCBI): domain Eukaryota; kingdom Metazoa; phylum Echinodermata; class Asteroidea; order Valvatida; family Asterinidae; genus Patiria; species Patiria pectinifera. Next base: position 13,173,522 of record CM057144.1, on the reverse strand, counting down.
CTCCATGAGGACTGTTGAGATAGCAGTCCCCCCTTTTATATACGGTCAAACAAAATTGAGAAGGGGAAATGAATGAAATACCAATTAAGATCGCAGAATGATAAATTGGGATCTCTCAAACTCAACCAATAACAAGGAGCTCTCTCATAATCCTTGCTCTGTCTGAGTGTTAGTTTTACCCTAGCTGGTCTTTTCTCCATAGCCAGCTAACCATTAACCATCTTGGCTTGGTCATCACTCTGCAATCATCCATGATTCAACCTAGATCGTCTGGCTCTCGCTTATTGAGATTTGATTAAGAAAAAGAAAAAAAAAAGGTCATTCCTATCAATCAGAAATGGCCGATCTAGTCATCGCCCTTTGTTTGTTTGTCATATTGTGCAAAGCAGATGGAAATATATGAGGATTAATTTCCCACTAGATTTCCTTTTGATAACGTGGAAAACTCTCTCAAGGTAGTATATTAAAGCAGCGATATATAAATTAAAGTTATAAATATTTAGATTTGTTAACTGCCCATACAATAAATTCAATGGGATGAATAAGACAATCAGTTGAGGTGTATAACGTCCATAATGTGCAAAAGAAATTACATCATAGATTTAGCTGCATCGTGCCGAGTAAATATGAAACTAAAAGGAAAATGTAAAAAAAAAAAGGACCAACAAAAGAAAGAGACCGCTTGAAATCAAATCCGAATTGTATAAAGACATATTGATTCATCTTTATTATAAATATTTCATCATCTGTAATTTTTGACTCCAGTCTTTGATGAGTAAACAATTTTCTCATACCTCAAGAGGGCGAAAAAAATACACTCGATCCGACTAAAGCATGAAACGAGATGTTTAGTGTGAAGTTTTTTCATTCAAATGGTTAGAGTTTCCACTCTAGTTATGATTTTTATTTTTGAGACTCTTTCAATGTAAAATCAAAGTTTTGTTTCACTCTAAATCGCCTGGTGCAATACTTCAGTGGATGATTGAGTATAAATTCCTTGTCTTTGTGCATAAGAGAGATAATGTGATATCGATTTGCATAGGACATATTTTGTCGTTAGAGAATTAAATCAAACACAGCTCGACTAATGCTTTGTTTTGTTTTTTAAATAAAAAACAGTCAATCAACCCTCATCGTTTCATTATTCAAAATTATTGAATTCATTCAGACAAAATCAATATACAGCTGTATATATTGACTTGCAAACAACAAAATCCAAGAATCATGGAACACAAGGCGATAAAAAAAATTGGCAAAATGAAAAGGGCTCCACGGATAATATTGTAACCATCTTTTAAAAAATGGCGTCCGTTGCATCTAAAATTGGTTAGTGAGCATGCGCAGTAAGTTGAATATTTTACCGGCGAATGCATAAAAAATTAAGACACTAAATGATTACACAAAATGCAAAATTGCAAACCAAACAAAAGTGTACCCTTTATCTAAATATAGTCCTACTGAACACAAAAAAAAGATGAACAATGCCCCCGCGGATGTATTAATATTTTTCATGTTAATAAGATAATTGTTTTATTCAATTATTCTTTTAAGAAAAGAAAAAAGATTGTGCTAAAGTCAAAACCAGTAGTGACCAAAGCAAAATGATTGCTGCCCGAAATGCAAGGCGATTTTTTGGGTTAAATTCCCCGTCAGGCATTCAAGGACATTAAGAGCGAAAATGCACTCAGAAATTTCCATCCAAGAGTTGACATTTATGGAGCAAAATAAACAATCCGGTCTGGCTGTTATCTTTTGAGATCATTTACGCGCGCTATAAATTATGAAGCGCGCGCGCGGGAAAGCAAAGGCGGGGGAAAAAAATACACCAACCCGGCAGTCAACGCAGCGTGAAATGAAGCACAATATAATGCGGCAGCGATGATGTGAAATGTGCAACTCAATTTACACTCTAGGGGCTTTGAGTTTTGAACCTTCGGAGCGATGCGAGGTGACAAGGGTGAGAATTTACGTCGAAGTGCGACTGGTAATTAGAGGCCGATTTTCCCGGCAAGTAAACTGTACATAAGCGGCCGCGGGATCATATTTTTTTTTTTTACGGTGGTCATGATACCTAGACCTATTATATAGATCAAAAAGGCAATTAAATACTCTTCAAGGTATTTAAGCAGTGTGATACTTCAAATTTCTACGAAGAAACTAAAATGTGATCAGACAGTAACCTTAATACAGTACAAGGCGAGTAAAAAACACCGCATCCCAAACGGCAGGACCAATTTTTGAATGAAGTTTTGCTCTTTCAAATCAAGAAAAATTATGAATGCCCAGTCAACCCTAACTCCCTAGGGGGTGTGCAAAATCATATTGAAATTGGAGGATTCAGGACTGTCAGGGTTTACTTTAGTACAAGAATCATTCAGATCACTCATGTACTTTTCAAGTTACGGAATTTTAAACACAAAGACCGTTTTAAAGTTCATTCAGCAAAACGAATAAAATTCACATCCATCCCCAAGAGAAGTGTTTTCGTTTTGCTGAAAGAACACTTTTGTGTGATCCGTGGAGTGAACTTTAAAACGGCGTTTGCGTTCAAAATCCCGTAACTTGAAAAGTACATGGGTGATCTGAATGATTCTTGGACTAAAAGAAAGCTTAATGACTGGGCTTTCATATCCTAGATTATGAAAGTGCTACAGACAAAACTTTATTCAAAAATTGGTCCTACCATTTGGGATACGTTTTTTTCCACTCACCCTGTACATTAGGAAAATCAGATAAAGGAAAAAAACCTTCAACTCGTTCCTGTTATAATTTCCAATACACGCCAGACGATCTCATAATGTAGGACGCAATAAGCGACCCTGCAAAGCTCGCTTTTGATTCCCAATAAAAAAAAACTCCGATGGTCAAATCTAATCACGTCCGCTTGTTGTTTTCGAGAGGGAGATACAAACGACGGCCAAATGACGTCATAATGACGTCAATGCGATTATCATCAATATTCATGAGTGACAAAAATCCCTTGTGCGCTAGTATTTGTGACCGGAGATTGAAAAACACGAAGACAGACACGTCAACAGTGAAGGATTCATCGGATGTTCTCCCCCCCCCCCCTTCGAAGTGAATAATTTGAAGGAAATTATTTTCGCAAACAGCATTCAATTTGTTTTGTCCAACTCTGTGAAATCCACAATGGCATTTCATCCTCCACACAAAGCTCTGGATTTTCAGGAATAAACTCATAATTATTCGATGGCATAAAGGATGCCATTATGCTAATAATACACAGACTGCCGACAATGCCTGTAATATAAGCGTAGAGATCGCTCATCCATTCCCTGTAATAAAATGCAATTAAAAATCAAGGTCGTTTTCCTTCCAGGTCTGTAGACCAAAAAAAGAGAAGCCAACAGCTAAAGTTGAGCTAAAAAATGCCGCTTTGTTAATGTTGGAGATCCTTTTTATCATTTTACACACTGGAGTTCCGCGTAGACTGGCTATTATGCGTTATGCAACATTTTCAGGCTTTTGGGGGGGAATTCTAAATTTTGACGTGGATCTCGCAATAATATTAAGATAATGCTGGGAAGGATTGTAGACTGTAGTGGGTATTTCCGGGTTAAACGAATACAATGAAATAATTTCACCTCTGAGTCAGGGTTGCAATGTTAGTGTGATACTTGGACGGGTAGGGTCGGGGTAGGGGTGGGGATATCGGGGTATGGGGTAGGGAGAAAACAGGAGTAGAAATTGACGGGATGAGTGGGTTAGTCAGTATCTGCTTGCAAGATTTTTCCCCCTTCATTTCCCCACTTTTTGTTTTTGATTTTTCTAAAAATAAAAAGAAGAGAAAAACTCGTTTTCTAAAAACATAAAGACGAAAACACCCCCTGGATCAAAGACACTAAACATTTCTTACAACACATTTCGATTTTTTTTTTACTCAAAAAGTAAAATAATAATTATATTTCACTTCTTTTTTTTATCGCCGAGTCATCGGCTTTTAAAATCCCCGGACGTTGGGGCATCCTTTGAACGAGGGTGAATAAACAAAATAAGGAAATCGGGACAAGGAAATTCCAACCCTCGATGCAACAAAAAAAATTCTCAGCAATACTTCCTCTCCTGGAAATGGAGGAATAATAAATTCCTATCCATTATCGGGATTAGTTTTTTTTTTGGCAATATCAAAAGTCAGTCTGGGGATTTCACACATGAATAAGTGACAATAAACAGACACAAATATGTTCCTATTATATACATACAGCATAGTACAGCTCAGACACTGTGTCTGCAGTGCCTATAGATTGGTGCATAATTCACAGGAAGGCACCGTGTGATTGTTAATAACTTAGCAGATTAATTCATTCATTTATTTATTCATTTATAAGTTATTAAATTTACATGTTAATTTACAATTTAGCAATACTTGGTAATTGCACAAAGCGAATGAACACTGCAAAGGCGAGAAAGTTTGGAAGGTAAATATTTTGGCAACCCAGTCTACAAGCTTGGCTGGGGGGGGGGGAAGTAGGGCACACAAACAAACTAACAAGCTAGCTGACTGACAGACAGACAGACACACACACACACGTTTGTTTGACATACGCTATGTGGACATTCCGTTGTTTTCGTATAGTTAAGAAAACTCGGTACAAAAAATAACTTTATTTTAACTGTGAACATTCTTTCAACCCGAAATTTGTTTTTTGATTTCCTTGAATGTTTCTCTTCATTCTGCGGCACATAACCCTAACCCGAAAATGCCTCTAAACCTGTTTTCCAGAGAGGGCGAAACGTTATGTGGACATGGCTTAGTCCACATAACGTCAACACAACGTGCATTATGTGGACATCTTTTGTTCACCACAAGTCCACATAGTGAATGTAAGACAAACTCGTTTGTTTATGGCGTAAATCAAGGATTTTCTTTTGTTCCTCTTCCCTTTTCCTTTGTTTGTACTTTTTTTCACAACAGCTCTCATTGGTTTTGTACACGTTTTCTAATCGAGGTCGTCCTCGATTTGGTTCCTGTCCTCAATTCATCCATGATGTTGCACATGTGTGTCCTCGATCTACACCATAAACACGCACACACACACACACACCAACAGAGCTGTTTCAGGTTTTGGCATTAAACTGAACTCGCATATTGCATATTACAAAATAGCCGAGTAATCTTTCTTCACAGCGAAATGCACTTCATAATGGTGACCCCATGACCTCATTTTTTTTGCCCAAAGTACACACAATAGCCCGAAACAGGGTTTACGCCCTTATTTCTTCACCCCAAACGTCAGCTGGATAGCTTACACAATCAAAGCTACGGCTGAATTGATTTGCACGGTCTGGGACAGAATACACTACAATTCCTCAAAGTCATCGTCAATTCAGGAAAACCAAACAAAACACAAAAACCTTTTTAGAATTACCCATCCATGCAGCAACTTTATAGCTGGAATATTTTCTACGAACTTCCCTGTAGGACCCTTTCCCCATTTATATTATTCCTGTGGATTAAACCAAATAGTTTTGAAAACGGACACAAAGTTGCCTCGGCTGGATCCACTAACAATAACACTTCCTTGGATAAATAAGAGAGGCTGTTTTTGTGATAACACCGATGTAAAAGAACTCGACGCTTTTTTATCAATTCAACTTGACTCATTGTTCAGATTATTAAAGAATGACAAATAGACATTGTTTCTTTGTTTTCGGGCGATCAAATCAAAGGAGTCGGGAGAACCATGAGGAACAAAAAATTCACTTCGAAATTGGCGATTGGTGACCACTCAAACCCTCTGTCAATAGCAACCCCCCCCCCCTGCATGAAATGAACGATTGTTGGTTGCTTTCCACAACCAGCGAATGTTAAGTAAGGCATTGCTATAAGCTGCTGTGAACGGCTTCTACCCTGCGAACAGATTCTCAAGAAAATGCAAAACTTCCCCCCCCCCAAAAAAAATCAATAAATACTTGGATTATGACAAACCAGCTCATTCAGATTTGTGATGCATTATCATTGACGGCCTATTTAGTACTTTTGCTTATTTCTTTTTTTCCAGATGATTTTTGTGAAAATATTTACATTATTTAAGTAGAGAGCGTATTATGTACACTGTACAGTGTCGCTGCATCACAAGGGCACACTGGATTTGAACTCGATGTCGCCGTTGTTATTGCCCACCCATTGGTTACGTTGTGGAGGTTCCGAGAGTTTCAGCTTCTGCTGGAGGTCAAGGGTCAAGATCTCCTCGTCCTCGGGCTCAAAGTCGTCGGGGTAGTCTCTGTGACGACGACAAGAAAGATGACAAATGACCAAAAAGGGTGGCAAATGACAAACATAGTGACAATTGACAAAAATGGTGACAAACAACGGAAATTGTGACAAATTCCATATAATAGTGACAAATTACATAAATTGCGACAAATGACCAAAAAAGTGACAACTGACACACCTGATGAAAAATTACATAAAATTTAATTAAGGTTTGGAGCAGAATTATATGTATTGTAATGAGAACACATCAGATGGCATTAGCTACTTATACAATTTTCCCTTGTATATGATAAAATATTGACCCATCAAACAGGGCTGGTACACTGGCTTGATGAATAATTATGTTCAGAGCTGCTTGTTATTCGTCATGAATATGTATCTATCTCCATTATGAATATTCATGACGGATTAAAAGTCAGCACTTCTCACACACCTCCAGGGCTGTTAGTTTCTCATTCATATTACATCTCTGATCATGAATACGCATGAGGTATTGCAGTCAATGCCACTTACACATTCAGAACTGTTAATTTCTCATGAATATGTACATATCTCATTATAAATATGCATGAGGTATTGCAGTCATATGCAGAACAGTTAATTTCTCATGAATACGTATGTCTCATTATAAATATGCATGAGGCATTGCAGTCATTGTCCAGAACAGTTAATTTCTCATGAATATGTACATATCTCATTATAAATATTCATGAGGTACTGCAATCCATGCTACTTACACATCTTCAGGACTGTTAGGTTCCTGCTGCCCTTCCTGAGCTCCTTCTTCCGCCACTAACAACTCGTACTCCTCAGCTGCGTATTTCTCCCAATCCGTGGGTTCCGGTTCCTCATTCTCCGCGTCCTAGAGAGACACGAACCATGGGAAGACGGTAAAGACACGCCTAGATGATGACAAGCAATCATGGTAAGGTATCTAGCCCAGGGACACAAGCAAGTGTACTGGGATGGCATTTGACTCACATAGAGAGCAACACTGAAATCTGAAACACTCCAGACTGGCATGACAGGTTCCCATTATAAACCTGGATGTGAAGCAATTGTTGTAAAGAACCTTGCTCAAGAACACAACACAGTCCAAAGTCGAATTCAACCACAAATTCCGTAGGCTCTAATCACAAGAATGCTGAATCTTTAACTATTAACCATAACTCCCCAGGCCTTTTTGCTAGGATGTAGTCTCAATCCTGCAAAATCCTCCAATTGGCCTCATGGAAAAATATCATATAGCCTCAATCCTGCAAATTCCTCCATTATTTCTTGAATATGGTCCGTGGAGGGGTGACCACTGCCTGAATCCTGCAAAATCCAGCGGCAGTGACTGTCAATATGTTGATGCTTGGCCAGTGCCATCCTGGAGCAGTACGGAGGATTTCAAGCATAATTCAGGCCTATATTTATGCATGGCCGAGCAAAACAACACAAGGTCCGGCCCAAGACCTTGACAAAGTGCATCCTACGAAAGCAGTAACGCACTTTTGCCACGTAACCTCAATCCTCCAAATTTCTCCACTTTGGCAAAGAGGATTTTGAAGGATTCAGGGCGGTTAGGATTAAATAGCTCCATATCACTGACAAAATAACAACCCTACACTCGTTTTGCTTTATATTTTAATTTTTTGAAACTGTTTTCTTTTTAAAGTCACTCACTCATCAGCCTGAAGGAAATCTCTGAATTTCCGTAAATTCTACAACTTTGAGATTCTTCAGGGGGTGAAATATTTTAAGCCGTCTTACTCTGTTACAGGCAAAGGGATCTCGCTGCTCATGCTCCAGGTATTTCTCCAGATTGAACAGCGTGTCGTAGAAGATGTATGCCAACTTGCATTGCTTGAGGTCGCGCAGGGAGATCCGATCGGGCCGTTGGGGTTTGACTAGATCCAGAAGCTGGAGAGAAAACAACAAAACCAAAATAGATGAGAAAGGATGAAGTAATCTCTCATTTGACAAGATCTAGAAGCTATGGACAGACAGATCTAGATGGGAGAATTATTTAGCAATGATGATTATAGGGAGAGAAGGAAATGTTAATTTTAAAAGTAGAAACAAGATGATGGAATAATGTTAATTTGACAAGATCTGGAAACTTGGGCATTTCCAGTGTTTGTTGTGGGTATCGGTAAGAACAGTTGGTCTGAAAACCTGAGAGTGTACCGGGCGAGTTTAGGAGGTTGGAAAATGTCAACAAAATAAACAGGGCAAAGTTTGTCAAATGTGACCTGTTCTGTCAAAAGCAGACGCTTCTGGGCAGAGGTTGAAAGTAAGATATGGCCAAAAAACGCTGTGGAGGTGATTTTTTTTTCGATTTTCAAATTTTATCATATTTGTAATCCTGAACATGTCTTAAATATACTATGAAAGTTTGAAACCATAATTTGAACTCTAAATATAGTATTTTTGATGATTTGTTAAGGTATATCAATTAAAGAAATTACTGTTTTGTGACGTTCGTGGCCATTTTCTCCATTTTCTACTTTTCGACACATTGAACTTCAAAATAGCATAACTCTGCCCAGGAATGACTGGTTTCAAATATAAACCACCTATTAAAAGGAAAAAGAACAAATTTTCACAATATGCACAAATCTCATTTTTGACCTTATGCCCAGAAAAGTCTGATTTTGACAGAACAGGTCACAAATGATTTGAAAACTAACAACAAAATTTTGAATTGAATTTGAGAGATGACTGGTAACCAGTGACCCTGTGGCCCCGGTTGGAATCCCGCCTGGGCCAATATGTGGATTGGGGTTTTCAGTCCCTGCCTGATCCCGGGGGATTTCCCTAGAATATCATTCTGGGGTTTCCCTCCCACAACTAAAACTGTAATTTCCTTCCACATCTTCTGCCAAGAGACCCCACTGAAGATAAATCGAGAGACTTTCGTGGGCTATCCCGGCCAATTGCGGAAATAATTACAAACAAACCACTGCAGTTGATAGGAAAATGGAGTAATATGACAGTATTTGGGCTGGTTGCCAGTTAGTCTTGCTGCAGTATTCTGGAATATTTCTGCAGAAAGAAGACCTCCTTTGCATTCATCGTTACTGAAGAACAACAACAAATAACTCCTGGAAGATAGCTGCTGAATGCAATCAGTTGACAGATCACATCCAAACAATAACTCACCTGACACAGACAATCTTGCGATAATTCTTGTGTGGACTTGTGATAAGCCTTGTGAGGACTTGTAATAAGCCTTGTGATGAGTCTTGTGGGGACTTGTGATAAGTCTTGTGAGGACTTGTGATACGCCTTGTGAGGACTTGTGATAGGTCGTGATAAGTCTTGTGAGGACTTGTGATACGCCTTGTGAGGACTTGTGATAAGTCTTGTGATAAGTATTGTGAGGACTTGTGATAAGCCTTGTGAGGACTTGTGTTAAGTCTTGTGAGGAGTCTTGAGAGGACTTTGCGATAGGTCTTGTGAGGACTTGTGATAAGCCTTGTGAGGACTTGTGATAAGCCTTGTGAGGAGTCTTGTGAGGACTTGTGATAAGCCTTGTGCGGAATATTTCTGCAGCAAGAAGACCTGTGCATTCCTTGTTACTGAAGAACAACAACAAATAACTCCTGGAAGATAGCTGCTGAATGCAACCAGTTGACAGATAACATCCAAACAATAACTCACCTGACACAGACAATCTTGGAATGGTAGAGTCTCGATTCCTAGCGCTTCCATCTTATTAATCTGCTCTTCGTAGAAGTATTCCAGTTCATACATGGAGAGGTACCCGTCCCCGTCCATATCCATACACCGAAACCAGTACTCAATGCTGACAAAACATTCAAAGTGGAATAGGATGATTACATTTCACGAGAACTGGTTCATACACTTAGACTTTATCATGCTGCCACCATTGCAGTCATGTTCCCTGTATCCAATAACAGTACTGAATATTAATGTTTTTTTTGTGTGCAAAAAGGAACCAGACTATTTTTTCCTTCCAGCCTCGCTTTGGTTACGTTGATTTGAATGGGAAAAATTTAAGATGACCGCAACATGATAATGGTCTATTGAGGGGGTTTTTGTGCATGGAGTCGACAGGGACAAAACAAAAATTCATGGTACTTATCAATCAAAATCTAAGAAACTAGAAAACCATTGCCTGTTCTCATATTACGAGGTCACTTTTCCAAGTTACTGTAGGGACCCATCTGGGCCCAATGTCATGGCTCTGCTTACAGTTAGCGAAAAAATCCCTACTTACTATAGCAGAAAATTTCATGCTTACGGTAAGCGTATTTCACGGGTTAGCGAGGAATTTTGGCTTCTGCGCATGCGTACTTCCCGTAACTAAGGATTCTGTGCTTACAGGGTTAGCGCAGAATTTTTCTGCTAGCGCTGTTTAGCGCAAAATGGCGATCATGAGCACGGAATTCTGGGGTTAGCAGAGCAATGAAATTGGGCCCTGCTTGTACGGAGGTTTAAATATGAGAGTTGAAGTCGAGTCCATCACAAGTCAATCAACAGTACATCACAAGTCGAATCTCAAGACAGTCACAAGCAACAGGTGATGAACAGTGACAAACGAATGCTTATGATGACTTGTGATCGACTTGTGATCGACTTATGGTGACTTGTAATGACTTGTGATTGACTTGTGATGACTTGTGATTGACTTATGGTGACTTATGGTGACTTGTGATTGATTTATGATGATTTGTGTTTGACTGATGATGACTTGTGATTTACTTATGATGACTTGTGATTGACTTATGATTGACTTGTGATTGACTTATGATGATTGTGATTGACTTGTGATGACTTGAGATTGACTTATGATGACTTGAGATTGACTTATGATGACTTGTGTTTGACTTATTGTGACTTATGATAGCTTGTGATTGACTTGTGATTGACTTATGGTGACTTGTGATCGACCTAAATTGACTTGTGACAGACTCAACGTCATCTCAAGATATAACCACTGACCTCATTGGAGTCTTCTTGTCCTCTTCTGACAAGAGAAATGCAACAAACTCGGCATAGCTCATCCTGCCTTCCCGAACAGACTCAGGACTAGATGAGAAATACAAAAAAAAATACACCAAATTATTGAAAGAAAAAAATGCTATCAGAATTAAGGCCAGTTCTTACCTCACAGGAATGCAAATACAAAGTGAATTTGACGTCACAAAAAAAGTCATTGCAAAGTTTGCTGGAGGTGATATGGCTTCAAATTCCCAGCACAAAAAAAATGGCACGACGTCACAAATTTTCAGTCGAGCTCAGTACAAACCGGCCTTTACTGTCAATTTCTCAGATGTAAGGTTGTAAAAAATGTTCAATTAAACAATCCTTTTATTTTGCATCGTGTTATTCCCTTGAATGTTTTGCCTAAAATTTCTCGGCCAGAATTGCTGAAACTTAAAAAAAATTGCTTGATTTACCTGAGGACTGCACCAGGGGAAAATATCCTGTCAATGATCCTGGAAGAAAGAGCTGGGAAAAACAAAGAACAGAAATTTATCAAAGCAAACTTTCAAACTTGAAAATGTTCAACCCTGCGCCAACCCTGCGTCAACCCTGAGATTGATTCCAACCCTGGTTGAACTCAACCCTGCTCCACACCAGGGTTGAGATTTTCAACCTGGGTTGAAACTCTCACCAGGTTTCAAAACAGAAGAAACCGAACGAAATAAGCTTGGTTTGCACGAAACAAATGTGAAATGATGCGGGGTTGAACGCGGGGTTGAAAAATCAAAAACTCAACCCAGGGCGACACTGGGTTCACCCAGGGTTGAGTTCAACCCGGGTTGAGAAGCTCTAGTGTGAAAAGGCCTTATTATAATTTTGGAAAAGGAAGAGAGAAGTAAGCCAAAAACTAGAGTTTTTCCAAACTCAAAAGTTGTTAATCTAAAGCAGTTAGTCTACAGTAAGTCCTAAGACAATGCTTATCAATTTCACAGGATTTTAATTTTCAAGTCCTTCAAAATGAACGTTCCAGGAGACTGTAATACTGCCCTCTATTGTCAGCTTGGTGACAACTGTTACTGAACTTCAGCATCCATGCATATATCATGAAGATTTAGATTGAACGATTTAGACAGATGGGGATATTAAGAAGACAGAAGGAGTTACCGTGATCGTTGTGTCTACTAAGATCCTTCTTGTCAATGAACAAATCATGATCGGAGTCCAACTCCCAAAACTTGCAGTAGACGACGTAGAAATGCTCGTAGGAGAAGTAATCCAAGATCTGATTGATGTCGTCCTCCTCCTCAAGAAGTGCTACAACCTGAGGAGAAAAGATGGTGGAATTGAAGAGAAATGTTCTCAATAGCCATTTGGTGATTAACGTTTTTTTGGGACTACAGTTTTTGGAAACTCTTCTAGTCCACGAGTAAACTTGCCGGGATAAACCATCCTCAATCCTACAAAATCCTACAAAATCCTCCAAACCTCCGTGTGGGTTTTGAAGGATGTTGGAGGGTTAAGGCCTGAGCAAGTGAAAATTCTACTAAGCGTCCAAGATAAAAAAAAAGTTGCTTACCGATAACAAGTTACTTTTCCTGAGTTCAGGTAGCGTGATCCTACCGTTCCACGTTCTGTTGACGCAGTAAAATATTCTAGCTATCACCTGGGGGATGATGACAAGAAAAAAAACTAAGTAAGCTTTTCCATTTACGCACATTCACAATAATAAAGGCTAAAACAAAAAGAAAATCCTTATTTGGCAAATTTTAACAGCCCCTTAAAGGGAATGTAGACTGTAGAGCATTTGCTACAATTTTCAGAAATAAATGGATTTGGAGGATTAGTATGTTATAGCAAATATTGTTGGGCTTGTAGATGCTGGAAAAAACCAAGAAAACCAATCATGTTCTTGTAGTCTGGTTCCCTGACCCCACTTAAGATGAAACGGAGCAATTTATAGACTTTGGGAAATAGTAAGGTCAGAGAATCAGTCTAGCAGGCTTGTACCCCTTCACAGGTGTGTAATCAATTGCAAGAAAATGCAGAATAACTAATTATGAAATATTAGGAGCAGTTTTTGAAAAAAGCCAGTTTTCTCCAACGCTGGTCGGCCGACCAGCGTTGGAAAAATACCGTTTTTTTTTTTTAAATGACAGCACACCAGGAGCCACAATTTTACAGGATGCTTTTAGACTGTCATTCCTTAACAGTCTAGTAAGGTATTTCATGATTATTTGATCATTTCGTTTTGAGATGTTTGCAAATGTTGTATATTCCCTTTAAGTCCCTGTATATCTTTTTATTCAGTCTGCAATTTTCAATCTCCTGAATAGCCCAAATTCTTGGGCAGTTTTGGGCAGTACAATACTTAACAGACTCCATACAATGATAAAACAGGTAACATAAAATGAATGCACAAAATCATGATAAATTTTGAAATCGAAATTGGTTAAAAAAACAAAAAAAAACACTGATTGTCCGATGTACAATCACTGTCCTTCTGAAACAAGCCAACTGAATAAAATAAATCTATATTAAAACCCTGTCACCAAAGTACAAATTAAGAGTACAATACTGGCATACTGAATCCTATCTGACGGACTCCAATGATCTCCACGCATCTGTTTACTTCATCAGCCCTATTACACTAATGGAAATGTGTGACTTGATGTCATTACCATGTGTGCAATATACCTAATGGATAATAATTCTCCATCGAGACAACAGAGCTTTGCCATACGGATTTAAATTTCTACTTTTTTTTCTGAGCTCACTCCCAAAACCTTTTCAACTCTCCTGAGGTGGTTAACCTCACGTCTGTGTGTAACTACATCAATCAAGAGACGCGCGTCAAATGTGTGAGGTCAAAGGTCATGAGGTTAACTGCTGTCTGACCTCTAGACCTCTAACTCGGTTGACTGGGTATCGGATCCATCAGTGACACACACCCTGTCTGTCTTGTTTCCAACAATGCAGGATTGTTTGAAAAATAGGCTCGGAACGCAAGAAGCTGTTTGTAAAGTATGCGAGATTAACCCTGTGACCTCTGACCCGCACAGCTGCATTATGGGGGTTAGAGGGCCGCGTCTAATCCATCATGGTATGTGCTGCACCCTCAATGTGATAGAGGAGGTTATCGCGAGAAGACTATTTTGAAACTCTGCCTTTGTAAAAGTACACATGTAAGAAAGAGACAAACTGTTTTTGAAAAAAAAACAAAAAAAAACAAACCATGTGGATGTCCATTGCTGGGAGTGGAGTTCCGACATATACTTTTTACTCATCAAGACTTATTTCTCTAGTTTCTTAGAAATCATCAAGACTTATTTGAATATTGTTTAATAGGGGAGTCAGGTTGGCGTAGCGGTGCTTTCCTCGCTTTCCACCGCTGTGACCCAGGTTCCAATCCCGCCTGGGCCAATACTGTACTGATTCTGTGGATTTTCCTCAGAATATTCTTCTGGGGTTTCCTCCCACCTCTAAAACTGTACCGGTAATTTCGTCTCATTGTCTTCTCTCTACAGGCTTCTGCAGGCTTGCGGGCTACAGTGCAAAATAATCTGTAAATAGAAGTGTAAGCAGTGGCGCATGGGGGCTGTCAATTTGTTTGTTTTTTTAGTCCCACAATTTGACCTTGGTGATATGTATATGGCCTATTTTTGAGTAGTATGATAGGGGTGTAAGTGGCGGCACCAATGTCAGAATAGTCCCCCCCCCAAAAAAAAAAACCCCAAAAAACGAAAAAACGAAGAAAAAAAAAAATTTGCGTAAAGTTTGTTGACATTGTTTTAACTTCTACAAAATCTGAAGAAAAAAGTCAAATCCTAGGTGCCCACTCAGTGGAAGGAGGCCAAGGTGACTGTGGGTGGACTAGATCTGTATTCAATCCCTGGGTTTACTTTATACCCGGAGGCTAACCAGACACCAAATTTATCAACAGTCTCGAAAAGCCCAGATTAGCCACCTATCCATAATACATGCCAAACCCTGTCTCTTCTCACTGACATCATCCTTGTAAGCTGCACACTCATTGGTTGAGAAGTTGCCAGTGGGCGGGGCTACAGTGCTGCAACCCTAATTCTGATTGGATGATAGACTGGAGTGGTGTGGCTTTTGAGTTATCACCTGACTAAACTGGGCTCTGATTGGGTGGTGTGACGGGAAGGATGACTTAGAGTGATCGGATTGGTTACTTGATCTAAAATCGTGATGAGATTGAAAGAATGTTTTAAAAGAACTAACGCAAGGGAGAGGCCAGCATTTTATGCCCCAAGAGAGATCAGTGCAACTAGAAACTGCCGAAATCTCAACAAAAGCTTGTCTTCTTATCAACCAGTGAGGAATACGTCAGAGAAAAACATTGATTCGATCAAGATGTAAGTACAAAGATTTTGATTCTGTGAAATATCAAGTAAAGAATAGTTAAAAAAGATAATCAGGCATTTCTAAGGAATAATATAATAATAATGTGGTGCTTACGTGTATATGGTGTTTTATACCAAAGCACACAGTGGAGTGTCATGGCCTAGCAGTTAAGAGCACCGGACTCATGCTCTGGTGTTTCAGAGGCAACAGTGGCGTGGGTTCAAGCCCGGGGCCCAGACACTTGTGCCTTTAAGCAAGGCACTTAACCATTATTGCTTCGTCCTTCCAATGGGACGTAAAGCCGTAGGTCCTGTGTGTTAAATGCAATGCACGTAAAAGAACCCAGTAACACTTATTGCTAAAAGGAGGGGCTTGCCGGCCAAGGGCGGATCCAGAACACAATTGGGGGGGGAAAAAAAAAAAAAATTCCCAAAAGTGGTCAAAAAAATAACGCGTGTCGGGGGGGCGGGGCCCGCTTAAGGGCTCCGAAAAATTTTTTGATTCTAGATGCTCTGTGGTGCGATCTGAGGCAATTTCTGACCACTTTAACCAATGTTTTTTTGAGGAAAAGATGGTGGTGTACTCATTGCCTGCCTTTATTGCGATGTCACATAAAAATTGGTTTGCCCCGGTGTTTTTGGCCTCCTGTTATTACTCCCATGCGGAGTCCTTAGGAGAAGAACCAACCAAGAACCAAGAACTTTTATTACCCCTGTTCATCAGTCCATGAGACCAGTTTCTGCAGCAGCTCAAGATCAGTACATTCTGGTCTCTACATTCTGGTCTCCTTCATTGTCTCTACATTCTGGTCTCTACCTTCACAGGTACCCATTTATACTCCTGGGTGGAGAGAGGCAATTGTAGTAAAGTGTCTTGCCCAACAACACAAGCACGTGAGTTGAACACGGTATCTACTGTGCCACAGCGCTCCAATAATGGATGTGACCCAAAAAAATTCAGTTTAGATTAGAGTAAAAAGAACTACTGAGCTTTTGTCACCTACGAGTTCAATGTTTAATAGATAAGGAAATGATGCAAAACTGTATTTTTTTTTAAAATTTAAATATGAAAGTGGATACTGGATAAGTAGCCCCCCAATTTTTTTTTCTTAGAAAACTAAATCGTATTTTGTCGCTGTAAAAAATTTACCATGAGATAAAAGAGTGTTTCTTGACCCTTGACAGGACTTTTGTTCTGTGTGATTTGGTCCTTTTGTTTAAAAAAGTTACGGCACAGCTTGTAAAGACTGTCAAAATCTGTTTCGGCCATTGCCTTTTGTTAGATACCGAGTGGTCCAACTTGGAATTCAAGTTCTTTCATTTAATTAGCTGTATCTCTGGACTGGGGTGTCCAAATGAGATGGGATAAAGACCATTGTGTAGAGTATTTACTACACCTTCAGACTCTATAGATAAGTTTTGCAAAAAGAGAATGCTAGTATTTTGAATATTTAGGGATTTACTGCTGCATTTTTTGGAGCTGCCCTGTACATGTGAACAATTTGTCTGAAATTATTTTAAATACTTTCATATCTGAGGAGAAAAGACTAGCCCAATATTTGTGCCAATCTTTTTCTTGCACTTTGCCATTGATATGGCTATGGCCTAATCTTATTGATAATGCAGATTTATCATTGAAGTGCAAAATATGGGGCAAAGGATACAAATCTTGTCTAAGACATTATCAAACCGTTAAATTTGAAATCTTGTCAAAGTAATCTATGATATGTCTAGACACTTGTCTTTCTGATAAGAGTTTCTAAAAACAATTTAAACAGCAAGATTCAACTGTATATTACTCTTTGTCTTTTTGTTGTAAATATTATGTTGATTACTTTTTTTATTCACAGTTGTAGCACTTTGACAGCCTACAGGGTTCAAGATGGCATACAAGACGTTACTGATTCTGACCCTCCTACCCTCTCTCCACTTGGCCACGCCCCTTTCAGGGAACCCAACATCAAGCAGTGATACACAAGAGGCAGGTTCAGATGAGGTGGCGCACACAGTGACAGACGGGATGAGAGATCAGGCTGAGACATCTCCATCCATCCCCATCGCCAGCATTCAAAGTGCCACAGAAGGGGTGACAGAAGGGGTGACACACGGGGTGAAAAACACAGTGACAGATGGGACGACCAACTCACAGCCACAACACGTGTCTCCTCATGCAACGGCTCAATCAGTCGCTGGGGTATCAAGTGCTGACAACTCAACACAAGGGGTGACACAAACGGTGACAGAAGCAGTGACAAACATGGCAGACACCATCGTCGATGAGGCGACAGAATCCCGACAAGAACCTACATCTCGGAATGAGGTCACACCATCGGCATCTTCTCCTAATCCTCCATACATCAGCGATGCGACAGAACTCACGGTGGAGACGGAGTCAGACCTTGAAGACAGGATCACAGAGACATCAACCGCCAAGGACCTCCCGTCATCATCCTTCCAGCATCTTGAGACAACTGTGACTGGACAGATGACTGCGTCCCCTGCTGATCCTCAAGAGACAACCTTGACTCATCAGACACAAACTGTGACGATGCACGCATCGTCTGATGGACCGAGAGAGCAAACACACGGCCAAGCAATCCCGGATACCTCCCCTACTCACTCAGTGCCAATGACTACATTCCGCTCCAGAACAACTTCTCCACCCGTCTCATCCACCCAAACCCAAACCCTCACACCAACCAGAACTCCCGCAGAAACCCGCACCCAAACCCGGTCACAAACTCCCACAAAAATGCCGACGCAAACCCCGAGTCCAAGCCAAACTAGACTCCCAACATCGATTCTGACCACTACCCCCACCCTAACAACACAAACGCCCAACCAAACCCCAACCCAAACACCCACCCAAGCCGCAAGATCAACCCCAATCCAATCCCCGCCCCAGCCCCAGACTAAAACCCCAGAAATGCAAACTTCACAAGGCACACCGCCCCCTTCACAAACCCCCTCCCAGACCAGTGCGCAGACACCGTCACAAACACCCCCACAAACATCCCACCTTGCCTCACAAACTCCCACAGCAACCTTTGACCCCAGCGCTGCTGACGACACTCAGAGGTCAGAGGGCAACATCCAGGTCAGAGTTCAAATCATTGTAGATGGTTACGAGGTAGGACCAGGCTATGTAATTAACGGCATCAATGGCAATGGCAGAATTGAAGTTCAAGTCTTCGTTAACAATGTCCCCCAGCATTAGAAATACCAGTATATTTTTCGTTAAGTCCAGTCGCTCATTTCTAGTAAATCATATTTAACAAAAATATGCATGTGTCTAATATGCATGATTTAAGAACTTATAGTCTTCAATAAGTACGTATTTGGTCTTTCCATAAGTCTGGGGTCCAGTATCTTGTGTGTCCCTGTTGGTGTTACATCTGATATAAGATTTTGTAAATTCAGGAGACATTCTTTAAGGCCAAAAAAAAAAAGTCTCCGGTTTCTGGTATGGAGCTTGTCCAAAAAGTGGTGCGGCGACGCGGCTTTTTTTTTTTTTTACCCGACTTTTTTGCTTCAAATGTGCTTCAAATGTCGGCTGATGACTGCAAATGGTGCCCGACTAAACTTAGTCCAAATATATGGGAGTCCAGAGAGGCCACATAAAGCTTATTCTCGATCATAACCCCATCTAAAAACACGTTGAAATTGCGCAGCAGCAGAATTCCAGTCAAACCAGTGAGTTTGGCGGTTTTGAGACATCATCTTTCATTGAAAAAAAAACTTTTTCATTTTGCCGACGCGCATGGCTACGGCGACGCGCGCGCATACCAGAAACTTTTTTTTTTTGGCCTAAAGGGAATGTACAACATTTGCTTTTGCTGCAATTTTCAGAAATAAATGGATTTGGAGGATTAGTATGTTATAGCAAATATTGTTACACTGACTTGTTTCACGATTTGGGTTCGTATATGCTGGAAAACCAAGAAAACCAATCATATTCTTGTAGTCTGGTTCCCTGACCCCTTTTAAGATGAAACGGAGCAATTATAGACTTTGGGGAATTGTAAGATCATAGAATCAGTCTAGCAGGCTTGTAGTCTTCACAGGTGTGTAATCAATTACAAAGGAAACTTCAGACGAACTATATATGAAAAATTAGGAGCACTTTTTGCAAAAAAAAAGCCAGTTTTCTCCAACGCTGGTCGGCCGACCAGCGTTGGAAAAATACAGTTTTTCTTGAAAATGCCAGCATACCAGGAGCCACAACTTTACAGGATGCTTGAGACTGTCATTCCCTAACAATCCAGTAAGATATTTCGTGATAATTTGATCATTTCGTTTTTTTGATGTTTGCAAATGTTGTATCTTCCCTTTAATGCCGTCTACCTCCAGAGTGATTATGTAAAGCTTAATACCTGCCAAACAAATCAAAACTAGTTGGAAGTCAATTGTTGCGTGGCACAGGTCAGGTGTAACAGGGACACAAAAAAAGTCACAAGTTTGGAACCCAAATTTATGGAATGACTCATATGTAGGACGATTTGTATGAAACTGTGTAATCTATTAGAAAGGTAATTAGTAACAACTCATGCTAGAGTTGTCCGGATACATTTTAAAAATCAGCGACAAACAATTGTGAGAAAATGTTATCATAAAGTATGTTACTCACTGTATGTATGTATCTGGAATGGAATTCTGGGGCATCGAGGAGAAAGGTTAGGCCAGGGTGTGTGTCAACCACTTCCTGTTGGAGAAGCAAAAAAGAATTGATTAAGGCCAAAAAAAATAAGTCTCCGGTTTCTGGTATGCGCACGCGTCGCCATAGCCATGCGCGTCGGCAAAATAAAAAAGGTTTTTTTTCAATGAAAGATGATGTCTCAAAACTGCCAAACTCACTGGTTTGACTGCAATCCAGCTGCTGCACAATTTTAACGTGTTTTTAGATGGGGTTATGATAGAGAATAAGCTTTATGTGGCCTCTCTGGACTCCCATATATTTGCACTAAGTTTACTCGGGCACCATTTGCAGTCATCAGCCGACATTTGAAGCAAAATAAATCAGGTAAAAAAAAAAGCTCCATACCAGAAACCGGAGACTTTTTTGGGGGGCCTAACCCTAACTCCCTAGAATGATTTACTAGGAACCATACCCATCCTGGCCAATTCCAACACTATATGGGAAACTGCACACACATATTTCTGACTTTGATTCTGGAGGTGTGCCAACCCAATGTAAAAGACTGTCAGTTTAGGGATACTGTACCCATCCTGACAGATTCCAACAATACATGCCGTTGGAGTTTGATGGGTTGAGTTCTGTTAGGGTTAAGAATTTTATCTATAATGAACTAGAGAAATTCAAAATTTTGGGAGGTCACTACTGTACTTCTGAGGCTCTTTTGTAAGCTATCTTCCAGATTCCTAAAACAAATAACATGGGGCAATAAATGGAATGGCTTTACATTCCAATTCATTTGTCCTACACATTTTTATTATAAGGCCCATGTAATGTATTTTTTTAATGCAAATTGCAATCCTTGAAAATGCACCTTTGTGTCCCATTTAACCTTATTTTTCAATTTTTATTTTGCCATTTTTAAGGGCTTGTGGTTTTTATGCATATGCAAATTTACATATTCATGAGCGAAAGCGTGTCATTTCAGGCAGAAATCGCAATGTTACAGCTATTTCAGCACCAAAAGTTGCCAGAATTTTGAATATTTTGCCGTTTTTTCTTTTCCTTGGTGATTCATTGTTGTGTCAGTACATGGCAGTAACTCAATGAGCAAACTTTTCTCACTTAAAGGTTCTCAATGAACAAATTTAGGGGTTCACACGTTGAGGAGAAAACCCCTGAACTAAACAGTGTCTTCCTGAAATGACATCACAGCAACAGCGCCCTCAGTTGTTCAGAAAAGCATGGAATTTTTTTATCATGTTTAAAAAAGTGCACTTTTCAATAAAAATTAACCAAAGAGGGACGTCAATTAGTTTTCATACATTTAAGAGGAGTAGAAAGTTGAACAAAATATGTTCATGAGAAAAAGTCATTTCACGGACCCTTTAAAATGATGGCACAGACACAGAGCTGCCAGAGGACATTTAAAACAAATGCAAGAAATGTTTAGTTTATAGAAATATTCAAGTCATCAAATATATATGTAAACCACTTCAAAATGTATACTTCGAAAATTTAAAAAGTGCATTTAAAGGAATAAAAATTGAATGCAATGCAAAATGTAATTTCTTGTGCATTTTCTTCAAGTTTACTGAATAACATAAACACTGTCATGTACAAAGTAGGACAGACGGAACCATAGATCATTGAGATGTGCTATACTGCTGGGTTGGATATGTCTCTAGGTGTGCTGTGGTCTGGCTTCAAGATGTCACTTATAGTCTCCTGGATGTCTTTAAGATGCTGTGAAGTAGACTAGACGGTCAGCAGGG
The DNA here is from genome assembly GCA_029964075.1 of Patiria pectinifera. Classification (NCBI taxonomy): domain Eukaryota; kingdom Metazoa; phylum Echinodermata; class Asteroidea; order Valvatida; family Asterinidae; genus Patiria; species Patiria pectinifera. Next base: position 13,151,574 of record CM057144.1, on the reverse strand, counting down.
ATGCTAATTAGGACATTCTAGAGCGATGCTCACATCGCCGCATGGGGGCTGGCCATGAACGAATCATTTATGGAGTGACCTGCTTTTCAATAACGATTACAACCTCGTCCCCATGGGTACGATCTTGCTGCGCCATGTTGGTTCCCATCATGCCTTGCGCGATCTTAACCCCTGGAATTGTGTAATTTAAATGTGCCACCATTTGGCACATTTAAATTAGGACTACATTTGATGTGTTAAACGCAGACGCAGTGCTTAAAATTTGAAAGTTTTGTTTTGTTTTTGTAGAATCAAACACGAGAAATCTGACGTCTCGTCACAGAGCAAGGATTTATAATAAATGTGCGTACCTCTGTCGTCCCTTTACAACACGAGGTACAGTTTTTCTGGTGAAAAACAAAGTTTCAAGGATCCATATCATGCAGCCATCGCGCAGTCTTGAAAAAAAAAAGGTTCGTATGTGACGTGACGTGCAGGAGATAACGCAACCACATATACAGAGCGTGTAGTCTTCAAAATACACGTGCAGTAGTCGTTTACGTATTCCTCACGGCCAGGGGTCTAATAGTGAAGGAGTGCGCACATGCCCATGGAGTTGAAGCTAGAACAATTTATTGCAATAATTCACATCAGTGCTACATTTTCAAAAACACTGTAACATTAGATGGAAGTTAGTTGAGTATAGGGCCTTAATGTCTGCCCTCAAACTTCCAGTGCGTGGTGTTTTTTTTCAACAGGGATAAATTAACAGACCAAACATTCTCTCAGATTTTCAAATAGATCACAAAGAGAAACAGACAAGGAGCATTATAATAATTTTTAAAAGTTTAACAAGGAAACTGAGTGGGGTTTGAACCTGTGACCTGGTCTCTGACTAGCACCTCGTGAATATAATCAGTGACCAACTGGGGAATTGCCAACATATTGCTGGATAGCTCAGTTGGTAGAGCACCGTACTCCAGAGGTCGCAGGTTCAAACCCCACCAGTCAATTTCTTTGTTCAACTTTAAAAAAACTGTATTATAGTTTTCTCTTCATGGTTTATTTGAAAATCTGAAAGAACGTTGGAAAAACACACATTGGAAGTTTGAGGGCGCAGGTTCCAACTGAGCTCCAGCCAATTTCTTGTTCAATTAAAAAAAAACACCCCAAAACACTTCAAAGACGGCTGTTGAATGAAAAAGGGTTAATCCATATCTTTAGGACGCCTCTATATTCTTACGAGTTGTGTTCAAAACTCAGTCAGAGAAGTATGACCTGCACTTTGTAGTGCTCACAATAATGCATGAAAGCCCAACACAATGAAAGCTTGATGCTGATTGGCTTAGTGATAGAAAAACTAGATACATGTATATATATTTTTGTTATCAGCCAATCAGCATCGAGCTTTCATTGCATTGAGCTTTCAAAGTTGCCATCTTGGATTTTGAGCCTGTTTTCTGGTTGTTGTCGTTTTTTACCCCGTAACTTCCCTCATAAATCAAAGCCCTGCCCTCTTCACACAAAATTAAACCTGCTGATATTCAAGAAGGTGTCATTACCAGCTGTTAAGATGTGTTAAGAAATATCAGAATGTCACTTTTGAGTGTCATTTAGTCAGCTGTTTTGGTGAGTCTTTTAAATATAGGAACGGGGTCCCAAAGATAAGGATTACCCAAAAATGTCTATCAGATTTATGTGTCTGAAGCAGAACATAAACCCAACTTGAGCCAAAAATCCGCCATGTCAGGATCGCGTAATTTTTATTCCTAGGAGGGTTATGGGCAATGTCATGAATAATTCATGTTTATCCATGAGAACGGACAATGACATCAACAGCATTGTTGTTAGTTACTCAACTAGTTACAATACATTAAAGCATTTTAAAGAACGGTTGTCGTCGAGCTACCACACAGTAGCCTAGTGGATAGCGAGATGAGCTATGGATACAAAGATCCCTGGTTCGAATCCACGTCGTCGCTGCTCATTTTCACCAGCTATTTTTCTTCTCCAAATTTATCACTGAGATAATTTTAAATTAAGGGGAAAATAGAACGAGAACCTAAGTCTTGCAATGATTCAAAGGAAAAACTGAATTATTCATGACATTGCCCCTAACCCTCCTAGGAAAAAAAATTACGCGTCAGGATCTATCATCTTCTAAAGGCAAAGCTGCAAATGAATCCACGGTTTCGTAAACCCTTTGGCTCCAATGAGTAGGCAACAGCACCCTCTAGCGGTTTTTTTCTGCAGAGATGAAAGCTTTGCCCTTTGTTTTTACCTGAATGAAAGGATAAAAGTCTTCTGGAACTAGATAACTGCAGCCCGGCTTGGCTAGAAGACGGAACAGCCTCGCAGCATCGTCGTGGCAATCTCGTATTAATCTGAAGATTAAAGGAAAAGTAATAAAGTGGAATCAATTTCTGCCATAAAAAATAATGAATATTTTGATACCGGTAGTTTTTCAAACTACTGTTTAAAAAAAAAAAATTAAATCAATCCAAACGAGTTTTAGCACATTTATTAACCCTCTCCCTATCATATCCCTATCACGTCTTTAAACCCTAACCGCCCTGAATCCTTCAAAATCCTCTTTGCCAAAGTGGGGGAATTTGGAGGATTAAGGTTACATGGCAAAAGTGCATTTTGTCAAGGTCTAATTGGGCCAGACCGTGTGTTTTTTTACTCAGCCATGTATGCATATAGGCCTGGATCACATTGTTTGCTTGAAATCCTCAGCACTGCTCCAGTGTGTCACTGGCCAAGCGTCAACATATTGACAGTCACTGCCGCAGGATTTTGCAGGATTCAGGCAGTGGTTACCCCTCCACGGCCCATATTCATGAAATAATGGAGGAATTTTGCAGGATTGAGGATACTACCGGTATAAGAGGCGATTGAGGCCAATTGGAGGATTTTGCAGGACTGAGGATACATCCTAGCAAAAAAGGCCTAGGGAGTTAGGGTGAATCCCACCAATGTTGTTAACTTTCAAACAATAATATAAATGAATATCAACACTTCTATATTGTTTGCCTAGTTCTATAAAATGCATGAATGAACAACAAACAGAATCATCAATGGTAAATTCAAATTAACACACAATAGCTTCCATGCAGTTATCAAAGTTTGAGCAAACCAGCTATCCACAATGCACTAAGCTGTTTACCGAAGAGAACAAAGTACAAAAGTTGTGGTGGGCTGTGGTCTTATCTGAAGGTAAACACACCAACAGCAAAACTGGACAATGAATGCATAAGTCAACGGATGGTACACGGACCATAGGGTCATGCCCCGTCCGATTAGGCTCAATTGTGTGTTTGCCTCACGCCATTCGTTTTTTTTTTTAATCGACCCAAGGTATCCTACGAATGTTCTGGGTGCACACAGAATAACCTATCGCTGACATTGTCTGTTGCAGATCTGTCTTCAAACTACATGTAACTATTGACTTTTTCAGGTAAGAAATTTGGCAAGTTATGGGAGAGCAAAATGTGTTACATATGTACGTTGTAGACTCCTTATAGTTTGACCCACAATAGGGGTGGGGCTCACTACTTCTACTTGAAACGGCTACATGTTGTTGAAACACATGTACATGTACATGTACAGGGTGAGTAAAAAAAAAGTGAAACCCAAATGTCGGCCATTGTTTTAAAGAAGTTCTGCATGTAGCACTTTCAAAATCTAGGACATGAAAGCCCAATTCATAAGCTTTCTTTCAGTACAAGAATCATTCAAATCACTCATGTACTTTTAAAGTTATGGAGTTTTAAACACAACCAACATTTTAAAGTTCTGTCCACGGATCACAAGAATGTAAGTGTTCTATCAGCACAACGAAAACAAATCACACAGGGACATGTGTCAATTGTTTTCTTTTTGCTGAAAGAACGCACACCTTTTTTGGTGATCCGTCCACAAAACTTTAAAACTGTGGTTGTGTTTAAAATTCCGCAACTTTAAAAGTACATGAGTGATTTGAATGATTCTTAAACTAAAAGAAAGCTTATAAATTGGGCTTTCATATCCTAGATTTAGCAAAGTGCTACCTGTTGTACATATGCAGAACTTCACTGAAACAATAGTCCCAACATTTGGGTTTCGCTTTTTTTTTGACACACCCTGTATGTTCCCCCGTTCAAAACTATCAAGGAAAAATCAAGCTGGCAGATTGTTTCAAGACAGAGAAGATCATTTGCAGCTATCCAAACAGTAACTGAAAAAATCATTGATGAAAAGCTTACTTAGTCTACAGATAGTAATGGCACTGAACTACCTGTGAAATTATTCTTTCTAGCATGCTGTCATTTTGAAGAAAACACTAAAAAAAAAGGAATTTAAAAAAATGTGTCAAGTGACGCATGTTTGGAAATTTTGGTTAGTCGTTGCTTTGTAATTGGGCAAATCTGTGAATGGGCGCGCGCACGCATTGACACAACACACACGTGCGCGCGGTTGCTCTTCCTATTATTCATCGGTTCAGTGCGTGACATCGCAAACAGGGATTATCCTGGTGAGGCAAAACCCTCCTCTCAGTAGTCCGACAAAACTGTTAAAAATAAAAATAACGGTTTTCAATCAATCAAAATAAAAAGTTAAGGGTGATACAACACATGAATACAAATAAAAACATCGGTACATGTAGTTCGATCCAGATTACCCATGTATATTCGCAGTGCGCTGTGCATTGAAATCCCAACGACGAACATGAGGCAAATCAACATGTATTTGCCATTACACATTGTGTACATGCATGCAGTCCACATGGTACGGACGTACGTACGTTAACATCGTATTCGTATCATACAACGTGGTGAGGAGAAAACTTTCATGACAGTTTCACTGCCAAAACTTATGCCCGAACGGATTCTTGGGATGATTTCTTGAACACTATCATCAAACGAATGTACCGAAAAGATGAGGACAATATGAGATTCGAGGGGCCTATTTTGAATGTAAAGACTAGTGAATGCAAAGTGGACCGTGCTCTGGTGACCAGCATAAGTTCGTTCTTGGCTAGGCACGCTGATTGCACCATTCTTTGCTAGAAATGCATGGCGCGCGCGAGAGATGTTTTTTTGAAAATACTGGCCTTCTCACTCATTTTCAAACAAGTTAAAACAGTTCAGTTACTAACTTGGTAAACTCCCATTAATACCACGACTGTGTGCAATGTTTCCTTGTTCCTCAAGATAACGCTTTTTTAGTTCGTGTTTTTTCAAAACATGTCGGAAATAGAACACCTAAAGCCTTAAAGTTCGGAACGAAGCACACTGAATAAATTTTGATTATAACTTCTCCCCCTATTTGATTCCTGTTAATTAAAGCCTTGCTCTATGTTGAAGCATGGACGATTAAAGAAACATTGACATCACTTAAATAGGAACTACATGCAATATTATGTACATGATTAAGATAATTGCCGATTGTATTCATTTGGCATAATTTATTATCAAAAATGTTATCAAAAATGCTTATGCCGAATTTTCCTGAAAGTTACTATTAAAACATGTGGGCTAGTGAAAAAGGTTGCGGGCCAGTGAAAACTCTGGTTTACTGGCCCGGCCGGCCAGGAAAGGAAAAAGTTAAGGAAAACCCCTGGCAAAGCTGCAATTGGCTGAATGAGAACATGTCCCAGATGCTGATTTCGGGAGCAATTCAAAACACGACTGGACAACGTTTGAAATGAAATTGAGATCCTAGAATATTGTTTTCTCAGAGTGTGTAGCATTTACTGAGCTTAAACTTCATCTGGTTAGTCTTAAGATTTGGAGCTTTTTTGTAGCTTCAAACGAAAAAAAATGCACAAATGACAAATGATCTACCCTACCTTTAAATATCACAAAATTCACACTTGTACAGTTGTATGTATATCGGTAATATGTACATATCCGAGGTACTAATAGTAGTGTACGGATTTTTCATTTTCAATATTTTGTAATTCCTTGACTTTCTTCATTCAGATCTCAAAAACTAGAAGTGGCTAATGGCAAAACATCAAGTTTGTGAGAAGATTAGCTACAGGCATACTGTCTTGAAGTCAGCACTTAACAAGAACAAAAAAATCTAAGATACTTGACTGCAAGCACATTAGTTTCCGCATGAGATGTCTGGAGAATTTTTCTTCTAGATTCCTTGTCCAATTTCTCAAGAGCTGACAGCATCTCCTAATAAGAAGAGAGAGTCCAAGAACATGGCATGTTCGGAGGTCAGTCATTTTGCCTCAAGCCAGCAGATGGAAGACATCGATCAGGGCACGCTGGAGATCGACGTCAGGAGGTGGACGCTGTGTCACGAATTCGGCAAAAAAGGGAGCGGTCCGGGGGAGTTCAACGGGACCTTTGGCATCACTGCTACTCAACCTGGTGACCTGGCTGTGGCAGATTACTGGAACAAGCGAGTGGTCATCTGCAGCACGGAAGGAGAACTCAAGGAAACCATTCCACTATCCGATCGTAAATATCTTTGCTAACTCTTGACTTTGACCATGAAATCAACATCAACTTATGTTGGAGATATTATCCGAGGACAAGATTTTGGTGGGGGTGGGGGCGGGGGCAAGTGATTATTGACATTTTTATAAATACATTGCCGTTTGACCACATGGCTTAATCAATCTTTTTCTCTCTCTTTCAAGGTCCACGTAATGTTGCAGCAATCCCCCAAATGAGCATGCTGCTAGTTGTAGACACCACCAAGTACGTCAAGGTATTTAACAAGAACAACAAGCTGGACTTCCAGTTCCCAACAGTGCCGTTACAAGATATTGACAATATTGACGTGGACCTCCGCAGTTTAGCCGTCAAGAGGGATGATACCATCGTGGTGGGTGACGTCAAGAGGATGGTGTGGACTGAGCACAAACCCGCTAACGGTGAGCTCTTACGCACCGTGTCCCTACAGATACCACCTTTCTACCTGGCATTTGATGACGGCACTGACAGAACTGTGGTCAGCGGATACGAACAAAAACAAGTGGACGTCACCGATAGTGTTGGGACTACACTATCCACCATCCAGCCATCTATTCAAGACCAACCAGTAACTAACTGCCTGGCCATCAACTCTGGAAACTCGGGTCTCTACGTCGGGGTGAGCAACGGTTGGAACAGCGATGGTCACATTCACCTCTACGATGTCGACGGCAATTTTCTGGATTGTCTGGCCCAGGGTCTGACTTTCCCACTGGGCATTACGTTCACGTCAGACGGGCAGCTGGTGGTGGCAGATGGGTTCTCGGTGAAGATGTATCGCAAGATGTGATGTCATTTCTCAACGACACTATCATGAGCTCTTCCATCAACACCATCATGAATTTCAGTTGTTTCACCATCATCGTTTAAAAGATCCTACGCTGTCTGATGTCTGCCTGTCTGTCTGTCTGTGTGTCACCTTTTTTTGGTTGTAAAAAGCCTGAAACTCTGATCATGCGGTCATCCAGTACATGGAGGTCCCTAATTGGTATGCACCGATTTCACTGTCCTTTGAAGTCTTGGTTGGCACAGGAAAAAAAAGATTTATTTGTGTTGTTTTACTTTTTTTGGCAAATTTGTTTTTTTTGCGACTTTGAATAGTAAAATATTAAATTATCTCTATGAAAACACTCCAAAACGTATCTGTATTTTGAAACCTGACTGTACAGCGTGTCCCAAAAAAATGTCCCTCTCATAGACCACAAAATAATTTACCAAAATCAAGTTTTATACTCAATTAAGTTTACATATTTAGAAAGCCCACTTAATTTTGTAGTTCCTGTGAAAATTTCAAAGGTCTCGCTTCATTAATTTTGAATACACAGGCTTTTATGTAACAGCAGTGCTTTCCGGCCCATTCCAAGTTTGATAAAAAGAAATGGACACTACAGACATACCATACCTTATTCCATGCTTCACTTTTATTTCAACAACTGTGTTCTTGTTTTTGTTATTAAGTAACTAAAGGCAAGTTCATTTACTTTTTTTTAAATGAAAACTAATCAAAGTTCAGTTCCACTGGTCATGTGTGCTTTCACAGGGTGTGTTCCACTTATGGTTTGTTCTTCAATGTCCAGCTTGTAAACCTTTATTGTCCTCCTGCATATCCTTCCACCTGCAAACTTGGAATGGGCTGAAAAGCACTGCTGTTACATAATAGACTGTGTATTCAAAACCAATGAAGCGAGGCCAATGAAATTTTCACAGAAGTTACAAAATTAAATGGGCTTTCTTAATCTGAACACTAAATTGAGAATAATACTTGATTTTGGAATTAATTTAGTAGTCTATCAGAGGGACATTTTTTTGGGACACACTGTATAATGAACCCCTACTCAAAAATAAGTCAATTGAGGGCGCACTAGAACGATCACCAAAATCAAGATCATATTCGTCATCTTTTTTCCACTTGCCACTGCTGTAATGATCATGATAATCCTCGTCATCACGATCAATATCAACATCAACATCATGACCAGTATCGTTAATTCATCATCATCATCACTATCATCAACATTTGTAGACTTTATTCAGTTCATCATTTACTTTCGGTAGAACAATGCTACCGGTACAGCGCCACCTATTGTCCCAAGGCGGCCAGTCCACTCAAGCTGGACCAGTGCCCTTGGTGTCAGTTGCCATGGAACCGTAGTAATCATTGTTAATGCATATATGCAATAGGTTATTGACCAATGAAATGGGTATACTGGCTCATGAATATTTATGAGTCGAATGTACATGTTGGCACCTACCTTCTCCACATTGTGAGATACATGTGTGACGTGACGTAGCCGACCTTTTCGCCCCCCGCTGCAATAAACAATGGCATCTTCCAGTACTGAGGACATTTACACGCCTGTCAGAAATACACACAATAGACCAGAATCAACTAGAAGCATAAAAAATACTGAAATTAAAAAATAGAATTAAAAGAAGAATACAACACACACACAGTGTTTAGATTTACATGTATTAATCTCGAGAGTGTGACATAGTAGTAAGAATGCAATTTCAATTGTTGTTAAGGCCAAAAAGAAAAAAAGTACCCACCTTTTCTGTAAAATCCAAGCTTGAAAAAAAAAAAAAAAAAGCAAAAAAAAAAAAAAAAGCCGCGTGGCCGCGTCAATTCCGGAACTTTGGTCTGACCAGAGACCGAATATTTTTTTTTTTTGGCCTAAAAGTTGGTAATATCCATATTTGTACTTTGCTGGCAAAATAGAATCTATTTGATGCCTTTCTCCCTGCTATTACCAAGCTACAATGTATTTTTGAAGGAAATTTTGCTGCATTGCTAAAGATTATTCTTACAATCAATTTCAAATATTTAAGTTGAATATTTGAAATTGATTGTAAAAATTTGCAATGTACCGGTACGGTACCGTACCTAACGGTATTACTAATCACGACGCTAACGTAAATTTCTTTTACACAAAGTTATTTTTTTTTTTTGGGGGGGGGGATATGCAACACCCTTAAACCATCTTAAAGGGTAAATAATTGTTAGAGAACGTTAAGGTTAAAGGAGAAAAGGCCACTTTCTCATATTGGCCATTTTGGCAAAGTAATTAAGGAAGCATCTGTCTCTTGACTGTGCCTCCGTCTGTTGTCTTTAGTCACAGATGACCTGTGATTGTATGAGTCAGCGCTACTCACAACCAGTAAATGTTAGGGAATGAGCTTAGCGTCAAGCCATCTCTCAGGACAGTCTGTCATGTGAACCTCATATAAAAAGAAAATGCTTTAAGCACTGTTCTTAACTAGGTATAGAGTAGATCATTTGTCATTTGTGCATTTGTTTCATCTGAAGCAACAAAAGTGCTCAAAATCTAAAGACGGGTGCTTAACAACTAACCTGATGAACTTTTAACTCAGTGAATGCTGTATATTCCGAGAAAACAATTTTCTAGGATCTCTATTTCCATTAAAAAAATGCCAAGTCATATTTTGACTTGAGCCCGAAATCAGCATCTGGGCATCCAGGACACGTTCTCATTCAGCCGATTGCAGCTCACGCGATGTCACGCACTGAACGGACGAATAATAGCAACCGCGTGTGCATGTGCATCGTGTCAACGCTTGCGCGCACCCATTGACGGATTAGCCCAATTACAAACCAACTACTAACCGAAATTTCCAAAAATGCATCACTTGACTCATCTTTGGCAATGACCTTCTTTTATTGTTTTCTTCAAAATGACAGCATTCCAGAAGGAATAATTTCACAGGGATTTTAGTGTTATTACTATCTTTAAACCAAATAAGCTCTTTCACAATAATTTGGTCAGTTAATTGTTGGATAGTTGCAAATGATCTGCTCTGCCTTTAACACACCACAATGTTGCTTAGCAAGATTTGGTTACCAACCAAAATGTACAAATGTAGTGTGATAGATAATATCTTGAGACTGGTTCCCGGCTGAGTATTTCATTAGCAAAACTACAATGTACTATGGCAATTGCACTTTTTTAAAATGTACATCCACTTTGATTTTCTGTACTGTAATTTGATGTAAATTTGTAATTATTATTTTTTATGATTTTTGTAACTTGACACTGTTAAAGGCAATGTACCGTACAACATTTACTTTTGCTGTAATTTACAGAAATGGATTGAATTGGGGTGGGGGCAGTATTGGAAGAAAAAAAAGTTTTTCCAACGCTAGTCGGCTAACCAGCGTTGGAAATTGATACCAAAATATTAGCCTTCTTATAGGACAGCACACCAGGTGCCATGATTTTACAGGATGCTTTAGACTGTCATTCACTAACAGTCCAGTAAGGTACCGGTATTTCTTAATAATTTGGAAGAATTGTTTTTTGATGTTTGCAAATGTTGTATATTCCCTTTAAGATGCATACACCAGGCCCCTTAAGGGCACAGGCCTTAACTGATGGGAATGCACAATTTTTAGAAAATAAATTCTACGCTAATAAAAACACTAAACCCACTTGATCTTTGTAGTTCACGTCAGTCATTTGGTGAATCAATTGCCAATTAATATTTCACATCACAGCCAGATGGTTGAAAATGTCAACGGTACACCCCATCTCTCGAGAAGAGGAGGAAATACAGTTATTGGGACAGTTTCTGACCGCAGAAGTTCATCAGAAATCTTCTCCATCATCTTTGACCAGATGGTCTGTTTAGCGAATCCTAATCGCGGGGCATATTTAGTAGTGACCAGAAGCTATCAGAATACCGGGCATATTCTACTGTATTACCCTGCCAGACCACGGGATGGACAATCGTAACACTTCACGATTGGACTGACAAATTCTAAGTGTTTTCTAAGAAAATTAGTGAACTTCGTAAATGGAAATCTTTCCTACATGTACTTCACTTTTCACGTCCACTTTTGGTATCTGTTGTATCTGGCACCTCGGCTGCTTTATAATCTGAGAAATTTAGCGCGATATCTGGGCAATTCCACATTAATAGGCCAATTAGAAAAATTTATGGAGGTTGCATATAAGGCCAAAAAAAAAGTCTCCGGTTTCTGGTATGCGCGCGCGTCGCCGTAGCCATGCGCGTCAGCAAAATGAAAAAGTTTTTTTCAATGAAAGATGATGTCTCAAAACCGCCAAACTCACTGGTTTGACTGCAATCCTGCTGCTGCACAATTTTAAAGTGTTTTTAGATGGGGTTATGATCGAGAGTAAGCTTTATGTGGCTCTCTGGTCTCCCATAATATTTGCACTAAGTTTAGTTGGGCACCATTTGCAGTCATCAGCCGACATTTGAAGCAAAAAAAACAGGTAAAAAAAAAAAAGCCGTGTCGCCGCACCACTTTTTGGGCAAGCTCCATACCAGAAATCGGAGACTTTTTTTTTTGGCCTAAAGGTGAAAGATAGTATTTTTTTCAGTTTTTTCCCCATATCTTGCTAAGTTGAAAGTGACTAGGACGGGACATGACAAAAGATGATATCAATGATTACAGCAAATATTGAGAGACCAAAATTGTAGTTTTATCATCAAAACTGAAAGGTCTTCTCAAATGTCACACTTTTGGGCCCATTAGTGTTGGAATTGCCCACGTGTCATCCTTGAACTGCACTTATCTCACTGCAATGCACCGTTCAGGATGGGGCGGTAAAGCCCCGCCCCACTTTTGGTTTGTGTACATTTCTCATAGTGCTTGTGAACAAATTTTACCGATCTTCTGTGGTCACCTGACCCAAAGTCGTGATCTGATTGGTCAAAGCGCACAGCTTGATTGACAGCAGGATGGGCCCACCGCCACAAAGGAGCAAATGCCGATGAGACTTCTGGAGCAACGTTCAACAAAACGGTCACTCGGGAGGAGTGAGACACTCCATTCATGAATCCGAGGCCAGTGTGTTATGACAGCAAATATGCCAACCATTCACTGAACTAATAGCTTGTAGTGGCTGCAACGTTAGCTGTGGCTTTAGAAAATAGAGTTTCCATTATCAGTTTACCCAAGAGCTACGGTCTCGGAATATTAAGACCTGAAACAAGGGGAAGCCACATTATTGCACAATGACATGTGTAGTACATTGTAAGTGGTCAAATGTTGCATTTGAAACTTAAAAAAAAAATTATGAAATTACTGTTGCACAAAAATGTGTTACGACGCAAAGATTTACCTACCTACAGACAATGGGTTCTAGATTTAGGTCATGCTGGCTTGAATACAGTCCTAATCAGCGGTCATTTTAGATTTTATTTTGTAAAATATGCTCATGAGTCCTTCAAGTTCATTCCCCCAAAATTATTTATTCTACAAGAAATCTTAGTCTCCTATTTAACTTTTCATTTTCACCCGATAACCGCCACAAAATTATTTCATAAATGTTCATCTTTGTACGTGTACACCGAGTTCCACTAGTGCAGATGTTATTTTAGATTTTTGGAAGTGAGAGGTCAGTTTTCGCAACTTTTCGGCGGGAATTATTCTCTTTCACGTCAGGCGATTTTTCAGTTTCAATAAATGGAGATACTAGTAATGATTTTACAAAGGCCTTTTTCGAGGGCCATTTTTCTTAAAGAAATCAATGTACCAAAAACATAATTGCAAAGTTTAGAATTTTTGCACGGTAATTTTGCTATTCAAGGGTTCCAGAAACACGCCACCAGGGGTGAACTTTCAGGCTCTATCCCCCTTCCCCCCCCCCCTTGACCCTGCCGCCCCCACGCCTCATCCTCTCGACCAAAGACCAACACCTACCATGGCAACTCTGTCCATCTGATGCTTGTAAGCTCTCTCCTCCGGCAAGGATGCGAAGAGTTGCGAGACGCGCTGGATGACTTCCTCATTCTCCTCGCTGGGCACCGGCCGACCCATGGGGAAGTAGAACGGCGGAACGTGGACCTTCTGAGCTGGGGACTGAGACTGACGCTGGTCTCGGAAAAACTGAAAAGGAATACACAGGGAAAATAAGAATTTTGAACTGCCAAAAGGTTCCTCGGCGAGGAACGCCGAGGATGGTGATAACAGGGATGTTGGGCATTGATAGAGGGTCGTAAAATTTGCATTCGAATATATTCAAATATTCGGTCAAACACTGTTTTGAATAATTGAATACTTAATTATTCTACAATGGACAGCCCTGAGTGATGGTGAATTGGCAATGGCGATGTGTAATGTTGTGTTTGTGGTAATTGTGTTTTTGTTTGTAAATGATAAAACGAAGGAATTCCAAATTATTACTACCTCTGCTCATCAGGCTTTAAACAATTCCCTAGACCATCTCTGCTCCCTGGGGAATATACTGCCACACTGTGCAAATATCTAGCTCAAACACAATAACCACTCTGCCCTAATTACATGCTAGAATTAGAAGGTACACATTATAGTCTTGCCTGAGTTGAAGCAATTAGTATAAAGTGTCTTGCCCAAGGACACACACATCACAACCCTAAACAAGGACAGGATTCAAACCCACAATCTGCAGAAATACTCACAGGATCTTAATTCAATGCTCCGGACCAGGAGGCCACGACACTTTTGATACATGTATTAACCCTCCTATTGTTTAATCAGTCACAGACAGTCACAAATTCAATCCTGTTCCCTTGTCAGGCCTTTTACACAGGCTAGTCACCAACAATCGGATTATATTACAAGCAAACACTGTGACTAGTCGAATTCAATCAACAGACAAAAGCAGGTACATGTACATAACTGGTAGGCACAGCCGGCTTATCAATCTCCTACAGTCAAAGCATAGCTATATCAGGTTGTGGTCGTGGGTTCGAGTCCCACCCGAGTGATTTTTTCCAACTTTCACTCGGGAGGTAACACACTGAGTATACAGTGTTTAAAAAAAACGTCGGTGAAGGGCAAAACCTAATTTGATTTACATGTATATCAGGTTTCATAACAATCACAGCCAGTCAATCCTGCTTTATGTAGGTAGGCAGGGAGCACTCAACTGTTAAAAACAGTCACTTGATTGATTTTGACTGCTGGGCTGGCCTCGTTGAAATTGCCAGCCAGAGTGGGAGGATTTTTAATAAAAATGTAGAAAAATGATTAAAAACAAACAAAAACAAAAACAAAACACTGACAAATATTTCAGTATCACACAAATTACAATATTCATGAATGACGGCATGTTTGTTAAAAAATACATTGCCAGAATATCGCACGGCATTCAAAAAGCAGTTATTGACACAAGCTGTTCTAATTTAACTATAATTTCAAATGAGTAAACTTCTTTCTCTATTGACAAAATAATTGTTTCTCTTTCAGGATCATATGCCCATTGTTCTGACACATCTGGTGTTTCCGACATTTAGAACGACATTTATATTGACATGTTAATCACATACACATATGATGGTACTCTTTGTTGGGAAAAGATACATTGTTCAGTATGATTTTATAAACTACTGAGACTGACAATTATTTTCTAAACACATTTTCAAGGACAACTCTGGCGTCCTGTGCATTTGAAATATTAGGCATTAACATATACTTGTACAATGTAGGCACTCAATTTAATTGAAATGGATTCCATGGAGGTAATGTTTGATGATGCAGAAATTCTGCATGATGTGAATTTTACTTTCCATTTGGCGTTAACATAAGTGCTGTGAACGACTGTTACGGATGTAACGCTTTGAGACATAGATTTTTAATTTTCAGTCCGCTTTGACAAATATCTGTGAAGTTTCTTGCAAGAATTTAATGTAATAAATATAGTTGTGGTAGATATACATAGGTTCACTCTTTAAATACACCAACTTGGCATTTTTACAAAAGAAACTTTGATGTTATGGAAACATCATGCTTTTGTTGTTATGGACGTTATATTATAATGTTTGTTACGTGTACGTGTCTGAAATCAACTTCAAACACATGATAAAAAACATGTATAAATTCACATCCTAAATTCTGTGTGATATTTTCATAAAATAAGAACCTTTCTTTCTGCCTTAAAAACAAAAACTCACGATAACACTTGCATTTTGCACGTGAAAAAAAGATGCCAATATGACTACCCAAAACCTATAATTTAAGCCCCAAAACCAGTTGATTTTGAAAAAAAACCCAAACATTTAACCACATTCTATCTCACTGGCTAACCACCCATATTAAAAGGTCTTGTTGTCCCATTTCATGTGATACCACATTTGAAATTGTGATGCTTGCACCGCGTAGTTCTGAAGATTTCTTAAATTATCCATTTTTCAGCCATGTCCACTGTGTGTGGAATTGCCCAAATGTCTGACTGTATACATTATGTATCAACATACGCTACATTGTGTAAAACCTTTTAGGTCAATTTTTTTACTGTATTTTCGAGCTAATGCTCGTGTTCTTTGTCCTTGGTTTGTCTGTGACGCATGACTGTGTCAGTGACATTTGTTTCTGTTAGACAGCGTGTCCTTATCTGTGAGACATTGTGTCCTATCTTAAATGTCATGCCCTCAAGGCATTTGAATCAATGATCAGGAACAATCAACTATCAAAAACAGATTCTCAAATCATAAACCATAAAGGGAAACCGACTGATTTTTTTTTTTAAAGTTGAACAAAAACATTGACAAAATGGGGATCCGCCAACATAGGGCTGGATAGCTCAGTTGGTAGAGCACAGGAACGTCAATCCGTAGGTCGCAGGTTCAAACCGCTCAAGTCAATCGACCATTTATAATGTTGCAGCCATTTGATTTTTTCCCATTCAAATCAATGTAACCAAAGCGAGACTGGAAGGAAAAATAGCCTGGTTCCTTTTTGCACACAAAAATTATCATTCAGTACTAATATTAGATACAGGGAACATGACTGAAATGGTGGCAGCATGATCAAAGGTCTATTGTTCAACTTTTAAATTAAAAACAGATTCCAGAATTGCAGTCCAAGTTTTGACAAGTCATTCAAACACAAGTTTCAGACTAAGGCCATGTCCGAATTACTTGGATGCGGCTTGAAATTACACACGAGCCTATGGTAGCGGCTGCAGCCACTTCTCATAGACACGTGTGTAATACCAAGCCGCAGCCAAGTAATTCTAAGGATGTGTCCAAAACACTTGATTACGGCCGGAAATAACATGCGTACCAATGGAAGCCACTGGCTAGCGGCTACACAGCCGCTTCCCATAGACTCAAGTGTTATAGCAAGCTGTAGCCTAGTCATTCAGACACAGCCTAACAAAACCAAACAGATACAGGGTGAGTAAAAAAAAAATGAAACCCAAATGTCAGAACTGTTGTTGTAGTGAAGTTCTCCATGTAGCACTTTCAAAATCTAGGATATGAAAGCCCAATCCATCAGCTTTCTTTTAGTACAAGAATCATTCAAATCACTCATGTACTTTTCAAGTTACGGAATTTTAAACACAAACACCGTTTTAAAGTTCTGTCCACGGATCACAAAAAAAGTTACGTGTTCTTTCAGTAAAACGAAAACAATTCACACACAACCCTACGTGATTTGTTTTCGTTTTGCTGAAAGAACACGGAACTATCTAACTTTAAAACGGTGGTTGTGTTTAAAATGCCGTAACTGAAAAAGTACATGGGTGATTTGAATGATTCTTGTACTGCAACAAAGTTTATGAATTGGGCTTTCATAATTTTGAAAGTGCCACATGAAGAATGTCACTAAAACAATAGTCCCGACATTTGGGTTTTTTTTTTTTACTCACCCTGTACATGCCATGCCCTTTATATTCCGAGCCCGATTTTTATAGCTGTGCTAGCCACGGAATTACATGTAGGTACCGGTACACATAGATTACTGTACCAATTGTGCGCACAAATTTCTTTACCTTCCAACACCTCTGCTCCGTGCAGTTATTACGTTTATCCTGACTGAAAACCCCTGGGGGTAGGGCTACGACTGTACAGAACCCGTAATGGATGGCGTGACACACCTTCCCCTGGGTGACTTCCTCGCTGCACAGCGCAAAGCAGTGGGGGCAGTTGTGCACCGCCCTGGTCTGTCTCTGGTCCACGTAGACCGCACCGTACGTGATGAAACTGGTGACGATGCGCTTGAACGAAGCCGGGGGGACGGTGGTGAGAGTTGTGGTGATAGTTGTGGCGGCAGCGGTGGTGACACCTCGCGGGCATTTCTGCATGCTAATTATAGTCCAACCGATGTCACCTCTTAATAGAATCCCACATGAGTTTATCTCCTCTTGATGTTAGGTTCAGTTACTTAAGACTGATGCAAGGTGACTTTCGACGTTACTTCGGTTGACGATAACTGAAGATGCCACAGTTGTTCCTCGTCCACCATCTTCCGTCACTTCGTGTTGTAAAATACCACATACGATGAAGCAGGAAGCCTCACTACCTCATGGTGCATCTCATACCTGCACTCGCTTGCACAGCCGCCAATATTTACGTTGACATAAGATAACTCCGGACGAAAATATACCCACAATCCCTCAGGCAATGAACCTGTTCGCAAAATGGCACACAGCAGTGCTGTGATCACCTACCGGTCCTATATCAACATCAACCATCCCCACCACACAGTGACCTCCGATGAATAACTGACGAACCCGTCTTTCAAGGATTCACTGATGCGGTTCAATTCGTCTTCCAACGTCCTCACTCAAGTCCAACACTCTCTTCGTCATTAAACCGTGGATTCTTCGAGGTAAGTCGATCACAGCTGAAAGGGCATCCCCATATAAGGCAAACCAGTTGGTATGCTGCCCACTGTGCGGCCGGGCAGGGTTCCCCTATGAAGTCTCACTGTCTCACAAGACACACAATGCTCACGCTATGCTGGACGCTGCTTCAAGTTTGTCTCCAAGTTAAAAACAGTACAGTGCTCTGTCTCGGCGGCGATCGGCATCCATACATAATATTTCACATGGATCATACCGACACCAACAGTTCCTACTGTACACAAGGTCACGCCTAGTCAACCGTTGGGCATCAATCTTAATGACAACCTCCAACCAAAAATAGCATCAGGAGGGGATCCTACTGAACTTGGCGGTTAGGCATTCCTGGCATTCTTGTATTCATTTGCACATGCTCCAAAAATGTAAATCTATTACTTGCAGTTTTTTTTAGGGGACAATTTGGGCGACCGACGGACGACGCAGTCACTGGGTAATGAAATTTATTTGCAGCGTCTGCCTAGAAAGTGATACAGTACCGATCCAAAAATAACCAAGTCAACCGAATGACACAATTTTACTTTCAGACTGCCGCACAAGGCTATTCACCAGGAAAACAAAAGAAAGAGAAGTTTGTTTACCCCTAACTGTGTTATAAAAGAAGACTGTTTGAAATTAATACATTTTCTACAGTTTCAGAAAATCAGTAGGGAGACAACAGCGGTCCATGAAGTTCTGAATATAGAATGGGTATGAAGGGAAATGTATCGAACTATTTTTAGGTTAATTGTCAGATACCGGTACCTACCTTAATTGGGAAAAAACCACAGGGATGACATTGTCAATTTTACAAAAAAGTCAGAATTTTTTTTGGGGGGGGGGGAAGGGTCTGAAACTGTGAAAGATGTTTTTTTCCCCTTCACTGATAATGTTTTTCTCTCAGTCAGATTTAAAATGCTGATTTAAGACAAAGGCTGATTTCAGACAAAGACTGATTTCAGACAAATGCTGATTTCAGAAATATGTCTGAAAAATCTCACCCCCATCAGCCTGGGGGTTTGGTCGGTATCAAATGAGGGGAATAATGGTCATTGTGTTTTTTGGCAAGGTATGCACCCCTGTAGTTGGAAAATATGTGATAGCATTGCAGTGGTGGCAGCTTTTTGGGTGCTATCACTTGTTTTAAAAAAATGGCAGCCAAAACATTCTTGTTACCGGTTCAAGCATGTTGGCGGCCATTTTGAAGAAAAATAAATAAAAGTGATATTACACCCAAAAAATTGTCACCGCTCACACTACAAAGCTATCACATATTTTCCAATTCTAGATGTGTATACCTTGCAAAAAATTGCTATGAGCATTGCTCTTTTCGATCATTTGATACCGGTGGCCCAAATTTTGGACCGAAGCTGATAGCCTAATGCCTGTTAACAGTAGAAAATATGAAAATTCGAATATGTGAAAATTTGGGACTGTTGCACAAAAAAATGAACACTGTGTACAACAAAAATACCAATTGGGGGTAAAAGGTCACACTGTATGCTACATTCTGAAACTGAAGTGAACAGTCATTTTAATTCAGTTGAAATCGACAGGATAACAAGTTTGGAATTTCAATTTGATATCATTCTGTACATTCCAGGTGTTATGGTATTCTACTTATTGTTTTCATTTTTAGCCAGGGCTGGAATGTATAATAACATAACTTTCGATAAATTATTTTTGATAAACAAAAAATTCTTGAGAATTTTTTTTATTAAAGTTGCATGATTGTAACTGAAAGTTGTCACATTTAATTATTTACAGAGTTTGTAAACTGAACATGAAAAACAGGCTTTCGCCTCAAGTGAAATGAATCAGTTCTGTTTATTTCTCATTTTTAAGTCAGTAAAAAAAAAAGAATTACTCAATAACTTTTTGTTATGTCAACTATGTGCACAAACATACAGCACGCTCTGCACAGATGTTTTATAAATTAATTTATTAGCCTTCATGTTTCATAACTTGATCCAACTGTGTGTTCAGGGTCACTTTTGTTTTACTGTGTAACAAACAAAAGCTTAGGGATATCAGTTTCTGGAGTATAGATCAGCAGCAAACCCCTGAAAGTGATCGAAAGGATATTAACCCCCTTAACTTAACCCTAACCACCCCAAATCCATCAAAATCCATTCCCCCCCCTCCCACTTTGGTGGATTTTGGGGGGACTTGGTCCAGAAGGCCTGGCGTGACTAAATATTGATGGAGTATGATGGACTTGGGCCTAATGGCCTGAAGCAGTGCTAGGGGTATCCAATTGATTTTGCCTAGCTTCCTGTACTGCTGTTGTGACAAAACTGAGCCATGTGTAGCAAGTCCATGAATGTCAACCAGTGTGTCAGTGGTGGATTTCATTCTGTAGTTTTGTATTGGACGCACAGTGATTGATGGATTTTGATGGAATTGGTCCAGTTCCTAGTAAAAGACGCTAGAGAGTTAGAGTTTTAAAGACAAATTATACGTGTAGCAAAAATTTGTTTTGTATTGGACGCACAGTGATTGATGGATTTTGGTGGAATTGGTCCAGTTCCTAGTAAAAGACGCTAGAGAGTTAGAGTTTTAAAGACAAATACCGGTACTTGTAGCAAAAATTTGTTTTCTTTCATAAATCAAACCTAACCCTCCTCAATTCTCTAAAATCCTCCTGGCAGTTTAAGAAGATTTTGGAGGATCGAGGATAAATTGGTGTTTGAAGAAGAGGATTTTGGAGGATTGAGGAAGAATGCATTTTGAGAGGCAGGACTGTCTAATGATTTTGAAGCATTGAGGCACTGGGTATCCTTCATTTGAACATACATGTACATGTAAGGCCGAGTAAAAAAAATAAAATAGTTTCTCGTCCGGGGTTTTTGAAAAAAGGGAGGAAGCGGGGCTTTTTATTTTAATTTTTTTTTCAAGATGACCGCCTTTTCAAAATTTCCTGCAACCGTTGGTGTTCCACTGTTCAAAGACACTTTTAAAGATGAAAGACAAGTTGGACAAGAGAACTGAACATATTAACAGTGTCATTTAGAGTTGTATTGGTATTGGTATTTATTTTCCGATGAATTTATAGACTTTTTCGGTGTTTTTCTACTACATTTTTCAAAAATAAAAAATAATAAAAAAATCCAGGCGGCCTCCAAAAAGGAAGCGGGCGGGGACGAGAAACTTGTTTGTTTTTTTACTTCGCCTAAGTGCAAAATTTTGGAGGATTTTGGAAGATTGAGGATGGTTCTTAGCAAAAATGGCCTAGGGGTTAGGGTTTTAATATTTTTTTTTCCATAAAATTTGCTTCGTCTTTAAAGATTAATTTATGTCCACACATTCATAGTACTTCAAGGAAGTAGCCAGTTATACTGCTAAGGCCAAAAAATAGTAGTTCTGCTTTCGGTTTCCCTACCTACCCTATTCTGACAGCCCCTACCCTAATTTTTTTATTGGAAAAATGAGAAAAAAACACCCAAAACCATCAATTTCTACCTTTTACCCTTGACTACATGCAGATGCCTCCATATGATCGTACACAAACAAATTGGCAAAAAAAATAATTTCCCTACCTACATGTACCTACCCTATTTTCAAATGCCATGTAATCGGACGCAGAACTATTTTTTTTGGGGGGGGGGGCCTAAAATTTAAAATACAAGTTAAGACGTTAAAAATCAGCTGCTAAAATGTGTGTCCTTTATCAAAGATTACAACATACCAAATAAATGTAACAGTCTCAGTCCCACTGCATGACACACATCTTATGATTCATACAAACCGTTTCAATCTCTATGTCAAGAATGCAGGAGGAAAACCTGAGGTCATTGACCCCGTGACCCTAGTATCAACTTCTCCCCCAAGGTATGCGGAATATGTGACACTCTATAAATGTGACAATGACTGTGCTTTTAGTAACATTCAATCTGTCACATTGGTTACGTATTGGAATTTAACCTAACCGCCCTGAATCCTCCAAAATCCTTTTTGCAAATTGGAGGAATTTGCAGGATTGAGGTTACATGGCAAAAGTGCGTAGCTGATTTCGGAGTACGCACTGTGTCAAGGTCTTGGGCCGGACCTTGTGTTGTTTATGCTCAGCCGTGCATAAATTTAGTCCTTGATTATACTTGACATCCTCCGCACTGCTCCAGGATGTCACTGCCTCTGCCTCAGCCTATTGACAGTCATAGCCGGAGGATTTTGCAGGATTCAGGCAGTGGTCATCCCTCCATGGACCATATTCAAGAAATAGCGGAGGAATTTGCAGGATTGAGGCTATATGCTATTTTTCCATGAGGCCAATTGGAGGATTTTGCAAGATTGAGGCTACATCCTAGCAAAAAGGCCTAGGGAGTTAGGGTTAATTTTAATGCAGAGCTCATGTATGAAGCCATATAAATTGTGTGTAAGAAATTTTGGAGCTGAAAAGGTGAAATTTGAGAAATTTTCTTTTTAAAGGGAATATACAACATTTGCAAACATTAAAAAACAAAACTACCAAATTATCACCAAATTATCACTAAATACCTCACTGGACTGTTAGTGAATGACAGTCTAAAGCATCCCGTAAAATTATGGCACCTGGTGTGCTGTGATTTTCATGAAAAATTGTATTTTTGTATGTATTTCTAACCGAAAACAAACTGGATTTTTTCAAATACTGCTCCCAATTTTTCATATTTAGTTAGTCCACATTTTGTTTGCAATCGATTACACACCTATGAATGGGTACAAGCCAGCTAGACTGATTCCCTGACCTTACAATTCCCCGGCGACGTCAATAAATTGTTCCGTTTCATCTGAAGGGGGGTCAGCGAACCAGACTACAGGAACATGGTTTTCCCAGAATCTACGAACCTAAAACGTCAATTAAGTCAGTGTAACAATATTTGCTATAAAATACTAACCCCTCAAATCTATCCATTTCTGAAAATTACAGCTAAAGCAAAATTTGTATATTCCCTTTAAAGTTTCTCCACATTATCATAACACTCACAATATTATTTCTTTAAAATTGTCTTTAATTTTTTTTTCCCCATGGAAACTAAAAGTACAGTTACAAAATTGTTTACTGTACCGTCAACATGTTATTCCATGGGAAGTTTTTGATTGGAAACTTCCTACATGTATCGATGTACATGTAAATGATACATGTACATTGTACATCTACCAAGTTTTATGTACACTACGCAGTGAACCAATTGCAAATTCCTTGTACATTATGTAATAAAAATGGGGAGATTTCCTAATCGTAATTGTAAGATTATATTGTACAAGTATTGTACTTTGGCTGAACAAGGACATTTAGGATTAAGTGACCGATTATATGTATGGTAAAGATGATGATAATGAGATGATGAGAATAAAGAAACATTTGACAATGATTATGGTATTTAACTGTGATGATAATGATCATAATGATGAAGATGACAGAGATTAAAAAATGACAATGACGATGAACAAAAGCCAAATATAATTGTTATATCCTGTCCTTGGATACTGTAATTTCGTTGGTCAACATGTAGGTCTGGAAAATAAAAATGCATGTCACACACTGAGGTTGATATCGCACTGCGTTCACTGCGCGCGTTGCGCACCTGTGGAACCTGCCCACGCGCTAGCTTTGCACAATGAGAACTGCAACGTCAAACGCTCAGTCTCATGTCCGGCAGGACATCAAAACCTTCAGTTATCAAAGGTTACATCGCAGTGATTTAATTTATTTCTCATACAATAAGTTACAACCATTTATCTTTTTGAGTTATTGGCACGATACAACAAAAACAATTGTTGACTGCTGTGATGTGGAATATGCTGTTTTTAACCCCCTCGGGGGGCATAGCATCCCCCCCCCCCCCGCCTTCGCCTCGGGTGCTATGCGCCCCTCGGGTGTTAAAAACGTCATATCCCACATCACAGCAGTCAACAGTTGATCACTGGAACAGAATATCAGGTCAACTGTGTCAAAAAACTCATGTTAGAGTATTCCCGTCAACTCACCTTGGCAGCTTGGCTCTTAGACAGTGAATTCGACAGTCTGGACAGGCTACTTTTCCTCCTCGGACTCCGTGGGCTTGGTGAGGCTGCCAAAGGAGGCGGGGGCGAGCAAGGAGGCGTCGACGGAGAACCGATCCTCAGCAACGGAGACGCGGGACTCCCTCCACCGGAGCGGTACTGGAAGGATGCGTTATTGTTCGTGTTGACGCTCTCTCCGCGCGCAACCAGCTTCAGGTTCTCTCGGAGGTTTTCCTGGGTGTCCGCTTCGCTGAGCCATCTCAGGAAGAGTTCGTCCACCTTTAGCTTGAGGACTGGGCGGAGGGAGGACGACATGTCTGAAGTGCCGACGTCTTCATGCACCATTTAAAAGTGGATCGGTACTGTTGTAAATTACGGTACTTTTCAAGAGCGGAATCGTGGAATGTTCCAGGACATTGTTAATTTGGAACTGTCGGCTGTTGCATCACAGAAATTACAGCATCTGCTTATCCCGTAGAGCCTAATGAGAAAAGAAGTAGTGCAAGGAATATTAATTTAATTTGAATATCGTTGCACTAACACTGTTAATGCAATTGTGTTTGACACATTTTTATAAGGCAGTGTTTGACGGTGAACCAGCCCCCAATTGTTTTCGCGCTTTTACTGGTACGGCACTGAACATGCACAGTGTTTTAATTTTTTTTTCATGACAAATCTTCATCTGATCCCACGCTTACACTGTAGTTGTGACTTCATATTCATGAGATGGGAATCAGACCTAATCATGCTAGGCCTAATGCAATTTCGGACTTTATTCCCTTAATTATAAAAAAAATTCCCCAAAGCCACGAATCAGAAAAAGAAGATGAAATATTCTGCAAATGAAACGCAGGTTTCAATACGAAGACAATTCCTACAAGTTACATTATTGGGGAGATTGACAAAAAAGTCGGATCGAATCGCATTGTCTTGATTCCGAGTTTTACTGCGTGCTAGGCCTATCTGTTAGGCGACACGTCGCTCTGGTTGGAATGGCAATTTAATATTTTAAGGTGTAGGCCTACTCATGCGTGCACATGAGGGCACTGTACATTAAAAGAGAAATTTGAACGGCTCATTTCAAAACAGAGACTAGGCCTATCAAATAAATAAAAAAAGGCAGTGGATATTTTGCCGGAGACGACAAACCTTTAGTAAACGTTAGTTTGCCGGATATGCACTGAACATGCGCAGTTACTATTTTTTTGTACTTTAACATTTTCCGCTGACAAATTTTAGTCTGGCTCCATGCCAATATTATCGTTGTAACCTCGTATTCACAAGATGGGATTCAGACCATTTTATAATTTCGGACTTTATTTCCCTTTTAAAAAAAATCCTCCAGAGCCACAAATCTGAAAAAGAAAATGTAATACTCTGCAATAAAATGTTTGAGACATATTAAAATAATAAAAGAAGAATATTCTTATTTATTTGGGGATGGGAAAAAAAAACTTAAAAATGTGGCGGCGATCGGATTCGAACTCGAGTCATCCCGCTCACTAGAGCTTCTGCTTAACCATTACCCCAAACGTGCTACACAACTTTTGATGGGAATTTAATACATCTTATAATTCAGCCCTATCTTAAAGAGTACAGCGCCCTCTGTTGATATGGATTGCCGCCGGCAAACCTTTAGTAAACGTTAGTTTGCTGTCATTAGGCCTACCTCCGGCAAAATATCCACTATCTTTTTAAAACGACATTTCAAAAGAGAGACTAGGCCTATCAAATAAAACAAAAAAATCATCCATTATTGCTTTAACTATATCTTGGAAAGATTCCCATATCTGGCCATCACTAATTTTTCTCTGGCTTCAGTGAGCCATCAGAAATAATAAAAGTCAAAATTTAGCAGGGAAAATATTGAAGTATTTACTGAGAAAACACTTATTTTCAGACCAGTCTCACAGGCTTTGTGCACATGGTGAGAAGTGATGGCCAGATATGGCAATCTTTCCTATATAATAGTCGTACAAAAAAACCCCAAAAGACACAAAATCATGTTATTAAAAAGAGCGTCCGGATATTGGGCATGCAAATGTTATCAGGTTATTGTCGATCATGTCATGCATGTTGAATGAATGATTCACTAAAAAAAATAACGGGTAAACAAGGGTACATTTGCACGTGAATTCAAGAGAAAGTTTCACATTATATTTTAAAAATAACTACCTTGAAAACAAGAGTGACATTAATGTAACTTCAGCATAACATTCTGCATTGAAAGAAGGTTGAAATTCCGTTGTTATTTGACGTTCTTCGGAAAAGCTAATTCATATTTGGCAACCGGAAGCTGCAGACAGAATATGTGTGCTAGGAATTGTGGGAATGTTTTTTGCAGCCTGAAAATTCGAAATTCATTTTTTTGTGTCAGATATTATTTTGGTGAACGATTAAAAAAAGTACATAACATATAAACATTGGTTTTTTTTAATTCAAAGTAGGTCTACCTAAAGTATGTGGTATTTGGTGTATTAAATTTTAGTTCAAAATAAACCTCTCTCGATTTAATATTGACAACAGAGGGCGCTGTTCCAGTTATCTGGACGATTGTCAAGATGGCGTCCAGTCTGAGCCGCTGTGGTCGACATTTCTTCACGAAATGTAACAGATTTAACAATATTTTCAAGGTACGATCCATCAAAATAAGAAGTGTGTTTTAATCTTGATACATTGATTCTTTATATATTGTAAAATATATGGAAATCAAGGTTGTTAACATGGTGAAACTTGAATGTTTTGGAGTTGATCCCCACTCGCTGCGAGCTTGCAGCCGGCAGCCTTGCACGGCCGAGTCTGCGGCGCGGCGGTACCGGTGCGCGCGGATGTATACCGGGTTCCGCGGAGTTAACGTTATACAGTTAGATGTAAATTAGAATGAGATAGGATAAGGGAAGGGGCGGGGCAATGTTATTGATTGGGAGGAAAGAATGGTGCAATCTGATGCCACTTTTTTCTTCATACTTTACTATAAGTTATCATCTCATTATCATTATCAATGAAGGTCAGTCATTTTTTTGCTAAAATGTTGAAAAGACATGAACATGATGAATCTGAGACTGAGAAACATTTCCAATTTTGTTAGGAAATACTTAGAAAATTTTCTTGACTCTCCATGGACTTTGTACACAACTGCTGAAGTGGCGTCTGGATACTCCATTCTTTCCGGCCCCTATTTCAAGAATGCAAAAAAGTGTATGTTTTCTGGCCAGACTAGCACTAGCAGATGACTAGTTAGTGGAACAAAAGTTGTGCAAATTAATTATGTGAATATTGCACTGGCTAAATAATGCTAGACCTCAGAGAAGTTAATTATTTTACACAAAATTAAACATTGAAAATTCCCTTGTGGGAGGACAACTGTAGGTTGTATTAATCTTTGAGAAATGCAACCTGCTAGTAACAAGTAGTAGTTTTATAAAGTGGATCAGTATAATTGTAAAAAAAAGTAAGTCCTAACATTTCAAATCTTTTCTGTCATTTTTATATATTTCAACAGCGAATCCAAGGAGTGAATGCCGTCCTTTCATCAGAGCCAAGACGAGATCTATCGATTCATGAATACATGAGCTATGATCTCTTGAGGGCAGCGGGGGTCAGTATACCCAAGGCAGAGGTAGCCAAGACGCCCCAGGAAGCCTACGAGAAAGCCAAGAGTCTGGGTGAGTAAGGCTACGGCTGAAAATACCACACTGGTCTATGAGAAGTGGCTGCAGCCGCTTCCATAGCCACGTGTGTAATTTTCAGCCATAGCCATAGTCTGAATTAATGGCTGTGGATTGTCACTGCACATGAGCCTATGGAAGTGGTCGAAGCCTCTTCCCATAAACATGTGTGCTACAGCTGTAGCCAGTCATTTGGACGGGCCTTAACAATAAATGTCATTGCTCCTAATACTCCCAGGTTCTCCAAAATGCACAATGAGGTTTTTGAGGATTTTTGCAGGATTGAGAATGGTTGATCCCACTCAACCTAGTCTGAACATTTGGGACTCTCAACATTGTGTACGAGTGTCCAAAAACTTAAAATGGTGAAATAATGACAAGAAAATAGACTGGCACATGAAACAACCAGTCCAACATCCTTTTAGTACTGCATCAATCAAGTGTGTCAAAAGAAACATCTGGTACCTAACTCCATTTCGGGAAGAATTACATACCTGGACAACACTAACATTTCCCTGCAGTGACCTATCAGCCATCAGATAGCGATAACACATCCTAAAAACTCAAATTTTGTAGGTTAAAGATTGAAGCATTCACTGAGAAAACACTTGGAGTTTTTCAGACCAGTGTCATAGGGTTTGTGCACAGGGTGTCAAGTGATGTCCAGGTATGGAACTATTTCTCCATGTCTAGTCTTAGGCTTCAAATTGAAATCACTTTGCATCACTTGGTGCAAATTGTTAAAGAAAAGTCTCCTTTAAAAAAAATTGAATTGAGACTTCAAACTTGGCTGGTGAAATACTGAGGACCTTGTCTTCGCCTCATAAACATTTTTTGGAGAATTTTGTCAGCTAAAGGGGGAGTAAAGTTGGCCAGATTTTGTTTCGCATGTTTTTCTGCACTCAAGGTCCCAGTCTGTTCTCGACCTGGCCACTAATAATATGCATCCTGGGCTTGATACCCTTTGTAAGTTCTAAGAATGTGCCGTAAGGTTCTGCTTTTAGTGAGTTGTTGACAGCATTTTATTATTTCACCTGAATTGTTCGATATCAATTGTTTTGTTTGTACAGGTAGTGAAGATGTTGTTGTCAAAGCGCAAGTGCTAGCTGGAGGCAGAGGCAAAGGAACCTTTGACAGTGGCCTGAAAGGCGGAGTCAAATTAGCATACTCGTAAGTTGGCTTGTAGTCAGGGCACTAGACATTCAGATCCTTTCAAAATCTGAGTATTAGCCCTAACCTTCCTCAATACACCAAAGTCTTCGGTTTGGAGGGTTTTGGAGAATTGAGGATAAATGCAACATACAATTTTGGAAGGACTATGGAGGATTGAGGGCACATGGACATTCGGTATCGGTTGATTTTGGAGGATTGAGGCTGAATGGTGTTTGAAGAAGAGGAGGATTTTGGAGGATTGAGGCTGAATGCATTTTGAGAGGCAGGGCTGTTGGAGGATTTTGAAGGATTGAGGCAGTGGGTATCCTTCATTTGAACATACATGTAAGTGCAAAATTTTGGAGGATTTTGGAGGATTGAGGATGGTTCCTAGCAAAAAGGGCCTAGGGGGTTAGGGTTAATAATGCCACGTTCTTGAAATACAACCACAACTGAACATTTGTCATTTTTCCCTTTATTTTTTTCTTTAACCCATTAGCAGCTTTACTACAGTATTATACATTGCATTTATTCGCTGATGAACCCATAAAACAATACAGTGCTGGGGCAGTTTTGGGCAGTACAAGGGAGTAACAAGCAGGGCGGTTCGGGGGCAGTTCAAGGAGAAATACGTGCTAAACATGCTTTCCAATAACTGATAAAGATTTCTTGTTGATTTTTTATGTCTACAGACCGGAGGAAGTCAAAGATCTCGCTAAGCAGATGCTTGGTCAGAAACTCATCACGAAGCAGACAGGGCAAGCCGGACGAGTCTGTAGCGCCGTCTTAATCTGCGAAAGGATGTACTCCAGGAGAGAGTATTACTTTGCCATCACTATGGAGAGAGCGTTCATGGTTAGTTTTTTCAGAGGATAGGCACAATAAGTTGCTCAGTACAAAAAATAATAACGGGTACTTATAAAGCGTTTTATATTATGATTACCCCTGATTATTGGGCCAATGAATATTCCAAAGATGATCTCAGCTCCCTGGGGAGTATACAGCTCCATGCAGCAGCTAGAATCAATCACAGTAACCATCTCTGCTCTCACAGGTACCCGTTTAATCCTGGGTGGGGAGAAGCAATGAGTGACAAAGTGCCTTGCCCAAGGGCACACGTACCACATCCCCAGGCTGGACTTGAACCCATAACCTGCACAGTGGAGTACTGTGGCCTCGTGGTTAAGGGCACTGATTCGTGGTCTGCGGGTAAAGCTGCAGGTTGTGGGTTCTAATCCTGGCGGGGTCATGGTGCGTGTGCCCTTGGGCAAGGCACTTTGTCACTCATTGCTTCACTCCACCCAGGAGTAAATGGGTACCTGTGAGGGCAGTGATGGGTTTGCTCCCTAGAATTACCCGCAGGCCACGAGTTCAATGCTCCAGGCCACAAAGCCTCGGCACTAACCAAAAAACCCTAACAAGACAAATTCTCATGTTTCTTGAATAAAAACAAAAATCGGTTCTCGGCTGAAGTTAGTTAGCACATTCGTTTAGAGCAATAGTTTTTTTTTACATAGTTGCATAAAAATTTCACCTGGATGGGGCATTGTTTTAGCCAGAGAGGTGTCTTGCAAATTTCTTGACTTGTTTACATTTGTGTAATTTCGTGCTTACCTGTAGAGTCATTGTTGATTCCGTTTTGTGTTCTTACTCCCCCAGGGACCAGTGCTGATTGGTAGTTCCCAAGGGGGCGTAAACATCGAGGACGTAGCTGCAGAGGACCCCAGTGCAATCATCAAAATACCCATTGATATTCTGAATGGTGAGCTTGACTCTGACGCACATTAAAAAACAAAATTCAAAAGTCCACAAAAAATTAATAACTTTTCATTTGTAAACTGCTGTTCAATTTGTTTTCCAAATTATTTTTTTTTAAGGAATTCAAGACGAAGAGGCAGAGAGTATGGCAAAGCAAATGGGGTTCTCAGAGAATTGCCTTCAACAGGTAAGACAGTTTTGATGTGTCCGTGTAACAAGGTCGTATCTCCTAAAATGGGCCGTATGTGAAACGCGAGTTTCAGAATGTCAAAAGGTCGTATCTCACTTAAATAACCCGGATGTACACACAAGCGTATACGGAGCGTATTCACGCGAGATACAACTTTGTTGCAGAATGGAGTTACGACCTTTCTATTTTATCGTCATGGTTTTCAGTTGTCTCTGATTTATTGATAATTGTTTTGTTGTTTCAGGCCGCAGACACGTTCAAGAAGCTATACAATTTCTTCATCGACAACGACTGCACAATGTTAGAGATAAACCCACTGACAGAGGATAACCAGGGCACTGGTAAGCTACAAAAGGCAACCTATAACCTCTGACCTCTCGCCTTTTTTTGTTAAGGATGGTATGATCCACTTTGACAAATAAGACTGGGTATAAACATTGCTTTATAATAGGACAAGTTGAACTTAAAACTTTAGCTTTAAGCTTCTCCGCATGCTTGTTAACCACTTTGCATCGGTTGTATTTTTGTCGAAAATTTTGAAGTTTTCAAACGGCAAAATTTTCCAGCCAACTTCTGATAAACAGCCAAACGCCACAAATACTGATTCGCAAGAGTGATTTCAACAGAATTTGGACGATATTTCTTGCTGAGACCTCATATGTTTCAATATGCCGAAGTGTGCACTGGAGCGTACATTGTACAACAATAGGCCGTGCACAACAGCCCACACAATGGTTGGCGTATAGTCCGCCTCCACAGACTACATGGACTTTGTGTGTGTGTGTGTACAAAAGGCACGAGGGAGTAGCATGTTTAGACGTCACCCGGAGGCGAGTCGAGGCAATCTTGACGTCTTAACCGGTCAGCGGTGCCTGTGCATGAAAATGGCCGGTGTGTGTTATCACGGCCTCCGGCGCGAACTGGTTAAAGAGTATGGAATGACATTGTGACCTTTACCCTTTGACCTCACAGTGCTCTGCATGGACGCCAAGATCAACTTTGACGACAACGCGGCCTACAGGCAGCAATCGATACACAACCTGAAGGACTGGAGCCAGGAGGATGAGAGAGAAGTTGTAGCAGCTCAGCACAACCTGAACTACATCGGGCTAGAAGGAGATATTGGCTGCTTAGGTAAGAATATCATTCGCTCGTACCTCCTGCCCTGCAAACAGGGCGCTGGGAAGGGCTGATGAGCTTCACAGAATCTTGTGAAGGAAGTGGGGATGGTATTCTGGGTAACTTATCAGGACCTATGTATAAAGACATCCAGCTGCAGCTGTTTAAGACCTCGGTTAGCTAATGCGCGCAAATATTGTTCGAAAACTTTCTCATAGAAATGCATTGATTGATTTCTTTTTCATTGCGGACCATGTGGACACATTTGAGCATCGCATAATATGGAATTTGACCCTTCGTGAATTTGAAACGGAGTCTGAGCAAGTGATGGGAAATTAAGAAACATGACTTTTACAGATTCTTCTACATTGTTACACTTTTCAATGAAAATAAAAGCATTTATGAATGGGAATAAAAGAGTAGTAACTCTAAACTTGGTTGAGCATGCAGTCGTTTTGAGAAAATTCTTGCACTAAACGATTGTATTTTGCACCTGTTTGATGTAGTTAACGGCGCTGGTCTGGCTATGTCCACCATGGACATCATCAAGCTCCACGGAGGGTCACCGGCTAACTTCCTGGATGTCGGGGGCGGGGCTACGGCTGACCAGGTCAAGGAGGCATTCAAACTCATCACGTCTGACTCTAAGGTATGTGAAAATCAAATTTAAGGTTTGTTAGTCGGTCTTTGTGGTTTGTTGGTGTTGTGGTTTAAACATTGATTCAACATTGATTCATAATTGATAGATCAATACATTGATTGATTAATTGATTGGATTGATTTGCAGGTGCGAGCTATCTTGGTCAATATCTTCGGTGGTATCATGCATTGCGACATCATCGCCAACGGCATCATATCAGCAGCTCAGGATCTCAATCTGAAACTGCCTATCGTTGTCAGGTTACAAGGTGAGAAGCTAGATCCTCATACGACTCTCAAATGTCTTCACTTTTAGAACAAGACAAGGGATATCACTCACGAAGGTTCTGGGGTGGGGAGGGGGAGTTTCGGGTGTGGCACGGGGGTCTGAATCTGAAACTGCCCATCGTTGTCAGGTTACAAGGTGAGAAGCTAGATCCTCATGAAACTCTCAAAGGTCTGGACTTTCAAGAAAAAGACAAGGATCTTGTAAAGTTTCTGGTAATGAAACCAACTTCTAAAAAGTGCCAGCACAGTAGCACCTGTTCTACATTGTATTACATTGTAATAATCCCCTGAAGAATACATAATACCATAGTGCTAGAGCGGCTTTGGGAAGTACAGGACTAATGGGTTTAAGCCTGAAGAAACCTGTAGAGGATAGAAAATTTAAAACGGCCTTTTTTAAAAGCCTGGCAGCTGAACCTTTTTAACCTTGTTTTCCCGTGTTTCAGGATCCAAAGTGGACGATGCCAAGGCATTGATCGCAGCATCTGGAATGAGAATCCTGGCTTGTGATGACTTGGACGAGGCTGCCAAAATGGTTAGATATTGAAATTACTCATTTGAATGTACAACCATTAATGCATTAACCCTCCTGCAGTCTGACAGTCAAAAAATCAATCCTCTTCCCCTGCCATGCCTTGTACACAGGCTAGTCACCAACAGTCAGATCATATTTCAAGCAAGCACTGTGACTAGTCAAATTCAGTCAACAGACAAAAGCAGACAAGTGGTGAGCACAGCTGGCTTATCAATCACCTACAGTCAAAGCATAGCTGTGTCAAGTTACATAAACAGTCACAGCCAGTCAATCCTGCTTTATGTAGGCTGGGAGCTCTTAACTGTTGAAAACTGTCACTTGATTGATTTTGACTGAAAGGACAACTTGGCACAGAATGAATGTTTGAATAGGAGTGTGAAGCTTTCTAAAATCCTTTTTGGGTTGCAATTTGTCAATTTTGATTAAGAAATTCTGAAAGTAGCGGCAGATGATTTTTTTTTCCCGTTGCAGGTTGTGAGGCTTTCTACGATTGTCGCCTTAGCCAAAGATGTGTCGGTTCACGTGGACTTCCAGTTGCCTCTATAGGAAGAGTTACATCTTTATACTTGCATGCTGGGCATTGACAAAGGGAGGGGGCAGGGGGGGGGGGGATGAGATATTTGTTATATACATGTATATTTGGGATAGTAAGGTGTGTCTCAAAATATTGGGGATGTTCCATCAGGGAAGGTGCAGGCTGATTTCGTGGCGCTGCCGAGACCAGGAATTTGTTAAGCACGGAGAATATTTACTTAGCAGAAACAGGTTACCAACCAAAATGTCTTGCAATGTGCACTGCCTGGGACTGGTACTCGGTTGATGTTTGCTATACGCTTGTCACAGTTTTAACTGTTGGTTGAGTTCAAGGGGGTATTTATTTAAAGGAGAACATTATTGGGAATACATTTACAATTTTGGGCAATTTTCAACTTTGTTCTCTTTAACAAACAGGGCATCCAAACTTAAAGATAATATACAACATTTGCAAACATCAAAAAACAAAAACTACCAAATTATTATGAAATACCTTACTTGACTGTAAGGCCAAAAAAAAAAAGTCTCCGGTTTCTGGTATGGAGCTTGCCCCAAAAGTGGTGCGGCGACGCGGCTTTTTTTTTTTTTTTTTTTTTTTTTTTTATTTTCAAATGTCGTCAGGCTGGATGACTGCAAATGGTGCCCGACTAACTTAAATATAATATATGGGAGTCAGAGGCAACCAGTGAGTTTGGCGGTTTTGAAACATCATCTTGTATTGAAAAAAACTTTTTTTTTTTGCCGACGACGCATGGACACGGCGGACGCGCGCCGCCACCAGAAGAAGAAAGTGAATAATAGTCTCAAGCATCCTTTGAAATCATGGCATGTGGTGTGCTGTCATTTTCAAGAAAAGTAGAATGTTTGTATCAATTTCCAACGATGGTCACCTGACCATCGAATAAAACTGACTTTTTTCAAAAACTGCCTGCACTTTACCAACTTCAGTTGGTCCACATTTTGTTTGTGATCGATTACACATCTGTGAATGGTTGCAAGTCAGCTAGTCTGGTTCCCTGACCTGACAATTCCTCTGATGTCTATAAATTGCTCAGTTTCATCTGGAGTAGGGTCAGGGAGCCAGACAACAAGAACAGCATTGTTCTCTTGGTTTTTCCCGCATGTAACACAAAACTTTAAACAGGTCAGGGTAACAGTGTTTGCTATAAAATACTAACCCCCAAATCCATCCAATTCTGAAAATTACAGCAAAAGCAAAAATGTTGTATATTACCTCAAAATGAATACTTACATCAGTGTTTATTTTCCTGATTTGGAAATATGCAGTCTTTTGCAGAGAAGAACTTGAGAGTTTAGTATTGATGTGAAATATGCAGTAAATAATATTTCTAGGGGACTAAAGATGATAATTTTCAAGAGTGTGGCTGTAGTCTTTTATAATAAGATATAAAACAAAATCTTCAAGAACTCTCTGCCGTGTTGGAAGGATAAGTTTGTATAAAATGCATCTCTGATGAGGTGATACATGAAAGATTATTCATAGTTAGGCGTTGCATTTTTAGGAAAATATTTCATCGATGTTTGGATGCTAATATGTGTTTTTTTTGGCAGAATTATTGACCACACTTTGGAATATGTTTGTACAAAAGTTACAATTGAAATTGTTTTATTTAAATGACCCATCTGTTGTTTTGTTTTCTGTTGTTTTACCAAATAGGGTTAGGAAATAGCTGGCAAGGAACCATTTGTTTCATTTTATAAGATGGAATGTTTATTGTTGGACAAATTCGGAAAATTGTATTGCAAAATGTTGTCACACTCACAAATTAAAAAAAAGTTAATAAAACAACTTCGCATTTGCTTTGTTACATTGTAAATTTCTTTGATTTTCAGACTAATAAAACAGTTGAACAATTAAAATCCTGTTTTCTCAGGCTGTTGGCATGTTTTTGTCTCTTGCTTTTTTAAAAATGAATCAAAGTATAAATTAATCATAAAATTGAGTCCTGAAAATACTTGGAACAAGTGTTTCAACAAGTGTTTGGACTTTTGTTTAACAGTTCAGATTTCATCAGTCAATAAAATGCTTCCGTGTGATCGAAAATGAAAATGAAACAACTGAATATTTCACGAGATTTTTGATAATGGGGACAAAGAGCAGGTCAAAAACTTGTGTATCAATTCCATTCCATTGCCAAATGAGTTGTGCATCTCTGAAATGTGAGAAACAAGACACTGCAAAGCTGAAGTCGGAAGTAAAATGGGGAATTTGATGGCCAAGTGGAAACGGCAGCCACCAAAGGTAGAGTTCCTGGGCTAATTTGATGGTTTTCCATGTTTAAATTTTTAAATTAAGTCGACCTACTTTTCACAGGTCTAAGCATGTTATTGTGGGCTGATGCATTAGTGCTGAATATGTTTGTTAAATAACTGTTGGTTGAATATAACTTTTGGGGTACGCCCCCACTCTAAGCTAGCGTAAAAAAAAACCCAGAAAGACAGTAACCGCAGTATTGAGATATTGAAATTAAACTATTTATAAGTTGGCCTATTCTTTAATTTTATAATGATATCTTACAAAGGAATGTTGACACGTGCCGTTAAAGCAGCAAACCTCTAAGCTGAATTTACGCATGGGCGTGGTTGCTGCTTTAAGCAGATACAATATTTGGATGGTACCTCGTGTTCATTGCGAGACGGCACGTGTTTTGTTGTCGGCAGTCTGCACAACTTGCAGTCGGTCACCAGACTAGCAACCGATTGTGTGCATGAGAATGCATTACACGTCCACGTAAATTGTCGACGATTTCGCGGAGAAAATCAATTTTTATTTATATAGAGAGGGAAAGAATTTAATAAAAATCAATGAGAGAATAGAAATTGGGAGAGTAATACCTCGAGGTTTTTGTATCTATAATCGCAATCGTGGATCATCGGTACGTATGTAGCTCAAATATTTCAGTCAAACTCAAAAGTTGTCAAACATATATCGGGAATGATCGGTACATCATTATGTGTGTGTACTGTATACGCGGATAACCGATTTAATGCGGAAGTGAATGCTAATTACCACCGCCAGCATCTAGTTGGTTAAATGGGTGGTTATTTCTTGGAGTGAAAATTAAGAGAGAAAAAAAATACTGCTAGTGAAGCACAGGCATGACAGGAAAACGGTTTGGTTTTTACAGACCCCTGCCCTGGCCTAGCTGGAGTTACCCAGCCCTGAGTTTTATCATTGGGTTGTGACAACCCAATGATAAAACTCAGGGCTGGGTAACTCCAGCTAGCCCTGGCCCTAGCCTAGTTCAAATTAAAGCTACAACTAATACAATGTAGAATTGTAGGCAGTTTTAATTTTAGGTTTTAGAAAATTGGATAGTTGAACTTGAAGCATAGGCAAGAATGGTTGAACTAAGGGATTTGTTCTATTTTTGTTTAACTTTGTTATATTTATTTATCACTGACAGGCCAGCCAATCAGAAGTGGGGGATGAAATGGGCAGTTTAGTATCAAAGAAGAAACAGACTCCGCCCACTGAAGGGGCATCAACATCAACACCACAAACGGCTGATGCGCCACCAGCCACGCCCCCTGCAGCTGAGGCAGAGGTCAAAGGTCAAGGAGAACCTACTGAGGTCAAAGGTGACATGCCCGCTGCGGGTCCTGAAGGAAAAGGTGACGACGCGCCACCTCAAGAGGGCGGCAAAGAGGGCGGCACAGAAGACGTGAAGGTGGATGATGAATCACCGGTAACAATCACACAGACACCAGTTGGTGAGTGACATCATCGGTGTCATCATCATTTGACTGTGACTGTTGTCATTTGTCATGGTCATTCAGTCATTTAGGTCAAACGATTT
Source organism: Patiria pectinifera (assembly GCA_029964075.1). Lineage (NCBI taxonomy): Eukaryota > Metazoa > Echinodermata > Asteroidea > Valvatida > Asterinidae > Patiria > Patiria pectinifera. The sequence goes on along the minus strand of CM057144.1, from coordinate 13,113,839 downwards.
ACCAAACCCGAAAGTTGCCGATCGAGGCAAATATCAAGCCTTACCCACAGAGCATCATGGGAAGCAGTCAATATCCATTTGTAGACATGGCCAAAAAGGTAATCATTTTTTACAATGTAACAAGAAATCAGATGTTGATATACATGTGTATTTGGATGCACATTGTCACCAACATTAAACATCATTGTCATCAATGTCATCATGAGCACAACATGAAATGATAACATTATCAGCAAGCAAATGAAATAATTTCATTTTCAGTTCTCTGAGAAACCATTTCACAATTCCCGAGTCCCTTCCTTTTTCAGCCGTTGCATTGAAGTGTGCAGTGCAGCAGTACGCCTGGGGTCGCATAGGCAAGGACAGCGAAGTCGCGACCTTGACCCAGTCATGTGACCCTTCCTTCCAACTCAAAGAAGATGAGCCGTATGCAGAGGTAATAACTTGAAAGGAAAATATCAAACAGATCTTGAACAAGCACGGATGTTCTTGGGCAAGACAGTTTACACAGTTTGCTTCTTTCCACCCTAGAGCAATTGACATTTTTTTCCAAATATTGGCAAAATAGTAACTTTACTGGTGTCTACTTTCGAAGGAGTTGTCAAAAAGTAAGGAAGTTTTACTTTCAGTATTAAATGATAAAACAAAGAGAACAAAATTCAGATGTCTTATTTTGTCTACTCCTTGCTAATTTTGTGAAACACTTGTTTCTCTTTTGTAGCTTTGGATGGGTACACACAGCAAAGGTCCATCTATCCTTCAAGACGACGAGGCCAAACCACTGAAGGACTGGATAGCAGCTCAACCCGATTGCCTGGGCGATAAGGTCAGGTCAAAGTTCAACGACCAGCTGCCGTTCCTCTTCAAGGTGTTGTCCGTAAACAAGGCGCTGTCGATCCAGGCGCATCCGCACAAGGTAAGATAGCCCGACTCCAGTTTCTAAAAGACTGAACGAGAGATGTTCCGACTTTGAGTTCCTGAAAGTCAATTTTAACTTATTTTTGATTGTTCTTCATGTTCTTGCAGGCTTTAGCGGAGACTCTTCACGCAGAACATCCAGAGAATTATCCCGATGATAATCACAAACCGGAGATGGCTATCGCACTGACGCCGTTCGAAGGCCTGAACGGTTTCAGGCCGCTCATTGAAATAGAAGGATTCCTGAAGAGTAAGTCAGTGAGAAGAAGTTTAAGGAGAAAACACCGTTTGCACTTCTAAAACCAAGCTCCACTTTGGAGATAGGGGGGACTCCAAATGAATGAATCCCAAACAAACATGAGACTTATTGAACGGGAGGAACAAATTTAATGCAGTGCGAATGCTTGAGGTAAAGAAGATGATGGTGCCCAGTTCACAAGAGGGGGCTATACCATAACAGGCTAAGACCTCAGTTATACACTTCCTGATTTGCCGAGATCAACTCACTGAGTTCAACATCCGTTGAAGATATTCTTGATCTTGAATTTCGGTCTTGTTTTTTTCTTAATGACAGCTGTACCAGAATTCCGCACCGTGGTAGGCGAAGACAACGCAGACAAGTTCACAGCGGAGCTGGAGTCGGGAGGCAATGACGCCAAGGACGTCTTGAAGGATTGCTTCACGGGATTGATGACCAGAGACCCTGAAATCGTTAAAGAGCAACTCAGTCTCCTAGTCCAGAGGCTAGAAGCGGAAGGTAAAGGTTTTCATTTTCAGCCCATCATCATCGTCATGTCTCCTGCCTGAAAGGCAGGCAACGCGGGCAATGTCGTTGCACCAGAGATCTCTGTTATGGGTAGCGTTCGTCCGTGTTTCATAGTCAAGTCCCATCTGGTTGAGTTCTGCGATGATGGTATCTAGTCATGGTAGGCTTGCTGACAGGATGTTTCCAACCTGTTGACTTTGGGTCGAAGTCTAAGATGGATTTGAACCCCTGCCTCCTGATTTCAAGGAAATTCGCAGGCACAAGAGACAGTGTATCCATACACCTCTTCTCGACCAAAATCCTCGGACCGAGTTACCGACAGACTGTCTCACTGCGTATAATCATTGTTCCCCCTTTTTCCCCTCCCTGTAGATTCAGAGACCACGAATCGTGAACTCCTCTTGCGACTGAACACTCAGTTTCCCGGCGATGTCGGATGTTTTTGCAGTTACTTCCTCAATCACATCATCTTACAACCGGGAGAAGCCATGTTCCTCGGTCCTAACGAACCTCATGCGTACTTGAGTGGCAGTAAGTCATGTGATCACACCTCATGCATATTAATAAGGCAAAGCAATGATGTCATTGGTCAATATACCATCACATCCGATTTGGCTGGGCGAGGTCGGGTCCTCTGTGCTAATGAATCTCAAAGCATACTGAGTGGCAGTAAGTGATGTGATCACACCTCATGCATATTCATGAGGCACTGCCGTAATGTCATTGGTCATTAACTTCAAACAAACAAACATGAATTCATGTTCTGATTGGTCCATTCCATGGTAACACCACGTTTCACTGTTTCTCGTCAGACTGCATGGAGTGCATGGCATGCTCGGACAACGTCGTCCGTGCCGGACTCACGCCAAAATACAAAGATGTAGAGAACCTGTGCAAGATGCTGACGTATCTATCAAGCCCAGCCCAAGACAAACTCTTCCCTAGTGTGACTGACCCTGGGGATCCTTGTATCACCGTGTATGACCCACCTGTGCCAGACTTTGCTGTGGCTAGAATTAAGGTACAGACATCCTTTCAACAGATGCTGCTTTTTAGCTAAAAAAAAGCCTTTTTCCAGATGAATGTGATTTTGAGGAAATCGCTTTTATTTGCAAATTTACAGGTAGCGGAGGGAGTAGAATCATATGAAGTAACAGCCTACGACAGCGCCAGCATCCTCATCACCATCAGTGGCCAAGCAGAGGCGTCACACCCCTCTTTCGGAAATGGTAAAACCCTGACTTTGAAGAGAGGCTCGGTTACGTTCGTATCAGCCAATCACAGTCTTCCTCTCAAACTTGAGAAAGAAGATGGTCTGCTGGCTTTCAGAGCTCACTGCCCATTGGCTTAAAGGGACAGCCAACTTTACACCACTCAGAAAAATGAGGTTTGACTTTTTCAGTGGAAGAGGGCGCCAGACACAGTACATACAAATTTATCTATATTAACATTTTTTTGGCAGTAGACATAAATACCTTTCGGTCAAAAAGTCAAAACAAGTAAACATATAAGTTTTCAACAATTTTGTTCAACAATTTTACTTCATGTTTCTTTTTAAACACCCCTCTTGCTATGTTATGGTAGGTGCCTCTCGAGAATAGTACTAAAAATCTCCTTATATGGTGTTTGGCGCGCAGCGCGTACTGTGCAATGTGGCGCAGAACGCAGCGCGGCCGGTGTAGTGTGAATTTAGGACTCTATGAAATACGGACTCATTGATAGTATTGTGCATGCCGAAGTGAAGATTGTGAACCTTCAACCAATAAATGGGTAAAAGGGACCAGATTTCATAGGAGTCCAAATTTCATGTGACACCGAAAAACTGTTTAAAACCACCCATGTGACAGGCTCTCGACCAATAGGAATTGGTAAACTGTCTTCCATAGGTATTTATGAATACAATTTAGCACTTTTTGTAGTTCAAAACTGCAAACGTGTGTTTGAGTTCAAATTGTGATTGTGCCTGGGCTTGAGTGTTGATTTCTGAACAAGAAAAATTGAAAAAAGTACTAGTTTCTTTTGAGTGCCAAAACATCGTCTGTGCCTTTTGAGTCAGGTATGAAAAGGGCATTAACTCCCATGTGCAATGGCACTTGTTATTAAAACCTATATTTTCGAAAAGCCCAGCCTAATTTTCCCCTTATTAAATGATAACATTTTTGAGCACTGAGGCAATTTGGTGTGGCAGTTTGGTTGTGCAAATGTAAGCTAGTAAAACAAAATAATATTGTACTTGCAAAAATTGCAAAACGTTAATTGAATTTAGGCTTAAAGCACAAAATCAGTTAGTGTTGTAAATTAAAATTTATTTTTCTATGAATTTCATAAAAAAACAGTTTGTGGCAAGATGTGGCATATCTCAATTGAAATCGGTTGAGATTTACCAAAAATAAGAGTGCAACAACTCAATATGCTTGTGCTTTATCCTGAAATAAAGTTGTCGATGGCACTGTTTTTACTGCTCACGAGAGTTAGATTCAGTGCGAGGGATACACTTTGGCACGCATTTGGTAGCGATTGTGTGGTGCAGAGTTCGATTACTTCCCCCGAGCTTACTCGTGCAAGCGCGACTGCATTCGTTTGAACTCTTACGTGACTTCTCGCGCCAACTCGAACCTGGCCCAAGTAACCGACCCACTGAGCCAGTTACTTGGGTAAGTATCCCACAATACTAAACGATGGGAGGAAAATGACACCGTTGTATTAGTGTTAATTTATTCACATTGATCTCCATAAAATAATGGAGATCAACGATTTAAACATACCCATCATATCTGATTCACTTTGGAAGAAAACACAGCGGCAACCATGGCTCGCTTTCGATGTCTCAAATCCATTTTGCAAAGGGGATTTAATCGCCACATGACCTCTTGACCTGGTCCGGTTGCTATGGGCTCCTTGCGCCGACGAAAGAGGGCGTCCTTTTACCTAGCAACGACGTCCCATGGGTGGGACATTTCGCTGGTTGACGCGCGCCGTTCCTTGTGTGTGACGCACGCACACCAGGGGATTTGCACTATGTACACGCAGTGGCCGCGCTTCGCGGCAATGAATTGCAGTCAGGCAAGATGGCGTCGGTGGGTCACCCCCAACTGTACTTTCTTTGCCGGTGAGGGGGTTCTTGTGAACGGAGCGGATTGCTCGACCTCGAGAGTAACCTGATATTGTTCGCTTATTGCTACAGATTGCGCATGTGCATCATTACCCCCGACGAAAGTACGGGTAAGCACGGGGGAATTAATTGAACCCATTGTCATTGATGTACATAAAGCCATGGACACCATAGGCATGGTTGAAATGCGGGCGTGTCATATCACTCGCTTGATCAACATTGACGAGAAATTGTGTGCATAGTCATTAGACTCTTCTTCATGACGTTAGAAGTTTTAGGTGGCGGAAATTATTCAGCACTTCGGTTTGCTGTGATTGGGAATAGAATTATATATGGAAAAAATCCATCAACAATTTAGACAATTTTTTTTTCTTGGAGAAAAAATGTCGTCCGTGTCCAGTAATTTGCAGTATTTTTTGAAAACCCACAGCATTAAATATTAAAAGTAAAGTAGCTTATGTTAATTGTGTGCCTTGATAATTATTAACTCAGATTCAACTGTCAAGACACTTTCTACACCAAATGTGCAGACAGGATTTTACTGCTGGGAACATTGTGCCAAAACAATCTTTGCTATTCTACAATGTATCACTTACCTCAATTTCTGTGATTTTCAAACCGATTTACAGGAAACAGAGTTTAATAAATAAGAGTCTTATAGCACAACTGAAGCTTTGTTGTCTCTTTTGTAATATTTATTATGTGGGGTGCTAAACCCTAACCCACCTCAATCCTCCAAAATCCTCCTAGCGGTTTTGGAGGATTTAGGATGAATGGTGTTTGAGAAACATGAGGATTTGGAGATCGAGGATGAATGGTGTTTGAGAAAAACAAGGATTTTGGAGGATGGAGGATGAATGGTGTTTGAGAAACAGGAGGATTTTGGAGGATTGAGGATGAATGGTGTTTGAGAAACATGAGGATTTTGGAGGATTGAGGATGAATGGTGTTTGAGAAACATGAGGATTTTGGAGGATTGAGGATGAATGGTGTTTGAGAAACATGAGGATTTTGGAGGATTGAGGTTGAATGGTGTTTGAGAAACATGAGGATTTTGGAGGATTGAGGATGAATGGTGTTTGAGAAACATGAGGATTTTGGAGGATGAAGGATGGAGGATGAATGGTGTTGAAGCACATGAGGATTTTGGAGGATTGAGGATGAATGCATTTTGAGAGGCAGGACTGTCTGACAATTTTGAAGGATTGAGGCAATGGGCATCCTTCATTTGAACACGAGTGCAAATTTTGTAGGGTTTAGGATGGTTACTAGCAAAAAGGGGCCTGGGGTTAGGGTTAAAGTGGAACAGAAACACAGAAATAAATGCAGCTTGGAAACTCGGATGTTCTGTCGAATATTAAGTAACATTTGTTTTTTTTTTATTTCACACGATCCTCGTGGTCATGTCCAAGACAATGGGGGTTAAACAAGGAAGACGTCAAAAAACAAATCATATCAAGTCAGTAGTAGTCAACGCAAGATAAATTTTATGTTGCATGGAAAACAACAAATCAACCCAAAGAACAAAAAAAATGTACCACAAGTCTTTCATAAGTTCTTAAAGTTTACAAATAACTCATACCAGTACGGTCAAGAGAATCTGTTTGATGCATACCGACTAGATGCAAAATACGCTATTGAAATAAACTGTAACACGTGCTCGTTATTCACAGATCTTGACTTTTATAAATACATATACAATATTCACAATACTATAGACTGGTCGTGCAGTGAAAACTCAGAAATAAACATCGTTCACCGTGTGCCGACTATTTATATAAAGGCGTGATTGCACTACAGAAAATGGCTGCGTGATTTGTTTTTGTCAACATTAAAAAAAAATAGAAGAAAATTTGTGAGTTGTCTCTTTTTTTTCACCGATCCGTCCCGAGTGATGTACAAGGGGTCATTCATGAACTCGAAAATCTTCTTAGGAAATTTGAATTCGATACAAGGAACCTTAGAGCGATCTACAAAAATGACCTGTTTTTGTCACCTATTGACGATAGGTGATTTCAGAAACCTTCATTTGACAAACTTCTTGACTTCCTTATACTAACTTGGGTCAATATTATGACTCGGGTCAGTATACTGACCTGGGTCAAAATTTTGTACCAGTTCATGAACCTTGACCGAGATTGACCTTTTTGTGTCTGATCAATATTTTAACCGAGGTCAAAATTTTGACCCAGGTTAACTCGAGTCAAAAATGGGACAACCTTTTGACCCGGGTCAAAATGTTGATCCAGATCAACATTTTGACGGATCACAAATTTTGAGTACACTTGAGCAAGTCCGAAGCCCTTGTTTTGTTAAGGTCATGCACTCGTCGATTGGTGCGTCTCGCGTCTTCACTCCAGATGAAAACATCCGTCTCAGATCAGTCCTGCTTCGTGGACGCACGTAGGGGGCGTTTGTTTCCTTGTAACTCTTAACTGCTGGAGGTTGTCCAAGTTTCTCAATACGATGCGAGAGAGACCTCTCCCTCCTTGAGTTCCCGAAGAAGATCGTCACTTGGGGGGTACTGATGCAAACTTAAAAAGACAGGTTTAGATAAAAGCTTGGAGGTAGTTCTTCTGGTTGGTACTTGTCTGTAGAAGTCACTCGATCGTTCGCAGCGGTCTGTTTTCCATAATTATCACATATATCTACAACATAAAAACCAGTGAGAGAAAACAGCCTACGATGCTAACACAGTCATACCCAAAAACTTCTTTGTGGCTACGATAATATCTTGGATTCTCCATCTTTTTTTTCCAGGCTGTGACGACGGCCCCCAAAATACTACATCATATAAACAGGGCGTCTATGGTTTGTACAAATATCCTGCCCGTGTCAAAAGATCCAAAGATGACACAGTTTTTCCACAGCCATCAAATACTGATAAATAAAGTGACAACATGATATACAATAGTCTTTTAATGCACATAGTCTAGATCCTTTGCCATAAATAAATAATATCAATAAATATTCCGTAACATTAAATTGTTTTCTTATTACTTTTATAAGCTTTTTTTTCTATTTTTTTTTCCTCTTATAGTTGCAAATGCACCGATATTATTTTTTTTTTGGCATTGCCGACAAAAAAATCATCTTAAATAATGAATGTTACACATGAATGAATAAGTAAAATGAACTAGAATGGGACTCATTCTTCTGGATGACAGAATATTTATACGAACGATTTTTTTTATGTGCTAAATGTAAGAAATGATCATTTGAACGTTGTTTTGATCAATTTGCATGAAGTGAAATTTGAATAATGCCTTTCTTTTCTAAATAAATGAACATGTACCTGATACTATGGGGGTACAGAGAACCACCATTCTGCTAAAAGACATGATTTTTATTATTTTTTTCTTATTTTTTTTTTTTTTAATTTTTTTTAATTTTTTTTATTTCTTTTTAAAATGACAACTACTTGTGGGGGTATTTTTTTTGGTGTTTTTTTTTTTTTTACATTTTAAAATGAGCTCTATTTGTTTCTAAAATATTTACAATGCGAGATAAAGAGGCTCTTTTTCAGAAAAATTGGCAACAAAACACAATTAAATGGAACTTAAATGACACGTTTACAATCAGAAAATGTAACTTACATAGTATAAAACTTACGTTACAAATATTCAATGAATCAAAAAAGACACGTACAATAAGGGGATTTATAACTGTATCAGCAAAGTGGTATTTTCCTGAAAATAAAGTTATAAATAAAAGCTCAAAATTTTGGGGCAGCTGTATGAGGTGAAACTTTATTCAATTTTTTTAATTTTTTAATTTTAAAATAAAAAAACACATTTGTTCCTGAAATGTTTCCCCCACAATACTTGCCTTGAACATGGCGCCCTCGTGAGTTTGAAAATGTCCATGTTGCAATGGCTTCAGAGAATAATCATAATTTATTCTAGAAAATCAACCCGTGTATACACGCTCAGTGAAATAAAAAAAAAAAATGAAATCCTGCCATGTTTTCCATCATGTTTTAACCTTTTTCAAACTAAAATAACCCTTATAAATTTAAACACGGTATCAGGGAAACAATATTTCAAATCTACAATTTACCTGATTTTTCTTTTTATAATTTATGACTCTTGATTCTGAGGGCTATTTTCTTCCCTTTTTTTTTTTTTTTTTAAAGATAAATCCTTGTTCTGCATACAAAGTCACAAGTTATTCCAATCGTGTCTACATGGGGATAATAATATGTATATACAAACGACGACGTCTCGCACAACGAGGGTACGGGGTGGGTGGCTACGTCAAGGATGCAAGCGTCCCAGTGCACAGCACTGGGGATGAAACCACCCCCACACCAAATACTTACAATTTTTTTGTTTTTGTTCATTACTGTGTCCAGCATCATATACAGGGAGATGGCATTTACAACCTAGGTATCAGGGTCTATATAACAGCCATTCTGATTGGTCAGATGTGGAGTCGGCAAACTGCATCGTCCGTTGTGGTTGGTTGATTGTCTGGTTTGATTTTTTGTAGTAAACGGATAGTTTTTTTAGTACCTACTTGAAATGTGTTAAAATAAAACAGCTTTTCAGAAGTTGTCTTGATGTTCGGTAATTTCCGAATATCTTTAAAGAGATAAACTATCATAACCAAAGCCCAGCTTACAATGGGCTCCGTGCGCCAACAAAAGAGGGCGATTTTTTAACACTTTTGAGAACCCCGTGGACGGGACACATGGCGTGTGCGTAACGTACTGGTTAGCGCGCGATGTACGCATGACTACCTGAATGTGCCAAAGCTATTAGCCACAGCGTCTTCGCGTGAGCGTCAGGCTTGAATGCATTCCAATTGATCTTTCGATAGTCTCCCAGACTAATCCCCGCCTAATCCCAGACTAATCCCCAAATACGCAGTGGATGGACCGGGAACCAGTCTAGGTCTCCCCCAACTCTCCTTTCTGGCCGTTGAGGGGGTACTTGTGCACGGAGCCCATACTCGGTCATTTGAAAAGTTCTGAATAAGTATATTGATATGCTCCTCTGCATTCATTATTTTTAGCATTCAAGTCATCTGTTTGAGTTTCAAGTCAAACGCAATGTGAAATACCCTTATACGGGGAGCGACAGAAAAACAAAGACGTTTCATTGCATCAGAAACTATTCTGTCACATGTGAATGTGACAAAGAAGAATAGCGGTTTTTGTGCATCTATGAAAAAAAAAGTAATTACTGTACATTACTGTAATTATTCATTATTATATTATTTCTGGTTATGAAACCAAGGATTCCTCAAAAGCGCCCTAGGTACTGTAGCTCGCAAGCCTACGAAACCTGTGGAGAGGAGACAATGAGAAGAAATGACAGTTTCAGAGGTGGGTGGAAAAACCCTGAAGAATGTTGTGGGGGAAAAACCCACGGAATCAGGTAGGGACTGAAAACCCAATGCACATGTTGGCCCAGGCGGGATTCGAACCCGGGTCACAGCAGTGGAAGGCGAGGAAAGTACCGCTACGCCAACCTGAAGAGTTTCTCGTGTGTATTTCAATGCATTTCACCTCCGCCTGGTGTGGTCACTATTAATACATTGTACATGTATTTATGTGAAAAGTTATTAGATAGTGGAGTAGTATTAAAATAAAATTTCTGCTTTAAATTTTGTACTGTTCCGCGCTTGCCGACTCCAAGCCAACCATACCACGCTATCTTGCCTGATCTAGAGTATGCGACTATCATGTGTAACAATATTATAATATATCTATATGAATACTTCCCATATAGTCCTCTATATAGTACCTGTGTGAGTATAACAAACGTGTATGCGACAGCCAAAATACCCGACTCGTCTCACCACTAGCATTCCACTGATACTCCATCTCATCTGTTTCACAGAAGAAAAATAAATACTTACGTAGCAAAAAAAAATTTACCGGATACGTTTTTACGTTAACTTACAGTTTAAATTTCACGTCCCCCGTTTTTAAAAAATACATCAAACATGATCTACAAGCCGATTTATAACAATAGTATCAACATGCTCGTGGAAAATTGAAACCAAATAAATTGACTTACTATTACAAATAAATATATAAAAGCGACATATGCACTACGTGATCTCAGTAATATATATGATTAGATACGGCTTCAAATTTATGAATAAAAAAAAAGAAGAAAAGATCGACCCATATTTTTTTTGTGTGTTGGTAGCGATGGGGAGTAGTACTGTCATAGCGTGGTTTTGAGCTAGCGTCTGGCGCTGTGGACTGACGAATGTTGATTGATGTTCTAAAGGTCACATAACTGCAAGGGATTCTGGGAATCCTGGTCATGTGGTTAATCTACGGGCCCAGCGTGAATTCAGTCTCATCGTGAGCTTTAATTCATGAGTAGGACGTCTTAGGAAGGTATCGCAGAAATAAGAAATACCTGTCCAGTTTCCTGTACTCACTAAAGATGTTTTTAAAACCTTTTTAAGAGTACTGAATATTGGGGTGTCTTGTAGTAATATTATTTTCTGCATTTCTTACTTTTTTTTTTTTTACCACTGCTAACCTTATAACCACTGACAACTGAATGTTCTGTTTTGAATAATTTAACTCATGCGCCAGTATTCAAATTTTATCTTCCCATTGGTATTTTTTTAAAAACTACCAAATTTTACTCCAGTTTACAAAAAAAAAAAGTCCAGAACAATTCATGAATTAATATATTCTATAGTCAACAAGAAGCATATTGTTTATAAAAAAAACACCCTACATTCAACACTTTTATCCTTCTTTTATTTTCAATTTTTCAAAAAATGGTCCATCAACCTCAGAACATGAACTGACCAATCACGGACAAGGTAGTCTCCAACATTTTGAGTCATGTGAAGCCGGAGACGTAAGCAAGATAAACAGAATTCCAATAAAGTGCATCCGACCTCTTCTGAGATCCACCAAACATTTTCTTTGACTTTGCATGTTTTAAAAATTGTAGTCAATGTTTTTCCCTTTGCTTTTACTTTATTTGCAAAAGAGGTCGGCCTATCAAAATTTGTATGTTTTCTCTTTTTTTCCCCTTTTACTGCGAATTAATTTTTGAGACCTATCCAGAATTTGCATGCACATACATGTATATACCCCAAGATCCAAATAACTTTGGCTTGAGAAATCCCAGCCAAACCCGAATTTTTTTTTCACCAATTTTCTCCCAAATGAAAGAAAACTGAATCAAGTACAGCGCATCTCCTTTTTTTTGTTTGGCACCGTTCTGTTGAACATAATGAACCATTCTACGACAATGATCCTAGACTAGTCGAGCAGCGTGCACGTCCGAATCCACCCATATTAAAACGCCTTATTGATATACAGGAATTCAGTATGCGCGCAAGTAAGTCGGGGGGGGGGGGGAGGGTGAGTGAGTTGAGGTCATAAGTTGACTGTGTGCAAATAATCACGAGGGAAGGGACGGATAATGAGATGTCTACAGATTGCCTTTCGACATCGCGTTATTGGGCGCAGGGACGGCTTTCTTCTTTCTGCATAATAAGACCCGGGGTCGATTGATACATTCTTGAGCCTCATCACCAACAAACACTTCAGGCAAAATGATGTCAGGGAAGGGGGAAAAAAAAAAAAAAACCTGCCGTTTTAAACAATTTGGATGTGGAGGAATCGTGGACGAATAGGGCGACAGATTTACAATGTGGTCTTTGCCAGTTGATCTTGTTCTGTTCACGACGTAATGCTGAAATCATTTACTCGTTTGTGTAAACGACAGAGTATGAATTCAGAATGTAAAGTCTTTGAAGTGACTTCATAAAATACTCTTTTTTTTTAAGGTGTTTCTTGTCAACTTGAAAGAAAGAAAAACCTATTTGATTTGACCAAAGATTCAACTCTGTTTACCTTGCTTTAGATTGGACTTCACATTTTGACCAGGATGGGTCACATATAATGGATCATTGCTTATAGTGCCAAAATGTAATTGTTGAAAAATCTCGTCTTATTATCCATGAGCTAAGCCTTGAGAGGCCGGCTAATTAACAAACTACCAAGTCATGCCGATTAAATGATACAAATAATGCAGGCGAATGTAAAAAAAAGCAACCAAAGACGATACAAAGCATCTGATGTTTCCAAAAGCCCGCAGATGAGCAGGTCGCCATGGTAACGCTACCTGCACATGATGGACAGTGGACGAGGATGCCTCCCAGATACAACATCCAACTCGGACATGTCAATCACACCAAAAACAAAAAATTGAGGTTCGCTGGCACCTGCCACAAAGGGGGCGGGGCCTCCTCCTCCTCCTATGCAAATCCCGGCGGGAGGTCAAACAGTGTTCTCCAAATCCACAGCACGGCTAATTGTCCAATCAGGAGGCTTGTTACAGATGCTTTGGTTGAGCTGGCCGTGCCCCTTGGATCCGTTTGATTGGTCAGTATTTCTTCGCACTGTGTGCCAAATTTATAGTTTGTGTTGTAGGAACACTGAAAACACGGTGCTTCGTGGGCATATGTAGAATTTTCATTCATTTTAAGGTCCCGATACTCTGTGGAAACAAAGAAAAATGATCTGTTTGACTAAAAACAAAACTACACTGTCGACTTGATGACTTGTGCTGTGTTATACATGCTTGTAAAATGACAAGTAACAGACAGACAGACAGAATGACAGACAAACAGACCAGGGCAATTCTTCAGAAATTGAAACTAAAATTGATTTTTTGACGGCAAAAAGTTTTTTGAATGTAATGTAATAAAAATGAATATTGTTCACTAAGTGTTGCTAGTAAAGCAAATTCTTAAGATGTTTCATAAGTTGGTCTTTCGGTGCATAAATTAACATTATTGTAACAAAACGTCACACACGAGACCGATCAAAAATGTCACACACGTGACCACACCCAATTCCCATTTAGTAATTTCGGGTGTACATTGTTTAGGCATTCTGTATATTAGTCTTACTCCAAAACAAATATGGGTCTGTGTGTGTCCTTAGAACTTTGGAGAGAAGTGTGAATTTCCGTAATGGGCCCGATAACATTTTCCCGTCTGATGTCAGACACGTGACCAAATTCTGACGACCCCTCCTAATATTTGGACACAATTTGTGAAAGTAGAAACTATACTCCGAGGTAGGGAGTAAAAAGTACTAGCCTGATGAATCAGTGAAAGTAACATTTCAGATGTAGTTATTAAGCGGTAAAGTTTAAAAAAATCTGACAAGCCCAATTGTATGTCAAATAGTGACCGAAGAATGGCCCACCAAACGTCAGGGGAAGGTCTCACACAAGAGAAACTGGTTACAGAAAAAGGAGTATAGACAAATCCAGCGGCAGCTATCTTCTGTGGTGGCGCAAGGCTCGCATGAGTCGTGCTCAGGTCGTACACACGCACTCCGGGCTCCTTCAACCAATAGGAATATCGTAATGCGCACATGCCTTGTCTTTAAAAACGCATACAGCATGCGCGTGAGCGTGCCACCACCGCAGCTTCTAATTCTGGTCGCAGGATTCTACTATATGGCATACGTATAAATTTACATTTCGGTCAGGCAGACTAACAACAAAAATGCAAAACTATTAGTGTGCGAACTTACGCGGGCAGAAGTAACTCTGCATCCCACAGTAGTGTACTGCTGGTAACAAAAAGGGGCATTTCCTTGAGGTTATGTAACAAAAGTCCAAACACGGCTTGATGATTCGTCCTTTATGGTAGAAATCAAAGGATAACCCGCACAGCCAATCTTTGTAAACACTCTGCAATCAAACAGACACAAAAAAAAACCACAAGAAAATTATTTAAACGATATGATAAATAATTTTTCATTAACCGTAGCTCCCTTCTTAGTTTGACGGACATTCAGGAGACCATGTCCATCAAAATCCATCATTCACTCTGCTTCACATATATGATGTAATGCTTCTGGACCGAATCCATTGAAATCCTACAACTGGTGCTGGTGGATTTTGAAGGACTTGGTACACATGGCTTATCTGCCAAAATCCCCCAAAATGTGGGGATGGATTTTGATGGAGTTGTTAAGGTTAGGGTTAAAAACCATAGACACCTTTAGGCTAAATAAAAAAAAAAACATGTTTAGTGTCCCCGCCTGCTTCTTTTTTGGAGGCCGCCTCCTTTTATTCTCTTTTTTTTTTAATTGAAAAAAAAAAAATTGAAAAAAATGATAAATTTTGACAGTGACTTCATTTTGACCTCTTTGTCTGTTGCATCTAGCCCGTATAAAGCTGGCATGTCATTTCCTGAGTCCAAGTGGCAGCCATTTAAAAAAAAGCTGGCGGCCATCTTGAAAAATAGCCCGGCTGGCTGTTTTGGAAAATGGGTTGGGCTGCCATTTTGGAAAAAAAAATAAAGGGCCTCCTCCTTCCTTTTTTTAAAAAAGGCAGGACACTAAACATGTTTTTTTTTTAGCTTGGCATTATATCACAAGGATTTGTTACAGTAGCTAGAACGTAATCTCATAGTGCTTCAACATAAAAAGGGGAAACAATTATTTAAACATTACGTTTTTTTCTATCTCTGTAAGAAGGTGCACTGTGTACCAGCACATGTAAACACAAATTAAAAGCAAGGACATGAATGAAAGAGAAGTCATAAAACAGCTCATCTATGTTTCCGTTGCCACCAGTAAATGTCACATAAATGGTACATGTTCAAGTACCTTGATTATTAAACCTCAAAAAAACTGAATTTCAAGAACAACTATTTCTGAACATTTTTTTCCGTTAAAATTAGAACATAATACAGAGACGGTCAACAGAATTATGAAACAAACGGAATGAAGCACATAAACAGGACACACAGCCAAAAACACACATGCACATGACCGGTACAAACTCTAGTTCCTTGAAGATGTTGCGCACTGCCTGCAAGTGACGGTGAAAAGAAAACAATAATATTGTCAGTTGGCGTTAGCGTCCCACCCAAACACCAATTAGGCTAGCCCTAGCCTGAACAGGCTGATTAGGGCTGATTAGTGCCGGTATTTAGCATGTGCTCATGGGACTGCAACAAGATCGTGAGCCAGTCTTTTCCCAAGGTCACACGACGCTGCTCTGTTAGACTAGACAACCACATCCTAGGTCTGAGGTATCTTTGATACCGGACTGTCTCCTGTCGTGTCTTGCTATCTTGATGTAAGGTGACAAGTCGGAGCAAGGAAGGAATTCCGGCATGGGTCCAATATGTAACCAGATCGGGATTGGTCCTGATGTACATGCAAAATACACTTGCTGCGCATTGCATTGCGTATGACGCATATATATACACTGCAACTAAGATCCTAAGAGAACTTGTATCTTAAAAAAGGGCTAATATCTATGGCACTCTCAGTACAGACTGTATGGTAATGCTACCGGTCTTGGTCAAGACTTTGTGGTATATTGGATTCGCGATCATCTGCCGAAAGGCGGCATTATAAAAATGAACCACTGTGACCCACGAACCGCTATCACGTCGTCTTGGGAATCGTGTAGCAGTTGTGTCATATGTGCACACCTATTCTGCCTATAATGTATGCAGCGTGCTTGCAACACCTTCAAAAGCTCAAAAGAACCAAACGCCCAAATTTAAGCAAGTAACATACATGAGTTTTGTGCAACTTCGTGGCAGCTTTTTTGTCGTATGCAGTGCGCATGCAACCGAAAAATAGTCTGTATTTGCCTGCAGCAGTAGCGTATGTGCACTATGGTAGTTTCCCCCATTTTTTTTTGGGGGGGGGGGGGGGGGGGGGGAGATTTTAAAAGATTCCACAAGATTCCCAAGACGTTGTTGCGATAGCAGTTCGTAGGTAATAACGATTTATTGTGATAACGCCCTCCAATAACATTTGCTTTTGCTGTAATTTTCAGAAATTGATAGATTTAGGGGCTAGTATTTTATAGCAAATATGGTTACACTGACATGTGTTTAAATGTTTGTGTATGCATAGATGCTGGAAAATCCAAGAAAAAGCTTAGGTTCTTGTAGTCTGGCTCCCTGACCCGCTCCCTGACCCTACTTCAGACGAAACAGAGTAATTTACAGACGTTGAGGAATTGTCGGGTCAGGGAACCAGACTAGCTGGCTTGCACCCGTTCGTGGATGTGTAACCGATAGCAAACAAAATGTGGACTAACTAAATTTTGAAAATGGGGGCAGTGTTTGAAAAAAAGCCTTTTTTTAATTTTGGAATTGACGCATGTATGTATACACAAATTCCACTTTTCTTGAAAATAACAGCACACCAGGTGCGATGTTTTCACAGGATGCTTGAGACTATTATTCACTAACATGTACAGTCAAGTGTTTCCAAAGGTCAAGGCATTTCATAATAATTTGGTACTTTTGGTTTTTGATGTTTGCAAATGTTGTATATCACCTTAAAGTCAAGAATCTTCCACATGCGTCAACAGGAAAAAATAACAATGAAGTTATAAAAGAAAATACAATCATTATCTGTTGTTTTTAACAAATTTTTTTTTTTGCTCTCTCTCTTTTTTTCTCTGACTCAACATTTCCCCAGTGATTCTGATTCACGATGACAAACAGTCACGCTCAGAAACCCGGCCTACGTGTACGTATACTTGTGTGTTATGACAGCGCGTCGCAACGCAGTAATTAAACAATTGGGATATTATATGACCTTTGAAACCAATCAAACCGCGCCGGTTTCACTCGGGTGAGCGTGCACATTTCTCAGCTGAAACTGGTCACATGGAACCAATATTAACATCAATTAACAACCAAATCTCTGCCAAAGAGATTTCCCAGAGGCCACGTTAGTGCATGACTATGCAATGAAAAGTACCTTGAATAGCAAGGCATGTAGCTGACTTGGTCGATTATGTTGGACACATACATGTGAGGCGTTCTGGCAAACTGAGGCAGAACTGGGCAGAGGTCGAAATGGGGATTCGTGGGTATTAGGAAAGAGAATCAAATTATCCCTACAATACTATTTGTTGCACTTCAATCGGACATTCCGTTGACAAGTTATGGCTGTTTAAAGTTCGCATTTATCGACATGTCAAACAGTAAAATACTGAGTTCTATATCAGGCATGCAACTGGGAATTTAGAAAAAAACGAAGAAATTCAAGACTTTGTACAGTGGTTTTTTAATTTGTAATGGCATTCTTGAGAAATAAAAACGAGGAAATCAGCGGATCTGATGAAAAGTTGCATGCCTATTATATACGTGAAAATGATGCAAATTTGTTTCTCCTGAAATGTATACACTTTTATTAGTATGATTTTTATATTTCTTTAAAATATGTGCAGTAGACATATCAAAGGTTAGAAACATCAATGAATCTGCAAATCAGAAAAACTTTATCACTTTTCCATTTTTTTCCTTCATTTTTCTCCACTATGGCCAGTGGCCAGTGCCCAGTTCCATCTCATTTTGCCAGAATGCCTCACATATAATGTTGAAAGTTTACAGCAAATTTGGATGATACCCTGATTCTGAAACCTAGTAAAATTGTAAAAATCAAAATGGAGATGAACATGTTTCCATGTTCACAAAACATAACCCATTAATAGTTCCCTGTACCGCTCCAAACTGCCCTGCCTATTACTCCCTGTACCGCCTCTTACTGCCCAAGCACACTATGGTGTTATGGTTTATTAGTTAATAAATACAATGTAATACATAGCAGCACAGGTGCTAGTGTTATTAGTGACGCATCCAAAATGGCCGACAGTTCATCATACACGCTTCGAAGGGTATTCCTTCCACTTTAGGTCACTGACATTTTTGTGTGTCACTGAAATTGCCATGTTTCTCTCCAACCCACGACCATGTGGGTGAGTTTAACGTTAAAAACAGAAAGCAAACAATTTTTTTTTGATGTTATCTCAAGATTGGGATGACGTGCGTGTGAGTCCCTTTAAAGCGGCTGCCATCTTCATGTGTATAATGAAGCCGTTCCTATATCACCATTCATAGCAAGGAATCGTAGCTGACCTATATGCCACCTAGCCTGGCAGCGCAGAGTCTTCGCTCGGACTCGGCACAATAGCCGCCATGCCCTCACTGGTTAGTCCCCACTCAAAACGACGTCCCTGCAGGCTACGCGGCTCACAATTCCTTCAGATTTCTGTAAGGGCAAAGTGAGGTCCCTAAAAATAGACAGCCGGGCTTGCATATATACGAGTCGACCACCACGACGCTGTAATGTGAAAAGATACAGCGCTGATCGTTCAAAACCGCTGCCCGTGAATCTCGGGCCAACAATTCAATATTTTCTCCTGTCCCTTTTTTCAATTACCGAAGGAAATTGGTCGCAAATTCATGAATTTTATTACCCCGTGACAAACGGCTCGGCCGTGGATCATTTATAATTTAGAAGGTATCGTTCAGCCACGCTTTAACGTGGTCTGTCTGATATCAATGACAAGTACAACTCATTAACTCCCATCTCCATCATGCAACACAGATGTTCCCGTCTGCGGGCAACTCAACCAGAAATATTAATGTTTACGTGATTGTAATTTTCAATCGCAGGAGCATTACAAGTCGTTGACTTAAATCTCTGGGCATTGCTTGTTGGGTTGGAAAGAAAATCAAGATTAATATGATGCTGTAATGAAAATGTACACGCTCATATTACATTTTGCATTTTGTTCATGTATAAATTTGTGAATGCATGTGTTTACATACATGTACATGTACATTGTACATGTATCAACACAAGTTATTTTAGGCTAGATGATACACATACACATGTACTAATAGGTCCCGAAATTCACAGAAAAACCTGTGTATGGCTTTTCACGTAATTTGTTCTAACACCAGTCTTTAGTGGACAAAACATCCAAGTTATACGTAAATATGACAACAAGTGAAAATATACTGTGTAAAAATAGAAATAAAGCTACAAAATAAAAATTAGAATGAAAATTTGTTTTGGGAAGACAAAACGCTAGAGTGACACTGGTGAAACTGATTTTAGAACGTGATACAGGGATGCACAACAAAGTAGACAAAGTCTGTCATTTTCTACACCTTTAAAGGGACTCTAAAAAAAACCAATTAATTCTTGTGACTTTTACATGTACTCATCTTCACGCAGACTTGAAGACCTGAGTGCTCCTTTAAGATGGATTAATTAAGCCTTTTCGCTTCAGACATGTGTTGGGCATGCACTGGTGTATATATTACTGTCATAAGGTTAATAATATTAGATTATACCATGCGTGACACATTTGATCATGACACACACACAAATCACTATAAGCAACTCAGACAATCTAATAAGAGAAAATTAGACCATTTTGAAAAATTTAACAGAGTTTTCTAAGGACGATAGTGCTGACTTCGGACTCCTCAATTTGTCCCAAAACTTTAAAATATTGAATGAAAACTGAAATTGAAAAAAGAAACTGGATTTTGAAAAGAAAAAAAGAAGAAAGGAAATGGCAAGAAAAAAAAAGGAAGTACATTGTAAGATGAACTGTAAGAAGGCAAGATACAGTACAGGAAAAAAATAAAAATTGAAAGATCACCAGAAATGGTCTTATACATGTATAAGTTATTGTCTCTTCCAAATAATGGTAAAGCATATTAAATACGCAGTGCATTATTTTACAAACTGCCGAATAATATAACCTTCATTATGAAAGCAAACTCCATTATATGTAAATTTTTCTCGCAGATATCACGACCACTGTCCAGCAGAACATTGTACAAGCATATACTTGACACCAAATGTGTCGGCCTTTGCTAAGCCCAAAATTAATCAACCAATCAGCTGAGATCCCCGCGGTCTGTCCACGGACCCCTCCACCTCATTGACGTCATACTTGTTTGGTTAGGAGCCGGACCACCAGACAAAATTAGTCGGTCTAAAACGCTGGTGGTCATGTTAATAAAGCGTGTACCATTCAGGGCTACACGCTGTGTACATGTTCATAAATACACTCAATGTTAAGTCAACAAATTCGGTATTGATATCTAACAAACTGTTTTCTTATTTTGTTATTTTTTTTGTCACTGGCTAGCTACAATCGGACGCAATTATATTGATCAGAGTGTTCGTGATCATGCTGCCGATTAACGCAAATATTCCAGAAATGATAAGGAGTGTTTCACTTTGAGGGTTATTACATATGTATGTCCTTTCTTATAAGTTGCATTAAACTTCAACAGCTCATTACGCAGAATTTGTTGCATCATCAAAAATCAGCACAGACCCGATTTTGAACCAATTTTAGATGACAGCAAATGTATAGGCCTACATCTTGGCTGGTAATTCTTTTTACTTGTACTCAGCAACATTGTTACTCCTAGAAATTGATTATATCTTTGAATCGTCCGAATAATTAATAAGGACTGTCCCTTTAGGAGTCTGAGCCATTTACGTCTGAGATGTCAAAATAACAAATGATGTTTTTGACACTAAATATGCCATTTCAAATCTCGGTTTTCAAAAATTGGAGAAGATGCATTCTCATATAAACAGCATACCCAGCAATCACATTCACGTCCAAATATTTTGCACATTTCACGCAGTGCAAGGCTGTCTGTCTCACACCCACACACATCTGTTCGCCTCAATTCCTCATCATTTCAATCATCCATTATCTCCGTTTCCCCTTCATTTTGACGTCCTTTCATCGAACCCCCCCCCCCTCTCCCTCGTCTCCCATTTTCCCACCTCCAATATACCTGCTCCTTCATTCAACCCTTCCGTTCCATCCTATCCCCTTTTTAACATTAACCACCGGTGTGTCATTCCGATTTTTCTCCGACCCCTAAAAAAAAATAAAAAATAAAAAATCCCTGATCCTGCCCATAACCAAGGGAACAGTGGCCACAGCCGCACTCTCAATGAACAATCCCATTTAAGAAACAGCGCTGCCGCTTGCGTTCAGGGAAAAAACCACCAGAAGAAGAAGGAAAAAAATAAAAAATCTTGCACTAATAATCGGCATTCGGCATCCACAGCAGCGCCTTTTTTTTTTTTTTTTTTTTTTTTGCCCGCGTCTGTCCGAGGTTTGTTACAAATACAAAAAGATAATGATAAGAAACCCTATACAGCGGCATGACAAAAACCCGCGTATAAATGTCACCAAAACGGACTGATCCACTAGGTACAAAGGGGGTGGGTAAGGTATGAAAGGGATGAGGGGGCTAATGCTAGGGTCAAATAATGTGACTTGTTGGGCAACGAGAAAAAGTGCATGGGAACCCACCCGAGTTACCAGACAAAGAATTGAAAACCTAAAACAGCGTTAGATTAAAAAACCAAAATTTGTCTTGGTACATGTACATGTACATTCCAAACACTTAAAATAGGCGTAGGCATGTCCGTAATGAAATGGTAGTATGCACTGTACATGCAGTTAGTTTCATACAAAAATGTCTTACATGTACATGTACATGTACATGGTAACACTATGTACATCTCTGTTGTAGTGCTGCATAAAAATGTGTACATGTAATATAAAATTTAGCCCCTTTCTAATGAATTCAGGGTAAGCAGGGATAACATACGTGTAAATTGTTTTAAACTACCGGTGCAGCCATTTCTCGGAGAGCTGGGTTTTTAACAATTTTAATCAATTGATTTCAGGTGACGCCGCGGTCTGTCGCTTTCTCCCCATCGAGTGCAGCCAGCTTCACACCCAATCGGCCGCCGTGCCCACCCCCCTCCTTCAATTAATTCCTCGTTTCTCCAGCCAGCATGGCAGGAGCCTCCACCCGTGGCTTCCCATGCGTGTCTCCCATTACTCCCTAATACCGGCCGGCGGTCGGTCAGTCAATGCGGTGGGGGGAAGGAAATATGAAATTCCCCATGATTTATTGTGACTTGTCAGACACTGATAGTTGCACCGGTAGGACTGACGAGCTTAAAGGTGCAGTTTCCAAATGTTTCAAATTTTAAGAAGTTTCATTTCTGCCAAAGGCCGCCCTTAACCCCCCCCCCCCAAAAAAAAAACCACCAAAAAACAAAACAAAACAAAAACAGGGAAGTGAAAAGACAAACAAATAGACAAATAACAGACAGACAGACAACAATCTACAAACAGACAGAGATGGTTGAACTAACAAATCTCATCACTCTGACGTCAACATCATATTTAAAACATCACATTCATAGTCATAGAGCGACTTGAAGTTGGGTAACAATATGTAATTTTTAAAGGTTTTTCATATTTTTAATTAATTTTTGTTTTTTTGTTAATGATTGCTAAGCGCCTTGAACGTCATTTTGAAGGATTTGGCGCTATATAAGAATATTATTATTATTATTGTAAAGAGAGAAGCATGTTGTGCTCTGCACATAACCCTCCTACTGTTTAAACAGTCACAGACAGTCAAAATTCCATACAATTCCCCTTCAAAGTCTTTTAACACAGGCTGGTCACAAACAGTCAGATCATATTTTAAGCAAGCACTCTGAATGGTCAAATTCAGTCAACAGACAATAGCAGGAAACTGGTCACACAGCTGTCTTATCAATCACCTACAAACTAAGCACAGTTTAATCAAGTTACATAAACAGTCACAGCCAGTCAATCCGGCTTTATGTAGCTGGGATCTCTTAAACGTCGAAAACAGTCACTGGATCGATTTTTAGACTGAAAGGACAACTTGGCACACAATGTACCGCACATACTGAAATTTGTATCCTTGTGGAGACATTTCTTTGTTCTCGTGTACTAAAGGTTTCTAGTTTGAAAGTACAGTTTCAGACTTAATATCCCTTTTCTAAAAATCTACCATTTGCGACGGATCAACATACCTTGGAAATTCCTAGTTTTTGATTAAAATCCATATCTACATGTATTTCGTGAAAACCTTGTGGAGATGTATTCTTCTATAGAAACTGCCCCGTGGAGACGCATACAATCTTTTGTTCCCTATTGTGTGCATGTCTCCAGGAGGCACGGTGTATCAGATCGGTATGTACCGGTATGCGTGTGTGTGTAGGAGTTTACTAAACCGGGCTCAAAATAGGAGGTTTTGTATATTTCACGATTTGGGCACTTAAATTCACGTCCCAAGCTGGTATTGCATCAGTGACTTTGCAAAATGCCCTCCAATTCTACCGTCAAGTTCATGTCAATGTCATGTGAAAGGCAACCCACACCAGGCAAGTTCGAGGCATGATCCGCGCTGGTTATAAGATGAATTTCAAGCCACGCTTCGAAGCAAAGGCCGAGTTGAGAGAGGGGAAATCCCGACGCGATTCTGCAGACTCCCCGACTTTAAGCTTCCGACTGGTAATGGATAAAACAGCCACGACTTAATTAATTAGAATTTCATGCCGAATGCTGCCCAGCTGTATTTCCCATCACGTAATCCACCATTGCAGGCAGTTCATCATATCAATAATTGATATACTGCGAATTACTCAGCCACAGTGCCAGACAAACTTATGAATAATAACACGCAACATTTATATCGATGTTGTTTCAAAGCGCCAAACTATGCATTTTCATGTGAGACTTGAGAGTTACATTTCGGAAGTGATGAAAGGCTCAAGTTCTTTTCAAGGACTTGGGAATGTTTGCAATAATACCACATCCGCGGAAAGCCAGACATGATTGCTGGCTGCATCATCTGATGTGCTCCAAGCACAGCTTTTCAAGACATGCATTCTTTCTGGTCTCACAACAAACCGAATGAAACATTCAATTTCTTAGCTAGTTTCCCACAAAGCCCTATTTTAACCCTAACCACCCTGAATCCTTCAAAATCCTCTTTGCCAAAGTGGAGGAATTTGGAGGATTGCAGTTGCGTGGGTAAAGTGCGTTACTGATTTCGTAGGATGCACTTTGTCAAGGTCTTGAGCCGGACCTTGTGTTGTTTTTGCTCAGCCATGCATAAATATAGGCCTGGATTATGCTTGAAATCCTCCGTACTGCTCCAGGATGTCAGTGGCCAAGCCTCAACATACTGCACCCAGTATTGACAGTCACTGCCGCAGGATTTTGCAGGATTCAGGCAGTGGTCACCCCTCCACGGACCATATTCAAGAAATAATGGAGGAATTTGCAGGATTGAGGCTATATGCTATTTTCCCATGAGGCCAATTGGAGGATTTTGCAGGATTGAGGCTACATCCTAGCAAGAAGCCCAGGGAGTTAGGGTTAAATAAGTGAAAACCAAAAACCTCAGGCATGTTTTCCAAGGAATTGCCTGAATCCTCCAAAATGGCCAAATATGCAAGAAATCATCACTAACTTTGTACCTCGAACTTTCACTGGGAATAAAGCCCCATGTAACCCTAACCCCCGGCCCCTTTTGCTAGGAACCATCCTCAACCCTTCAAAATCCTCCAAAATTTTGCACTTATGTTCAAATGAAGGATACCCAGCGCCTCAGTCCTTCAAAATCGTCGGACAGTCCTGCCTCTCAAAATGCATTCATCCTATATCCTCTTCAAACACCAGTCATCCTCAATCCTCCAAAATCCTCTTCAAACACCAGTCATCCCCAATCCTCCAAAATCCTCCAAAACCGCCAGGAGGATGTTGGAGGATCGAGGTGGGTTATGGTTCCAAGGTATATATTATCCTGTAAAATCCTCCAAAACTTCCCGGTAGATTTAGAAAAGAACTTAGCACTCCAAAGTCCAAATTATAATTGTTTTTAATTAGACCAACTACAAACATACATGTACATGGATTTACCATACATGTACAGGCCATGATTCGTGAGGCCGACATTCAAGCATAAATGCTGCCTGAAATTGGTTGTAAAATAACTTGGTATTACAATACGTTATGACTCACTATACTTAAAAAAAACCTTGGTATTCCAGTACTTTATGACTCACTATACTCAAAATCAAACCTGACCTAGATTTTTGAGTGTCAAATCCGACAAGATGGTCCCCCAGCCTCACTCTACACCAGTGCTGGTGTACTGCACATTCACACACCGCGCACATACTACGTAAACACGGCATGCCAGCCATAATTGCATATTACCATAAATTGTCCGCGCATAACAGCGGTGTACCCATTTACTCCAACCTCGCCCGGCACGGTTTGGCCGGCCCGAGCCGAGCCGAACCGTCGCAGTTCCATTAATTGAATTTTGGAAATTAAATTTGATCATTTTTTGCCAGCTCAAGGTGAAATGATCAGGGTTTAATGGGGGTTATGGGGCAATGGTCAACTGTATGGGGCTAATCACAAGTGGGCGACTCAAACCGCACAATGGAGGCGGATTAAAGGGGCAAACCAGACAAGCGCAGAACTGCCTCGTTATGTTTAATGCTCAAAAGCATGATGGGGGAAATTAAAGGGGCACCCAAGCCACATGCAAAAAATGCCTCGTTATGGTGCAGATTATTAAAGCAAATAATTGAGAGACTAAAACATACAATAAATGAAGATTAAAGGGGCAAACCAGACACACCCTGACTGCCTCGTTTTGGTCAATTTTGTCACAGTACAGGTCTCTCTCAAATGGCGTCACTTCCTACAGATTGGCAAGTACATTGGCATTTTGAGCCTCAAATTTTCATGACGTGCATTGGCTGTGCTGTATTTCGAAGAAATTTTTAGCAACATGCGCGTGTTTAGAACATTTTGCACACTGCGCGCACACACACCTGATGGCGCTGGATACGCAGTTGTAAGTTTCCTACGAAGATGGCGTCCTATGAGAGAGATCCATTAAATGCAACTGGTCCACTTATGCATTTAAAAAAGGACGGAGATTAAAGGGGCAAAACTAGACATGCACAAAAGTGCCTCATTATGGTCGACACTATAACTCCAGAGTGCAAACAACAAACCAACTGATGGATATACAATGTACACAAGAGGTAAATGTTAAATCAACACTTCAAATAAAAAATGACCAATGTATGGTATTTTCACACTCCTATTCCCTTAAATATATCAACAATCACTAATACGGACAGTTTCTTTAAAGCCTTTTTGTTTGTGACAGCATGTTTACAAAACTTCAAAAATTTTTGGTAAAGGACATAGTTCAAAGCATATGCTGGGGCAACTCGTTTAGGGCAAGAAAAACAGTGCCAAGATCCAGTTGGTCTATCCTGGCATGAACCGGCTAAACTATGCCTGGAAAAACATACAGGGGAAAGGGTTAGGGCTGGGTTTGTTTGGACGAAAGGGATCTGTTTATTAAAAGTGCCTCGGTGTCTTGAGTAAGGAAGGGGATTCAATAGGGACGCTTCGGGATAATGTACTTTTGACCAGAAAGATTTAACAATTAATCTTCAAGGAAAAGGGAAGTTGATTATTTTTTGGTGTAAAATGTGATACGTTCTCGCAAAATGAGACAGAACTGGGCAGAGGTTGAAATGAGGGTTTGCAGGTATTAGGAAAGAGAATAAAATTCTCCTTACAATACTGTTTGTTGTACTTCAATCGGACATTCCGTTGACAAGTTTTGGCTGTTTAACGATTGCATTTATCCACAAAAAAAAGTAAAATAATGAAAGAAAAAGGCCTTTAAAGTTTCGAGTTATTTAGTCGTGAGATGAAAGATGGCAATAGGCCTGAGACCTAATGACGTCACGCTTTGTTTACATGTGCGCTTTCCTATGTGGTAGACGGTCCTTACTTCGTGTGGCGTCTCGACTTCGCTCCCATAGGAAAGCGCAAGTAAACAAAGCCATTACATCATTAGGCCGTAGGTCTATTGGGTTTTTTCCCTTAAAAGCACTGTTATTCCACAATTTCTATACTATTTCTGTAAAATATGTGAAGTACATGTAGACATGTATGCATGTATAACAAAGATTACATCAATAAATCTGAAAATCTAAAAAAACAATCGCTCCCATTCATTTTTTCCTTCATTTTTCCCCACTATGGCATGTGCCCAGTTCCGACTCATTTTTTCCAAACGCCTTAACAAATACACACTTACCGGTATGTAGATTTACAAACAAACAAAATATTAGTTTTGATTTTCTTAGAATTTACATTCTGTTCATTGGCTGATTTTTATTTAATATAAATGTATTAAGCATTTTTAATTGCTACTTGGCACTTCCATGATATACATTGTACATACATGTAGGCCCTGATTGCAAGCTTGCATTTTTAATTGTATAATGTTCTGCGACCAAGAAAATTACTGGCAGTCAGGCCTGACGATGCACAAATCCTCCAAACCGCTGGTCAGTTTATGAGCCAGGCTGTAGTAAAGGTGTTACGTAGGATTGGTGATGGGTCGGACTAATGAATCAGAAGCACGGTGGGATACCGGTCCAGGAATGACGGGGACGGATGCTCGTTAGATGGAGGCCTAGGCAGGAGGTCTGGGCTCAAGGGATGCGAGGATGTCGGACTGGTCAACATGTGTGGGCCTGAGGTCAGTTTCATATAGCCCTGCTTTGAAGGTCATATACAACATTTGCAAACATCCAAAAACAAAACTACCAAATTACTATGAAGTACCTTACTTGACTTAAGTGCAAAGTCTTAAGCATCCTGTTAAATCATGGCACGCAGCGTAGTCATTTTTTTTTTAAAAGGTGGAATTTGTGTATCAATTTCCAACAATGGTCGGCTGACCATCGTTGGAAAAAAGTAAGTTTTTTTAAATACTGCCCCCCCCCCCAAATAACCAACTTTAGTTAGTCCAAATTTTGTTTGCAATCGGTTACACATCCATGAACGGGTGCAAGCCAGCTTGTCTGGTTCCCTGACCTCACAATTCCAAGACGTCTATAAATTGATCCATTTCATCTGAATTAGGGTCAGGGAACCAGACTACAAGAACAGAATATGTTTTTCTTGGTTTCTCCAGCATCTACGAACACAAAACCTTTAACAGGTCAATGTAACAATATTTGCTATAAAATACTAACCCCCAAATCCGTCCACTTCTGAAAATTACAGCAAAAGCAAATATTGTACATTGCCTTTAAATGGTTTACTGAATAGTTGGGCTAACTATGGACTCCGTGTATGAACAACAGAGGGCGCTATGTGACCACTCGTGAAAGCTCAGTTTAGGGCGCAGTTTACCCAAGATTTATTTTCGTCAGCCTACCTACTGCGCGGTGCACTAAAGTATCTTTGCCTACTACAATGGCGATGCTGACTTTCAGCGACCTGGATGTCAGCCGGGTCGTAAGAGAGCCCTATTCGTAAGAACATGATTGTCCACAGCAATTTCAGACCATGGACCAAGCAGCCTTGGCTGGTAGCCCTTCCTAACCGGTCCCGTCGCTATGCCAATGCAAATCGTTTCCAGTAATGGATCCCATGAACCTGCGTTTAACGTGATTGTAATTAGCGTTGTCTGTTCGAGGAAACTGATCAATCACACACACAAACCAATGTCTACACATGACTGCCTCTAATAGCTGCACGGGCTGACGATAGAACGGGAAGACACTGTGGCAATTATGACAAAAGAGACTTCAACCGCTAAACCGCCAAGCCCAACATGGCTGACTGGGTAGTTTGTCTTGAGGCGGAGGATTCTAGATGATTTCACATCGAAGATAAAATATACAAGGCTTCCCTAGTGGAGCTGAACCCAAATTCTCAGTTCAGTGCATATTTAGCAGCAAGGGCTGACGTTAGAATGGGAAGACGCTGTGGCAATTATGACAAAAGAGACTTCAACCGCTAAACCACCGAGCCCAACATGGCTGACTGGGTAGTTTATCATGAGGCGGAGGATTCTAGACAATTTCACAAAGAGAAGAAAAACAATACAAGGCTTCCCTAGTGGAGCTGGGCCCAAATTCTCAATTTAGTGCATTACCGTACTCACTGTCGGTCTGGGACTCAGTAAGTCAGAGAACAGCAAGATTATTTTTTTTCCCCCTCCAAATTAAGGATTTCAGCTGGCTTTATGAAACTTAAGAAGTTTTGACCTGTAGGAATAGACCTTTTGCATTCAGCAGTCATGTCTGAGGTGTCTCACCTCAAAGATGGCTGCAAGGCATTGTTATCTACTTGAGAAATTTATGCTAAGACTGCAGTATTTTTTTGAACAAGTTGGTTCTCGAACCGCGCGTCTCGCCTGCTTTACCATTATCTTTGAAGAGTTCCTGGTGTGTGACCTTTGACCCAAGTTTAGTTACAATAAGACTTCAATTTTTCAAACGAGACAAATTTTACATTATCAGCCTATTTTACAACTTGACCTCAGATGACCTTTGACCGTGGTATGTGACCTTTGACATCAGTATCATATGAAGGTTCCCACATTGCATCTTTGATTCAAAATTAAAT
Organism: Patiria pectinifera; assembly: GCA_029964075.1. Classification (NCBI taxonomy): domain Eukaryota; kingdom Metazoa; phylum Echinodermata; class Asteroidea; order Valvatida; family Asterinidae; genus Patiria; species Patiria pectinifera. The sequence continues at coordinate 13,083,910 of CM057144.1, read as the reverse complement.
TTAAGTTTACACAACTTTAACCAAAATAGATACACGTACATGTACTACACTACAGGGTACCTGTACTATACGTACCATAGTGATTGCATACTAGTACCGGTACACGGATACAGTCTCTTTCCTGAACAAAGTCCAGGCAGGACAAAAACCTGGCCTATTAACCCAAGACTCCATAATGTCCATTAAAACAGGGCGAGTCATCTTACAGGGATAAAGTAAATGTTACAGACTATTAACTGTGAAAATTTCATCTTAAAATTTCATCTAAAGATAACATCTTATAGGGATAAAGTACATGTTATAGACTGAATTTCACGTAATTTGCGTCCTCTGTTCCCAGGTTACCGGTTTGTCTATTTGAATAAACAGATCACAAAACTCAGCTGTCCACCACTGATCATTTACCGTTCTAGTACAAACTGATAAATACCCAATAAATACAGTGAAACATAGACGTTTTCCCACCTCCACGAATGAACGAAAACTTGCAAAGGAAAACAGACAAAAATCGCCATCAATATTTCAGGAAAAAAACAAAGAGTTGACTTGTTCCTCATATTCAGAACACAAAATGTGACGGTAAAAATATAATGTTTCAGTCTTGACACAAAAGATTAAAATCCCATTTGTATCTGAATGCCTGTGGGTAATCTCTGGTTCTCACTCAGCTCAAAAGCTTCCAATGGCATTCCATGGACAGCTATAAAAATAGGTTCTTTTAGTAAAACATGCATAACTTCTGATAGCATGGATCAATTTCAGTAATTCTTTTTTTTTTCAGATGAGTGGAAGAACATGCTCTTTTAAGACATACTTCATTGGTGTATCAAATTTGATTGCTTTTTGAGGAGAAAAAAATTTAAAATCCTGGTCACTTTCTTTTTGACTCGCCCTGTACACTGAACAGTTGACCACCGGTACCATTATAACTGTCATACGAAGAGTACATGTACATTTATGCAAATCTCTCAGCAAACATCTTGTGATGTAAGACCATGGAGCTCTGTTTAAAGGTATAGTCCATCACTTGTAACTTGTGCATTGTGTTCGTTTGAAGCAACAAACGTACTGAAAATCTGAAGAAGGGTGCTGAACAACTAACCTGATGAAGTTTCAGCTCAGCTTCAGCTGTATATTCCGAGAAAAACAGCATTCTAGGATCTGATTTCATATCAAAAGTTGCTGAATCATGTTTTAAATTGGGCCTGAATTCAGCGTCCGAGACACGTTCTCACTGAGCCAAATGCAGCTACGCGATGTCGCGCACCGATCCGACGAATTATAGCAACCGCGCGCGCATGTGCGTAGTGCCAACACTTGCACGCGCTTCGCCGAATAAAAAAAACGAACTACTAACGGAAATTTCCAACGGTGCTTAAGATGCACCGTTTAGTTCCCTTACTATCTTTCAACCAAGCACGTTTTTCAACAATAATTACGTCAGTTACTTTTTGGATAGCTGCAAATGATGGACTATAGCTTTAATAGGCTATGGCGAAACCAACCCAAGAGAACCAGGCTAGCCCATAGCTGAATACAACTGTATGTTAATGGCAGATGATAGAGGATATCTAATGACTGATTTTCCGGTCTGGCGATTCACTGATGGCCCCAGGTGGACATGACTGGTTGTACAGTGACAGCCATCAAGGGCTTACACTGTCAAAACTATTGTTACGGGGAATCGATGAACCTTGACCAAATGGCAGTGTTGTAGGGCTCGAGTCCAGGACTCGGACTCGAGTCACATTTATCGTGACTCGGACTCGACTCACTTTGGAAAATGACTCGGACTCGGACTCGACCATGATGACTCGGACTCGAGCTTGGTGACTCGTGACTGGAGTCACGCATTTTCATAAAAAGAAAAAACATAATGTAGGGATGGGAAAGGATCATTGATGAATAATGTTGGGATGATAAAACATGGAGGGAAGGGATTGAGGAGGTTTTTTTTTTAGGGATGGGAATTAAAAGGAAAACACTTTTGGGTCGAAACAACATGAACACACACACAAGGTAAACTATATACATTTACTGGGGTTTACTTAAAAGACAGAATGGATGATTGAAAAATAATTTAGAAAAAAATTTGATTACTGTGGTGAACAACTAAGAACAAGTGACTTGGACTCGGACTCGAGGCTTGTGACTCGAGACTCGGACTCGAGGTTTGTGACTCAGGACTCGGACTCGATGTTGGTGACTTGACTACAACACTGCCAAATGGTACTAATTACTAGTGGTGGGATTTAGATCCGGATTTTTTCACATTCGGTTTGAATTCCAATAATCGGTTTCGATTTGGGAAACCGGATATTCGAAACCAGCCTTAATCCTAACTCCCTACTGTCTGTTAATAAGTACTGGACCAAGTCCCACCCAAATCCATCAATCACACTGCTTCCAATGTATGCTTCGCTTTAGGCCTCCAGGCCCATGTCCATCGTACTCCATCAATATTTAGTCAAACCAGGCCTGCAGGACCTCGTCCCCCAAAATCCACCAAAATGGGGGGGATGGATTTTGATGGAGTTAGGGATGTTAGGGTTAAAAAAAAATTAAGCCTTCCTTTTTTGTGTGACACAGGCTAAAGAAAACAACTGGAACATCTCCCAATTTGCTTCATGGTTTCTGATTGTAGCTGCATTCACTTGCTAGTGGTCTTCTTGGTATATGAATAGCCTGCCCATTCGACTACATAGAGTTCCCATCCATTTTTTGTTTCAACGTTACAGCTCTGGAGAGTTTTTGTAAAGGCTCAGTGGTCATTGAATCCTGCAAACTACACCCAGTCATTGGGAGGGCATTGCATGCAGCACCTCACATGTCACTTTTTGCTGCCATGACTGTGAGCTGTATGAGCCCCTCCCGCAAAGTAAGATTCAACCGTTATTCGGTTTGAAAAAAATTAGGATAACCGGATTTTGAAATCACCGATTTTCCCAACACTATAGCCCTACAGTTAGGCATTTAACAAGGTGTTTCAAAAACTTGGCCAGGATTTTGGGTTACATCCAGTTTGAAATTATGGTCAACTTATAATTTGTTTGTGTTTTCACTTTAAAAAAAAATGTAATTTTTTGTAAGCCCTAGGTAGTTTTATTTTTTTTCCCAAGGCAAATTTTATACAATGTTTAAAAAATGTATCTTTCTGCCAGTGCATGTATGAAAAATCACAACCTAGCTTTTTTTGGTTTAAAATGTTTTTGGGGTTCGTTTTGGGGGTTTTGGGGGGTGGGGGATGTTGTTGATGTTTAGGAGATTTGCTTATAAATATACAGTACAATACTTCAGATTTTTCAATGGTTTGCAGGTTCAATGACATGAAATAATCGGGGAATTTATTTCAGGCAAGAGTTGCTTCAACAGCAATCCAACGATGACAAATTTTGTTGCCCGATGACTCACATTTTAGGATTCTTTCTCTGGTATCACTTTCAATTACAACCTAAATCCTCCTTCAACTGGTTAATATGTATCATGACTAAATTTGGTTTCGTCCACAAAAAGAAGGAATAAAACATAAGCTATTTTTGGTGTGTGGGAGGGGGTAGGGGTGGGTGGGAAATAATTATACACTATCAAGGCACTAAAAATTAAGACAGCCGCCCCCCTCCAAAAAAACAAACTGGCAGTCATACACAAATAATAAACATATGTTTTAGCCTATAAATTTATAGCATTTTGAATGAAACATCAGGCCTGATAGTTTTTGCTTTTTTTAATCAAAATATCATTTGTTTATAAATTCATTTCAGATGCATTAGGCCTACATGACTAACAAAACAAAGCATGAATCACCCACAGAAACCCTGGCTCACAATACATGATTGCCCATTCAATATTGAGATCTGCTGTTACACATGTACAGTCCACACTCCGTGGGCTGATAGAGAGAACAGGCCAATATTTAATTGGCCTCGGAATAGCAAACTATCTCGATATCTTGATCAACATGACCAGGGTGGAAACACTATATATACATACAACAACCGACCACTACTAGTAGTATGGTCTCTCTATGTAGGCCTGCTCAATCATCAATACACACGCACACAGGTATACAACAGCTCGCCACGCGCAAGGAACAAAATAATGAAACAGCTACTCGGCAAATCTTAGGGCTGGCCTAATCTATAACCGTGTGTGCTAACGTGTGTGCGCCGCAATGGCCTTTTCATAACACACGGTGCCCCTGGGTTAGTGTGGCTATTTCTCACAGTGAAGGAGAAAAGGATGGAGGGGGGGGGGAGTATTCAAACGCTAGGCGTTTAGGCACTAGGCTGGCTGTTACATGTATTCATGCAGACATAGAGTGATGTTGCACATTTTTGATTACCACGGTTGCCGGTGTACTGTGTGTATGGACGTGCTTGCATTTGGCAGTGGGCACCAGGTATCAAAGACAAATTAACCAACGCATATTGTACATGTACCGGTACATGTATATATATATAAACATGTACATGTACAGTACATGTGATGTGATGTACATGTGATGTTTGTACGAAAAGCTGTTTGTAATGGAATACAAAAGCGTTGCTCAAAGAGTTCATTTTTTTTTAAACTACATTGTACATGAAAATTCAAAACAGGCACTTTTTGAGACAATTTCTTTTAATTGGACCTTTTTTCAGGACACTTTGTTTTTTTAAATGCACATCTCCCCAGAACAAAATTTCATCATGTCAGATACAATGTACGTGCAGGACAGACTTCAAATTCAACTTTCAAGCAATACACTGGTATACAAATAATGAATGTTTGTGAGTGCAATGGTAAGAATAATTTCATGAGGTGACAGATGAAATGTTCCATTCCATGAGGCGACGCCGAGTGCAATGGAACATTTCATCTGTCACCGAATGAAATTATTCTTTCCATTGCACGAACGTGAAACATTCATTATTTGTTTTTATATAACACCTGAATAAATCCTTGTCATCTGATTGGTTGACTTCTAAAAGCCAATTTATTCAGGTTAAAAACTGTTTAAAAGTTCGACAAGGTCATTATATTTATATTAATGCAAACTGTTTGACAGGTTAAGAACAATCAGATTCAATTTATCTAGATTTAAAACAGCGCCACCACCGGCAGCAGTGAGACCGTGCAATGGAAGTTCTATTCACAGTGCAATAGAACTTCCATTGCACTGTGCGCTGCGCGCCACGCGCGCGCCGTGCATCGGTACAAATAATTCAATGACATGTGATCAACGATCCACCAATCAGATGACTGGGATTTATTCAGGTGTTGTATAATACGGTATGCATCATGATCACTTTGAACAGCTTCTACTGAGAGATCACCGAGTATATATATATTTTTTTAATAATCAACCACCCTAGTGGTGTTAATAACGAGTGTTTACATCTCCTAGCAGATGGGTTTTAGAGTCCCTCTCATCATATCATGTACTAGTTTATCAATTCACTCCATCCTGTTGACACTAAACACTCAGTCATTCCATGTACAGACATGATTCATTATCAAGTACTTCTCCGTGTACATGTACATGTAATGTCCTAGTCATCAGAATACTGGTATAGATTTGTTTCTGTTGTGGTACCGCACAATCTCCTGGGCAAGGATGCACTAGGCAGGCGTCATTTGAGATCATGTGATCATGATGCTTCCAGGGGCGGAGCCAGCTTTGGTAAAGGGGGGTTAGCTGTTAAGGGGGGTTAGCTGTCAGGGGGAGGGGAGGGGTTAGCTGGCAAGGTGTGGGGGTGTTGTTAAACAGGCATGTGCTAATTTTTCATGTATGGTTTCCCTACATGTTTATACAGGGTGGACAAAAAAAAAACAGAACAGAAGTAGGGCACATGTGAATCAAAGGGAGATATCCTCTGTTAGGGTTGAATCTCCTCTTTAAAATGACACCCTGATCATGTCATTACATTGACGGTTGACTGAGCAGTGACCAATTTTTATGAAAGGGTCTATTTAGAGAATTGCGCCAATTGTGGTTTTTGTGGTGTCATTTGTCACAGACTGAAAGGCTATGGTTGCCAATCAAGGCAGGTGGGCAAAAAAAAGAAGAGATTTCAACATGAATGGAGGAATTTGCAGGATTGAGGCTATATACATGTATGCTATTTTTCCACGAGGCCAATTGGAGGATTTTGCAGGATTGACAATGATTGAGGCTACATCCTAGCAAAAAGGCCTGGGGAGTTAGGGTTAACGGTCCACTGAACTTTAGCCTCCTTTTGCTGAATCCAGCCTTCGCTACCTAAACTACTACACCAGCAAGAGTCCAGCAGTCTCCTGAAGACGAACAGAGCAGACTGCTCGAAAGCGTCGAGTTAAAAAACAACTTCTGAGCCCCACACAACTCAAAAAGAGATACTATTCACACGGTGTTGCCGCAAACCTCCCATTCAAGATGTAATTGGATCATTGGCTGGACTGATCATTTGAATGTCCTGCAAATATGATCTGAATTCTAGAACTGAGCCGGCCAGGCAGACAGGGAGATTGCTAATGAGTCACAGGTGGAATGCACCTAAGAGTAGCCCGAGCTCGCCCGGATAGGACAATGCACCTGCTAAACTACTGGTGCAAGCCTCATTTGGGCTAATTGATTGGCCGAGCTGCACACTATAGTCCACATGAAGACATCATAATACACCGGCCCTGGATTCATCACGTATTATACACAGATCTGAATACGGGGTGAATTGCTGACGTCAATGCATGATTACATTGGCATGTAGTGGTAGGCAAACATTCGAGAAGTGAACCACATCTTTTAAGTTATGTGGCTTTTCCAGTGAAGCCTTGAAGAATAAATGAATTTTTTTTTTAAGTCATATTGTCATGAAACTGAGGCAGCCTTTACTTGTCTTGAGTAACTCAAAACTAATACTCTAGTAAATTCCAACGGATGTATTAAAATTGAACATACATGTACATGTATGCATTAAAATTGACACAAATTTACGCCAGTGGTCAGAGAATCGCATTGCAATACCGTACCACTGTACCACAAAACTGTAGACAAGTAAAACAGGCTGATACAATTTAAGCTAAGCTACCGCTGAACCTTGCCGCAAATCTGGAATCTTCCCCTTATAATATGAACCTCTCGTCAACTTTTTTTTTTCCGCCTATAAACTGCAACCCTTCAAGGACATTGTTTCATGTTCCCAAATGAACAAAACATAATTCCTCCGGACTGACACAGTCTTTTTTTTTTCTTCCAAGAGCCATAAATATAGACGGGGGAATGTTTGGAATGCCAGGTCGACCAAAAATACATTTCTGCATAAACATGGACTTGTCTGCTTTGGTTGTCTTGGTCTCAGACGGGTCTGGCTGAGTGAGTGAGATTCACTGATGGTATCAATTTTACATATTGATAACATTGAGGCAAGGGACAAAATGTGTGAGCGAATTCAGAGACCTCAGAAGCTGTAAGGAGGAAAGTTACCTGCTTGCGTGCAGCTCGTACCCATACACTCAATGCTACTTCCACCAATAGGGTTGCCAAAATGCGCGAGCATTTTGACTTCATGACATGTGCGCGCTATGTGTACGTGAGCCAGAGTGGTTCCACCTCAGTAATGAGCTTGATGTTCACCGGTTTAGTCTGTTGGTATCCATGCAGGAACTGAATAATGCACAAACCCTCCTGCTGTCTGGACAGTCACAGACAGTCGAAAAAAAACAAATCAATGCTCTTCCCCTGCCATGCCTTGTACACAGGCTAGTCACCAACAGTCGGATCATATTTCAAGCAAGCACTGCGACTAGTCAAATTCAGTCAACAGACAAGAGCAGGCAAGTGGTGACTGTCGGTGAGCAGCCTGTGTAAAACAAGGCATGGCAGGGGAAGAGGATTGATTTTTTGACTTGTCTGTGACTGTTCAGATAGCAGGAGGTTTAATTAATTTGCATCTGAATTTGCATGTGTAAATGGTCCGGGTATGAACTAATCTCATGAGAGCTCAGTCGCTAGAGCATCAATACCAATGTTCCAAACATCACCGGTTCAAATCTCACTCTCAATTTCTTTAACCCGAACTCCCTACATGTAGGTATTTTTCCTAGGATGCAACCCCAATCCAGCAAAATCCTCCAACTGCCTCCATGTACAAATTGCCTACAGCCTCAATCCTCCAAAATCCTCCGTTATTTCTTAAATGTGGTCCGTGGAGGGGTGACCACTGCCTCAATCCTGCAAGATCCTCCAGCAATCACTGTCAATAATGTTGAGGCCGAGCCAGTGACATCCTGGACAGTGCGGAGGATTTCAAGTATAATATAGGCCTAAATGTATGCACGGCTGAGCATAAACAAGGTCCGGCCCAAGACCTTGACACAGTGCATCCTCCAAAATCAGCCACACACTTTTGCCATACAGCCTCAATCCTGCAAAATCCTCCATTTTGCAAAGAGGATTTTGGAGGATTTGGGAAGGTTAGGGTTACCCCGATGTTGAAGAATACTGCACTTAAATAATATGACCGCAAGGTCGTTGGGTTCATATTCAGCCAGCAGCCAGCATGCCTCTAGGCCTATCACTGACATGTTACCCCACCTGCCTCCATCCTTCCCCTTTCCCCCACCCCACCCCCTGGGGGTATATCAGATGGGAATTATGACGCGGTACCGAGGTAATGGCGGCTGACAGAACCCAAGAAGCGCAATGGCAACATTTCCTATTGGAAAACATCCCCGGAACCATGAAAATAGTGCTGTGAACCATACACGGTACTGTTATCGCACGTGGAACAATATTTTATGAACGGGGGAAATAGCTCGAACAATCCCCTGGTCTGCGTTCATGTTCAAAGTGCATGGGCTGCCACTTTGCCTCGCGCAGATATCAATGATGCACGCGGGGCGTTCTCTGTTAGTCCAGCGCTATCGTTCGCAAGGAAGGTGATCGATAGCACACCTAAATCATCAAATATAAACACCAGCCATCAATTATTTACGCTGGAATAATCAATAAATCATCCCGGATGCACTTCTCGCCTCATTTTTTTTTTTTTGAGGCACATGGAAGGAATGAATGATGAGGGAAAAGTGACAACCTTCTAGCTTGGATAACAATGCATTGATTTATGCCGAAATGTTCAAAGTTGATTGCATCTGTATTTGGTGGCGTCCAAATAACAGGGCTACGGCTTGCTATTACACACATGTCTATGGGAAGTGGCTGAACCATCTCCCATAGCCTTGTGTACTACTACTAGCCACAGCCACAGCCTAGCAAGTGAAGAATCATGACCAAACTCAGATGGCCACAAGTTTATGGAGTCTGATTTTTTTCTTCCCCGTTGGAATTTCGACATCCAGACATGAGAAAAACCTTGAGACGGTTAACACAGCACTGAGACAGTTTGGCATCCTAGAGGCACAGAATTTCCTGGTAGTCTTGACAGGAAACTTCATTATGAATCCTTTAAGAAATCTTAACTCAGTAATCCTACATGTACATGTATGTAACTTTCCAGCCATTTTCACCAGAAATCTCCATCAATCAACCAAAATCTTTCGCTTTGCCAAAACCCAATTGATTTTTGACATTATAAGAAGCTACATTGCAAATTTAAACTATTCTTACACATTTTTTTGGTGTTTTTTGTTTTTACACTTCATTTTTCCAAAGTTGGGTATTATTACTGGTGTTTTGATCTTACTTTTTTTAGATTGTCTTTTCGCCTAATGTTAATTTGTATGTGTTTCAAACAATATGAACACAGTTTTTAATGTGCACATTGGGAAGACGAATTTCACTTTAAAACTTTTTTAAGGGTGATGAAATAAATATTAAATTGAATTGAATTGTATTCTTCGTACAGTAATTGAGTGTCAAGCCTTGTACATGTATATAAAGCACATTAATTTTCCATCGACTCAACATTGATCATTTATTAGCGAGATCCATATTTTTATTTTTTTTTACAGAAAACGATCTTATGCTTGATTGCTCCACAACAAAATTCCTGAAATTCTAACCGACATCTACATCATGTACATCGTATGTACTTTGAAACTGAAAGAGTGTCAAGAAGAATCATCATAAAAAAACAACAGGGACTCCTAAGGAACAGGACCATGTGCAGTCTCACACTGTTGACCTAATGATTAATTAACCCTTATCCCCTAGGTACCTTTTTCTAGAAACAATCCTCAATCCTCAAAAATCCTCCAAATATTGCACATGTTTATGTTCAAATGAAGGATACCCACTGCCCCAATCCTTCAAAATCCTCCAAACAGCCCTGCCTCTCAAAACGCATTCTGCCTCAATCCTTCAAAATCCTCCAAACAGTCCTGCCTCTCAAAAAGCACTCAGCCTCAATCCTCCAAAATCCTCCTCTTCTTCAAACACCATTCAGCCTCAATCCTCCAAAATCAACTGATACTGAATGTCTGAATGTCCGTGTGCCCTCAATCCTCCACAATCTTCCAAAATTCAGCCTCAATCCTACAAAATCCTCCAAAAAATTAACCCTAACCCCATCGGGTATTCTTGAGGTACCCTGCTAAATACAATGATATCCAACACAACTGAAGTAAGAACCATGCTAAATGAAACAAATTGCAACGGTGGATTCCGTTGCATTGTGCAGTGAACCCAGTGCATACCAGCCTTGGCACCAAGTAGTTACCCTAAATGCAACCAAATGCAACAGTGGATTCTGTTGTATTGCCTTGGCACTAAGAGCAGTGACCCTGCTAAATGCAACAAGATGCAACAAAGCACGGGGACTAGAGTCGGCTGCTAAATGCAACAGTATGCAACAACTTTTTACCATTGTTGCTTTGTGTTACTTTCAGCATGGTTAGGGTTAATCGAAAACGGACAGCCTATACATTTTCCTCTCCTACTTCTTGAAAATGTTAACGAGATGGTTTTATGACAAAGGTGAGATCTGTGGGGAAAAAATCAACCATGGTATATGACTCACATTTGCTTTGGGGGACTTATACCGGTACTTGTTCCCACAAATCAGACAGGGACGTCACTTAGGTTTTTTTTTTAATTCTGGCTAAAATTTAACAATGTTCTTGATGACTGGACCCAAATGAAAATCACACAACAAAAAATAAAACTGGACAATTGACAACGGTTTCTTTGAAATCATGTACAACAAAGTTTGGAAGGTTTGGGAAATATAAGGTTCTGTGAATATTTTTTTTCTCCATAGGCCTATTTTTAAGGGAAGATACAACATTTGCAAACATCAAAAGCCAAAATGATCAAAATATTACAAAATACCTTACTGGATTGTTAAGGAGTGACATTCTAAAGCATCCTGTAAAATCGTGGCTCTTGGTGTGCTGACATTTTAAAGAAAATTTGTATTTTTCCAATGCTGGTCGGCCGACCAGCGTTGGAGAAAACTGTTTTTTTTTCCAAAAACTACTTCCAATTTTTCATATTTAGTTATTCCGCATTTTCTTTGCAATTGATTACACACCTGAGAAGGGGTACAAGCCTGCTAGACTGATTCTCTGACCTTACAATTCCTCAAAGTCTATAAATTGCTCTGTTTCATCTTAAGTTGGGTCAGGGAACCAGACTACAAGAACGTGATTGTTTTGGGGTTTTTTCCAGCATCTACATGTACATGTACATGTACAAGCCCAAAAGGTGAAACAAGTCAGTTTAACAATATTTTCTATAACATATTTATCCTCCAAATCCATTTATTTCTGAAAATTGCAGCAAAAGCAAATGTTGTACAACCCCTTTAAATTAAAAATAAAAATACTAATTTTATGACCCCTGAAAACATTCTAACTAGCAGATGGAGCTAAATTACCAGTGTATCATTTGATCATAAAAAGACTAAAAAAATCTTTAAAAAGTATTAAATATTACCCAAACAAATGACCACTAATTTTCTAGCAATCATCGACAGAGATACAGCATTTCAAGTTACCGTATCTCAGCATCCAAGATGGCCACCCGACAACAGCTGAACCAATCTGACCCATTTGTAAAGGGGAAAAAAAAAAAAATAAGGGAGACAATCTCTTCGAGGAGAACAAAATCAGTCTGGAACAGAGATCAGAAGCAGACTCGGCAATTCAACGCTCAGCTATCCACCCACTGTACTATATTACACACACACAATCCACGCCGCCCCCCCCCCCCCCCATGTACCCACACTTCAATCAATGTACTGCAATATCCAAATGTAGGCCAGAAGCACGAAAAAACTTGTTGCGGGTCTACTCACAGGGACAACTTCACAAGGGCGTCAATCGCTTCTCAAAAGTGGGGGTGTCATACATGTACGGTACATGTACCGGTACATGTACATGTACAATGTACCTTACTGAGCACAAATGCGAGCGCGAAGCCCTAACGGTGTGGGGTTCGGGGCCCTAGACTCTTTGTGGTTCGATCTAAGGCAATTTCTGACCACTAAAACCAATTTTTTTGAGTAAAAGATCATCTTTTAAACATCTTTTTCGAGTTTGAAGTCATTTAATTACCAGTAGCTATTCTCAGTGTTTCCCCTGCCTATTCAAACGTGAGGCGGCCCACCTCGCTACTTTCAGTGACCACCTCGCTCGATTTTTGCCAATATCACCACCTCGCTGTGAAGATTTGCAATAAGGAAATTCTAATAAAAAAAATGTACATTGTGTACATTTGTTTAATTTATGAGCGTTTTTCTTGACCTTTATGTATCAAGAACTCACAATTTGGATGTGTAGATGGAATCATCGCTCATTTTTTGTGAGCACTGCATTCTTTTCAGTTTGCAGACTGCGTAAATTTTGTTTCAATCCATTTCATTAGCCAGGGGAAACACTGGCTATTCGGAGCTAATTTTGTTATAGAAGGCCACAATTTTTATTCAGGGATGAAAAAAAGTGAGGCCCCCCCCCACCAATCGACACCCATGCACAGGGACTGTAAAATGTACTCAAAAATAGGATTGGGTGTCAGTATATTCACTGGCTAATTTTATTGGACTGTACATGAATATTTTGGGCACTGTCTGATGACTCTGGTCCGATGAGAGCAACATATAATGATGACGTGACATTTGCAACTAAAAGACCGATCCCATTAACCCGTTTAATGATGCCATGACTGGAAAACCACACGTGCGACAAAAGTCTGACATCCGTGTACTTATTGAATAAAATGCATGATTGAAACGTGCAGTGTGGCATCTAGGAGAGATGCATGGGCTGTTGCCGATGTGTTAGTAAGCAAAAACAGATACATATTGTATCGTCACCATTTTCACGAAGTTCCTCCTATATTAACCCTAACGTACCTGAATCCATCAAAATCCACACCCCTGTTTCAGGGGATTTCGGCAGATTCAGGATACCTCCATATATTGAAAAAGTTGGGGGATTTTGATGGATTCAGGACATGAAGCCTAGTGGTACTGCAGGATTTTGATGGATTCAGGTTACCTTCATATTGAACAGTTGGGAGACTTTGATGGATTCAGGATCTCAACAGATTTACTCCCGCCTAACTGGTGGATTCTGATGGACTCACTGGCCACCAACATTTTTTTGCACGGCAAAATTGATGGATTTTGGCGGATTCAGGATACTTTCTAGTACCGGTAAATATAACCGAGGGGTTAGGGTTAAAAACTGCCAAACCTTCTACCTTGCAACACCTTTAGGCAGTATTAAGAAAACATTCACATGATTCTTTGAAAGGTAAACTAATATATATATGTAAACCCAGTAATTAGAATCAGCACAATAGTTAATTGGCCCAAATTTATCAGTAAAGATGTGTGTCCCTTTGTGAAAATGAAAATTATCCATATTGTTTGCTACATTTAGGCCCTTTCTGTTCAATGAAAGTGTGAATTATAATAAAGCTCCCTATCAGTGCCTATTATAATAAAACTCCCCATTGTTAGATGAATCAATATGGCTAGGATCTAATCATGCAGCTATGAGTTCATGCCAAATCGTTCAGTACTTGCAATGAGGATGCGCCACACATTAAGTCATGTCATCTTCTCATAGACATGAAACCTTTTATCACTGCAGCTATCAACGGGCACTTATGCCAAGAAGCTAACAGTCCATATAACATAACCTAGGAGTATTTAGTGTCACAAATGATTTGTGGGAGCACAGGAACCACGGCCAAGCTCTCGCTGCGGATATTTATAACAAGACGTAAATTCTATCTTGCCTTTGCAAATTGTGCATTCTATCATAGGCCATGAACACTAAAGCCCAGTTCATACTCGGCGCGAAAGCGAACGCCATGGCAAATATGACGTCATGGCAAATATGACGTCATGGCAAGTATGACGTCATGGCAAGTATGATGTCATGGCAAGTAGTCGCGCTGCAAATTCGTAAAACTTGAACATATTTCAACTTGGGCGAATTTCGCAGCGAACATGCCATGACGTCAAATTCGCATCACATTCGCATTCTCATTCGCGTGAAGTATGAACCGGGCTTGAGGCCAAAAAAAAAAGGTCTCCGGTTTCTGGTATTGAGCTTGCCCCAAAAGTGTTGTGGCGATGCCGTTTATTTTTTCCCCCCTACTTATTTTTCTCTTCAAATCGGCTGATGTTGCAGATGACGCTTCGATCCCCTTAAAACTCTCAAAAATATCTTTCAGAGTGGAGCTTGAGGTGACTTCACTGAGGTCATAAGGCTTGAGAATTCCGCACCCACTTACAATCTTGACCGACACGAACATTCTTTGGGAAATTTTGATAGTCAAGACAAAATTTGAGAAAACGGTACTGGCAGTAACCTTAGACCATACAGCGACATCGACATCGTGCACGAGCTGCCAGGCTGGTCATTAGTCTGCTCCCTTACATATTGCGCTAATTAATAAGCGTTCACAGGTTCCAGATACCCGACCATCGCTCCCTCAGTCTGGCTTCCAAACACACAATTAAAATTTACAACGCTGTCTGCAAATGGTGCCCGACTAAATTTAGCGCAAAATATATGGGAGCCTGGAGAGGCCACATAAATCTTAAACTTGATCGTAAGTTCGTAACCCCATCTAAAAACACGTTAAAATTGTGCAGTCATCAGGATTCCAGTCAAACCAGTGAGTTCGGCGGTTTTAAGACATCATCTTACATAATTGACAAAAAACCTTTTTTATTTTGCTGACGCGCACGGCTACGTCGACATGCGCGCAGACCAGAAACCGGAGACTTTTTTTTGTTGGCCTAATACAGCATACACACAGTGTACAGTGCAATACAGTACATGTACCGTACATGTAGATGTACTTGTACATGTACCTCTATGCACATGTGTTCCACACACACGGTGACACGAAAGACCCGTACACAAGCTCTCGTACAACTCACGCAATATGACCGCCATTACTGCTCCCTTAGGAATCACAAGCATCAGATTTTTGGGCATGTAATTTTATAAATCTGTATTCAGCATTGGTCAATATTGAGTTATCGCTGGGTTAGCCGGGCCTTGGCCCAGGCTCATTAACAGAGGTTTGCGGCATTACCGGTAATTTAACACATAAAAAAAAATGAAATGTGGTGAAAAGGCCAATTAGGACTCATACATGTACAATGTACGAGTTGAACTGGATAAAAAGCGATAAAATCACAGCGAATGAAATTTCAATGTGATGACTTGTGGTACGCAAAAGAAAATCATATCAAAATATAGCCCAGGCTGTATTGAAATGTCAACGTATAAATATCTGGCCACAGATGATGTGTGAAAGAATTTCATATCTAAATTTAATCCAAAATTTCTGACTCTTTTTCAAGATTCCTCATTGTCATTTTATGTAATCAGTATCAAAATCACTTTGATTTCTTAAAAAAATCAATCCAGTGTGACATTGGATAATGTTAATAAGAAAAATCACAAAATCAGGTCTATTTATAAAACTGAAATTGATGCATGTACATAGCACACAATGAAAGCAGTACAGTACCGGTATATGGACACACTCTTCAATTCATGTGCACATGGATTTGTCAGCTGTACGCGTGCATTGATTTTTACAAGCTCTGATAGTTGATCATTCTCTTTCTGCATAAATTCATTGAGTTTAAATGACAAGTGCATCATGACACATCCAGTCAACTTGTCAGTGCATGTGACCAGGTTAAAGGAACTACATGTACATGTACGCGTGTATGTATGTAGGTGGTGGCTAGATTTCATATTTTTAAGTACATTGTAACATGATATCCCTTTGATCCTATCATTTTTGTGGATAAATAATTAGTCTACATACTAGTGTATGTGTATAACAAAACGGGTTTAGGATTCAAAAAAGAAATTTCATGTCGGTTTGCATGTTTCGTCAACGCATTTTTCCCCTGAACTCAGAAAAATTGTAAAATTTGAACTTGAATTTGAAATGCAATATTTTGATATGAAAGTAAAGAATTATTCATACACTGTCAAATTTTAAAAGATTAATAGTGAAATATTTAATAGTGAAATATTTCTTCAAAGCACTTATTAAGAGTGAAGTCAATTTTGTAATGACTTTGTTATGATCATCCCATACAAGTGTTATCAACAGAAATTGCGCAAACAAATAAATAAATAAATAAACTAAAAACAAGTATCTGTATATTTATACATATTGTATTTAATGTACCAATACCCAACAGAATCTGACTCTGAATGGTTTCAGTTGTCTGCTGAATCCAACAGATTTCAACAGAATTTTTTAGGTATTTACTACTCGATCCAACAAGACCCAACTGAAATGTGAAATAGTTCGATCTTTTTGGATTCAGCAGGGTGAGGGTTTTTAAACAACAGAAGCGCTAACCACAAAACAAAAACAAAGAAAAAGCTAAATGCAAGAGAAAACCAGACTGCAGTGATTGTAATGACCGTCTACCTGTAAGTACAGGAGTGGGTCCGTTCAGTGACAGCACTGTAATCAGCGACACTAGGTGTAATCAGTTACAGCATATGATTGTCCATTAGTGTCCCTGCTAGTGTGACAATGAGTGACAATGACGAATGAGACGGCATATCTGCAAATAACCCTAGCGGGATACGCCGGAGTAGTGCCGGGCCAACCGATCAAATTAAATCGCTGCTCGCTTTGGAAAAGTTGGTATCAAAAATTGATTAGAATTTTTTAGGGCGAGCTACTGCGGACAATGGGCCAAGGGTTCGCGGAAATTCAACGCGGGCACATTTTATTTAAATATAGACTGTGATTATATACACGAGGTAGAATGAAAATTATAGGCTTTACCTTATAAGGGCATATCATTGGCTTTTGCTGTAATTTTCAGAAATGAACTATTTGAGGGGTTAGTTGACATGTTTGAAGTTTTGTGTTCGAAAATGCTGGAAAAACCAAGAAAAACAAAAACGTTCAAGTAGTCTGGTTCCTTGACTCCACTGAATATAAAATGGATCAATTTACAGATGCCGGGAAATTGTAAGGTAAGGGAACCAGTCTAGCTGGCCTGCCCCCGTTCATGAACATGTAACCAATAGCAAACAAAATTTGGACTGAAAAAATGGTCAATTTGGAACAGTACTGGTAGTTGAAAAATAGTTAGGTTTTTCCGACGGTGGTCGGCCGACCACCGTTGGAAATTTTTCCAAAAATACCATTTTCTTGAAAATGACTTAAATGACAGGTGCCATAATTTTACAGGATGCTTTAGACTGTCATTTACCAACATCCTAGTAAGGTATTTCGTAAAATCTTGGTAGTTGTATTTTTCGATGTTTGCAAATATTGTATTCCCTCTAAAGATAGAAAAGAACGGAAATAAACAGTTCGAGTTGGTCTACTGAGAAATTATAAATAACGATCCATGTCTGTATCATTTGTAAAATTAACAAAAGTTTATTTTACCACAAGTCATCATTTTCGACATTAAAAATGGGGAAAAAACTACATGTAAACTTGAATTTAAAAAATGCCATAGATGCACTTATAATTGAATATTACTTTGTCCAGAATGTCAAAGGTGCCGGATATATTTATAAATCAGAAAATGTTTTTGTTTTTTTAAAGTAATAAATGCAATAATGAACTTGTGACACATCAGATTTATCTGTCATACATGTAGCTGCTACTGAGCGAGAAAATGTTACATTGCATTGTAACAATTCATACATTGTACCAACGTTAAATTACGTGGTATATCATTCATGTGTATTCGTTTATTTTATTATAAAGAAAATTAAGCAAACTGCTGGATTTAAGGCCTTATATTATAATCAAAATACGGTATACCTGTCCCAAATTTCTCATTCCATACAAATGTTAATTTGTATGGATACACAAATTTGTCACTAAATATTTTAAGCTTTCGTGATGACTTTGAGATCTCTCGGTAATTGGAAAAAAAATGCATTACTTGTTTTAATACGGAACATCAACTCGCCAATGTTTGAAAAAGTCAACATTTTCTTTTTTTGTTGTTTTAACATTCTCTAAATTTAATGTACACGTACGCATTTGTCTGATTTCTCGGGGAGAAAATGTGAAATAATGTCAATATTTTTTTTCAGCACTGATTTTTAGTGGCTTATTTCAAAGGTCATGTATAAGTAAATTCAGGATAACAAGGCGCGTATAATGCATATTATGCAGGAGCATAAGCACAGCCAATAACCCACACGTCTTAAGTTACACAGACAGAGTCAATCTCTGACTGTGCCAGGAATGCCGTGCGTTATTCACTGCTAAGATCCCCACGCCACGCAACAAATAAAATTAGCCTAAAAAATGTGCCGTTTATTAGTGTATTTTCTGCCTTAATGTGCGGAGATAAGTGCATATTTTGTTGTGAGCAGGGCCGGGGATATAACCAGCGGCACAATGAGCCTGGCAGAGCCGGCTATAAATAGCACTGGGCTAATAATGTGCGTGATGTCACGTCAGAGATGCCGCTATGTAAAAAGCACATCCCGGATGGTGACGTCACTGTGCTACAAAAATGGATTTGCATCGTCGAGCTGGCAAGAACCACACGGTACGCCGTGTTTGTCTTGAGTGACGGGGGAGAAGAAGAAGAAGTAGAAGAAGAAGAAGAAAAAAAAAAAGGCTTGAAGGGGAAAGATTTGCAGTCTGGAAATAGACAAACCTTGTTGATGTCTGCTAAATAATATGATTTGCATCTCAGGATTGTCCGAGACGTTAGGTGTTTTTTTTTGGGGGGGGGAGGGAGGGGTATACAATTGCAAGGGTGCAGAGGTTGGGTATTTCCTGTAAGAGAGCTAGGCATCTTCAAGACTGAAGCTCCCCGCGTACTCGGCACCAGGAAGGAACGAGGAGTCACTACCGACATGCAACCATATCTTGCATTTATTGATTAGAAGCAAACGATACCATTCTCTGACAGTCGCCTTTCACAATGTGACAAATAACCCGGTTTCTCGCTGCCAAATTCATCAATTCGGATCCTGCTAGGTTGTTAATGATTATCTCATGCTTTATACACTCGTTTTCATAGCATGACATATGATTGCAAATTGTCATGTTTTCAGGGGATGCGGGCCGTCACTCCACTGACCGACATAATTTATTGGAAACTGCTACATTTAAAGTGGATTGCGTGAGCCGTGAGCCACACGGCGTGAGGCCCAAATTTTAAAGCGGAAATTTTGCAAAACACTTCTGGAAAGGTAGATAAAAAGTTTCAAAAATAACTTTGCATGGAGATTTTTTAAAAAGTTCATGTGGCTGTGAGATTTTTTAAAATGGCATACAAAATATGTGTACATGGACGCTGCAAGAGTTGACCCATGTCAAAGGTCATCAAGGCAGAAGCTGCCTCGATGCGCTAACCGATCCCTGACTTTATTTTATGAGATTGCGGCAGAGACTCGTCACTAAAGTGAGGTTTAGTCCGATATGAATGAATGACTCCCAGTCACACATGATGAAGAAGAGAATGAGAATGAATGTCAGATGAGGAGTGATCACGTCATTATCTTGAGACCATGAAGCGGCGAAGCAGACAGATGATGGATTGTTTGATAAAGTCGTTTGGTGTGAATAACAATGAGCAGACGGTAACTGCGTGTAGCAGGTTATTTTTGACGGCTATTAAAAAAAAAAATTCAGGATTTTTTTGGGTGTGAAAATATGGACACATTCATGTACACATTTGATTTATATCAAAGATATTTCAAATAAAAAAAACAATGAGAACTACAGTTTATTTTCAAACACAAGAAAATGAATTTGTTTAAAAAATTCTTTTCTTTTGTCGTGTCTAAATTTCAGATAGTTTGTGATACAATTTTAAAATATCTGGCTCTTCAAAAATATACAGACAGATAGATCTGTAGTTTTTGTAACCTAAATGTACACATATGCTGTTAACTCTCCTGCTATTTAAACAGTCACAGACAGTCAAAGTTCACTTCCACTTCCCCTGCTATACTTTTTTTATCAAAGGCTAGTCACCGGCAGTCAGATCGTATGTCAAGCAAGCACTGTGACTAGTCAAACTGGGTCAACAGACAAAGCAGGCAAGTTGTGGGCACAGCTGTTCTATCACTCACCGGGAGTCAAAAGCATAGCTGCATCAAGTTAATTAAACAGTCCCAGCCAGTCAATCCTGCTTTATGTACATGTAGACTGGGAATTCTTAACTGTTGAAAACAGTCACTTGTTTGATTTTGACTGAAGGGACAAGTTGGCACAGAATGTATGTTTGCATAGGAGGGTTAATACAATCAAAGGACAAGACAACAATTTATTTTGGATTTTAGTTTTCCTTTTTGACTTGTGACAAGAGGAACTGAGAACAGATTTCAAATATTTGTAAATTTAGTTCAATCAAAGCACATTTTACTTCCGTCTATATCCCCACAAAGGCGCCAATATACACTGCCTCTCTATCATTCCAAACTCAACAGCCCAGCTCATTATGCCATTTTTAATGACTTATTGATTTAATTGGCTCACACAACCTGTCTAAATGCACTGACTGTGACCGGGAAATGGCCTAAATCGCCACGATGCAAAATGGATTATGTTCAATTACACACGGAGTGGGGTCCACTCACGCATGTTAATTAGTTCTATGTTGTCTTCAACCCTACAGCAGATGAAAATAAATACACGTAAAGTATTTTTTTTTTAAATCATGTTGGCAGACGTGCCTACATTCCGTGCAATTCGTAGAACAATTTCTAGAACTTTCACTGCTTATAAGATTATTTTGAATATGTTCAGTTGTGATTTGAATGTTTCACTTACATGAATTGAACATGGTAAATTGCTCTTAAAACTTAGACAAACAATTGACAAAAATGTGCAAGAAATCTGGTGATTTGTTTAAGTAACTCCAACTCACTACCTTGGCATTTTTGCTAGGATGCAACCTCAATCCTGCAAAAACCTCCAACTGCCTTCATGTCAAAATTGCATACAGCCTCAATCCTCCAAAATCATCTGTTATTTCTTGAATGTGGTCCTCGGAGGGGTGACCACTGCCTCAATCCTGCAAAATCCTCTGTCAATCACTGTCTATTATGTCGAGGCAGAGCCAGTGACATCCTGGAGCAGTGCGGAGGATTTCAGGTATAATATAGGCCTAAATGTATGCACGGCTGAGCATAAACAACACAAGGTCTGGCCCAAGACCTTGACACAGTGCATCCTCCAAAATCAACCACATCTTTTTGCCATATGACCTCAATCCTGCAAAATCCTCCATTTCTCAAAGAGAATGTTGGAGGATTTGGGAAGGTTAGGGTTCATGGGATTGATAAATGCCCTTTCCAAATTCCAGAGTTGACTTTTCAAAACATTTAAAGCTAAATGTTTTGAACACCACAAAAGGTGCTATTAATGTTAAACAATGACATTAAGATGTCATTGTTTAATGACACATCATTGTGTTTCATGTTCCTATAAAAACTTCTTTTACATGAAGAAAATAATGCACTTTGAACTGAAAAAAAAATTGTCGCATTACAAACTTTATTCATTCGATCAGGCAAGAGATTTTGTTGCACACATGGGGAAATTAAAGAGACAAATTTTCTGAGTTGTTCTTGTAGCCAGCTTTTGCTGCGACATCGGTCTACACGCCGGAACACCTGCAACTGTAAACAACTAAACCAACAACTAGACAAACAAACAAACATTAAAACACAACAATCCGACAATGTGGGACATGCAACCTGGAGTGCTGGTAATTATTGGTAAGATATTGGAATTCCGGACTTCTTTTCTGGACACCAAATAGGTATCATTGTCTTGCTTTAGATCTTTAGTGTCGTGACAGATCCATTTCTTAAACATCCAATGGTACTTTTCAAAACTTTTTGTTTTGACAAGTCTTCATTTCTTGGAATCCAATTTGCCGCATGAACATTACCGGACTCCAGGCTGCCTGTTTATATGGGAATACAAACCATGACTCCATAAGTGTCCGGTCGTTCAGAACATACCTTACAATCATCGCAGCCATACATTGAGTAGTTCCTTTCACAATCGTACCGACGTAAAATGGAAGAGTAATTTTCATAATCTTCTTGGACTCCTTGATCCTTTACTAGAAGATCCTGCAAACAGGATAAGCATCCTTCTCTGTCCATGGATAGGCAATCCGAATTGTTATTCCCAACGTGTACTAAATTCATGCGAGTCCTCCACGCGCAAGTATCAAGACTAAATTCCAGGTCGCTTTTCGTCCGACACTCTACGGAAAGGTTACAAATTTTCTCCGCGTCGGTCCTGTTCCTCAGCGTGTAACACGACTGCGTTTCCTCCGGACAGTGTGGTCCCGTCAGCGAGCATAACGTAGTGACCGGTGAACGTGGAGGTCTGTGGTACTGTTTTGTATTGGTTGTGATGTTGGTCGCTAGCACCAGGAAGTTCTCCCTGCTAACGTTTGTGAGTAACGACAAGAGTATATAAAAAAGCAGGGAGGCAAGGGAAATTCGCCAGTGCTGTAAAATCTCTCGCAGTGCTTTGAACAGCTTCTCCACGATCGTAAAACCCCCATCATTAAACCTCAAAGTCATATTTCAGACATGTAGGCGGTATGACGTAACAATGCTTCTTACTTGGCTGTGTCTGCTTCACCGCTCTTGCTGGTTGACGGGAACCAGTGGCAAGCTCTGGTGTCGAAGAAAAAGGGGCAAGGAAACAACAGGAGGATCAGCTAGACGGCTACCGGCTATGCCTCTCCAAGACACAGTCTCAGATTGCGTGGTAGCAACAAAAAATGGCGCCTCTCTTATATCCAAAACTCCAGTGCGTAGGGATCCCATGTAGTTGAATCTGCGCGCACTATGATGTACAACACACAGACTGGATCCACACAACATATCTATTTACGCGAAATCCCCGCGATCTCTTGCCGCTAAGAAAGGGTCAAAATACCACATGAATGCTTCGGACGGTGCTCCTAGTACATCCACCGGTTGTTCGTGCGTATTATTCCAACAAAATCCTCCGGAAAATGTGATTCTCGACGCCGTGAACATGATGTGAAGTTGCAGGGTGTTGGATAGCAAGGCTACACGGCCGCCATATTGGTACATATCAGACATACCAAATGCCACGCGCATGCGCCAGGAGAAATTAATTGACGACTTCGAGCTGCGTGCATTGATGATGTAGCATGGCTTGCATTCGCTGCAGGCAGGCAGCAGGCCATTGCAGAAAGAGAAAAATAATCAACCAAGATATCGTGGGGAGAAGGAAAGGGCGCCAGTTTCTGTGACTAAAATAGAGCCACACTTCTTCAATACACTACTTGTTGTTTGGAAAAATAGTCCCTATACAGTTCGCGACCAGGGTTCGCGACATCGCGTTGTTTTACACGCGAACCTTTGGGGCGCACTTTGCTATCTACTGAAGACGAAACCACTTTTTGGTAACATCAGATTTTGATGAGCTGGGTGTGTCCCCTTATTAGCTTTTTATTGAATGGCGAAGTGCGCTTGACTAAAATTGACTTTTACTTAGTCTTGGTTTAATTTGACCGTTCCTTGATGAAAAAGTGGGGAAACCCGGGCCGCGGGTAACTACAGTCGAACAACATGGTCCTTGCAAGGGCGGATCCAGGGGTCGCGCCATGGGCCCCCAAAAAAAAAAAAAACCAATTTTTTTTTTTTGACATCGCAATAAAGGCAGGCAATGAGGACACCACCATCAGCATCTAGAATCCAAATTTTTCGGGGGGGGAAGGGCCCCCCCCCCCCCCCGCCGTAATTTTTGAAAAAAATTGTGTTCTGGATCCGCCCTTGGGTCCTTGGGAGTTTACGAACTTTACCTTGTTATAAAAGGTACCTTGTGTTAACGGTAATGAAAAACAAAGGAAAACAAAAAAACACACAAATATTTGGGATCTAAAAATGTGCTTGTTATAATCGTGCTTGTTATAAGGATCTTGTATTAACATTGATCTTCAGGGTTCGACTGTACAGGGTGGGTAAAAAAAAAAAAATTGGAGAATTGCGCCACTTTTCAATTGTGGTTTTTGTGGTGTCGTTTGTCACAGATTGAAAGGCTATGGTTGCCAAAAGAGATTTCACCATGAAAAGTGGCGCAATTCTCTAAATAGACCCTTTCGTAAAATTGGTCACTGATGAGTCAGACGAGAATGTAAGGACTTGATCAGGGTGTCATTTTAAAGAGGAGATGCAACCCTAACAGAGGATATCTCCCTTTGATTCACTACATATGCCCTACTTCCTTTCCAATTAGCAATAATATCTCGGTTTCGGGTTTTTTTTAATCCAGTCCACCCGGTATAGGCCTACTCCGCGTAAGTTATAACAATGGAGTTATTTTACAACTGCAAAGAAGGTCAGGCACTAATTTGTTCACGAAGTCTGATTAAGTCTAATTAAGCAGTTTGCAGCACTTTTTTTCATAAGTCTAATTATATTAGACTTCACTTTCACGCAAACAACTACCCACCGATCCATCAAAGTATTGGGTCATGCGTCGCCTTGAAATCCGTAGTTTTGACTAGTTAAGGCTCTGAAGAAAATACTGATGAAGAATTGCCGTATAGTTTAAAACTTTAAAACCGTAATGGCTCCGGACTCGGGGAGATAGATCTCTAATATACTTCATCCCCTATGAATGAGCCTCATCAGTTTTGGTACAATCATCATCGCAGTACAGGATGGTAGATATGCGAATACACAGTACCTTGTTTAATAAAGTACGCGGCACCCAAACAATTTCTCGGACCCCCCCCCCCTTTTTATTTGCCTACCCAAACCACAAACATTCCCGTTTTTCCTTTAAATAGGCCTATACCCCGTCAAAATAACGCCAAAGGTAAATAAGACGTAAAACAAAAAAATCAAAGAATTAAAAATAACCGCGCGTAGTTCTCCGTCAGGTTTCCCGGTAAACCTGTCACGAAAAGTGAAAGGTTGTTGTGTACGTCAGACTCCACTCTAGCACCCATGTAAGTGGGTATGAGCTAAACCCTGGGTGTACCGAGCTTGAGCGGCTCTCTCGAGGGCCGGGTAGCTGGCACGATGCGGTGGAGACGGGACCGTCGGACTCACTAACGAGTTGACGGTAGTCCCCGGCATGCTAAATGTCACGCTAGGTACTTCACACAGTGCGAAGGGGATAGAGCCTTTACTTTAACCAAAAAACACACACATATATCGCATCGGGGAGGTTACACACTCGAGCCATTGGGCAATGTGAGGATTATTATTAATAATCATCTGGTGTATGTACTTATGATTGATGTATCACTCAAGATCAAAACAAGATTTTTGAGTGGGATAAATTCATCACAGTGGTATCCAATTTCCAAATTGTTTGTAGCGAGCATTTTTTTTTTTAGCTCTGGGTATACTTATTGTGTTAACTTTTAAGAAGTCAATTTTAAGTAAAATTTTGAAATGCATAATTATGGTAAGCTTGATATTTTATATCTACGATAATTTGGCATTGGTTTATGAGACTTGGAGCTTGAGTTAAAGTGAAAATGGGTTTTTTTTGCGTTATGCACAGCTGCTAGGGGATACAACAAATATCTCTGATGACGATTTCAACTCGGCCATTTAAAAGGTCAAGACGATTAAACCTGCAATAAAGTCACCTGCAATTTGCCACAAACTCTCTCCAAATATCAAGGTTTAGAAATACACTAATGATTTAAACAGAAACTATTTGAAACATTAGATGATGCCATATTTTTTAAAATAGGCTGTAACACATGATCTTGTACTTTTCTAGTAAGAGGCACTTTATTTTGTTCTTTTTCTGGAAAGAATGCAAACTACACTTTTTCAATAAATCTGTTATTCATTTTATTCAACCGTTTAATAATCAAATGATAAAGTAAAAACATTTTGAGAAAATTAAAAGCTTTGCCAAACAACGGAAAGAACTGTATTTGGATTTCCTTGAAACATTAACAAATGGTTGCAGAACATAATTTTCAAATTGCAATGATTTTCAAACGGCAAATCTGAAATAGACACTGAAATGGGAAAATAAAAAAAATAAAAATATTACATTGCATATATACTGGGTCTTTCACAAGTTGTCAATTTATACGAGACTGGTAGACGAGGCTGCCTGCAATTCGGTCAATACAGGGCGAGTCAAAAAAAAATGAAAAAACCCAAATGTCGGGACTTTTATTTTATTGAAGTTCTGCATGTAGCACTTTCAAAATCTAGGATATATGAAAGCCCAATTCATAAGCTTTCTTTTAGTACAAGAATCATTCAAATCACTCATGTACTTTTCAAGTTACGGAATTTCAAACACAACCACCGTTTAAAAGTTCTGTCCAGGATCACACAAAAGGTGTGTGTTTTTTCAGCAAACAGAAAAAAAATCACACACATCCCTATGTGATTTGTTTTCGTTTTGCTACCTTAGTAAAGGTAGCATGATTTCCATTCGCTGAATTTTGAGGATAAATATAAAGAAAAGTCCAAGAAAGAAAAGTCTTGAGTCTTGATTTGTCGATGCATTTCTGAAGTAGCGTCAACTCGCTGGCATCAGATACCAAAGTCTTAACGAGTTTTCCTCCTCCAGTTCCTCCAACATGGCTGTCTCCTCCTCATCGCTGTCCCCTGTTGCCATGGGAACAGGAAACTTGCGTTGACCAGACGCTGTCGCCATGATAGGCATAGTTGGATTTAAGCTGCGAAAAGGCGACAAGATTTATTCATTGCTTTTGATAAAATTCCGCAGTAAAAAAAATATAAAAATGCGCTTCTCTTTCATCTCAGCCAAATGATTTGGAAATCATTTAAACAAATGAGTTACGACACACTAAATGTTTAGACACAAAAATTTGAAATACATTTCCAAAATGACAACCTCACAATCTGGTAATCGTCAATAGTTTTTCAAACGAGAATTACATTTATTACTGAACAGTGATGTAACTATTGGGGGGGAGGCAAGGAGGCATGTGCCCCTAAACAGATATCCGTGCCACCACGGGTGCCCCCCCCCCCCTCATTTTAAATCCTGAATTGAACTAAAATCTATATCACTGTCCTTCAGTGCCTCCTCGAAAAATGTATGCAACCCAGGTGCCCCCCCCCCAAGGTTAACCATAGTTATGCCATGGTTACAGAAAGCTT
Source organism: Patiria pectinifera (assembly GCA_029964075.1). Lineage (NCBI taxonomy): Eukaryota > Metazoa > Echinodermata > Asteroidea > Valvatida > Asterinidae > Patiria > Patiria pectinifera. The sequence continues at coordinate 13,056,382 of CM057144.1, read as the reverse complement.
TTAATGAACACTCACCTGACTCCATTGACGGCATCACTATGTGCTTTGAAGCGTAGTGTGGGGTCAATAATACTCTCATTTGACCCCTGGGTCACCGGCGGTTGTGTCGTGTCCCATACACTGACCGTTCCATCCTGGTTGCCGGACACAAGGTGCTGACCAGTGCTGAAAGCAAAAAGAAAGCCACAGGACAACAGTACTAGTGAGCAGGAGGTCGTGGGTTCGAGTCCCAACCAAGCAATTTCATGGGCTTCTTTGGGTCATTTTTTTCAAACCTCGCCTTTTTTTGGTCTTTCTCATTGTGTCAGAGGCCCTGAAAAAAATTGAGCTAAGGCTCAAGACAAGTAGTAAAAAAAAAATTAAGTCTGTCACGAACCAATGAGGCCCATGAGGCCGGTGTTTATCTCCGGTTTCCTTGGCATGAAACAACTGAGAATATTTCTATTACCCCTGGACGAGATGCTAGTCCATCGCAGGTTACTCCCCAGCTAATGCCGGTACCCATACTCCTGGGTGGAGAGAGGCAAGTAGGGACGAAGTGGCTTGCCCAAGGACACAACAAATGACCAGCAGCTGGAATTCGAAACCTTGACCTCTGATCACGAGTTACAAACCCTAACCACTAGGCCACACTCCCCCTTCAAGACAAGTAGGCTGTATCTAAATTGGGTATTTAGCGGCTGAGGCTTCAGTTTTTGCTACAGACCCACTGCTTTAGACATGGCCATACAAACCGGAGCCCCTCTTGCAGTTTTGGACCAAAACGTAGACCGTTGTTTTTGATGTTTATTGCCTATCTATCAAAACTACTCTCCTACTACTCTCACTCACCTATCCAAGTCGAAGTACATCCTCTGGTTAGTGGTAACATCTCGGATTAAGCTGAAGAGAACCCTGCCCGGATTGCGCATATCCCAGCAAACGATCTCAGGGTCCTTGGACACAAACCAAAAAAAACCCCACAAATTTATCACAAGACAATACACTTTTTCATTGTACGACATTGTATTGCATTGCATGACATTGTATTTTACATATTACCGACATACAGATCCTTTGATTGGCGGAACTCGCATCACGTGACATTTATTATTGCTCCCATTCACGCCGGGGCTCAAAAAGTCCCATTCGCCCATGGTGAAATGGGATTTACTATTCAAAAGTTAGGATCATCCTTGTTCTATGGCGCGGCATTTGTGTGCAAATGCATGCTGGTGTATGCATTCAGCTTTGCGCGTAGCGTGTATTGTTCTAAAGAGCCAGCGCTACAGAGTTGGTTTCAAACATTTTCGTGAAGGGGAGGTTTGGGAGAGAGAAATCTATTTTCCACTAATTTTGTACTGAAATAAAAGTTCAAATAATAACAAATGACAATGATCTATATGTCAGTTATATAAAACAAATATTGAGTGGCTTTAAATTGTGAAATGGGAGGAATATTATCGCTTGGTAAAATCTGGACTTTTCCAGTTCATTTGGCTTCGCCTCATGAAATGGAAAAGTCCAGATTTTACCTTGCGATAATATTCCTCCATTTCACTCTGAGCTACTCAATATTTGTATAACATTACATGACAATGTATTACATTGTATGACATTGTATTACATTGTATTACTTTTGTATTACATTGTATCTGTGTATGGTACTCTTATACAGCTATCCTTTGTCCTAAGGTCTCCAAAGGTTTACCTTTCTGCCTCCGCTGTACAACCTGTTACCATCAGGGGAGAACGTGAGATGTGTAACTCCTCCCACCTGGCCCTGCACCATGCATACCATGGATCCGCTGGGCTCTGTGTATAGACCAACTGAAATAGAGACCAGTATAAATGTCATCAGTATGTGGCCCTGTACCGTGGATAGCATAGAACTGACTGAAATTGTCAATATTTTCAGTCACATCATGATTTCACTTACATAGGCCTACACGTTTACTCACCAAAGCAAAATAGAAATCGTAAAACAAAAATATTTATTGGTTTGTAAAATAAATAATTTAACTTTATATTAATAATTTAACTTTATATTAATAATTTAACTTTATAGACCAAGAAGAAAGTGGAGGGCGAAAGACAATGATTACACGATTCAAGGAACACAATGAAGAGAGATTAAACTTACTTGATTTGGAGTAAGATCCAGCAGCATAGAGTCCTTCTGAATTAACCGCGAAACAAGAGATTATCCCTGATTGACCAGATTTTTTATCTACCAAAAAAGAAGAAAATATGAAATATTATTAAATCTTGACCAAAAAAAAACACTCTCAGGGATAATTGAATGATAGTTCATTTTATACAACACCTGAATAAATCCCAGTCATCTGATTGATGGATCGTTGATCACATGTCATTGAATTATTCGTACCAACGCACGGCGCGCGCATGGCGCGCAGCGCACAGTGCAATGGAAGTTCTCTTGCACGGTGAATAAAAACTTCCATTGCATGGTGTCACTGCAGCTGGTAGTGGCGCTGATTTAAATCGAGCTAAATTGAATATGATTGTTCTCAACCTGTTGAACAGTTTGTAATATTAATATAAATATGATAAACTTGTTGAACTTTTAAACAGTTTTTAACCTGAATAAATTGGCTATTAACAGTCAACCAATCAGATGACAAGGATTTATTCAGGTGTTATATAAAACAAATAATGAATGTTTCACGTTCGTGCAATGGAAAGAAGAATTTCATTCGGTGACAGATGAAATGTTCCATTCCACTCGGCGAACATTTCATCTGTCACCTCATGAAATTATTCTTACCATTGCACTCACAAACATTCATTACTTGTATACTACTGAACCAGAGGGGCTAGCCTATTGTCCACTATAGGACTAACTGACTGAGTCACTGACTGGATGACTCCCCGACCAACTGACTCCCCGAGTCACTGACTAGATGACTGACTGACTGACAGTGCTGTAGTACTCGTACTCGGTACTCGTACTCGAGTACTACTCGAGTACTTTTTGAGTACTCGTACTCGTACTCCTACTCGAAATGACGGTACTCGTACTCGGGCAGCAAAGTACTTGTACTCGACATGTCGAAATCGTACTCAATCATTAAAGTACTCGAACTCAAATAGCAGTACTCGGGGGAAAAAATGCTATAGCTTCACTTACCATGGCCTTATTTTATCGATACTTTCAGTTTGAAATGGTTGATTGGCTCGTTGAGAAATCGAGATTTCCAGATTTTCTTCTGTGCAAGTCCGGACAAACACATTTAACAGCTAGTCGTGAGTGGGTCTGTATATCGGTCTGACTGGGCCAATTACGCACAATGAACCATTTGCCATTATGGCCATATTCGGAAATGCGAATACTCGTACTCAGAAGTACGAGGTACTCGTACTTGTACTCGGAAGTACAAGGTACTCACACTCGTACTCGGAAGTACAAGTACTCGTACTCAGAAGTACAAGGTACTCGTACTCAGAAGTACAAGGTACTCATACTCGTACTCGGAAGTACAAGTACTCGTACTCAGAAGTACAAGGTACTCGTACTCGTACTCGGAAGTACAAGGTACTCGTACTCGTACTCGGAAGTACAAGTACACGTACTCAGAAGTACAAGGTACTCGTACTCAGAAGTACAAGGTACTCATACTCGTACTCGGAAGTACAAGTACTCGTACTCAGAAGTACAAGGTACTCGTACTCGGAAGTACAAGTACTCGTACTCGGAGACCCGTTCTTGTACTCGGAGGTACAAGTACTCGTACTCGGCAACGTAAGTACTCGGGGCAGTACTCGGTACTCAGAAAAAAGTACTCAACTACAACACTGCTGACTGAGTCACTGACTGAATGAATGAGTCACCAACTGATTGGCTGACTGAGTCACCGAGTATCAACTGAGACTTTTAGAGTCCAGTTCATATATGAAACCCTATTGCTGTTAAACTCTGGTAGACCTGCACAATCTGGTGCAGTACTCTAGATCTCATTTACCTTTTGTCGGTCTGTCTTGGCAAGTGTTCCCTGGTCTCTCCGTGTCAAACACTCGGATCATTTTATTGAAGCCGCAGTAAAGTTTGCTACCATCGGCCGAGAAAGCCAAGGAGTGCGCTGTGGCCAGCTCGTCCTGAAAGAAAGCAAGACTCATGCGACTCGTTTCTCTAAATCATAGGGCCTGATTTTCAGCTATTTTCTTTACGTGAGATTGAATGACCGACTATCTAAGTGAAAGAGATCCAGGCCAAAATAATCAAAGAAATAATAGAAGAAACATGCTTTATCAATAAGCCAGTTCGGTTTTTCAACTGCGCATGCGCACAAAGGTGTCGGTCACGGGTCATTCGGGATAATCGAACGCTCATCGTAGGCGCATGGATGCGGAAGGAGACGGGCGCACAACGCTCGCGTGTTCATTACAAGCAGAATGGGCGACCGCGTAACATCGCGTAACATCGCGTATCATCACGTCAGCAATTTTATCCCGAATGACCTTTGACATGGACTACTTCATCGAGATACCGAATTGGCTTATTCAGCCGACATATTCAGCCTACTGGGTCTGAACAATGTTTTTTAACATTTGTGCAGTCTGACGAGAGGGGAAATGAATAGTTTTGAAAAACATTGGAAGACATCTACAGGGTGGTTAAAAAAAAAGGACACCCACATTTGACAGCAATTTTCACTTATTTAAAAAAAAATATTTTTAACTGTCGATTAGTAGCTATTAAAGTACTGGCCTTTAAGCAAATGTGACAAAAAAATCGTTTCATTTGCACATTTTGTCGTTGAGCTATGCTAATTTGAACACTTCATGTGCAAAACCTGTTTGTCCATGGAGGTATACATTCCCTTCGCTTGACTGAGCTCAGCTTTCGGAGCTTTATTTGAAAGGGCATGACATTTGATTATGTTATGTAATGTTATGCAACAATGAACTTAAGCCGACAGCTCATTGAGTAGATGATCTTAACACTCACATGAATAATTGGACGGCTTCAAAAAAAGTTACCCGGGCAAAATATATTTTGGTGGGAAGGTTTTTTAATCTTTATGAACTACGAAAACATCAAATTTACATGGAATAGCCCGTGGACAAGACTGATTTTGGTGACTTGTATTCAAATTAGCATAATATCACTATTTTTGCGACTTTTACTAGGCTTTTTTTCACCATGCATAGTTAAAGGCCTATACTTTACTACTATGTGAAAAAATATTTACAATAAGTTCATTAAGTAGGTAAAAATTGCTGTCAAAAGTGGGTGTCCTTTTTTTTTAACCACCCTGTATAAGACAGATATAGTACAGGACAGACAGAGTACAGGAAGGCGGATGCATACCAGGTGGTTGTGAGGTTTGAATGTGCATCGGAGCTCACCGGTGAACGCATCCCATAAATGGATTGGATGATCTCGACAGGTACTTGCAAAACTGAAACATCAAGACAAACAAATGTGACGTAGGGCTGTAGTCAAGTCCAATTGAAGTATGATTTTGAAAACCACAGGAGGACAAAAAAAGCAGGTCATTTTCAAAGATGTGTCAAATCACACATTTTTGGAAATTTCCATTAGTAGTTTGTTTGTAATTGGGCAAATCTGTGAATGGGTGTACCCAAGCATTCAAACGACGCACACGCGGTTGTTATTATTCGTCGGTTCAGTGCGTGACATCACTGACATCGGCTGAGTGAGAACGTAATGTGTTTGGATGCTGATTTTGGGCGCAATTGAAATTATGAACTGGCAACTTATGAATTGAAATCGAGATCCTAGAATATTGTTTTCTCGGAATAAACACAGCATTCACTGAGCTGAAGCTTCATCAGGTTAGTTGTTAAGCACCCGTCTTTAGATTTTGAGCACTTTTGTTGCTTCAAAGGAAAACAATGCACAGATGACAAAATAATTACCTAAAGAGCCATGTTTAATCAGAGGTTAACCCTGTGAATATTCAGTATCTACCCATGACCTACCAGCATGTCTCTGGTTGGTCAGACCTCATTGGAGGAAACCATGCATAATCATAGATGAGTTCACCCTCATGAATATTCAGCACGGATGTCATCGCCGGGATTGGTTCATCTTGCCAGTGGGAGGAGTAAACTTCTTGAGGGAGATTAAAGAGACGCAGTCGACTGTCGTCGCTGTTGGTCAACACACACAATCCATCTGGAGACCTGAAGAAAAATGACCAAGAAACACAGAATAAATACAATACACCATTTGCAAGTGACCTATACCCTTTGGGATTTAAATTTGAAAAACATCTGGTACACTGACTTGCTCAGAATGCTTGGCACATTTTAACTTTGAATTCTCCAGACCAAAGACACTGTTGCTAATCACATGAATTGGGGCAAGCTCTTGCATAGTTACGTAAGAGACGCTCAGCACCAATACATTGCTCACAATGGGTGAGAATGGCACAAAGACACCAGACCATGCCGGAGCTGGGGGTTGCTAGCATAAGGCTTGCCCCGAATCACGTGATATAGTAACAATCTCTTTGGTCGGGAGAATGCAAAGTTAAAACGTGCAAAGCATTGGATTAAGTCAACGTTCCAGATTTTATTCAAATTTAACTCGCAAAATGCTTATTTCACTGACACATTCCAGGAAGACCACAATTTTGAATGCAGAAAAATTTTGTACAAGTGCTGCATTTGAATCCATCACAACAAAGAAATGCTTTTGTCACAGCTCATTTGAATAGGTCATGTGACCCGACTTTAGACTTGATGACTTGTGTGCTTGTGCGGACTTCTGAGGACTTAGGATTAATGCTGTGCAAACCCGACCCAAAACCGACCTGACCTGAAACCGACTTTGGGTCGGGTCAAGTCAGTTTTTCCATGATTTCAGTCGGGTCGGGGCAGTTCGATTCTGCGTTTGCTATTTTTGGGTCGGGTCTGTTAAGTTAAGCTATTTTGTGAAAAACCTGAAATAAACCCCCCACAAAACCGAAACAGTTCGGAAATTCATGTGGTGCAATACTATTGCAGAGTTACTGTGCCCGGTACGACCAATGTCAACCCAAGGTGCGAATGTGTTTGCGGTGTGCTATCACGCAAAGTGTATAATGTGTAGGCCCACCAATAAATGTTGTGAGTCTTAACCATACCGTACGGTATGATTCTTTACTGAGAGACGACGATTTTCACGTGACAAGGGTAAGTTCAGGCACAAAACGCGAACACATTTGCCCAAGCCAGATATTCGGTGTTTTTTTTCGAGTCGGTTCGGTTTGGTTTTTCCTTAAATTTTGTTGGGTCGGGTCGGGTCGGGTCGGGTCGGGTCGGGTTGGATTTGGGGAGTTCAGATCGGTTTCGGTTCGGATTCGGTTTGTTTGTTTCGGGTTGGATTGGCCTGGTCTACCCGATCCGATGCACAACATTACTTTAGGATAGACTCGACTTCAACATTTGCCAAGATGAACCTACCATTTGCAGCCTTTCAGGAAGTTTTCTGGAGTGTGTTGGAAATCCTGCCACGCTCCTGTGAGTTGATACGGGACTTGCCGATAATCGGGAATGAAGGAGGAATATCTAGCGAAGGATAAATAAACAGATTATTTCAACATTTAGTCGAATTGTCCTTTTTTGTTTTCTTACAAAAGGACGGTCATCTCCTCAAAAGCATTTTTGTTTTATACAAGTCACAGTGTACTTACGCTTCATCAGTAGCAACTGTCTGTTCAGGAAATTCATCGGCTATTGTTTTCCCCGTTTCGTTCTCATTCTGCTTCATCTCATCCTCCTCTAACCTTGTTTCCATGGCAACACATTTACTCTCCATCTCCAAAGTCCGACTCGTGTCTGCATGTTCTTCTGATCCATACTTCTGATCTGGTATCTCGACTCCTCCTCCTTGATTGTGTGTGGGAGAAATCTGCTCCTTCATGCAGCCGACTGTCTCCTCTTGTTCTACGTTACTTTCATCGTCTCTGTGACCTTTGACCTCTGGTACATCCTTGGCAACTGTCTCCACGTTAATCTGCTTGGATGTGTCACTGGCTTCGATAGAGGAATCATGGATTTCTTCCGAGTGAGTTGTTGTGCCAAGAATGCTGGGACTTTCGCTTGTTTCCAAGGCAGTCATCATCTCGACACCTGATTCATTTCTGGCTCCACTCGCATCAGTGGTTGCCATGGTTACTTCTGGATGCTTCAAAGATAATCATCCCTCATGAAAAGTCTATGGAGAAGTCTATGGAGAGTCGAGTGCATTTTCAAAGCATTTCTAACAAAATTAGACATATTTTCACACAGTCCCAGATTCTTTAGGCCTATGTCTTTTCAACAAAAATGACAACAGTTCAACATTTTTGCAATGACTGACCTTCATTTATGACGAAAAAAAGTGGCGTCAGGATGTAACATTCTTTCCCAATGTTTATGCACGGAGCCATAAAACACATAGTTTATGTCACTGTTTTTGTTATGATTCCCCCTCCCATTTGCCTCCCATAAATAATTGTTGAACAAGAAAACATGGACAACAAAAAATTGTCGTCTGCACGTCATTTTTGACTCATCTACCACGTAACCTAGACATGGCATGCTGGCACCATGCCGAAATTCCAAACTTACCAAGCCTTCCTTTTTTAAAATACGACAAATTCGGCAGTGAAAAAAAAAGAATGAAAGTTTTAAGAAAGATGTTTTTACTTTTCAACTTCGCTGGTTCAGTGCCAGTGGTTGTTCACGACTGTTTTTATTTTTTCGGAAAGATGCAAGCACTTGAGGGCGCACTTTCAAAATTACAGACCGCTTGCTTGCCGGTTGGGTGGGCGTGTTTCCCTCTCTCGAGGCCAATCCGTGTAAATGTTAAGATTTAAAAAATGGAAAAGATAAAACGAAGTTAAATTTTAAGCCTGCAATCATTTTACCAGTCATTTTCTGTTTCTGGTGGTTGTTGTTGTTCATGTTTTTTTTTTTGGGGGGGGGGGTGTTTTGGAGATGGGCCGGGTTACGATTCTAACCTTATTTTAGTCATCTTGGTCAAAAACTTTTGGGTTGGGAACAAAGGGAGGGGCTGAGTTGTAATGACTCGAGTCCATGACTTCACAATTTTTGGTGACTCGACTTGATTGAGTCCCTATGGGAAAATGACTCGACTCGACTCGAGTCACTGCGAGCAAATGACTCGACTCGACTTGAGTCCCTCATCAGATGACTCGACTTGACTCGAGCGCGCGAAGGCCAATAAGACTTGAGTCCCAAACTAAAAGCAAAACTTTGCAAAATGTATTTGCAATGACTTACGGTGCAAAATGTATGTCCATGTCACTTTGCGAATCCAGTACGCACTACAGCCGCTTGTCAAGTACAAACATACAACGTGTCACAGACTCCCACCTCATGGTTCTAGAACGCACAACACACTGTCCAGGAACCGGACTTTAAACACATTTTCCAATTCGTTGTTTCATCATTGGCTTTGGGCGATTTCTTATAAAGCTCTTGGATTCGAACGCCGGGTAAATGTATGCCCTATTTTTATAAGTTTTGGTATACAGTGTTAAAATATACTCGTGACTCCAATTGACTTGAGCTATTTATTTGACTCAACTCGACTCGACCTTATTCTTGACCTAATGACTCGACTCGACTCGAGTCACTTCTTTAAAATGACTCGATTCGACTTGAGTCACAAAAATCAGTGACGCGTTACAACTCTGGGGAGGGGTCACTCAGGATTGTGCGAAATCATAAACTCTGCCGAAACGTATGCATGGAGTTGTCAGTATAGGAAAGATTTTATTCACACAATGACTTTTAGAATCAGTCTGGCAGTATACGGTTGCTATGGTTATTTTCTCAGCTGGTTGGAAGATCTACAGTAATGTCAAAAAACACTCCATTAATAAAACACAATTAATTAATAGGTAATAAATATATTATGATTAAAAACATGACCAGAAAGCTTTGGTTAGTCAATAAATAGGATATACAAGTATATAAAATTCTGTTAAAAAGGGATTGATAAAAAATATTGCAAGTTGCAAAAAACGTCTCTCCTTCTTTCTTTTTCTTTTGTCTGTATTTGTGGTTTTTGTGTTCCTATGTCATTTTGCTTGGGACAAAAGTTTTAGGAATCATCTAGCTTAAACTCTTTCGACTTTTATGAAAATACAAGTCAAAATATTCTAATCTCTGGGTTTTAAAAACATGGGATCGTAGAAAAAGTTTTCATTATACATGTAGATGTTATAAATATATATATCTAAAATATATAAGTCGCATGACAGGTTTGTTAAAATTCCACGAATAATTGAATAGTATTGCTCCCTTATTAATTTGTACTTAAAAAGCGTTATGTTTTCTCATTTTTGTTATTTCAAAATCATAAATCAATTCATATACAGATACAAACTTTTGAAAAGGGTTGGCTTGGAAACCAAATGTTAGTCTAAAAATATCTACTGCTGCTAGAAATGCAAGAGAATTATTTTCATCTTTTTGGGCTTGCTGCATTTTGAGGTAATAAAATTAGATCAACACGTTGATCTCTTTCATGTTGTTAAAGCTAATACATGTATACAACATTTGCTTTTGCTGTAATTTTCAGAAATGGATGGATTTGGGGGTTAAGAGTTTCATAGCAAATATTGTTACAATAATCTGTTTAAAGGTTTGTGTTCATAGATGCTGGAAAAACCAAGAAAAAACTGTTGTTCTTGTAGTCTGGCTCCCTGACCCTAATTCAGATGAAACGGAGCAATTTATAGACGTCTGGGGATTGTCAAGTCAGGGAACCAGCCTAGCTGGCTGGCACCCGTTCACGGATGTGTAACTGAATGCAAACAAAATGTGGACAACTGAATTTGATAAATTGGTGGCAGTATTTCAAAAAAGTTTGTTTTTTTCCAATGATGGTCGGCTGACCATCATTGGAAATTGTTACAAAAATTCCACTTTTCTTGAAAATGACAGCACTCCAGGTGCCATGATTTCACAGCATGCTTAAGACTATTACCACTTACAGTCAAGTAAGGTATTTCATAATAATTTGCTAGTTTTTGTTTGTTGATGTTTGCAGATGTTGTATACTACCTTCAATCTCTTTCAGGTTGTTGGTAGAGTTTTCGATGTGGTGCTAAAAAAAACCTTCCAAATCAAACCAAAAATATCTACGAAAAATCTAATAGATTAGAAAAAAAAAATTCTCAAAGACCAATGAATGTAAACTTTGACAATGGAAATTAAATTTCTAGAAAAAATTACAAATTAGACATTGACAAACCGGCTCATTTGGCAGAGCTCAATACAAACGTCCTGACGTCCAGTTACACTTTGGTTAATTTTTTTTTAGACAAAAATTGAAACATTGGGAATAAATAATGGTCAATGATTGAAAGACTTTATCCTAATAACAAGTATACAATGTATAACTAAATCAACACACACCCTCCCAGTTCTTTAAAAAAAAACACAAGAAGGTTCTGGATTTTGCAGGATTTTGGAAGGAAGAACGCATATGTGATATAAAATATCAGGGCTGTAGCTAGTCCGAAAATTCAGGTCAGTCTTTTCAAACCGTTGGACCATGGTCGTGTCTTTGGCCTCAAATTGATATCACTTGACTTCCCTTTCAGGAGCAAAATGTTGAAGAAAAGACTTCCTTAAAAATTGAATTGAGACTTCAAACTTGGCTGGTGACCTACTGAGGACCTTGTCTTTGCTTCATGAAAACAATTGGAGAATTTTGGCAGTCGCAGAGTGAGTAAAGTTGGCTTGATTTCGATTTGCCTGTTTTTCAGCACTCGAGGTCCCTGTCTGGGCCGTAGCCAGCCTGGTGGAAGGGGAGGGTCCGGCGTTTTTACTATGAAGTGGACCTTTTCGTGTCTAATAAACAGTTGATTACGCATGGAAATACACATTGACGAAAAACGCAAATGTCAATCATGGAAAAAATGTGGACCTGTGGCCATATTGGGGGGAAGGGGGGTGTCTGAATATGGTATTGGAAGTCTCCCGAAAGTAGTAGTACAGGTCTGAAGAATATTACACTCATTTTTGTTGGGGAGTGTGTGGCCTAGTGGTTAGGGTTCGTAACTCATGACCAGAGGGTCAGGGATTCGAATCCAGCTGATGTGCATATGTTGCGTCCTTGGGCAAGCCACTTCACCCCCACTTGCCCCTCTCCAACTAGGAGTATAAATGGGTACCGGCATTAGCTGGGGAGTAACCTGCGGTGGACTAGCATCCTGTCCAGGGGGAACAGAAATATTCTCAGTCGTTTCATGCTACTGAAACCGGAGATAAACCCGGCCTGATGAGCCACACTGGCTCGCCACAGACTTTACATACTTTACTTTTGTTGGTGGAAAAGTAAGAAAAGTTCAGACAGTTGAGGTAAACCCTTTTATCGGAATTGCTGCAGGGCTTGATATTCTAACAAGATGTTTATTGTCCTGCATTTTTCTTGCTCTTCATTTTTGTCACGGTTTGTTGGAGTTTCTTCAAGTTGTTCCGAGCGTTCCTCGACTCCGGATCCAACTCCAGGGCCGATGTGTAATGCTTCTTGGCTTTGCTGTACTTCCCCCAGCGATGATACAAAACACCCAGGTTGCCATGGTAATTGGCCATTTTGGGGTTCAGCTGAATGGCTTGGAGAAAGTTCTCCTCTGCTTCCTGTTTGGTAAAAAAAATCAACAAAAACTTAGTCATATTTGAAATAAATGTAAAAGAATAATTGATAACTTTTGGCTCGAAGACTTAAGGCCCCCCCAAAAAGTCTCCGGTTTCTGGTATGCGCGCGCGTTGCCGTAGCCATGCGCGTCGGCAAAATGAAAAAGGTTTTTTTCAATGAAAGATGATGTCTCAAAACCGCCAAACTCACTGGTTTGACTGGAATCCTGCTGCTGCACAATTTTAACGTGTTTTTAGATTGGGTTATGGTCGAGAATAAGCTTTATGTGGCCTCTCTGGACTCCCATATATTTGCACTAAGTTTAGTCGGGCACCATTTGCAGTCATCAGCCGACATTTGAAGCAAAAAAATCAGGTAAAAAAAAAAAAAAAAGCCGCGTCGCCGCACCACTTTTTGGGCAAGCTCCATACCAGAAACCGGAGACTTTTTTTTTTGGACCTAAATGACAAAAACTTCAATTGAAGCAAAAGATTTCAAAAATTCAGAAAATTCCAGAAACTGAAAAACCTAAAAAAAAAATTTAAAAAATAGTAAACATTCACCCAAAATTAGAATCACATTTGAAATAAATGTCAAGAATTATTGGTAACTTTTGGCTCGAAGACTAAAATTACAAAAACTTAAAAAAAGTTAAAGGCAAAAGATTTCAAAATCCAGAAAATTCCAGAAATGAAAAAGCTAAAACCTCAAAAACAAATTTCAAAAACAGCTGGAATTACAAGATTAACTGCAATAAATTTTCAAAAGCTAAATTAGATTGAATATTTTAACTTGAAAACTATTTGAAAATGAATGTTGAAGACAGTTTTGAACTCCTGAAATTGCTGAAGTTATTATCTGAAATGTTATGTATCTTTTTTTTTTAATACCTGATATCGTCCCTCTTTGCCAAGAACGTTTCCCAGACCAAAATAGATGGATGGTTCCTGTGGCACATGCTTCATAGCCTCCTTAGCAACCAAGATGGCCGTCTCATACTGACCTACAGGTGCCATGAATAGGGGAAAGAATAGAGCATAAATTTCTTGTCAGAATTTGAGGTTAAATGAAGGAAACTGCAAGAAAAACACCAAATTTGTGAGAATTTGTGCAAATTTACTGTATGTATGTTTTTTAAAACACAATTTTGGATTGCAAAAAATGAGGGTATGTAGTTTTTTTTAAAAATATGGACAGGGCAACATTTAACAGTTGCTGAAAGCATTTGACAACAGAAATAGAATTATTTGCGAGAAAACAGCTTCGACCTCCAACCAAATTGCACTTCATATCAGAAAAGAAACAGCAAAATTAAGATTACATGAAAAGTACAAGAAGATGTGAGATAGAATCAAAAGAAACAATTCAGGTAAGATGTACTGTCGCAAAAACAAGCAAAACCAGACAAAAAAATTTAGGACTTAAAAGGGTTAAAGAGGGGGCAGGGGTGGACCCCTCATGAATTGAGGGAAAATGATTTCGAGACACAAAATAGTGGAAACAAGCAGTAAGATCACTAAGATGACAACAAGACTTCATACATGTACAATGAGTTCCAACAATTTGCTGTGAAAAGTCTGATGAAACTTAACATGATAATCTTAACTATCACTTTTTGGTGCTAAATGAGCTATTGGAAAAAATAGTTCTAAATGGTATTGTTCTAAATTCATAAAGCACTTTATGAATATGCAAATGAAAAAAAAAGGAAAAAAAAGTGAACTCCAAAACGCTAAAGCTAAAATGCAAGAACCACCAAATCAAAAACCCCTGTATTTTGAGTTATTAGAGCATGTAAAAGTGGAAACGTAGAACACACTTTTTTTAGGTGATATAGAGAGCGTCTTCCAACTGGTCAGCAAGCTTATGACTGATCGGAAAAAAAATTAACCTTCGTTTTCGACAATCCGCTCTAGATATATTCTACTTAAAAAAACAATAACACAACAACCACAAAGAAAACCTGTGAACTTCAAACAGCAACTTTCAGCAGCAAATGAGAGCTTTTTGTTTGTTTGGTTTTGTTTGTTTGTTTGTTTGTTTGTTTTTTGAAGCAGTTGTGATGATTTTTTTTCCCTTGTTAGCTCTTACCGGCACGCTCATATAAGGTGGCAATGTTGGCCCAGGCGCTAACATGACCCGGCTGGAGCAACGTAGCGTTATACCACGCTTTCAAGGCGTCGTCACGGCGACCAGTGTCAACGTACTGCACATCAAGTACAAAGTGCTCATTTGCATATAGTGTGAAGGGCATTGTTAGAGATTGCGTTAGTCCCCAGAGGGAAATAATGGGTTAAAATTGGAATTAATAACGTCACAGAAGACACACAAGCTAGTTCACAAACCTTTAGAAAACGATACAATCATCTGAAAAAATTTGCAGTCGCTTTGGTCAAAAAAAAATGAAAATCTTTCTTTTATTATCAATTTGTGCTCAACTTCTTTTAGTCCAGAAGATTTTGCGCGAACTGGATGTCCAACATATTTTTGGATCAGAAAACTCTTGTTAAACATGTTTATAAAAAGGTAAACTCTCATTTTGTATTCTTCAATCAAATCATCTGAAGAATTGAAAGAGTCTTTAAAAAAAAATTCTCTTGAGCAACAAATAATTATTTCAACCATCTAAACATGGAGTTCAGCTCTACGAAATCTACCCATGCAAAAAAGCTCTACTCTCTAGAATTTCTATCTAAAGGCGGCCAGTTTTTGCTTTTCTAATTTAAGCATTCACATGCCAAATGTATCTACATGTAAATATACCAAGATGATTATGAAGCTTCGTGAACTCAGAAGATGATTAGGGAATAACAAGATAGAAAGTTAAGGAATAAGAATTCTTGAAAGAGGATGACTATCGGAGCACCATGTTAACCTTTGACCTTTAAAATTGACCTCTGGCACATCCAATCAGAAAAGAGTGCAGTTTTTTGAGGGAGGGAAAAGTCACTGTCCACTATACACCAAGCCTCACCCAGCGATTCAAAGTGGACCACCGCGTTACTCCAAGCCCGGGCGTGGTCACTTTGGAAGGAGGTTGCGTTGAGCCACGCCCCTAATGCCTCATTATCTCGGCGGAGTTCCAAGTACTAAAAGAAGCCAGCAAACAAAAAAAGACATGCAGCGGGGAGGTGGAGAATGGAAGGAAGAAATGATGTTTCCAAACATAATGTAGAGTGGCAACTAGCAAACCAAATCAACCAAATATTTCGTCTAAAATGACTCATTCCAAACTACCATCATTACTATAAAGTCGTGCAAACTACCCAAACCGGTTGTCCATCCTCTATCAATTAAAATTCATAAATACCTGAGACAGGTTACCCATTGGTCGAGAGCCCGTCCCGTGGGTGGGTTTAAACGTTTGATAAAACACCAACTGGCTGGTCTTACATGAAATTTGGACTCCTATGAGATCCGGTCCCTTTTTTTCCACTTTTATTATTGGTTGAATTAAATTAACGTTCACAATCTTCACTTTGGCGTGTGAAATACTACCGTTGAGTCCATATTTCACAGAGTGCTAAATTCACACTGCATGGCACAGCTGCATTCTGCGGCACATCGCACAGTATGAGCCACATCGCACAGTATGAGCCACGGGCGCCATATATACACTTTTATTATTGGTTGAACATTCACAATCTTCACTTAGGCATGTGCAATACTACCGTTGAGTCCATATTTCACTGAGTGCTAAATTCACACTGCACTGGCACAGCTGCGTTCTGCGCCACATCGCGCAGTATGGGCCACGGGCGCCATATAAGGAGATTTTTAGCACCACTCACGAGAGGTACGTACTGTACCATAATCATAGCTAGAGTGTGTTTTTTGTTTTTTTTTGAACAAAATCATTTAAAATTTATAATGTTTGACTTGCGGTGACTTTTTGACCAAAAGGTATTTATGAATGGGAATAAATATGTGCTTGGCCGGTATTAAACAAGCGCGTTTAACCAGTTCGCACTGGGAGCCATGTATACATGCAGATGTTTTGTGGTATTCGGAACGGATGACGGCTAACCACGCAGGGAGCGAGGCTGGAAATATCTGTCAGCAACCCATTTGCAGCGAGCGAGGCCGGAAATATGAGTGTGCTGCCCGAGGGTGATGGCTTCAACCCGCCAGGCTTGAGGTCAAGTGAAAAGTAACGCCTCGTTTCATTCTTATCAAAATGATCCCGGTGTGAACTGGTTAAAACCAGCTTGGGGCCTGGTCGCCGATAATGTCCAGGCCCCAAACGTACTTGTTTAAAACTGCCGGGCGTATATTTATTCCCTTAATAGCAATGTTCAAGCAGCCTACGAAAGGACAGAAAATATAAGAGACATTTCCCAAGAGACATTTCCAGAAAAAAAAGGTATGCACCCCAGAATTAATCAGTAAATTCTATTTTCTTCCATACACAGAGATTCTGCGAGAGTTTCAAATAGAAGGATAGTTTTTGCTACAATCAAGAACAGTTCTAAAGGAATCTAACATTTCCCGGCAACATGCTAGCAATACTATTATTGTCAACCACATGCACTGTCTATCATGCTAAACTACGCAAGACCATGCACTTCTGACAAAGGAAAAAATAAAAATGAAAATCAGTAAATATCTGAAAGATAAACAATTCCATTAACAAAACCTAATTTTGGACAAAATTCCCCAAACAACTACAGCTACAACATTTTGTTTCAAGTTTTTGTGGACTGTAACATTTAAAAAAACAATTTCCCGAGATTTAAGTGGAAATAAAAATGATTCAAGCATAAAACAAATGTCATGAGTTGAAACTCTGTGAAAACAAGAAAAGATCAGAACAATGAACATCGGCATGAAAAAGTCAACACTAAACTATCAATCAAATGAAGCATAAGTGAAAGAATTTTGTAAGTAAAAAGAATAAAATATCACTTCAAGAAATGTTCCAAAGCTATTGGATAACTCAGATGCGATAAAATGAAAGCCATACATTGGATCAACCTTCACCCCCCGTTCACTGCGAAAAAATCTGACAAGATCAATTTTTGGGGTAATTATTTTTCTTATATTCAAAATCCATGACAACTGCATTCCAATTCAACCCGTGCTGATCTACATGTTCATTACATTAGGGTGGCATGGGTGGCTAGTGCGTAAGGCGCTCGCCTCTAACCAATGTGGCCCAGGTTCGATTCCCGGCTAGGACCATCATGCGAGTAGAGTTGTTCATTGATCTCTCTCCCCTGCCACGAGAATTTTTTTTCAGGCTCTCTCTAGCTGTGCTCCGTGGTCAGACATGGGTCATATGGTTGGCTGCCTAAGGCGCCTTTACATGGCTTCAGCTCGATCACAATGCAGCCACGCCCTTTGTAATTCAGCTTCTCAGCTGTGAGTAAGGACGATTAGCCCCCCCCCAAATATAATTATATCTCCGTAATCCACACATTTCTGAATTCCCCGACTCTGTTTTTTTCTTCTTCACACATTTCCATCATATGAGCCTTTTAATGTTGGACGTATTTCATGAGTTCTGACAACAGGCCGCTAGAGTTTTTTTTTCTTACCATGTTACCCAGGTTGAAGTAACAGTCAGCGTATCTATGGCGAAGAGTCAGAGCCATCTTGTAACTCTGTTCTGCCTCCGTGTATTTCTTGTTCGCGGCTTGGACGATGCCCAGATTCATCCAGGCCGCTGCAAACTGAGGTCTGAGGAACGAAAGAAAAGCCACGGGTTTGCTTTCGCTGGACTTACTAGTAATTTGGCCAGATGAAACAAATCAACCAAAAAATGGCTACTTAAAGGAAGCATACAACATTTGCAAGCATCCCCCCTCAAAAAATCTACCAAATTATTATGACATGCCTTACGTGACTGTAAGTGAATAGCAGTCTCAAGCATCCTGTTAAATCATGGCACCTGGTGTGCTGTCCTTTTCAAGAAAAGTGGAATTTTTGTATCAATTTCCAATGATTGCCGACCATCGTTGGAAAAAACTGACTTTTTTTCAAATACTGGCCCCAATTTACCAAATTTAGTTTAGTCCACAGTTTACACGGTTACACATCTGTAAACGGGTGCAAATTAGCTAGCCTGGTTCCCTGACCTGACAATTCCCGACATCTATAAATTGCTCTGTTTGGTCTGAAGTAGGGTCAGGGAACCAGACTACAACAACAACAGTTATTTTATTGGTTTTCCAAGATCTATGAACACAAAACTTTTAACAGGTCAGTCTAACAATATACTCTATAAAAATACTAACCCCAAATCCATCTATTTCTGAAAATTACAGCAAACGCAAATATTGTATATTACCTTTAAATCAATTTACTTTAATGCTACTTCTATGGTAAAGTGACAAAAAACAAGGACTGGCTGAAGATTGAGTTAAGATCTTATCCGAATTACTTGGATATGGCTAGTGGTAGCACACATGTTTATGGAAAGCGAATTCAGCCGCTTCCATAGGAGCCTGTGTAATCGCAAGCCGCAGCCAGGTAATTCGGATGCAGCCGTAGTCGATTTACTTGATTTGTACAGCCTTGTAGAGCAACTCCTCCGCTTCAGTAAGATGTCCCTGGTCCTTGAGAAGGTTGGCAAGATTGTTCATGGCTTGATCGTAGACAGGATTCAAACTGTGACGTTAATTTAAAAGAAAACGGAGAACTTGACATGAGAAAGATTCAAGTAGGATCAAAACGGATGATAAAGACATGGCTGGCTGGTCTTAAACACTCTTCCAGTGTCACATGAAATTTGGACTCCCTTGAAATCCGGTGCCTTTTAACGTTTCATTGCTTGAACGTTCACATTCCTCACGTATGCATGCGCAATGTACTACAAGTGAATCAGTATTTCATGGTCCAAAATTCTAACTACACCAGCCCAGCTGCATTTAGCGCGACATCGCGCAGTACGTGCGACCATGGAGGTGGAATGACGTTTGGCTTTGCCTCGGTTAATTATCACCCATCCAGACTCACACTGGTTTTAAACAGAGTGTTATAATACCTCCCGAACACCCATTTATTCCCTTATTTAATAGCTGATTTACCTTAGTGCTTGTCTGTAGTAAGCAACTGCTTCGTCCAGACTCCCACTATCAGCTGCATTCTTACCAATGTTATAATGGACCTGAAGAAAGATGAGTAGAAAATTTCATTTGAAAAAATAAAATGCAATTTGAACTCTTCATCAGCTGATAAGTTGTTATCATTTAACTGAGTAAGCATGGAGCCATGGGCATCACCTGGATTTTTTCTAGAGGGGGGCAAAGTACATTATTTCCAAAAATCCTTGTACTTTCTCTAGCATATTCTTCGTTTTTTTCGAGGGTGGGCGGGGGCCATTTGCCCACCCCACCCGCAATGACACCCCTGAAGATGCCCAAGTTGTTAAATGTGCATATTAACAACAGCAATATGACTTTGCACCTCGCCGCCTTCTTCTTTGTTTTCATCTTTTTTTCTCTTTTGTTTGGTTGCTTTAACAGGGGGGGGGGGGGGGGGGCAAGCGCCCCTCTTGCACCATCCTGGCGACGCCCATGCACAGAGCTGTTTCCATGACAAAAACGTTCAAGGAAATTCAAATGTGACACTTATAATTTATTTTGAAATATTTTTTTACAAAGAAAGGAAATCTTCTCCAAAAAAAGAAATAGAAATTTTAATAAAATACAAACTTATACTGTTTTCTTTAAGGGGAAAAAAAATCAAAAATCTAAACATTCTCTCAGACCTCTGTACATTAGTACGACAACAGAAAGTAATACCACGCATTGTACATCAATCTTACCTTAGCGTTGCGTGGACAAACATCTAAGCCAGCCTTATACAACCTCTCCTCTGACATCCAATCTTGATTACGTTGAATGCATCTACCGACGTAGTAAGCCAATAAAATCACTAGTAGACATTGCACAGCCTAAGATAATAAAAAACCAAAAAGTAGAATTTGAACAATAAAATTATGCATTGCACTTTGCAAAACTCCAAGACAATAGAACATTATTAACCATTCGGAAAACTGTTGCTTCAACAGAAGTTCAGGGTCGGGTGTCAGCTGACATTTTTTTCTGAGGGGCAAAAAATTTTGCAAAAAATGCTTGTATTCTCAACACATTCTCGATCACTATCAATTTTAGAGCAGCAGGATTTTATTTCCCAACTCATTAAATTTACCACACTTTGTCTTCACTCTTTTTTGTTTTTTTTCTTTTTTTTTTTTTTTTTTTTTTTCCGACGCCCCATGTTCAGGGTTCAATTTTGAACTCATAAGCACAAAAAATGTTTTATCTTGCTTTCTTAACAAAATTATAGGCTACTAGTTGAAATTATTGGAGGTATATGTGAATATGCATGTGAATAAGCTGAATGAGTCATTTGTCGGGAACTTTCATTTGGAGATTCAGGCCAAAATAGGGCCACTTCATCACATCACTTCATTACATCTCTTGGAGTTCCGACTTCCATAAGTTTTGAACTTAAGATGGTATCAGCATGCGGTTTTCACAGCAGTAATGCTGAGATTGTGCTCTTTTAAAAACTGTTAAAAAAAATGACCAGGGTCGACAAACGATTCTTATTTAGCTTGATCGCATCACATAGCAAAAAAGTGCTACATAACGGGTCTCATATGTTCATATACTTCATTTACCTGTCTTTCGTTGCATTCTCCCCCAGCGCTTTGTATCCTCTGGCAAAAGGCGCTATATAAATACAGTTATTATTATTATTATTATTTCCTTCTCCAGCCAATTTCTGCTTAACTTACATAAATGCTCAGCAATTATTTTTGCTTGGTAGCTTACCTTCTTGGATACCGAACTACGCGAGAGGGCATCAACCATAAGCGTCACTAACATACAGAAGCCAAGACTGGGTAGATACAAGACTCGCTCAGCGATCACGAAGCCGACGCGTAGGAAGAGGTTGGATGCGGGGAGGAACGGAATGATGAGGAGGGCCAAGGCCATCGTTAAGACCCTGGTGATGATGACGGAGACAAATTGAAGATTTAAGATGGACTGTTGTCAGGTTATTTGGATAATGAATCTTAAACCTCACTGGTCTATCACTAGTTGTCCAACCCCAAGTCAAATCACGAGCCGATCAAACGACTATGACAAAGCCATAGAGCTATATTAAATTACTAGAGCCTTAACTCGTCATTCTGCACGCGGAGACGCTTTGAAGCCGTCCTGGGTGCAGACATTTTGAATTCATGTGCGGGTTTGTAGAACATAATGAAATTAGATAGATTGAATTTTGTGTGTGTACTCTACATGCAACACGAAAGTAGAACATATGCAAACAACTTAAGCGCATCATTGACGGTTAAAAAAAAACGTGACGGCAAAAAGCATCTGCAGCGAATACGCGCACGCGTTGTGTTTTTTGCGTAGAGCAAAATGAAACGCTCATTTGCTGATCGTGTGTTTCGGTTTTGGGCGTATTGGCTTTGATAACGCACCGGTATGGAATACAAACGCAGATATGCAAATAGCCGTACAAAAGCCGTACAAAATTTCTAGGTCTCCATAGGTTTGTGCACAAACATGGATGCGCCCAGCAGGCATTACTTTGTACACGAAGTTAGCGCTCTAGTAATAAAATGTCTTTTAGGACGTACAATTTTTTTGAATAAATTGAAGGACTCATTTACAAACAAATCTAAAATGATAAGACCTATACGCTCCATTCACAAGTACCCCCTCACCGACAAAGAAAGTACAGCTGGGGTTGACTGAACAGCGCCATCCAATAAAATCCTCACTTTCATAAAAGTATTCACTGCCCCTGAATACATACTAACTAGCATACAAAGAGGCCTGGCTTAATACTGGATGAAAATTTGACCACAAGCATCTTTAGCATTTTTATCAGATTGAGAAAAAATATAAAAGGTCTTTACCTTTTGCCGTGGCTGGGTGGGCCTACCACGCTCCTGTAGATCAGACCCCCTAAAAGTACCCACAGTGCAACAGGGGCAAGCAGCCTGATGTCATTGGCTGATTGTATCAACGACACACAGCCCATCGACCAATCAAAGCACAGCCAGCGGGGGAAGATTAGCAACCAGAGATTCAGGGCGTAAATGAAGTTATAGTTTGTTACCTGTGGAGAAGAACAGAGGACAGACGTTTAAAAGAACATTTGAAAGAAATAAGAAAACAATTTTCCCTTCATTACACAACTGTTTTTTTTTTTTACACACCACGTGAAGTTTACATTTTTATAATCAAGGTAGGGTAGATCATATGTCATTTGTGCACTTTTGTTATTTGAAGCAACAACAGTGCTCAAAATATAAAGATGGTTGCTTAACAACTAACCTGATGAAGTTTTAGCTCAGTGAATGCTGTATATTCCGAGAAAACAATATTCTACGATCTCAATTTCAATTCAAAAGATGCCCAGTCATGTTTTAAATTGTGCCGGAAATAGCATCCGGGACATGTTCTCATTCAGCCGATTGCAGCTACGCGATGTCATGCACTGAACCGACGCTTGCTTGCACCCATTCACGGATTCGCCGCATTACAAACCAACTAGTAATGGAAATTTCCAAAAAAAATGTGTCACTTGAAGCATCGTTGGAAATGGCCTTCTTTTATTGTTTTCTTCAAAATGACAGCATGCCAGAAAGAATAATTTTCACAGGGAGTTTATTGCCACTACTATCTTTAAACCAAGTAAGCTTTTCAACAATAATTTCGTCATCTACTTTTTGGATAGCTGCAAATGATCTACTCTGCCTTTAACCTACATAGACGTATTAATCCTAACCGAACTCAACCCATCAAAGCCCAACAGCAGGTTTTGTTTAAATCTGTTGGGATAGGTACAGTACCCCTAAACTGATGGTCTTTTACATTGGGTTTGGCATACCTCCAGAAAAGTCCAACAGTGTTTGTGTAGGATTTCCCATGTGGGTGTTGGAATTTGCCTGGATGGGTACGGTTCCTAGTAAATTATGCTGGGGAGTTAGGGTTAAATTAAATAACTAACCCGGGTGAGAATTCCGTCAGCAAATGACGCGGGGTTGTCCGATGGCTGAAATGGCGGCGGTCCGCTTCCCATAATGAAAAACCTCCCGGCCAATAAAACTACAGCGCACAAGGTCATAATGCACAGTCTGGTTGCTAGGCTGGGCAGCCATCTTGGATGACTGGAACCCTGGGATTTGGTTTGGATCTGAGAACGCTGGAAAACTCGGAGCATGTCCACTTGACAATTGAGGATGACGTCGTACACTATACAGACGCCCTGGGTATGAAAGCAAGAAAGTTCAAGTTTATATCGCTTTGGTTTGCGGCAACACCATATGGTAATAACTACTGCTTAGAAGATATTTAGTTCTGAAAAGAACTTGTCCTGCTTTTTATCAACTTTCGCTAAGTAGTTTTTGTTCTGATAAGAACAGTCCTCCTTTAAGTTCTAAAAGAACTTATCTTTGGTCTCAGCGTTTCGACTAGCCTGCACTAGTCATCGTCAAGAGCCTGCTCTAGTCATCGACAGTCTCCTGACGATGACTAGAGCAGGCTAGTCGAAACGTTGAGACCAAAGACAAGTTCTTTTAGAACTTAAAGCAGGACTGTTCTTATCAGAACAAAAACTACTTAGCGAAAGTTGATAAAAAGCAGGACAAGTTTTTTCCAGAACTAAATATTTTCTAAGCAGTAGTTATTACCACATGGTGTTACCACAAACCGAAACGATACCGATACTCCACCATGCAAAGTTCAAGTTTTTGCCATTTCAGGTGTTTTTTTTTCAGTATAAAGAAAATGAGCTCTAGGAAGTTCTGTAAAATTGATGCAAATATGAACTTCGAGAAATTAAAGGGGCATTACCGCCTGAAATCCCCGAAATTGTATGTTTTGGATTGTTTACTTATCCTATTTCAAAGGTCTGGTTGAAAGGAAACTAACCTAATGTCTCACCGTTCCTGTTTTCAAAAGTTAAAGGTATAGTCCATCATTTGTAATTTGTGCATTTTGTTCGTTGGAAGCAACAAAGTGCTCAAAATCTAAAGAAGGATGCTGAACAACTAACCTGATGAAGTTTCAGCTCAGCTTCAGCTGTATATTTTGAGAAAAACAACATTCCAGGATCTCGATTTCAAATCAAAAGTTGCTGAATCATGTTTTGAATTGGCCCTGAATTCAGTGTCCGAGACCCGTTCTCACTGAGCCGATTGCAGCTACGCGATGTCGTGCACCGATTTGACGAATAATAGCAACCGCGCATGCGTGTCCATCGTGTCAACGCTTGCGCGCTTCGCCGAATAAAAAAACGAACTACTAACGGACATTTCCAACGGTGCTTCTTAAGACACACCGTTGGAATGGCCTTCTTTCGTTGATTTCTTCAAAATTACAGCTTGCCAGAAAGAATAATTTCACAGGGAGTTTAGTCCCCTTACTATCTTTCAACCAAGTATGTTTTTCAACAATAATTACGCCAGTTACTTTTTGGATAGCTGCAAATGATGGACTCTGGCTTTAGATGGTACTCACAATGACAGTAATGCCTTGTTCTTTGCACAGCATTGAGGCAGTACAGCACAATATAGAATACAACAAGCTGAGGAGAAAGTGGCCACCATCTGAATAGGGAAACAAAGAAAATGTTCAGGAACAGTTGGTATGAGATTGACATTTATACAGGGTGAGTAAAAAAAAAACGAAACCCAAATGTTGGGACCATTGTTTTAGGGAAGTTCTGCATGTAGAATCTTTTACATGCAGATATGAAAGCCCAATTTATAAGCTTTCTTTTAGTACAAGAATCATTCAAATCACTTATGTACTTTTCAAGTTACAGAATTTTAAACACAACCACCGTTTTAAGGTTCTGTCCACGGATCACAAAAAATTCAGTGTTCTTTTAGCAAAACGAAAACAAATCACATAGGGATGTATGTGAATTGTTTTCGTTTTGCTGAAAGAATGCACACCTTTTTTGTGATCCGTGGACAGAACCTTAAAATGGTGGTTGTGTTTAAAATTCCGTAACTTGAAAAGTACATGAGTGATTTGAATGATTCTTGAACTCAAAGAAATCTCATGAATTTGGCTTTCATATCCTAGATTTTGAAAGTGCTACATGCAGAACTTCAATAAAACAATAGTCCTGACATTTGGGTTTCGTTTTTTTACTCACCCTGCATAAGTAGATTCTAATTATTGCCTACTTGTAAATGTAGAAAAAGGGTAGTGCTAGTTTACTTTGGACGAGTTGGCCGAGTTTTATGCACATTCTGTTTAATTTCACAAGAAAAAGCCACACAGAGATCTGCAGGATTGGGAGGGGGGGGGGGGGGGTACTAACGCTGGGCCCCCATCTCCCAGCCAATGTTGTCTCTCATTGCGCTGTCTGTGCTCAAGCGTGAGATGACAACATTGACCGGGGGAGCAGGGGACCGGGGGACCGGGGGAGGGTATGCTCATTGTGTGGACGTGTCCCAACCATTTTGGCCGGGATTTTAGCTACACCCTTCATATAAAGTTGTTAACTGACAGTATCTGTTTGGTTGTGTTTGTTGCTGTATGGGCTCCGTGCGCCGACAAAAGAGGGCGCCCTTTTACCTAGCAACGCCGTCCCATGGGCGGGACATTTCGCTGGTTGACACGCACTGTTCCTTGTGTGTGACGCGCGTACACCAGAAAATTTGTACTATGTACACGCAGTGGCCGCGCTTCACAGCAAATGAATTGCAGTCAAGCAAGATGGCGTCGGTCGGTCACCCCCAACTGTACTTGCTTTGCCGGTGAGGGGGCACTTGTGAACGGAGTGGATTGACATTCATTCAGTTATCTGAACTGCCATACCTTTTTGTAATGCAGAAACGTAGAAGTAAAACGACAGAAAGAAGAATGCAGCCGACAAGAGATCTGCTCTACCGACAATTCCAGCCACCTGATAAAAAAAAAACCCAAAAAACATAATAACATTAAATCTAATCCTCCAAGGTCCTCAAAAGATTTTGAAGGATTGAGTAAGGAACCAAGTGCCATTAATATACAGAAGTTAGGCATTTTTACGAAAAGAACCTATTTTTTGTAGCCGTCCATGGAATGCCACTGCAAGCTAATGAGCTGAGTGAGAATTACAGATTGCACACAGGCATTCAAATACAAATTGGATTTTAATCATTTGAGTCAAGACTGAAACATTATTTTTACTGTCAGATTTTTTGTTTTGAATATGAGGAACATGCCAACTCTTTATTTTTCTTTAATCTTTCCAATCAAGAAAATATTTATTGAGTTATTGTCAATTCAAGATAAGTGCCGATTTTTCAGTCTATCCACTGTCCTAAGAGTCATTTGTTAGGAATTTAAATTGATTTGGGGTGAGGGTAGTTTTGCTTTAATTATTTTGGTTTTGATGTTTTAATCTTTCTTTATTTTGTTCATTTTTTTTTTTGCAACAATGGTCATAATCCTTCTGGAAGTAATGGTAGTCCTGAAAAGAACTGTTTGGTTAACTTCTTAGATGTTTACTGTGCTGCTCTGTCTCTGCCCTCTACTAAAATGCAAGTTTCGGTCCGTGTTCTTATTGCGGCAGTCAAAACATCAGTCGGCGTGGACACAATGATATACATCACCCTGACGCAAAAATCCCATCTTATGAATAGTTTAATGCGGTACCTGCTGCTATGTACATTAGATTCGAACCAGCCAACCGATCCTGTTAGCTCGGTGGTGGAGTGGTAAGACATCTGCACTAGAAAGCAGGAGGTCGTGGGTTCGAGTCCCACCCGAGTGATTTTTTTCCAGCTTTCACTCGGGAGGTAACACACTGAGTATACAGTGTTTATGCATGTACGTCGGTGAAGGGCAAACCTAAATTTGAAAAAGCAATAACAATGAAAAAGCGATACTCCTAATTGGCCGTAACTCAATAAATATTTACCTGATTGGAAAGACTTTTTGTAGTTGAAAAGCTAATGGACTATACTCTCTAAAAATAGATATTTGCAATGTATTTTTTTTAAAGCTGTGAAAAAGATGATGCTTTGAGGGTGGTCATTTTTTTAGACACCCTGTACAATGTAATACAATATCATTCATAATGCTTATGGGTTTAACACCACTCACGCTTTCTGTGTGTATTGGATGTGCAGTGAACAGCAGAGCACACAGTAAGCTAGCTCTGGGTGCCGGAAAGGTCTTACGACGGAACTTCTCCGCTTCCAGACGACGATGAAGACAAGACAAATCGCTGAGGAGGATGGAAAAGATGCGAAGCGAGAAGACGCTAATGATGGTATGTAAGACGACGTTCGTGAGATGAAAGCTGAATGGGTGAAAGCCGTCACTCAGGATGTAATTCAACCTGAAACAAGAAACATAAAAAGGCACTGTGTAGACTGTTATTCCAACTTTATTCGGTGGCTCCAAAATTGCTGTTTTATTCTCCTCAAGTTCAATTACCCAAGGTTTTCATTGGAGAATTACACTTAAACAATTAGGCAACTGTCAACACTTGTAGACCATCACAATTGACCGGTGCAGACAAATGGAGATAAAATGGTGACGAATATTTAAATTGGTAGGTGATTCTGTGAACTAGTCGACAAAGGGTTGATTGATTTCAACCATGCAGTCCTTATTAATCAAGTGGCCCAGCACGTGGATGGCAAGTTGTCCTTGGTAATCACGAGAATAAACAGGTAGTCAAATACCGATAAGGGCAAGTTTCCCTCCCTTTTGAGTATCTCCGACTCCTAAACGAGTGTGAAAATGAACCTTTTTTTGCACCCTGGAAATGATTAAGCCTTCTGGCAAGTTTCTAGTGGGAAAAACGCATGCCCTCATGCGCTTGCATAAAAACAGAGCGTACCCTCTCGCGACAGAGCCTGCGCAGCTGCAACACACTTTATTCACAGAGAATAAATTGATAGTGTTTCTACCTTTACGGAATATCAGGAGTCCTACATGTAGTTGGTCTCAATTTTGTTTTTACTTTTAAGACAAACTCCAAGGCAAACTTGTGTGTGTTCTAGGGGGTGCATCGGAACCGGGTACCTTGAGTACCCGACCGCTGATGTCAGGAATGGGTTCCAGATTATGGGATCGGATACCCGTAACCATGCCACAACCAACTATACAAATAACTTAGTAACTTCTCAGACAGTGAAAAGGAAAGGGTTTGAATGCCATTTGTGGGGAATTTTAAAACTGAAAACCAGGCTACATGGGGAAAACCAAAACAGATTTCACATTTACTTGCATTTTAACGCGCGACAGATGACTCTCGCGAAAGTTGCAGTTTACATCATAAAGCTATAAAACCTTCAGACAACTTCTGGGATTGGAATTTTGGGGTTGGCTTTCATTTACGGGTACCCAGATGCCTGTGTTTTACACTTCAATAGGACTCCCCGCAAATGCACACCACTAGTGTGTTCTCATGGCTTTCGCACAAGCTGCTACAACATATTGCTCAACAAGATTTATAGAAAGAAGAAAGTTAAAAAAAAAATTATACACTCTATATAATGCACTGTATTTCATTTTGGTTAGTTGCCATTTGGGCTCAGTATCACATAGCTGTGAAGAGCACCAATATGTGAGGCGTTCTGGCAAAAATGAGACGGAACTGGAATGGAGGAAAATGCAAAAAACTGAATGGTTTTTTTTTCTTTTCTTTTTTCAGATTTCTTCATATTTGTAATTTTTGAAATGTGTACTACACATGTTAAAAATCTAGTTAAAAGGTGTAAGGAGTAAAAGTGTTTTTAAGGAAAAATAATAAGTAGCTTTCATTTTCTCGAATACAAAACTCAAAACTTTAAAGGGAAAATACAACATTTGCAAACATCAAAAAATAAAACTACCAAATCATTTTGAAATACCTTGCTGGACTGTTAGTGGATGACAGTGTAAAGCATCCTGTAAAATCATGGCACCTGGTATACTGTCATTTTCAAGAAAAGTGGTATTTTTGTATCAATTTCCAATGCTGGTCGGCCGACCAGCGTTGGAAAAACTGGCTTTTTTTCAAATACTGGCCCCAATTGACCATCGCACTTGTTTGCAATCGATTACACACCTATGAACGGGTACAAGCCAGCTAGACTGGTTCCCTGACCTTACAATTCCCCAATGAATGTAAACTGCTCTGTTTCTTCTTATATGGAGTCAGGGAACCAGACTACAGGAAAATGATTGTTTTTCTTGGTTTTTATAGCATTTTCGAACCCAAAACCTAAAAAAGTCAGTGTAACTATATTTGCTATATATTTCCAACCCCCCAATTCCATCCATTTCTGAAAATTACAGCAAAAGCAAATGATGTATTCCCTTTAATGGCTTTTTTCAGTATTTCACTTTTTTGATGTCGATAAATACAAACTTGAAAGAGCCATAACTTGTCAACCGAATGTCCGATTGAAGTGCAACAAACAATATTGTATGGGGTCGATTCTTTTTCCTAATACCTGCAAACCCTCATTTCAACCTCTGCCCAGTTCTGTCTCATTCTGCAAGAACGCCTCACATATAATAAAGACTGATTTTCAGACAAAAAAAGGGCCAACAGCCAAAATCTTCTGTGATGCAAATGTACCGGTATGTAAAGACTGGTTGGGACAACATGCACATTAAGTTCTCATGAACTGAGCTTAACATATAAAATTGCATTTGCTTTTCTACTTATAACATAGACCTACAGCTTCATAGGAAAGGTCTTACCTAAAGGATAACACAGTCAAAGGTCTATAGGATTTATGACTGTGGTTCTTCGTGATCCTTTCTCCCCAAAAGTCATCCTGGAGTAACTCAATGATCGGTGTCTCCGGCTTGACATCTTTGTTGCTAAGCACCGCCTCCGTATCGTCGAAGACAAAATCACCATAGCAACTGTTCAAATAGCAGAGGAGAGACAAGATGGCGACCAAGAAAGAGGAGTTTCTCACTGAGAGTTTTGGGATGGGAATATTGATGTCCCATTCCGTATTTGATGCATCCTCTGGCTTCTTTAAGACGTTGTTCTGAGCGTCGACTTTCTCCTGGTGATGATGATGATGAAAACCGTTCTTCCTTGGTCTGACCCCACCCCCGGCAGGGGCTGTCTTCGATCGATTGTGATTGGTGGGCCTGTGATGATTGGTGCCTGGCTGTGTCATGTTGTCTGGGAGCCGTTACTGGTTCTGCTGTGGGGTTTGGCGTGGACGTAAAGCACAAGATTCAGCATCTGATTTCTGCTTCGTCATTTGTGAGAAGCACATCGATGGCTGATGGCATATCTCTAGCTCCGTACCTGTAAAGATAAGAACGTTTCTACGATTACACGATCTTCAATGGCACTCACTTCTGTGGTTGAGATAGCCGACGTGTGGTTATTGCAGCCACAGAATTTGAAATATGGCAATTCAAAAAACCACAATATCACCCCTAACAAAACAAACCTTCCATATCACACAAAAACAGGATTTGTAAGCAGACTCAAACTCACCCTGGGCATAAAGCGCAAATACAGTGGCAAACTATTTTTTCATTCACGATCACGAACTCGTAAAATTGCAGTATAATCGTTGTGGTTAGCCGCACAAATATGTATTCATATCGCACAATGGAAAAACTGGGTCGCCGTGTGTGCAAACATGCATCCAGGGCTGAAAAAAAAATATCACGCAGGGATGTCTGTGCTGACACCTACAAAGCAGACGTGTCGATAGGCATGACAAGCAGGCTGAGCTATCAGTCGGTCTAGGCAGTGTGGATGAAAGAGGGATTTTAGAGACACAATGGCTGGCTGTTAGAGTGTACTTTGGATATAGCCTTGTGGTGGTTGACAGTTGTTGGACGGACACAAAAGGATGAATAGGGAGTCTTTGCACAAGACT
Source organism: Patiria pectinifera (assembly GCA_029964075.1). Classification (NCBI taxonomy): domain Eukaryota; kingdom Metazoa; phylum Echinodermata; class Asteroidea; order Valvatida; family Asterinidae; genus Patiria; species Patiria pectinifera. Next base: position 13,024,943 of record CM057144.1, on the reverse strand, counting down.
ACTGCTTTCAGGAACTGGTCAACCCCTTTGTCATAAACACATTAAAGGAACTACATCTTTAGTTTCAGCTTTGGGAAAAGATATGTCAGCAAGTTTCTAATTTTCAAAGCAGGCATCTGATCTCAAGCAGCTTTAGACAGCAGTTTAAAATTGGATATGTCCAAATTTGCCCTAAATTGACAAAAAGGATGTCCAAGTTGCTGAAGTTTATGCATAAATTTACAAGCATTTGCATAAAAATGTGGTGTCTAAATTAAATTCTAGGGTGTCCAAAAGATGTCAAGATACTCCTTTATAGAGAAAACCTCGTCCTGAAGTTGAAGTATAAAAATATTGCCTTCATTTTTTTTTAAAATTAACTCTTTTATAATTTCAATGAATGCTGTGCCATCAATGAAACTTCTCAGGCTTCGGAGTATTGCTTTAAGCTCTAGTTGGACTTAGGAGCCTAGAAAAATAAACAACTCTACAGCACAGACAAAGATTGGTGGATGCTGTGTACAAGTGTACAAGATATACGACAGACACGTCAAGCATTTCAGGTTTAATTTGGAAATTTTAATCCACTGTGGCCCAAAAGCAGAGCATGTAATAATAAACAGCATATGGTGCTGAAATGTCTACAAAGGGACGATGTGATTTAGATTGAGTCACTGCTTGTGATTTACAATGCACGCTGTGTCACTGTAATTGTAAGATCTAAAACCATGCACGTGAAGGTTATTTATCATTTTATTGACTGATGTCTTTTTTTTGGGTGTAAGCTTGTTAGAATCATGGATATAAATCAATATTAGGTTTTGCCCTTCTCCGACGTATAAACACTGTATACTCAGTGTGTTACCTCCCAAATGTGAAAGTTGGAAAAAATCACTTGGGTGGGACTCGAACCCACGACCTCCTGCTTTCTAGTGCAGACGTCTTACCACTCAACCACTGAGCTAACGGGATCGGTTGGCTGGTTCAAATCAGTTCAAATCCTGGATATATATGTTGTAAGTTTTGTTGAAACTTGAGTTTGTTAAGGGTGAATTCAATACTACACTTCTCAACCTTGATGTTCAGTCCACAATATTAAATTGTTCAGGGCAGTTTGAGAATTGTTCAGGGCAGTATTCGAGCCTCCAACATTTTAAGAACACAGTGTGGTTGTTCTACCATATATTCTCTAAATTTATCATTTTTTTAAATGTACAAGTTCAACCCTCCTGTTGTTTGAACAATCACAGACAGTCAAACATTCCATCCACTTCCCCTGCCATGCCTTTTGCATCTAGGCCAGTCACCAACAGTCAGATCATTTTTCAAGCAAGCACTCGTGACTAGTCAAATTCACTCAACAGACAAAAGCAGGCAAGAAGTGAGCACAGCTGGCTTATCAATCACCTACAGTCAAAGCATACCGGTAGCTGTATCAAGTTATATAAACAGTCACAGCCAGTCAATCCTGCTTTATGTAGACTGGGAGCTCTTAAAAGTTGTGGAAAACAGTTTCACCTGATTGATTTTGACTGCAGGACTGCAATTTTGCACAGAATGTACCGGTATGTTTGCAGGAAGGTCAGATTATGCGAACGGGGTGGTGGAGTCAGGCTCCAGGGATTTTGAAAAAGACTGCCAACCCAAACCCCCCCCCAAAAAAAACCCAACAATTTCCCAATAAAACATACTAAAACAAGCAGTCACTCCATCAAGGATAATAGGATGAAAAAGGTTTTTCAATCTGGGAAGGGGGGGGGGGGTAGTCTATGTATAGATAAAGCCATGGTCTATGATATGTGAGCAGATTTGCTGATTAATTATGCAAGACAACCGCATCTTGACCTCCAGATTTTGACCAATCAACGGGCGCTTTCTATATCGGGTCTCCGGTCATTCACCCGTTGCGCGTCACAGACATGGATAAAAAAAACCTGTGTCACGCGCTCTGTATCATGTTATGCCAATGCGCGCCCGGCTGTTGTTGTATTACAAAACACTGCATTCGAATTGACCAATCATAGTTTTAGTCCTGATTTTGGAATGAAAGGATGGCATGATTTAGTAAAGTCGTCTCCGATTGGCTTGCATAAATCTGCATGTCTAAGACATCAGACGTTATACAGGATTTGGCTCCGTGGATAACGGATGATACTCAGACTAGGGGGGGGGGTGTTTGAATGGAAAACTTGAAGTTTCCTTCTTGAATAAAATCAGACGCACTAAACAGTTTAGTAAACTTTCATTGATGAATTTTTTTTTCTTCAGAAAAAGAGCATTTTTCTTTTTACATTTTGGTCTTGCTTAGACAGATCTGTGATGTGTATGTAGTCCAGTCAGTATTGGACTAATTGCCAAACAGGATAGTTTTTTATCACAGTTCTTATCTGACATCCAGTTGACACAATAAGTTGTTATCAGTTATCTTCTTCAGACAGTAAATGTTTGTTTTGTCTCTGTTGTTTTTCCAGGCCTTGGGACTGAAAGAATGTTGCATCCTGACGCAACTTTTCTTCTCATCATATGCAATATCAGTGAAGGTCCGTTATTAAAAATTTGGTACAACTGAGGTTACCAGACACTGGCCAATGTAAAAAATACATTATCAGGCCTGCCAATTCCCACGCATTGAGCGTGAGACTCATGCATTTTAGGTTATTCTCACGCTCTCATTCCCACACAGGATTTCTCATGCTTAAAAACAATTCTCGAAAATGATGTTTAAATGATGATCTTTTTTTTCAACAAAAAAATTGGTTAAGGTGGTCAGAAATTGCCTCAAATCGCATCACAGAGCATCTACAATCCAAAATTGTGATGGGGCCCTTCAGCGGGCCCCAAGCCCCACTCTGCCAGGCTTCACGCTCACATGTCTTCTGATCAAGCTTCATCACAAAATTCTCACTCTCACTCTCAGCTCTTAATACTCAAAAACAATTTTTTCTTAATGTGGACGATGTTTAGCTGGAGTTACCTCAGCCCTAAATTTTATCATTGGGTTGTCATTTGATACAATTTAGGGCTGAGGTAACTCCAGCTTGACGATGTTTAATTTCGCTAATTGTTTTGTTTGATATCTTAAACAAACATGACATTCAATGTAATGAAGCAATTGATTTATTTCATTTTAACTGGGTAGCCCATTCAGCATGTTCAGTGGAATCCACTAGTCTCCCATGGGGCCCAGTAAAGAGAAGACAATTAATGTGAAGAAATTACAGTTTTAGATGTGGGAGGAAAATCACAGAAGAGTATTCTGAGGAAACCATAACATATAGGCCTAAGGACTGAAATCGAGTAGGGACTGAAAACCCAATCCACATTTTGGCCCAGGCAGGAAATGAACCCGGGTCACACATGTGGAAGGCGAGGAAAGTACCGCTACGCCAACCGGTACTGTGATAACTAAATAAGTGCAAATGCAATAAAATACTTGATTAAATTTGCCCATACGTACATGTATCGTCAGTCCACCTAAAACGACGAGGATCTATTTCGACGCACTCGCATTCAATCTGCATTGGACAACGCGCGCGCGTTGCAAGCGTTACCTGTGCCGATTATGGTGACTCGAGGATACAGATTATTACATTTTTCACAACAAATGTCAATTGTCCTTTTTAAAAAATAATTATCTCAATATAATTTTGCCAGTCAGCTACAACTTTACAACTTAACGTTAAATGATTATCGTTTAACTTTAAGTAAGAAAATAAACCGATCTAACGTTAACTAAAATCATAAGCCGATTTTATTACTGGGGCCTACATCAGAAATAGAACTACAATTTAGAAAAGAGAACAACGTACAGCACACCATGGAGGAAAAAGAATGAGCACACTCACATTAACGTTCTGACGTTAGGCCTACATCTCATTTCTCCACCATCTCAAATTCCGAAGTACAGTGAGTCACAATCAATCAGAATCATTCCGTTTGTTGTTGCAAGATGTTATCCACGGCTACATTTCTTTCACAAACTACGAACAAGTCAGTTACATTAATTTATGAACCTCGTAAATGACATAAAACAACAAAAAATGTCGTCATATTTTACTCCCGAAATGTCAACAACATTGTCTTTCTTCCACTCCAAGTTCCATGCTTTGTACATATGTACGGAACCCAGACCCACCTCGTATTTTATACATAGTCTGTGGCGCGTGAAACAAGGACCAGCCTCCTGTCTGGATATTGTAGGGGCGGGGAAGTTCAGAAAGGGTGGGGGTCATGATACAATGAACTTAACAGCACTTTGTTTAGGCCTTCATTTTTTTCTTAAAGGGCACATGTTTAGATGTATTTGTTTTCTTTCTCCAATTTCTGTTGACAATAGTGGTAAGTGAACTGCGCTGTGCATCCTCAATTTTGAGCGCCCATAAACTTAAAGGTGTAAAAGAAACCCAACAATATTTTTTTCTGACATAAAAAGGTAGATTTTTTTTCCGTTAAAATAAAGAATACAAATTAAAAATTCGTCATTCTTTAAAGGATTGGCTCCGGTTCGTGTTTTTACCTGAGTGTTTTACGAACAACCTGTAGGGAAGGAATGTGTACATCTTTAGTTCATGGGGTAAATTAAAAGAACCAGTCAAAGTTTACAGTATTTTTTCTTCATTATTTTTCCAAGTTTAATTGATCATCGATTCACCTTTAAATGCATATATAATTTAGGAAATATAATTTGTAAATAAAATTGTTTTTTAAACTTGAGAAATAAAAATTAGGAAATAATCTTTAAATTTATTTCAGAATACCAGCCATCCAGGCCCAGTGGAACGGTTGTGATTGGTCATAGTTGGAGGTGAGAGCCTGGCATCTTGATTCTGATTGGTCACTATCATGATGTTAAGTAATATTCATGAGTAACAAACCTGGTCTCTAAAAGGGGATTTCCCGAAATTTTCTTCATCCTAATAGGCTTTTTAAAAAGAAGATTTTGCTTTAAAACGATTATATGCTTAAGTACCAGTGCAACAATGTGTGAACAAAATAATTGCTTTACTTGAAAAACTTGCAGGTCCAAGTCAAGGTTCGTCTCATCTACGCTGTCATTTTGCATTTATTTTGGTATTCACGTGAATTTCCAAGGGCAGACTTTGCGGGAAAACTCGCTCCCGAATTATTAATTTCACGATAAGAAAGTTCAAATTAATTGAGGTCATATTTCGCCGCTTGGTGGCGCTTCGGCTTGTGGTGAGCATGCAACTTGCGAGACACTTTTGGATCCCACTTTCCACTGGATTGTCAATGATTGTGTGACGTGGAGAAAACCTGCTTGGACTAATAAAATTCACACTGGCCTAGAAAGTAATCCATCAAATGCTAACAACGATTTGGTGTGCCTGTAACTGTTCAAGACTGACGCGCCACAGCGCAAAGTAAAGGTTTCTTTTACATTAAGAACAATTTTACTGACGATGCAATATGATGCATCTTTCATTATTGTATCTTTTTGTGACAAACGTTTACAGCGCTGTATAACCGATTATCAAAAAAATATTTGTAAACATGTATCTTAGTTTATTATCTTAATCTTATTTACTCGAAAATCACCAGACACATGTAAGTAGGTCTACGTACATAAGTCGAGGGAATTGTGCCCAAGTTACACGTCATTGGTGTACATCTATTTTACATTTTTCTTTTTAGAATTTCCTCGGGTGTTCCTTTCCAGTATCTTAATTCGAGACGTGATAAATAAAGCTCATATCTCTGCCTCGCTATTCTCCTTGAGAAACCAGATCTCGTTTCGTCTGCCGAACATGGTCATCGGGCTGTCGTAGCCGCAGAAATAACAGAAGCTATTCTTGTATTTGTGCTTCGTTCCCAGGGCATCGCGTAGGTTGGCCACTTCGGCTAAGGCTATTTCTTCCTTGGAGAAGCCACCGTATTTCCTGACAGAAAACATATATAAAGATATTGAACAGTTAAAATTTCATATCTTGGCCATGACTATGAATAATAGCTCCTGAGTCACCAAGAACCTGGGTGCGTAAAAAAAAAAGCAAGCCCACAAATGGCGCCCTCTATTTTTTTGAAGAAGTTCTGCATGTGAAGCGTTCAAGATCTAGGATGAGAACGTTCAAATAATCTTTTAGTAAAAGAATCATCCAAATCGCTTCTGCACTTTTCAAGTTATGGACTTTTTAAACACAAACACAGTTCTATAATTCTCCACATAAAGTGATGTTTCAGCAAAACGGAGATAATTCACATTAAAAAAAAAACATCAGAACACTCCCACAACCATGAAAGCTATAGCTCTTATCATAATGTTTATTTAAACACCTTCTGCTTCCAATGTTAAAACAACATACTTTATAATATCAAGAGTTTATAGTCTTGCCCTGCCTTCTACTTGGCTACCCCGGAGACTTATGGGATTATTCTGACATTGTTTTCATGATACGACATGGTTTAATTTTTCAAAAATATCGTGTACTTTAAAATATGATCCGTGCAAAATTTTAAAACTGTGTTTGTGTTCGAAATTCCATAGATGGAAAAGTACATTAAGTGCTTTGAATAATTCTTTTACTAAAAGAAGGCTTATTAATTGGGCTTTCACATAGATCTGGAAAGCGCTACATGCAGAAGTTCCTTACAAAATAGGGAGCGCCATTATTTTGTGTTTCCTTTGTTTATCATACTCACCCTGTATATACGGGCAGCGTTATGAACAAGGGCAATATCGTAGATACCAGCAGAGTATATGACTTTGATTCATTTTAACATAATTTTCTCTGCAAGTCGATCATTGAGTGTGTGGTACGATGAGGGCTGGGATATAATTATTTAAATACAATACCTGACGTATACACGAGTTGTGGGCGTTTTCCTGAACGTGATGGGCGTGTCATCGTTTGGCGTGGGCGGGTTCTCCCTCTTGTCAGTGGAAATCATGAAACCAACTTTGACCTCCTTCTTGAAGGATTTCCAGCTTTCGTCTTCGCCAGGTTGATGAAACACCATGACCGGAGCTGACATCGGTACGGTCGCGCCTGGCAAAAGGAACAATATGTTTTCATGATTATTTTTTCCCATCAAATGAAGCGAGTTAAGATAGCACATGTCCCTAAAGAACTCATGGTCACCCTTAATTTAAATATTAACATGCGCTCACTAGGCACTGCGTTCAGCGTCTGATAGTTTAGCCAATCAAACAGGAGTGTGTCTCGTCATAACGACCAATAAGAATTGACCTATCGCCGTTTGCGAGTTAGCTACGCCCCTTAGACAACCTTATGGAATTGTGTACGTTAAGTTTTGTTTGTCTCAGATTTTGCACGATCCGCATCCATTTTTGTATATCATGTAAAATTGACAATATTTCACGAGCTGCGTTGACGCCATTCTACCGCGATAGGTCAATAATTCAGAAGCTCGACGTCGTTTCTTGTCATCCTCGCCCTTTTGAGATACGGTCACAAGTAGGGGCGCTTATTAAAGTTGGGAAAATTCGAGTAACTTCGACAATAGAGTTTACCAACTCTGAATTCTACCCTTCTGCATTGTGTCTGCTGTATCTCAAGAAGGCCATGAGCATACCTTCTTTATTGGTTCCAGATATGTATTTCAGCAACTGACGAAATCCAGCAGTTGTCGCCTCTTTTGCGGTATCGCCGGTGGCGTCGACAACGGCCCACATGCATGGCTCATATTCACGCTCTTCAAAGCCCCGATCGCGTTCTTTTGAACCCTAAACATCAAGAAATGAGTGGTTACCATGTGTGGACGGCATTTTTTTTTTGGAGAGGCCTCACCCGGGTATTCTTGATTTTTTATGATTTGGAAAAGTGCCACTATAGTAGTCACCAGACCGGAAGTATATATTGTCTAATTTGTCTTCTTAAATTGTGTTTAACTGTATAAAACCAAACTGACTTTGGGCAGTCGGGAGAGAGCGGGATTCTAAGTCGTTGAGAGGAGGCAATGAGAAGAAATTACAGTTTTATAGGGTGGGAGGAACACCAGAAGAATGGGTAAACAGTTTTATGTGATGAGAGGTCTGCCCTGCGCAGTTATAGACGGTTTGCCTATGGGTACGAGACGTGGCAGAGGTCGCCGCGCCCTAAGCTGCGCTAGGTAGACAATGTGACGAAGTGGAGTGGCAAAAGTGTTAAGATGAGAATAGCGGCAATCAGTGAAAGAGAACAGGTACATACGCCCCCATTACAATCTGAGGACAAGGCGGCCACGGACGCCTGCCGAACTATGATGATGATGATGAGGAGGAGGAGGAGGAGGAAAACGCCAGAAGAATATTCTGGGTATAACCCAACGGAATCGCTGAGGTAGGGACTGAGGTAAATCCAGATGTAGTCCGGGCAGGAATCGAACCCGGGCCGAAGCGGTGGAATTGATGAGGAAAGTATCCACCGCGGAGGCTGATTCCCTTTGGAATATTGTGTCTAAGTTTGAGTGCCGTTTTCCCGATAGCCTACATTAATTATGATTCAATCGAACACCGTCGGATGGATAATGAGGTGAATTATGCAGGAGAAGGACGCACATGTATGGCAGCCGTTATTAAAGAAAAACACGGAAAGAAAACCGACTGATCTATACAGATAAAACTTTTACCTCAGGAGGATCGATGACCTTGTACTTTGGCTCTTCCGGTGTAGTGAACATTCGGGATGCAAGTGTCTTGAACATCTTGTCTTCTTTTTCTGAATTCTGTAGAAGTTACTAGTCAAAGAAACAGGTAATGTGGATGATTGTGCTTGCATGGTAATGATGATGATGATAGTGGTGATATGTACAGGTCAAATTGTAATAATGCGCTATATGCTATATACATACGATCGAGATGTATACCCGACTGTTAATTCAATCGAGTGTAAGCAGGAGGTCGTGGGTTCGAGTCCCACCGAGTATTTTTGTGAAGTTTTCTCAAAATCACTCGGGGAAAACGCTGAGTATAGCCTAAAGTACGTCGATGAAGGGCAAAACCCAATGACTGCATGTACCCAGGGGCGTCAATCGCTTCTGAAAAGTGTGTGGGGGAGGGGGGGGGGGATAAACCTTGATCAGAACTGGTGCGAGCGCGAAGCCCTTACGGATTCTCGATGCCCTCTGGTGCGATCTGAGGCAATTTCTTACCACTTTCTTCCATGCTTTAACTAATATTGTCTTAGCAAAAGATAATTATTTGAACATCTTTTTCGAGGTTGGAGTCATTGAATCAGCTACCGGTATTCTGAGCTATAGGCGTGTGGTTCGGAGCCCGCTGAAGGACCCTGACAAAAATTGATTCTAGACGCTCTGATTTCTGACCACTTTAACCAATATTTTCTTAGCAAAAGATAATAATTGAAACATAATTTTAGAGGTTTTCTCAGCTAAAGACATAGGGGCCCCAAAAAATTGTGGACTCTAAATGCTCTGTGATGTGATCTGGGGCAATTTCTGACCACTTTAACCAATATTTTCTTAGCAAAAGATAACAATTTAAACATAATTGTAGAAGTTTTCTCAGATAAAGGCATAGGGTCCGGGGCCAGTCCGCTTAATTAAAAGGGCCCCGAAAAAATGTTGGACTCTAAATGCTCTGTGATGCGATCTGAGACCATTTCTGACCACTTTAACCAATATTTTTTTCTAAGCAGAAGATACATTGTAGTACATAATTATTAGGGCCTTAATTGTAAATGAGACACGACCTCAAAAATATGGGGGGGGGATATTTGATATTGTGTCCCCCACCCTTCAAAATGTGGGGGACCCCCGGGATTGACGCCCATGCATGTACCCCGTACCATCCATTTAAGAAGCAACGACTCGCAGTGTAGTCTTCAGCAACACCGTACTGCACATTTAACCGATTCCATAGATTTGCTGTATAAATACAGCATGTACCAGCCGAAGCCTTTTGTTTTACTGCAGAGCGTTAGTGCGTATTTATCTATATTCTACTGCACCAGCCACAAAATTACATTCTCAGAAGTAAAAGAACCCTAATTACTTACCTAAATTTACGTACGCGTATTAAGTAGTACTAGTAGGCCTATACCTTGACGAACCCGGGTAGACTTGTGTAATGAATTCAGATCCTGTTCGATTATTAGTTGATCGGAGCATTAAGGTTATCACATCTGTGATTATTGATAAAGCTTACATAAACGAACTCATACGGCGAACTTTAAACTGGTACGACAGAATTGGGCCCGCAAATTGGGAAAACAAGGGTTCGAAGGCCTACTCAGAATTACTAACACACACATGCAGCTATTTCGGTATGCTAGGTCGAGTCAGTACACAAGTGAAAATTTCCATGCTTTTATAATTGGTCAAAGGTTGTGCAAATATCGTCTGCAATATCGTTCAGACTAGGCCTATGACTAAACGGTTCATTGCACTTCATACCTGCGTTTTGGCACGTACCCCCGTGACCATTTTGGTACAATTATGACTTATGTGGCTGAAGTGACAAAACAAATAAGATTTTAATTTGCACATAGGGCCTAACATGTACTGAACGAAATGATCACGTCACACTGACACTAAATTTTGAATACAAAACAGTGCTTGCATGAAACCAAACTGGGAAAAGGCTCAGGGTCTGAAAAAAAGGCTAAAATGGATTGAAACGCTTGAAATTTATCATCGATTATAAAGGAAAAGTTCATCTGTTTTGTTTTAGTCATTTTGTAATTTGTAAACTAGTTTTTTTGTATTGCTACTCACTAGCTTCTCAATGATCGTGGGGAAGGCCCCGGCGCCCCCTGCTTATTATCGGGCCCCGCCCATATCCGTGCGGTTCCAATAGCCCGCCCTCTAGTGTTTTGGAAAACATTTTAGTACGGTGCTATGTGAACGCAAGACAAATACATTCAAGTTCCTTTGTACGTCTGGGTACCACACTTTATCAACCGGCGGTTTTTGCGAATTTTGTAAAATGAAAAATGAGAGAAATCGGTGTTTGAATCGCCGCATTAGCATGAAATTTATGTAGAAACTGGTATGTATGCTTTATAAATATCAGATAGTAATTTGAAATAAATTGAGTAACGTGACGGTCTTATTTTGTTTGGAGTGAAAAGGATTTTACATTTTTAGCATTATCAGATTATTCGCCTGCTCGTTAATGTTGACAACATCATGATCACGATCCACCATGTCCACTGCATCCATTTCGAGAAAAATGCCCAATCAACACATTGAAAGTGAAATTGCTCATCTTTTTTTGTAACAAACGGCATTCCTTCTGTTGAATGAAACTTTTTAAAAATAAAAGCCATTATTTTGACTTGCTTTTTCTTCCTTTGATTTTGAACAGTCGATTGCAACTTGCATTGCATTTGGCAAGCCAAGACTAGCAAAGTAGCATGACTAGTGTAGTGAAGTGAAATTGAAATTGAATTTATTTATAAATTTATAAATCTCTTTTTTTTTCCAACCAAAAACTGTACATGCTGTAAGCTTACCACTAATTGTAAACAAATTTCTTCTCTTTCATCCCTTTCTAGAGCAAAGGTTAGCCTCAACAGTACATTGTTACCATGGCAACCACTGGCACCAAGTCTGTCAAGACTGGTTACCGACTCAGTCCGAATGAGGAGGCTGCGCTAATCAAACAAGAGAAGGAGAGACGACGGAAAATAAGGATCCAACAGGTGAGATTCCTTGAAATCTTGAAGTTCTCTTCTGGGATATTTTCTAGAATTTAATTGCACAACTTGTTTTCATGGCCCAACTTTTGTTTTATAATATTCTCCTTTCTGTGAAATTGGAACAAATTTTAGAGCTGATGTTCCATAACATCCATGTCACTTTGCTTTACAAACTGAAATGTGGGACTTGTATTTTATAATCCAGTGTTCTGAAGTTGTTACTGAATAAATATTATGTGGTAGTCCTAATCCTAACTTAATCTAATACATTTTATTGTGAATGATCCAGAAATGAATAAACAGAACTAAACAAACTAAAGTTTAGAGATACCATGTATCAAGCATCTTGAAGATTTGAAAACCTCAGATATTCTAATTTTAAGCTTGCATTTCTTTGCACAGGTTCGAGAGCAAGAGAGACACTTTGCCTCCAAGATCAGAAACAACGTCAGTAAGAAGAAAGGAGAGGAGTTGAAGAACCTGGCGCTGCATCTGAAGAAAGATTGGGAGGAGGCGAAGAAGGAAAAGACGGATGCTTTACAGAAGATGTTTGAGAGGAGTCTGGAGAGTGTTGGGGACGGTCACAGGGCCGCTAGCAGTCAGGTACGGTCAACAAGGAGATCTGGGACGAATGTTGACAATAAGTCAAGTCAGTCACAGGTCCATCACACTTCAATCGCAACTCCATCACAAGTCTATCTTACAAAGAAAAATCCCACTTCATTTCACAAATTATCTTCTCCTTACTCGTTGTTTCCACAGCCTCCACTAGCCGAGATGCGTGCAGCTCAAGCCGTGAAGGACAAGCATGCTGCCAACGAGCGCTACAGCAGCGCCCTCAAGAGACAAAAACAGGAAGACGAACAGCACTACCTGAAAGAAAACGCCCACATCATAGCCAGGAAGGCTGCGATACAAACCGAGAAGGTTCGCGCTGCAAAGATCGCAAGCTTGCCGCCACCAGCCAAGGTAACGTACCGGAGACTTTCAGCGACAAACACGTAATCTAAATAATCATTAGACTGGTCTAGGTCAACACTCCTGCTGTATTAATGGACCAATCACTATTTCCATTCTATTAAGGAAGCCCTCACAAACTACACAAACGCTGACTGATGCAAGTCTAATGTGACCAGTTTTCTCGATACGCAACTTTAGAAAAAAATGGCTGTGAAATGGTAAATATCATTATCGCTTCTGGAGATGAATCCTCTGCCGTTGCGATCGCTCAGTAGGGATCTTAGCTCCGATGTACTTGGAAGGCCTGAAGACTAAGCTTTATTACCCAATTACATCTCAGGACCCAATTGAGGATCTGGACGACGTTGGCAAAGAGAACAAAGTTGTGACGGTAGTCAGTGGTTTCTCTACAAGTCACTACCATCTGAAAGGAGAGTATGTGGAGAAGGCTGAACCTCAGGAACAGGTAAAGTTTCAGTTTTGTTTGCGGTTCCAGATTTGTCTCTGGCCCCAGAATAACTCAGGAGCTTTTAATGCTGGAACCAATCAAAGACTCTCTATGATACACTGTACAGGATTTCCTGCACTTTTTTTAAAAACCTTTTTGGTTTCCCTTAAATGTGACCCTTTCCATAAAAAAGGGTATTAAGCTGCGCTGTGCATTATCGTGTAATGGCCCGCTCAATGTGGAGAGAGTGAACATTTCGTCAAAATGTGATTTTCATTTGTTGTCACGAATGACATCTTTAAAACCTAAAGTTTCAGGGTTCATTCACAGAAATGTTGATTTCGATGAATAAAGTGGGAAAAAAACCGACAATTTTGAGTGCATCGTGCCCAAATCTACAACAGAGCCAGCTATGTCAAAGCCTGTTTTCTCGGCTGTGTAATTCGAATACCAAGGAAGTAATTAATATATGCAAATACGTCATATCGCCAGAACGGGATGGGCTATGGAGCTCTATTATATACCAAATGACAGCTTACGTTGTGGGCTTTCCAACCATGTATATAACTTAACATCACCTCTTTGCGACATAATACCCATGTTGAAACCTACTTTAACTACATCCTTGTTGAAAAAATTACAAAATAGGAGGATGCCCGACTGGCGGCGCAGGAGGAGGAGAGGCGAGCTGAAGAAGACGAGATGGCAACGGAGAGAGAAGAGAAAGAGAGACAGGAGAAAGCACGTCTGAGACATCAGCACGCCAGGAAGCAGGAGTTACTGCATCAAGACTACGCCAGGCTGATGAAGGAGCTTGGACAGATGGAGCAAGCTGATCGGAGGAGGAGACAGGCCATCGTGGCTAACATACCAGTGAGAAAAAAATCCAGTGATTCTCTGATTAACCCTCCAACTGTTTGAACGGTCACAAACAGTCAATCCACTTCCTCTGCCATGCCTTTTACACAGGCTAGTCACCAACAGTCGGATCATATTTCAAGCAAGCACTCTGACTAGTCAAAGTCAGTCAACAGGCAAAAGCAGGCAACTGGTAGGCACAGCTGGCTTATCAATCACCTACAGTCAAACCGTAGCTGTATTAAGTTACATAAACAGTCACAGCCAGTCAATCCTGCTTTATGTAGGCTGGGAGCTCTTAACTGTTGAAAACAGTCACTTGATTGATTTTGACTGCAAGGACAACTTTGCACACAATGTTTGTTTGCGTAAGAGGGTTAATGGGGATCGATTGGGTGTATGGCTCACAACATTTTACTATCTTACCGAGAGGTTTCGATGGTGACTGTTCATCTTTGTCACTCTAATGGTTGATCAACCCCAGGGAGGGCCATCACTCTACATAGATCTGATGCCGGGGCAGGTGATATCGGCTGCTAGCTTGCTTGAGGTTGTCTAACTCCTACTTATGGTGTTTATCTGTAATTTTTGGCTCACTTGCAGCATCAAGTGTTTCAGCCGCCTCACAAAAGACTTGAAGACAAACAAGAAGAGCAACAGAAACTGGAGCAGGCGTTTGAAGATATGTACATGACAAACACTGGTGGGTGTTGATACATGTTCAGGGTGGTGCAGAAAAAAGGCAAACCCACTTTTGACAGCAATTTTCTCACCTACTTGTTGAGCATATTTCAAAAATTCAATTTAACGGTATTAAAATACTGATCTTTAAACATAAGTGACGAAAAAATGATTGCAAATGTATATTTTGTCTCTGAGATATGGTAGTTTTAAAATTTCATGTGCCAAACCTGTTTGTCCACGGACGGCTTTATTCCATCCGCTTGACTGAGCTCCGGAGCTTGATTTGAAGACCAAAAACTCTACACTAGACTTACACGTGGACAACAGTGATTTTGGTGACTTGTATTCAAATTTATAATAAAACTATTCTCGCGATATTTTTAAAGATTTTTTTTTCACCATGTATGGTTGAAGAGCTATACTCCACTACATCATAAACAAAACAGTTCAAATAAGTTAAGTATTAGGTACAAATTTCTGTCAAAAGTGGGTTTCCTTCTTTTTGCACCACCCTGTAGTTTGACCAAGAGACCAACATTTAAATGAAGCAACAGCAAAAAAGGCAAAAGGACTTTCAGACATACTCGGAATCAAATCTTCTGTTCAGGGCTAACCTTCTTAAGTCTAGTACCAGGGATATATGAGATAACATAACATGCTTTTAGATCTTACTCCTGGGATATCCTAGGACGTTTACTCAAATTTGATGTGTGAACTGTTGTGTAAAATGAGGATGAAACCGAAAAGTTAATGAAATAAATAAAAACGATAAAATTGACAAGTACTTGGTACTTGGTTGGTTCTTCTCCTAAGGACTTCCACAAGGGAGTATAACTAGGAGGCCAGAAACACCGGGGCAAACCCCTTCTCTTAACGGTAAGTGTTACTGGGTTCTTTTACGTGCGTTGGGCCTTATACAACACACGGGACCTCCGGCTTAACGTCCCATCCGAAGGACGAAGCAAAAATGGTTAAGTGCCTTGCTTAATGGGGCACAAGTGTCCGGGCCCGGACTGGAACCCACGCCACTGTTGCCTCTGAAACACAAGTGTTTATGGTGCAAAAACCTCTCTTGAAGGTTTTGTCTTGAAATGTAAATAATAAATTTGACCTGAGGAACTACTGAATCCAATCCCCTTTTCTTGCCGACAGATTACACCGGTGACTTGATCCTTGCACTGGAGCCCAAACCTAAGAGAGACACGGACCTGGATGTCACGATTGACTCGGTCTCTGACGATGCTGGTATCTTGCTTCAGCCGGTCCCGATGCCACTAACGAGGCGAGAGGACGAGGGGAAGAGGTTCCCACGAGGGTTGGATGAGGAAGCCGGCGAGGAGGCCGAGCGAACGATCGATGAGGATCAACCAAAACAGCCTAGAGGTCTGTGAAGATTATTGAGCATAACTTCTCTCAATCTGATAAGTTCCAGCATCTGGTTTTGTTTAGTCTGTGTAGAAAGCAATTCCCTCCGAATGAAATTGCATAATAAATTTGTTGGGCTCATTTATGTTCTCAAAATCTACTGTGCACAACAAAGTGACTTTAAGATTATGTATTAATTAATCTTCCAGCTCCTTTGAAGATGTTAATGGATCGCATCAAGAGTCAGCGAGAGGAACTGAAGAAGAAAGTTGTGCTCGCGGTGCCCAGCCAAGAAGGCCGTCCTGTTGAAGAGCCAGACACCCCACCCAGCTCGAGAGACTTGCCGTCTCAGGGTGCATCACCGTCTCAAGATGCCCCACAATCTCCCGAGGCATCCCAGGATGAATCTGGGAGCGAGAGGAGCACGCTGGACACCTTGGAGACTGGCACGCTGTCTGAAGACACCAACAAGCAAGAGGAGAAGACGATGCTCTTGCATCCTATGGAAGAAGCTGCAAAGATTAGATCTGCTTCAAAGGTACGCTAGGAAAATCAATCAGTGAAGTGTTTGTATCAGTGTTGAAATGCAGCCATTGTCCTGTACTCCCTCGTCTGTTTGATTCCGTTATTCCGCTTCTTTTGTGATGGAAAATGGCTCTGTATAATTTTGCATTGATCGTGTTTTCCCAACTGCAGGTGCCAAATGTAGAGCTGCAGAAGAAAGTGCAGCAAGACATAATGGCCAAGGAGGACGAACAGCGACTGCGACTGGCTGAAAAGCAGCTGCAGGAACACACGGATCACCGGGACCACCTGCAGATGCTGCAAGACAACCTGCTGCAGCGACAGCGCATGCTGCAGCAGCAGATTGGGGAGCAAGAAAGGCTGCACAGGGAACAGCTGCGGTTACAGAAGCAAGAGTTTGAACAACAGCGGGCAGGGTTGTGGAGAGACGACGCGCAGCAGAAACCGTCGATTGAGCAACAGAGGACAGAGCCAAAACAGCAGCAACAGCAGCCGCTTGATAACATGCAGCAGCAGCGGGATATACCCCAACAGAATCAGGATCCTCAAACTCAGGGTCACTCACACACCATTCAACGACTTATAAGACAGCTGCAGATTTCTGACCAGCAGAGACAACAGCAGCGAGCACAGCAGCAACAGTTGACACAACATGCAGGTCAACAGCATGATCTCACACAGTACCAAGAGCTCCCAGATAACCTACTGCAGCAGCCGCAACAACAGGTTGAAGTACCGTCTGTGTCGGCAGATGTCCAGTTACCATGGCAAAGACCCAGCCGCCAACAGGTAGAAGAGGAACACCCAACCAGAGATGTTCCTGCAAAACCTATCCATCAATGGATGGACCCTATGACAGTCCACAAGCTTCCCTCCGGTCTTGAACAGACCGGAGAGGAGCCACGGCAGCCACAAAGCTCTCCTCCGAAGGTAGCTCACTTTCAGTCAGGCGTAAGTGGATACCAGATTCCAATGACGGTGCAACAGGGGCATAGCAAGGAGTGGTTAGAAAAGTTTACCCTTGACACTCAGCGATCAAGCCAGCTACCGCCAGACCAGGCTAGGACGCAGCCACCGAGCCATGACACACTCCAGGAGGCACAGGCACGGCTACAGCAACGAAGAGAGAGAATCATGCAGCAATATCCTGAACTCAAACTGCCTCCTTATGAGCCGTACTTCAAAGACACGACCACCACTTCATCCACTGTACCCCTGAAAGACCTAATGACATATACACTGGCGCACCCAGGAGTGTTTTCAGATGCTGAGTTGGGAAAACTCCCCGATGCTGAACAAGTTGTTTCAAGTATCAGTGGAGGCTTACCGACATCCGCAGATGTATCCGCAACAACAGAGATGTCTTCAGCAACAGGTGTATCCACGACAGGTGTAACTCTAATGCCAACAAGTATTTCTACTTCAAGGCCTGCTGCTACCACATCACAATCGGATGTCTTGCAACAGTCAGCTAGTAGTCCTGGTACAGGACCTCCTCTTCATGAAATGGAAAGGTATTGTTATTATTATTATTAATCGTTTCTGGTAATGAAACCAAGGATTCCTCAAAAGCGCCCTCTGGGCACTGTAGCTCGCAAGCCTGAAGTAACCTGTACAGAGAAGACAATGAAATGAAATTACAGTTTTAGACGTGGGAGGAAAACCCCAGAATGATATTCTGGGGAAAACCCACAAAATCAGGCAGGGACTGAAAAACCCAATCCACATGTTGACCCAGGTGGGATTTGAACCCGGGTCACAGCGGTGGAAGGCAAGGAAAGTAACGCTATGCCAACCTGACTCCCTCAAGTATGAGTAAAGGCAGCCAATTACATGTGCCTTGTTACTGCGGGGGTAACCTTGATTTATTATTCAGGCAAATCAAACAAAATTTGTTGCAATCACTGAAGTAAGCTGCTAGAGTTTGTCAAGAACATGTGTCTCATAACTTGAGAACATTTTGAAGGAGGATTTTCAAAACAGATATTTTGGTTAAGCATCTTACTGGGTTGTCTTCGATAGATTTTATTTAGCTTCGAATAAATTTCCCTTCAGGCAATTGGAACAGCATCGGCAACAGCTGCTGAAGACACGACAACAACTGCAGCAGCAACAGCAGCAACAGCAGCAGAGGATCCTAGAAAAACAGAGGGTGCTAACACACAGGATAGAACAGCAGAGACAGGAACAGCTGGCCAGGCAATTCGGAAAGGGGACGATGTCACAGCCAGGAACGCAAGAAGTGTTAGCATTGAAAATGGCGACATCACAATCGATTCCACAGAATATGACGTCAAAAATACCAGAAGGAGCACCAAGAGACACCTTCTCAGGGGGGATGATGTCACAGCCGTTACTTCAATATGTGATGACATCACCGCCAGGAACACCAGAGGTGATGACGTCATATTCTGATGCACAGCCAAAAATGATGTCTGGACATCTTGGAGTCTTTGGAGAACTTGAGGCTGAACAAACAAAAGCATCTGAGGTTCATCCAAGTGGAACTCTTTCACAACAGTTTGGCCAGAGACTGTCAGAATCTGGGACAGAGGACACCTCAGATAAAGAAATGCCGTCAATTTCCCAGGGTATCTACAAACTTCCTTCCATGACATTAGGACAGACAACTTACCCGCTTGATCCCACTGGCGGTATGACTGGCGAATCTACAGATAGTGAACAACCGTCCTTTCACGAACTCTCTCCAGACAGCAGTGCTAACCTCACTCAGAGTTCTGATTATCACCCAGCTAAGATTGCTTCAACCCCCGAGGATGCGAGATCCTTTAACAGCCATTCATCGCAGTATGACTGGGCAACCATCTTGGCTTCCAATACGGATCCCAGTAAACCTGTACCTATCCAGTCTACCTTGCCATCATCACTGAGAAGTCATAGACACACCAGACCTCCTCCAGCACAGTGGAGACTGCCTCAGCCAGTAGTGGAAGCAGGTCCTCATGAGCTGAGTACCATCTTGGAGGCAGAATCTCCGAGACGTGAACGGTTGTCCAGAGGTCGCCCAGAGTTGGACCCACTCGCCTCTACCCCACACAAAACCAGCCCACCCCGCATTGGTACCTCTCAACAAGATACTGAAGCCAGCAAGGGCCCTTTTCATCTCAGCGACAAGGCTTCTGACATGGCGACCACAACCAGCCAAGTCAGCGGCAGGGACTTATTTAAGACCTTGCATGCAGCAGAGACTGTGCAGAAGCCAGTTGAATATAGTCATAGTCGAGGACAAGCCGATACATCAACATCAACTACTGTTCCAAGCTTTGCCGTGGATGTTGGTCACGGTGTGCTGTCATACCCCTCATCAAATGTAAGTTTCCTTTTATAAAAGCTTATTAGTTTCCATCAAAAACCACAATAAGTTTCACAAAGTAAGAAATGATGATCCTTTGTCAAGTTCAACATTATCAATTTTAATCAACATTTCCGTGCACAAAATTTATAATAAACCTTCCAAAGCACCACGGTCTAACACTGAGTAATTTATCAAATGTTGGCTGTATTTTCTTTATTTTTCAGTTTATGACAATGGGATTGACTACCCCTGTAACTACGGCCACATCCGTATCAGTATCCACCTCGACCATCACATCCGCTCCCATCACAAGTCCGGCCGTCATCCACATCGCCTCTCCGGCTACCGACAATGAGGACCTCTCAACCCAACCAGACTCCTCATTCTCGGCATTGAGCGACCACACCTTGACACAACCTCGGCATTCATTAAGCAGCTCGCTCCTGAGCGAGGATTCCGTCGAGCGATTCCTGGCTCTCTCCGCCTACGAAAGCAGCACCTCGGAATCGGCATCCTCGACAAGTGCCAGGTACCAGGTGCGGATACTCGGCAGCGACAAGCGATCTTCCAAGAGCCCCATTTTCAAGGATTTTGTGACGGACATTCCTTCTGGAAGCTCCTGGCAGCCATCTTTGCCACCTGCGACAGTCACAGCTGAGGGCGCTATTCACAGCCTTCCCACAGTGCCTCGGCAAAGCACGGAATCGGCAGAGTATACTCTAGGTCCAGTCTCGCCCCAGAGCATATGGACAGAGAGCGACACGCAGAGTGGCTCCTACCTAGCTGGCGGAGTACCAGCATTTCCAGTGTTCAGACGTTCGGACATACCTCAAGACGGCATGCCCATGTTCTCAGACGTGTCTCTTAGTCACTACAACACCTCGTTAGAGAGTGGTCCGAGTGTAATACCTCCCTCTACAACAGATCCTGGTTACGTGCTGAGCCAGCAGGCTGGTGTGGTTGATATTGGAGAATTGTATAGGAGTGGTTTCCCGAGAGGAGAACCAGAGCAGTGGTTCATGCCACATCAAAGCCTGGATAACTCAGAACTGCATAGGGGTGCCACTCTCGAGCCCAGTCTGGGGAAGATTTCCGGATCCAGAGAGATTTCTGGGGACACAGACACGAGGATGTTGGAATCTCGGCCCGATGTTGGAGAAAATGAAGCACCCAGTGATAATGAATCTTCCAAGCTGTCTTATGCAGGGGCACTTGTGGAGAAATCTCATGATGCGTCGGAAGCGATGGATGACACGCTACAAGAGGTCATGAGGAACATTGCTATCAGCGAAAGTGAGACTTCCAAAGTAAGTTAACGCTCCTTAGTTGGTTTACAGGATTTGTTGGGTGCATAGCCGACGGATGGAGGGGGTAGGTACACTTCACTGAGGATGTAATAAATGTAAGACTGGTTGTAGCTTCATTTTGCATTGTCTAATTTGCCTTTAGATTTCAAAAAATTTTAAATGCAAAGCAGTTAGTTTTGTAAAATTCTTTCATTGATGAATCGGTTTTGTTTTCTCTTGAATACCTTTGCTACCTAGGAGACGGGCATCGATGAAGACCCTGATTTAACCCTCGTCTCTCTCAACACCACTCTGACATCCTCCGTTGCTCCCGACGAAACCAACGATGATGCAGAGAGAGAAAGACAGTGGACATCCGTGGAACTCGCCAGCGACTCGATGGTATCATTCCTGCATCACGAAGAGGAGATGTCGTTGGAGAGTCCGGCTAGATCCGGTTCAGACCAGTCCAAGGCAGCCGGAACCAGTTCACAGACAGAGGCTCAAGTTGAAAACACACCAGGTACAAATTGAAAGCAATTTACAGAAATATTACTTGATTTTCACAATACTGTTTATGTTTATATGTAATTATAACCCTTGCCTGTCGAATACGTCAAACTTTGCGAGAATGCAATCAAATCGTGTGATGAATATTACAAACAGTGTTGTAGTCGGGTACTTTTTTCCGAGTACCGAGTACTACTGAGTACTAAATTTACCGAGTACAAGTACAAGTCTCCCGAAGTACTGGTATAATGTGTTTGTCCGGACGTGCACAGAGGAAATCAGGAAACTTACAGACAAGTGCATGCATACCAGCAAAGATAGGATTGAGAAGTAAAAACAATTACATGTATATTACATTTATTGGTAACCGAGGTCTGTTTGCCTGTTCATTAAATTTCGACATGTTTTCATCATCCTAGACACATCTACTGTCCACTCCATCAATCTACAAGAAGCCTTCAAACGTCACAAGCAATCCTTCATCAGGTCCAGTCAGTCCTGTCAGCTAGAGGTCAAAGTTCATGCCGAGAGTCACCAGGCCACCGCCTTCTCCCAGACCCTGGACAACTGGAAGAGATCCCGCGGTGGGAGGATCCAGCGATCCACGAAGACCAGGACTGGTAGGCCATCCTTCCTGCTTGAGAGTAGAGCCAGAATCTGTCAAATCAGGCCAGATGTGGATCTTTTAGGTGTTAACTTGTACTATTGTCAGATCTGCAGACTGCTTCTTAACTTACCCCTGTTGGAATCAGAGATAAAACTGGCGTACGGAAAAAAAAATTGGAAAATAGGCCAAACAAAAATCTGTGTCCGAAACCTGGGCCGCGTGCAGTTTATTGTACATGTATGTCCAATAAACTTAGTGTCTTATTTCCAGACACGGCATCCCGTTCTATTTTAGGTTCGAACAAGATTTTACGATGTGAAAAATGTTCAGTGCTTGGAAGTCTGAATCGAGGTTAGAGTGACTGACTCGTCAATAAACAAGTTCACTTCTTTTGTTGAGAAAGTCGAGGTAAAACTCCAAGCACGGTCCAAGACAAGTGCACCATTCAATCATTGAACATTTACATGGAAAAAAAATCAGCATTATCGTATCTTTCTTCCAACAACCGTCACTGTATTTAGTCTTTTATGATCTCTTCACCATCCCCGAGATCATCCTGAGTTTTAAAGCATTGCATTTTGTACACCTAAATCTGACTCCTCCGAAACGAACGCAACCTTTCACTGCAGTCGAACTCTACTTAACCCCATGCGTACGGGAAGCGGTCATGACCGCGGCCGCTAATCCTCATTGGAATGCAGTTGCCAGCTGTGGTATGCCGTGGCACACAGCTAGTGGGTAGTTCCACAGCTGCTGCTTTTGTGCAGTCCCGCTACCACACAAAGGCTGTGCAGTCATGCTGGCCACTTGCTCTATGTGTGGAGGAATGTCTCCATTACACCCCGTGCTTAAGGGGTTAAACATGAAGCTCTGTACGTAGTTTCGGACATGTACGTAGTTTCGGTTAATGCTTAAACTTATTCCCAGCTGTAAACTACTCCAATCCGGGCTTTCTTATGTGCGTCTACCATACAATCTGTGCACTGACGACTGGTAGAACAGAATAAAATTGCGCTCGCATTACAGATTTCTCTGCGCCGTTTTCATCAAATTCGTTGAAATTTAAAAAATCAGATTTTGCAAAAAAAAGATTGTGAGAAAAATCGGAATTTTGGAAATAAATTTGGAACATTTCATCCCTGTAGAATTCATATTAATCTTATTTCAATATCTTACAGGCAAAAGCCCATCAAAGGGACCATTGGTCAAAGGTAAAAGGTCAAGCACCGGGTCATCCCCAAATGGACATCGAGCTTCATCGAGCGATACCGCACGAAGCAAAGACAGGAGCAGAATATCCAAGACGATAACGTCCGCAGACCGCGAGGCCTCAGAGAAAGATATGTACCAAAGAAACATCAGGTACGTCTTACTGGGTGTTTCAAACAACTTCTTAAATTCACACCAAAATTCCATTTATGGGCTCCATGCGACAACGATAGAGGGCGCCCTTTTACCTAGCAACGACGTCCCATGGGCGGGACAGTTAGCTGGTTGACGCGCACTGTTCCTTGTGTGTGATGCACGTACACCAGGGGATTTGTACTATGTACACGCAGTGGTACGGCTGCGCGTCGCGGCAAAATTGCAGTCAGGCAAGATGGCGTCAGTCGGTCACCCCCAACTGTGCTTTCTTTGCCGGTGAGGGGGTACTTGTAAACAGAGCGGATAGGAGCCTTTAAACATTTTTGTAGTCCTCGTACAAATAAAACAATAATTTCAAGATTTTTTTTTTTTACAATTTATCACATCTCGGTTAACTCACGCAATAGTGTAAACTTTTAAATACATAAAAATAAGGCAGAATTAATATGTCTTCTGTCCTGGATTGTAGATTGTACGGCCAATTGGAAGAAGTGCAGAGGCAGAAGCTGACGCAACAGCGGCAGAAAGAATACGCGACAAACCGACAGCGACGTAAAGAATTTGAGCAGAAACTGCAAACGCGGCTCAACAAGTTGACGAAACAGACTACAAAACCGTCAAGCTAGAAGTTAACAACTTCTTTTTTAAACAGGACATTGTTGGCTTTATTATGGTCTTTATTATTGTCAAGATCAAAATAAAAAAGGGCCATACGCAAACAAAGAGAACGACTGACCATGTACATGTACATAGGCTGAGCAAATATTTCATTTTTCAATCTTGTTCTGTATTAAACTTTATCACACAATGTATGATTGGAATGCTGACATATTGAACATAAGCATCTTATGCAAACTTGAAATAATACCTGAATTGAAAGTATGTAATAAAATATTTTCAATTTGAAATGTAAAATTTGATGTAAAAACCATTCCAATAAAGAGTACATACAAGTAGAAACTTTATGAGATGTTAAGTTTGTGTAAATATCACATGATTACCAATATTCTAATATTTGTGTTTGTTTGCCATTATTTATACTTTAAATTGTATAATATATCTTCCTATGCTTAATACTCCATTTTAACCAAATTACTTTGAAGTTTCTTCTCAAACACTGGTGTACATTGCTTACTGCATTTCAGCCATAAGTTTTGGAATATTAAATCAACTTGAACCGGCATAAAAGCAAAGTGTTACATTTGTAAAACAAACAAACAAACAAACAAACAAACACCCAAACAAACAAACAAACACCCCCCACCCCAACAACCCAACCAACAAACAAACAGATATCTAGCTTTCTATGCTAATGCTAAAGTATTCAAAGCCATTAGGCCAAAAAAAAAAAGTCTCCGGTTTCTGGTATGCGCGCGCGTCGCCGTAGCCATGCGCGTCGGCAAAATGAAAAAGTTTTTTTTTCAATACAAGATGATGTTTCAAAACCGCCAAACTCACTGGTTTGACTGGAATTCTGCTGCTGCACAATTTTAACGGGGGGGTTATGATCGAGAATAAGATTTATGTGGCCT
Source organism: Patiria pectinifera (assembly GCA_029964075.1). Lineage (NCBI taxonomy): Eukaryota > Metazoa > Echinodermata > Asteroidea > Valvatida > Asterinidae > Patiria > Patiria pectinifera. The sequence continues at coordinate 12,999,890 of CM057144.1, read as the reverse complement.
CTCTAGACTCCCATATATTTGCACTAAGTTTAGTCGGGCACCATTTGAAGTCATCAGCCGACATTTGAAGCCAAAAAAACAAAAAAAAACAGGTAAAAAAAAAAAAAAGCCGCGTCGCCGCACCACTTTTGGGGCAAGCTCCATACCAGAAACCGGAGACTTTTTTTTTTTGGCCTTAGTGAGATTTCGTTTCAAACATTTGCAAGTGTTATTGCCAGCTTCACTTCAGCCTTAGTTTTGGAATAATGGAATTTTTTTTTAAGAATCTGAAAAAAGCAAAACACAGATTGTGTATAACAAACAAGCCTATCAACTTCATGAAACAAACCAAATCAAAAATTCTGTTGATTAACGACCTTTTCAAGGCAATTACATTTTTACTTAAAACTACTAAATTGTGTTAGCAAACAAACTTTCCTCATATGCTCAAAAGCATCCATTCCCAAAATCAACCTAAAATTTTACAACAAAATGACTAGTTGCCTTTTATTCAGAGTATAAACGAAAAATTGTAAAATAAACACAAAGTATCGATGGCGTTCTTTGAGCTAAAAACTACGCATGCGTAATGAGTGGATTTTAAGCAGCTACATTTATTTTTCATTCAAATATTTCAAGCCACGCATGGTCCGTATTAAATACATGTACATTCTCTGTAATCTTTCCTAGGTAAAACCAAGCCATCATGCTTGAAATCTTCTACGACAATTAAAAATTAAAAATCAACAAAATTGAGCATATTATGAAAAAAGCAAAACACATAGATTTCATGACACAGTCGTTGTATTAGTAACAACAAACCAAAGATACTCGTTAAGTATGGGTTTAACTCCAACCTTAGCAACCGTAAGACCTCAATTGCTCGTTCAGGCAGATTTTTCATGCGACCTGATTGGACAATTTATTAATGGCACGGGCAGAACAGCACTGTGATGAATGATGGAATCCAATGGATTTGAACACACATGTAAAATTTTTCACACGCCCATTTACCAATGCATTTCATCACGAGATTCTCAGACAGCTTTTTTAACCCATTTCAGCAATCCGAATCGAGGCTGCATGGTACCATTGAGGCTGCATGGTACCAGTCAAAGGACAATGTTATCTCTTCCCTCTCTCTCAGTGACAATATGGAGAGAGATACCATATCTGTCAAAATCTGTCGGATTTCAACATTTAAACTGGCCTCATATTGGTACAATTGACAGGCCGTGGTAGTTTTCTTAACTGAGGGTACCATGCCTTGACTGACATTGATAGATGTGGTGGGTCAGCGCTGGTGAGTGCCTGTCAATGATGGATTTAGCTCAGTAGTAATGAATTCACAACAGGATCACTCACTCTTGAATTACTATACTCCCGTGGACAATGCTTTGTGTTTCCCTTTGTTCCTTTAATATAACACTCTTCCATAGACTAAGCACACGAACCTACTACAGAGGACCGTTTTGAACAAACAACCCTACGCCCGAGGACTGAAAGGATCCTTTCTTCTCCCTTTGTGCGTCTGTTCTCGGGGGTAATGCAGAACACATACACTCATGCATATCCGAGGGCAAAGGCATTGCCCTCTAAGATGGCCGCTACACAAGTTGTAGCAGCATCTAAGGGCACCCTATCTATCAATCCCCTTCGCCAGGTCTTGACAGTTATGTGGTTTAATCCATGGTATTCGGACAGGTGGTGATCAGCCTGTACATATGCTACGAGAGATGAAGTGGATAGATTCTTTGACGGTTTGTGGCAGCTATATCAGTAGTAGAGTTATAAAACTAACACACCACGTTTCTCTTGCATCTTACAAGGTTCAGTATAATCTGTGGTATATTTATCGCCCATTATAAACAGGATTAAAAAGAACTCCAGCATGATCAGATTTCAACCAATACCTAACCCCTGCTTACTGAATACAATGATGAAGGGGTATTATAAAGACGAAAACATTTTTTGTCTGGAATTTTAAGTTACAGAAATCAGCATTTCTTCTTTAGTATTCAAACAAATTTTGTTACATTGTACTTTTTATCTTTTGAGGCAGCTTCTGTTTTAAGACCAACTCGGTACGGTCTGAGTACAAATTAAACCTGGCGCTCTGAAAACAAAGATGAATTGTTGGGACTTGAATCACCCATCCGGTACAATCCTTTCTCGTTGACTGTACCATTTACTTGTTCTTGAGACGCCAGGCGATAAGAAGTCCAGCAGCGGTTGACGCAATGGCAGTGCGAGCCAGAAACTTGAGCAAACCCGAAACAGACGGGGCGTTCCGCTCAAAGAAGGTGGATTCAAAGGGAAGCGCTGGTACCTCCTGAGTAAACAAAAGAGAACATTTAATTCAGATAATACAGCCAAGTAAACCTTGTATCATACCATGTGTAGTGAAAAACTCTTTTTACATGTGCAGCAAATTGACATGAACATGAATGCCATTCCTCGATCGTTTCCTACAAAAATTTTACGGACACGGACAAAACATTTTGTAAATTTTATTATAATTTCTAGGTCCAAAAGCCAAAGATCCTTCTCGCCTTGGACTCTGGTTCATCCTGCCAGACTTCATTCTCAGCAATCTTTCCCATCCTATGCAACACCTGAAAAAAAAAATTCAATCTTTTAAAAGCATCCACCACAACAAAGCAAAGAAGTTGATGTCATAATTTATGCAAAAACGACTACCAACTCGGCCTTATTTCCATGTGCCCCACCCACTGACCACACCCTTCTACATGCACATACCTCGCAAGCAGCCCCCTTCCTGGCCTGGATACCCCCTTCTATGTGCCCCACCCACTGCCCACACCCTTTTACAATGTATGTACTACGCCCAATTGTTCTACCAACATCCACATCCCTCCCTTGGAGCCCGCTCCCCAGTTGGATACCCCTCTCCATGAGTCTCGTAAATTGACCACACCCTTTTTTGTGCCACACCCATTAACCACACCCTTCTACCAACGTACGCATACATATACCTTGCTAGCAGCCCTCTTCCTGGTCTGGATACCCCCTTCTACGTGCCCCACCCATTGACCACACCCATTGACCACACCCATTGACCAAACCCTTCTACCCACATCCACATACCTCCCTAGCAGCCTGGATACCCCCTTCCATGAACCTCACAAAATGACCACACCCTTTTATGTGCCACACCCATTGACCAAACCCTTCTACCCACATCCACATACCTCCCTACCGACCCTCTCCCCAGCTCAGATACCCCTTCCATGAGCCTTGCAAATTGACCACACCCTTTTATGTGCCCCGCCCATATTGACCACACCCTGCTCTCCACATACCTCCCTACTGGCCCGTTCCCCAGCCTGGATACCCCCTTCCATGTACCCGGCCCAGTGAGTTGCAGTCTCAGTTCCAGCAAAGTACAGACGTCCAAACGGCTTCCGCAGCTCCCTGTAAAAACAAAAATACAACACTAGCTTCAGCAAATGGCCAACACAAATTAAGAATTGCAATCAGTTAGGATGGAATTTTCAAATAAACATTGATTGATGACTTGCTGTGCCATACTTTCCAAGTTGGGTCAGTACGCCAGGCCCGTAGGTGGCGGTGTAGCAACCACCCGAGTACTGCTCCGCCATCCAATTTTTCTCCACGTAGTTGACGGGCTGAAAGAAGAATACAATATACATGTATGTCATATTTCTGTAATCTTTCTTCCAAGGTGGCCTCTTGGAAAGGCTGGGCTTAGCTGGGAACTTATGATGTCACCGTGAACATTATTGTGAGCAGACTGCTCTTGGAACAACACCAAACAGCGAGATGGAAAGACAAGAGATCTGCGGATCGCGTGTGTCCCCTTTATCCGTGGTCGATCACTATATATTTTGTGTTCTTAAAAAAAACACCAAATTTTGTGCATTTTTATTAACGACCTCGAATGACCCCTAGATGACCTTTGACCTCCACTTTTGGAAGAGTTGTGATGAACCCCCACCCAAGGACCACTCCATCCAAGTTACATTAAAATCCATCAAATTCTGTAAACAGTTGAAGCACATTTGAACAATGACCTCAAATGACCCCTACATGACCTTTGACCTCAGTAATCCGGTAAAGAATTGTGTCTTCCCACCCAAGGGTCACTGCATCCAAGTTTCATCAAAATCCATAAAAGCATGTTGAAGTTATACATTTTGTTCAAAACCATAACCGAAACTTTAACATGCATATGGCTAGCGGACGGGAGTTCTGGGGCAGGACCGTTGTCCTTTTTTGGGGGGGGGGGGCAAATGAAAAATTGTACTTACATGCAATGCCTCCTCCGCACCGTTGAAGGCATTGAAGTAGGCCTTGCAAAGCCTGTCCCTCCTATCAAGTAAATTTCAGAACATTAATGAGTTTGAAACATTCATGAGCTTGAAACAGCCACCCACAATATCATTATTATTCTAACAAAGTTTGCAATTCAATTTGCCATGCAAAATCATGTTGCAGTCTTGTTTTCCTTTGGTGTTTTTTTCTTTGCCACACAACTCACCTTTCTTCCTTGCTGATGCCACAGAATTCTCTTGCTTTGTTGGCTGCAACAAAGCTGAAATTAAAAACAAAATGGCAACATATATCAGCCAAAGAAATCAGAGTGCTTTCAACAAAATGAAACTAAAATGACATTTTATTGTTTACAGTTAAAGCTTTCGAACACTTTGAAGATTTTTTTGCAGATTCTCGGGGATGGAGTTGGGGCTAAAGGAGGCAAAGTTTGCTTTATTATCCATGGTTGCCCTTTGAACTTGCATTTTATAGATATGTATGTAAAATCTTTTTCTTTCACAGGATTTTGTGAAAGAGAAAGCAGGGTTACAAGAGTTCTTGAATGAGGTAGTGGGTATGTACACATTTGAGTGATAGGGTACAATTGGGGAAGAAATGGTTTGGGAATAGATGCGTCGGGCGTTTGATGGCAGATATATACTGACCAGATCAAGGCAGGGTAGCTACCATCAGGCTTGATATCATCCAAGGAATACACCATGGGACTGGCTGGATCCACACTGGGCGTAAGTGACTGGGTTTAGGGGGAGGGTTTGGGATCGACAAGTTGGGTACGGTGACAGCATATATACTGACCAGATCAGGGCAGGGAAGCTACCATCAGGCTTGGTGTCATCCAAGGAATACACCATGGGACTGGCTGGATCCACACTGGGCGTAAGTGACTGGGTTTGAGAGGGAGGGTTTGGGATTGACAGGTTGGGTACGGTGACAGCATGTATACTGACCAGATGAAGGCTGGGTAGCTACCATCGGGCTTGGTATCATCCAAGGAATACACCATGGGACTGGCTGGATCCACACTGGGCGTAAGTGACTGGGTTTAGGGGGAGGGTTTGGGATGGACAGATTGGGTACGGTGACAGCATGTATACTGACCAGATCAGGGCAGGGAAGCTACCATCAGGCTTGGTATCATCCAAGGAATACACCATGGGACTGGCTGGATCCACACTGGGCGTAAGTGACTGGGTTTAGGGGGAGGGTTTGGGATCGACAAGTTGGGTACGGTGACAGCATGTATACTGACCAGATCAAGGCAGGGTAGCTACCATCAGGCTTGGTATCATCCAAGGAATACACCATGGGACTGGCTGGATCCACACTGGGCGTAAGTGACTGGGTTTAGGGGGAGGGTTTGGGATTGACAGGTTGGGTACGGTGACAGCATGTATACTGACCAGATCAAGGCAGGGAAGCTACCATCAGGCTTGGTGTCATCCAAGGAATACACCATGGGACTGGCTGGATCCACATTGAAGGTAGACCCGCAGAAATCTACGATAAAATATAAAAACTCAAACAAGTGTGCTTTTTTTTTTTTTAAAGAAACTCATTAGTACTGTCTGCTAACAAATTTGAGTATAGAAAGCCACAGATTCCAGCTCATAAATTGATGCAGTTTAAAACAAACATCACACAGCAAAACAGACACAAATGTCCAAAGTGATGTGGACTACAGACCCCTGTCCTTCCACCACTGCCTGTCGTAGTACACCATGCACTTGATGACACTCCCGACAGGGGCTCTGGCTATCAACTGGTTCCTCCTGGGAGGCAGAGGAGGACTGTAATGGATGCGTTGAGTCATAGACGGAGCCATAGCCATGATCACATACTTGGCCTACGGATGACGGACGAAAACCAGGTATCGAGTGGATTAATGGCCGTCAGATTAACAGCTCTACAGGGTGCGTCAAAAAACGAAACCAAATGTCGGGACCATTGTTTTAGTGAAGTTCTGCATGTATCACTTTCAAAATCTAGGATATGAAAGCCCAATTCATAAGCTTTCATTTAGTACAAGAATCAATCAAATCACTCATGTGCTTCTCAAGTTATGGACTTTTAAACACAACCACCGTTTTAAAGTTCTGTCCACGGATCACAAAACGGTTAAGTGTTCCTTCAGCAAAACGAAAACAAATCACACAGGGATGTGTGTGGATCCGTGGACAGAACTTTAAAACGGTGGTTGTGTTTAATATTCCATAACTTGAAAAGCACTCGAGTAATTTGAATGATTCTTGTACATGCTACATGCAGAACTTCACTAAAACAATAGTCCCGACATTTGGGTTTCGTGTTTTTTGCCTCACCCTGTATATGGTACAATGGTCATCAGTTCAAAAATCAATGGTCAATGTGGTTGATCAACAAATGGTGCAAAATGTTTATTGATTAACTACAGTTATCAATTTTACGGTACATTCAAAGGTCAAGAAAAGAACAATTGTGTGGGATTTTCATGAAACTGCAAACATACCAATTGATCTATCAATTGATCAATCAATACATTAACCAATCACCAATCGATCAATCTATTGGTCAATCAACCGATCAATCATTAATCAATCAATCTATTGGTCAGTCAATCGATCAATCACTAATCAGTCAATCATTAATCAATCAATAAAACTATTGGTCAATCAATTGATCAATCACTAATCAGTCAATCATTAATCAATCAAAACTATCAGTCAATCAATCCATCAATCGCTAATCAGTCAATCTATCGGTCAATCAATCGATCAATCAAATAACCAATCATCAAGCTATTTGCCAATCATCAATCTATTGATCAGTCGATTAATCAATCAACCAATCATCAATTAATCTATCTATTGATCAATTTATCTATCAATCAATCGATTGATCAATCAACCAACTAGTAATCGATAAAACCTATCAATCAATTTATCTATCAATCAATCGATCAATTTATCTATCAATCAATCAATCGATCAATTAACCAACTAGCAATCAATAAAACCTATCAATCAATTTATCTATCAATCAATCGATCAATTTATCTATCAATCAATCAATCAATCAATCAATCGATCAATTAACCAACTAGCAATCAATAAAACCTATCAATCAATTTATCTATCAATCAATCGATCAATCAATCAATTAACCAACTAGCAATCAATAAAACCTATCAATCAATTTATCTATCAATCAATCAATCAATCAATCAATCAATCGATCAATTAACCAACTAGCAATCAATAAAACCTATCAATCAATTGATCTACCAATCAATCAATCAATCAATCAATCGATCCACTTCTTACCTCAAACACATCCCCGTTGATGGTCTGGACAACCACCTTCTCCTCGCTCTGCTCAATCTTTGAGACGGGGCTCTCAAGTTTGATGTTGTCCTTGCCCACACGTTCTCCCATCTTGATGCTTAACTGCTGCGATCCACCGACAAACTTACGTTCCTATTACAACATCCAATCATACCAAAATGTCATCGGTCGGCCAAAACATCGAGCTTCATTTTTTTCTACTAAGAATTGTTCTCTAATTTTTTTTTTTGGAAGTCTGAAAGTTTTGCTTCAAAGTACAATTGAGTTTCCAGTGAGATTTGATTCAATTTCATCACCTTTAAAAAACACCTTTAAAAATCTCTGAGTTTTTTCAGAGCCAATTTATCCAAACCCTCAAAATGCCCATAGAGAGCAGTATATTCAAGTCAAAGATTTTCTTTGAATGAAAGTTTTTGGCTTTTTTCCCAGAATTTTCATCACAAATTAAATTACATTCATTTTTAAATAAACTTCATGATCAGTAGAAAGTGTTAATAAGCAGACACCCCGATTACGAATTAGAGACTAGTTCATCTTGACAAAACAGAAAAAGCAAACTACTACAAAGGTTCAGAGAAAATTGCATTGATTTTTTTTTTGCACACTTTAAAATTTGAAAGAATGATGGTAAAAGATGACATTGGAAGCTGAAGGGGAGTATCAACACATGTAGGTGCATGGAGAGCAAGAAATGAATGCGCAGGGTGTAAAGGAACAAACATCCAGCAAGCTCAGTGGTAGAGTGGTAATAAGACGTCTGCACTAGAAAGCAGAAGGTCATGGGTTCGAGCCCCACCCGAGTGATTTTTTCCAACTTTCACTCGGGAGGTAACACACTGAGTATACAGTGTTAATATGTCGGTGAAGGGCAAAACTAATATTGATTTACAGCACCCCAATGCAAATGCCATCTTATGAATGGGAATAAACAGATATGCGTTACAGCAGTGAGCACAAAAAAAAATGATTAAAAAGTCCCGCAACCATGCATTTAGATACATCTGTGGATGTGTTTGCCTGTGATTCCACTGTGATGTTTATTCATGATGCGTAACAAAGCCATAACACAAATGAAGCTTATTTATGAGCATGCTTATGGGTATTCATGATGTGGGCGTGCATATTTGGCAGCATTTGTGCATGTTTTGCATGACGGCACACAATCCAACCACTAGTTGCAACATCAAATTGGGTTGGGCTTCAAAAGGTACATGCATGTCATTAATGTTAGGCCACTGAACAGTCAGCATTCTCTACTTGATAAAGGTTTATAGCAAGGGGTTGGCTATCTTGGCCGGGTAGCCACAGCAACCAGTGGTATGGATTATCATTCAGGTGGTGCAACACTAGCCACACCGCTGAGGTGGCTACTAGGGCAGGTAGCCATTCCTAGTGAGACACACATCATTAGGATGGCCAGGCAATGGCAACACTGTCAAGTGGCAGCCTTTAAGCTAGGGCTATGCACGAAGATGGTCAACAACTAGCCACATGGACAATGTGGCCACACTGACCAGATATTTACAGTATGTATGAGGGTGATTCTACAGGGGCCAGAGAGGCCAATGGCTAGGCATTTTCAAGCCATGGTGGCTAGGTATGGGAATCGGGTACCCAATTGAAAAAAAATAAAAACACAGTTAGGCCAAAAATAAATAAATAAAAGTCGGTCTCTGGTCAGCACGCGCGTCGATTTTAATCATGCGCGTCAATCTTTTTTTTCCCCAAAATGTTCCACGGTAGCTCCAACAGCGCCCTCTATTGCCGCACCTCCTCATTCTTTTGTACCAAAGAGCACCAAGGAATGGGAAATTGCACCAAGGCAAATGATCGAGAGCACCAAGGCAAATGATCGAGAGCACCAAGGCAAATTATGGAGGACACCAATGTACATGAGGACACCAAAAAAGCAAAATAGTACCCCATCTTGTCTTTACAATCCAAGCTTGAAGAAAAAAAAAAAGCAAAAAAAAAAAAAAAAAGCCGCGTCGCCGCATCAATTCCGGAACTTTGGTCTGACCAGAGACCGAATATTTTTTTTTTGGCCTTACCAGCAGACTAGTAACTCGTGACTTGGACTAGGACTTGAGTCCAAATTGAGTCCCATTTTCCGTGACTCGGTCTCAAACTCACGAGTCACGATGACAAATGACTCATGACCCGACCCGGTCACATCGGTGAGTCAATACAAGATAAAAGTGCGTACAATGAGCTCAATTCATGAGCTTTAAGATGTAAATGGCATTTTCGCAAGCGTCATAAACGTGATCTATTTTTTTTCTTTTTTCATGTAGCCTGGTTTTCATTTTGAAAATCCTCCACAAATGACATTCAAAACCTTTCTTTTTCATTGTCTGAGAAGTTACTAAGTAATTTGTAAAGTTGGTTACGGGTACCCGATCCCATAATCTGGAACCGGTTCCTGACATCAGCGGTCGGGTACTCGGGTACCCGGTTCCGATGCACAGCCCTAATAGCCTTTTTGATTTTGGCCAGAGGATATGCATACAAAATAGTCAATGAGGCTTTTACATCTGGGTGGCATTTATAAGCAGTTTATATTAGCAGATAAAAGAAAAGGTCACACAGCCAGATGCACATTATCGGTAGTTAGTGACAAAACATGACAAAACTAAAAGTTAACTACTGTACATTTACTGACTACTACAACCATCGACAGAACAAAGGATCCAAGAAAATGGTTCAGGATTGGTTCCACCGATTAAAGGGAATACACATTTGCAAACATCGAAAAATTTAACTTCCAAGTTTTTACGAAATACCTTACTAGGATGTTGGTACATGACAGTCTAAAGCATCCTGTGACATGGCACCAGGTGTGAAGTCATTTTCAAGAAAATAGTATTTTTGTATACATTTGACCACTGTTGGAAATACCTAACTATTTTTCAAACTACTGCTTCAAATTTACCTTTTTTTCCAGTCCAAATGTTGGTTACATATGTTCATGAACGGTTGCAGGCCAGCTAGACTGGTTCCCTTACATGTACCTTACAATTTTCCGGCAAAAAATTGATCCGTTTTATCTTTAGTGGAGTCAGGGAACCAGACTACTTGAACTTTTTTTGTTTTTCTTGGTTTTTCCAACATTTTCGAACACAAAACTTCAAACATGTCAGTGTAACAATATTTGATCTATTATACTAACCCCGCAAATAGTTCATTTCTGAAAAGTATACAGCAAAAGCCAATGAGGTACATTCCCTTTAACCCCTTAAGGATGGGAAGCGGTCATGGCCACGGCCGCTAATCCTCATTGGAATGCAGTTGCCAGCTGTGGTATGCCGTGGCACAAGGCTAGTGGGTAGTTCCACAGCTGCTGCTTTTGTGCAGTCCCACTACCACACAAAGGCTGTGCAGTCATGCAGGCCGCTTGCTCTATGTGTGGAGGAATGTCCCCATTACACCCCGTCCTTAAGGGGTTAACTAAATCAAATCTATCCCACTAAGGATTGCATGGAGGCTTCAAGTTTGTCCAATCTTAAACCTTACCCCTGGTTGTAGTGTTAATTACGTGTCGAAAATAATCTTGTTTGCGTGAATACAGTATAAATGTAAATTTGATATGGACTGAAAAAAACTTCGGTCAGAACACCCTAGTTTTAAATGTTGAATCCCAATGACCGATTGCAAGCATAAACCTTTGCAACACAAAAACAGGTTCATTGGGGGAAACCCCCCCCCCTCGTCCAAAAAAAAAAGCAATCGATGGTTGTCACTTGTCAGTAAATTTTTTGGCTAATTATGCAATATGGTGTCTTATAACAGATTCAATGAAAGCAACAAAAAGGGCCAAGGGCGGATCCAGCAAATTTAGCAGGGGGGGGGGGGGGGGGGTTGTCAGGCCAGTCAGATGTTTTTTCAATGTAGGCAGGTTGTTTTTTTCAGACACTTGGCCTCTGTAAAATCAAAAAGTGGTTGGGGGAGGGGGGGGGGAACCCCTGGTACCATTCTTCCAATGGGAGCACTGTTCAAATCCGACGATCATGCACATAGTGTACAAATACGCCCCTTAGCCCCGCTGGCTGTGCCTCTGTGTCAGCTGGTCAGAGTGTTGACGACAGGCGGACATAGCATTTTTTTTTATTTTGGCTATAATTGTCATAATTTTTTTTTGTCGGAGCAGGTTTTTTTCTGGACCACCAAATTCTCTCCCCCCCCCCCCCACCCACCCCGGATCTGCACCTGTGGGCTATTTTACAAAGGTCTTGTGCGGGTGATTTAGTGAAACGAAACAGTCAAATTCTTCTCAAAGTTTGTGCTTTCTCTGTGTAACATGCACTACAAAAGCTGTAAGCAAGAGTTAAAAAATAAAAAAAAAATTAAAACTGAAGCATGACAACTTTTATCGAAGCACAGCACATAAAAGCACAGCCCACAAAAACAAAGCATATGCTGCATGAAGCCAAACTCCGCCCCCCTTCTTTCTTACATGCTTGTCGGCTATAAAGCATAATTGGATCCACGTCGCATGCAAAGTCACATGACTCTCTTGCCTACCTGACCGCCATTATCGGTCATCAGGTTACGATAGAATCCCCCGCACTGTTTGATGTACCACATGTAAAACAGCACGGACAACTCGGCGGGGTCCATGGTAACAATCAAAATGGCCATGGATGAAAAGAACCGACTCCCACTTCTGAATCGTGTAAAAATATGACACATGATCAAGGCTCACAAAATATGACTTACTGCCAAAAATGAAATGTTGCATGACACAACCCCCCCCTCCCTTGTCAGCATAATGGGATGCATGTAGCATGAAAAGTCACATGACTCTCTTGCCTACCTGACCGCCATTATCGGTCATCATGTTACGATAAAATCCCCCGCACTGTTTGATGTACCACATGTGAAACAGCACGGACAACTCGGCGGGGTCCATGGTAACAATCAAAATGGCGCAGGTCGCAAAGAACCGACGCCCACTTCTGAATCATGTAAAAATATGACACATGATCAAGGCTCACAAAATATGACTTACTGCCAAAAATGAAATGTTGCATGACACACCCCCCCTTGCATGATGGGATACATGTAGCATGAAAAGTCACATGACTCTCTTGCCTACCTGACCGCCATTATCGGTCATCAGGTTACGATAGAATCCCCCGCACTGTTTGATGTACCACATGTAAAACAGCACGGACAACTCCGCGGGGTCCATGGTAACAATCAAAATGGCGCAGGTCGCAAAGAACCGACGCCCACTTCTGAATCGTGTAAAAATGCGACACACCAAAGGCACATTTTTAGACAAAATAATAAGACTCACTGCCAATGGCTGACTTGGTTTTTGCCATTCAGACAAGCCACGGCCAAAGGCAAATATTCAGAAGTATTTAATCTGTATTCAAATTACTCAAAGAGTCAATATCACACAGACATGTATTCCTTCAAGGCTTTACATGTACGTACTTTCACCGTCAGAGCAGACACTCTTGTTTTACTATACTCACGAGGACAATGCTTTGTGTTTCCCTTTGTCCTGTAATATAACACTCTCCTACATACTAAGCACACAACCTACTACAGAGGACCGTTTCCAACTAAAGACCCAAACCCGAGGACTGAAAGGATCTGTTGTTCTCCCTTTGCGTGTCGGTCCTCGGGGGTTATGTAGAACACGTACACAGGGGTGTGAGTGACCACTGATAAAAATAGCTGAAAACAGCTGAAGTAGTTATAACAAAGCTGAAATTTGGAAATCTCCTATACTTTTGTACACAGCAAGTGAGGGAAAAAAGCTGAAATCCAAAACAAAAAACAAGCCGAAATCAGCTATAAAGCTGAGATTTCACACCCCTGACGTACACTGATACAGTCTTCAATTATCCTTGGTTGCGCACATTTTTGTAAATTTATCAATAAGCTGCTGACACATGGCTGAAGTCATGACAATACTCAGAGGTCAACTCGGAGCATATGGCGTGAAGTACACACGACCAATTCTATTCTGAACATACATGTACACAAAGCCATAGTGACTTTCTATGAGCATCAGGCGTTGCCGGCAATGCATTGGAATGTCTCTCCCAATGGTCTCCCCAATTCTCCGTTCCGAACCGTTGAGACCCGGCCGTCCTTGTGCACGGAGCCAGTCAGTAAACTGTTACGTCATAGTAATCCAAGCTATACTTTAGACTAACCCAAACTCCCTAGCATGATTTACTAGGAACCATACCCATCCTGGAAAACTCCAACACCATATTGGAAACTGCACACACATATTTCTGACTTTTTTTTTATATTCTGGAGGTGTGCCAACCCGATGTGAAAGATCGTCAGTTTTGGGGGTACTGTACCCATCCTGACAGCTTCCAACAAAACATGCCGTTGGGGTTTGATGGGTTGAGTTCTGTTAGGGTTAATGCCACACCGAAACCAAATGTGGGGGGGAAAAAAGAAGACGTTACCCCCAGCTGAAGCATGAATGAAATTGAGGAAGACAATGTTGTCAATGTTGTTCCTACATGCAGTTCTTCTGATTTAAAAATCACAGGCGTGCTGAAAAAAGCACACATGGATTTTTCTAGGTGTGTGGTTTTTCTAGGTGTGTGATTTTCTATGTATGTAGGTGTGTGATTCTGTGGTGTATGGCGAATCAGGCGTGCGATGGCGTGGGGGTGCAATCGCACGCCTCATATCAGAAGGACTATTGATGTTGGACTGGACTTTACATCCTAAACACACACACACACCTGCGCTCCAGACTCAGCACCGGTGATCCTCCTTAGTCCACCGCACATCCGAACATACCAACAATAGAACAGGGGGGACACTTCAATTGGGTCCACGCATACATCGCCGATACAATTAAATACAAGAAATCGGTTGCCAGTTCTGTGGAAAAGGAAGAACAGCGACGGATCTGGTAAAAAGTCTGAATTCAGGTCTGGAGGGATAAAAGTGGCCACAAGACGAAATTATACCATGCTGTGCATTGCATTCTTGAAGAAAGGTGGAGAGAATCGATGAAACTGAGACTGCACAGAGATGGTCCTCGGTCACCTGGTAAAATCTTTAATACAGCTACTAGCTGGGCGGAGTCATGTACTAATTACTTTGACCTCAATTTGCATGTTGACCCCAAGTGGGCGTGGTAAGCCTTGGTGAAGCAATTCGCCACATTTTTCATCATCAACGTTATGCTTTGCGAAACAGCGATGCGTAATTGGAGTGTTTTCACAGAGATAATGTAATATTTAACTACTGAAAGTCTGAAAGAAACAAATGTGCCAAAAAAAAAAAAAAAGCAAAACAAAACGTAAATAAATTATTTTTGGATGTGGCAACTGTGACTTCAGGGGACAATGAATTCATAGCATAGGACCTGCAGACACTGGACATCTCTTCATTAACCGCTGCATTTTGTGCACACTCCTTCCAAGGGTGATTTACTAGGAACCTTCCTCATCCTTGCAAATCCCAACACCATATGGTAAACTGTGCACATAAACAGTTGGACTCTGATTAATTGTGGTATGCCTAATCCCACATAAAGTAGAGTCAGTTTACTATAAAGCAGTACTCATCCTAACAGATTCCAACAAACCGTGGTGTGGAGTTTGGCTGGTTAGGGATCGTTAGGGTTAATAGGCCTTTTACAAAAAACATACAAGCGCAAACTCCATTTGGCTTTGGGAGTAAGGAAAGACAGTGCGTTCGCACTACACATTTCTGATCTTGAATGTGTGTGTGATGTGCCATGAGGACAAATGTACTGTGCAATTGATGAATGGAACAAAAGATGTGGACCCATCCGAAGGGTAAACAATAGGACCTTGTTACGATGCAAGCACAGGGCCAGGCAAAGTTGACTTTGGTACGATCTTGGTCTCTCAATTTTTTTGCTGTAAACATTGCAAGCTTTGAACAAATATCCTCACCTGCAAAGGATATAACTGGTTTTGTATCTTAGAAAAATCAAGTGGATATCGTTTTAAAAAGTGTTACGTACGAAACAAAGGACAGACTTTTTAAAAATAAAATCACAAAGTAAGCATAACATTTCATGATCCCCTAATGTTGACTTATTTAAGAAGATGTACCCTGGAGGAATGCTATCAGTCAAAACCTAGAAAACTCGGAGTCAATGTGAAGAATTATTTGATATTATATAATCAGGATTTATACGTACGAACAGACTGGACATTTGTCACAAAATGTCTGTCCCTGTTCGTACGTAACCCTAATCACATCATAAATTTGAAGCAAGTGTAAAAACTGTTATATTTTGGTTTGATAACAATGTAAAATGGCTTAATAATGTCACTGGAAGTGCCTATTACAAAATGAATTTGTCCTAAGCACCCTTTTTCTTGCAGTGTGTCTGTCCATGTTACATACGTTTCACACAGAAAAGATGCCTGTTATTAAACTGGGAAGTCACAAAAAAGAGGAAATTCAAATCTTTCCAAGAATTTGTACAGTGTTTTTCTATTTTCAATGGCACACATTAGAAGTGAAAAAAAGCGGAAACCAGCTGATCCGAGGAAAAGTTGCATGCCTGCAAGAAGATAATATCTTTTGTCTTGTCTTGTCCTTGTCACTTTCAACTTAGCAACGTGCAGGAAAAAACAGAAGAAAATATTAGCTCATCTTTCACCCTTTACATGCAACATCCATAAACTTATCTAATTGGCCCATTAGTGTGGAATTGTTCACTTATCAATCCCATCATCCTCTACACACCTGAGCTCCTGACTCGACATTGCCGACTCGCCAAAACGATCCATCGCACGTCTGAACATACCAAAAAAAGAACAGTTGCGAAACTTCCATGGGGTCCACGCCTATCGTACCCCTACACCATGAGACGACGAAGCGGCGGGTGCTTCTGTAGAAAATGAGGAACATGGACAGCAGGGTGACCAGATGAAAAGCGCAAACTTCCGCTAGCTGCAATTCAAAATGTTGCTGGGTTGGACAAAAATGTGCTAAATTACCCAGAATTACAATGTACAAGAAACACATTATAAACACCCATGTTTACGTTACATACCAAGTGTGGACATTCTATTGCTTTCGTGCAGTTAAGAAAAAACAGTGAAAAAACTCTTTTTTCTCAAACTGTGAAAACTCTTTCAAGCCAATTTTTTTTCTAAGATTCCCTTTAGTGTTTCTCTTTATTTTGCCACTGATAAACCTAACCCAAAAAATGCCTCTAAACCTGTTTTCCAGAAATGGAGAAACACTGTGTGGACTTGCCCAAGTCCACACAGTGTGTGGACTTGCTAAGTGTGTGGACTTGCCCAAGTGTGTGGACTTGGGCAAGTCCACACAACGTCTCCTCTACCTGGTTTATGTGGACCTCTTTAGTTCGGAAGTCCACACAGTGAATGTAATGCCTACCCACCCAGTCGTATTTACTATACTACTGAGGACAATGCCTTGTGTTTCCCTTTGTCCCTGTAATATAACACTCTCCCCTATACTAAGCACATAACCGTATGATAGAGGACCGTTTAAACAAAAGACGCAACGCCCGAGGACTGGAAGGATCTGTTGTTCTCCCTTTGAGTGTCGGTCCTAGGGGGTTATGTAGTACCGTACATGCACACTTACACTCACATGCACATGTTATAAAATTTTCTTTAAAGAAAAAAGTATAAAATTTCCTAGAATTTTTTTTCGCGTGTCTTACATGCCTGGCTTCCATACCTAACGTACATTGTACATGTTCTTTACTAGCTCCATGGTTGTACGGATTATGCACGCCGAAGACGGACAATCGTGGATCTTCGCCCACCAAACAATGAAGATGAATGCAATGACTTGTTAATAACACGGCAAGTTCAATCATCCATATGCTAAAATTTTGCCCTTTCATTGCAAGCATTATTAGCATTTCTAGCGCTATCAAAAAAAAAATGCCGAACTTCCGGACCGACCATTTCGGTGCGGTTCGGTTTGGTTCGGAAGGCCATGTTCGGCTATTTTAGTCCGGTTTGGCGGTTCGGCTGCAGCACTATTCCATAAGATCACTGTTTAAATTGAGGGTCATACACTGTAAAACAGGGGCTTGCAACTAGCCGCTTAATTGGTCTGTACTTAACTCTAGAGGGACCAGTTTCCTAGTGTATAATGATTTTAACATTCACGGCCTGTCACTTGCACCGTGTGCAAGGTATATGGCCCAGAAATGGACGGGCCCATTGTTGTGGTTTTTTTGGGGGGGGAGGGGTGCCCCGGTTTCATGGTCTATGGGATATTTGTACATAAAAAATGATGAAAAATCCTTAAAATAAATCCTGCATCCAGATTACGTCCAAAATCTAATCGCTTCGTACTTTTACCAAGGACCACCCCTAAAACAAATTTCATGAATTTCCGTCCACAACTTTTCGAGTTATCCTGTTCACAGACAAACTAACCAACCCCGATGAAAACACATACCTCCTGGCAAAGGTCAATAAGGACTGCTTTCGTTTCTCAATGTACCCAAAAGACCATCCTTGAATGGAATCAACTTCAACCTGACATCCACTCTGCTTCCGACATTTAGATTTTCAAACTGGCGCTGGACAACATCAACATCCACGACTTACTTCTGGAGTCCAATTAAGAGTTTAGTTATTCATAAGATGGATTTTTTTTGCATCGGGGTGATGTAAATCAAATAAGGTTTTGCCCTTCACCGACATATAAACACTGTATACTCAGTGTGTTACCTCCCAAGTGAAAGTTGGAAAAATCACTCGGGTGGGACTCGAACTGATGACCTCCAGCTTTCTAGTGCAGATGTCTTACCACTTGACCATCGAGCTAATGGGATCGGTTGGCTGGTTCGAATCTGATGTACATAGCAGCGAGTACCGCATTAACTATTCATAAGATGGAATTTTGCATCGGGGTGATGTAAATCAAATTAGGTTTCGCCCTTCACCGATGTATAAACACTGAATACTCAGTGTGTTACCTCCCGAGTGAAAGTTGGTAAAATCACTCGGGTGGGACTCGAACCCACAACCTCCTGCTTTCTAGTGCAGATGTCTTACCACACGACCACCGAGCTAAGAATTTGGTTGCTGTGCGCCTGACCATCAACGTACGTCCACAACCTTCTAGGTGTTTGAAGCAGAAAATGTATTGGACTACTATGTCAGTTTACCCATTCCCATTGGTCAAGAGCCTGTCACTTGGCCGGTCTTAAATGGATGATAAAGACATGGCTGGCTGGTTTCAAACACTTTTCTGGTGTCCCATGAAATTTGGACTCCTGTGAAATCTGGTTCCTTTTACCCTTTTATTGGTTGAACGTTCACAATCCTCACTAATAGGCATGAGCAATTACTACTAATGAGTCAGTATTTCATTGTCCAAAATTCACACTTCACCGGCACAGCTGCGCTCTGCGCCACATCGCACACCACGCGCAAATCTCCATATAAGGAGTTTTTTTATGACTATTCACGAGAGACACACACCATCAGATTGTGTCCGTTTCCCCCACCCACAACTTTTTGATTTCGCAATGGCCGGCTGACCGGAAAAAAAATCCAGGCAGCGAAGAGAACATGCTTGCCCACCCCTCCCCCCCCCAACATAATCAGCAATGTTCTGCACCATAAGCCACTGGCCTCAAGCAATATGGCACCATGCCAACTGCTTTGTTAGTACCCGGTAGGTTAGCTGCTGTTGGTTTTGCGACGAGTGTCCAGATGTGGCTGAAGTAAGAACATCAAAGCTTTTCGATGGTCGTGCTGCATGCATGATGGCTTCTAGAGCTACATGTATGTTCCTGAATCTACAGCATGGTTAACGAGCACAAGCAGGTTTGCCAAGACAAGAAACCCACCGGAAAAAAAGTCGCTTGAAATCACCACGCACCCAAGAAAATGACACGCTTCCAACAGACCGATCCTTCAGCTGACCAATGAAAAACGAGGCCTGATGACACGAGTCGTGTGCCTGGCAACAAGCTCATACCATTCTTGACAGCCAATGCGATCTTAAGATCATTTATCCTCATTAGCATATTCAAGAGGTTTGAAGGTGCCTTTCTAAAGCTATTTCTTTTTGCATACCTTGTGCTGTCTGCACTTATTAACATTTCTTCTAATTGTTTTTGGTGGAATTGCCAATTTTACTTTGATACTTGTTGCCAAAATTTGTCCAAAATATTCGGGGTGCATTTTCACAACAGAAAGCATTAATTACATGTCTGCAATTCTAGCAAAATTTGGAAGCATTGGTTTTTGTCTGCGTGAATGGAATCTCACAAAGGAGGCTACGCGTTTCACTGGTTGTCACAGCGGGATCGGTCCATTGTCCATCAATCCCATCATCCACCACACACCTGAGTATCCGAATCACAATCGCCGACTCGCCAAAACGATCCATCGCACGTCTTAACATACCAACAAAAGCACAGTCGCGAGACTTCCATTGGGTCCATGCATAGGATACACCTACACCAAGAGGTCATGAAGCGCCGGGTGCTTCTGTGGAAAACGAAGAACATGGACAGCAGAGTGACTAGAAAAAAAGAAGAAGGTAAATTCCGCCAGCTGCATTTCCAAATGTTGCTAGATCTAACAAAAATGTGCTAAATCACCCAGAATTACATGAAACACATTATAAACACCCAGTCGTGTTTTACTACACTACTGAGGACAATGCTTTGTGGTTCCCTTTTGCAGGATTTGAGGCTACATCCTGGCAAAAAGGCCTAGGGAGTTACCGGTAGGGTTAATAATCCTGTGTCGTCACTCTGCTGGAAATTCGAAATAAAAAAAATGAAATACCAGTCACCTAAATGTACTTTCACCCACATGAACTTTCTCAGTCATCACCACAAATAAGGACAGCCTTTCGTTTCTCAATGCACCCATCCGCTCTGCTCCTGACATTAAGACTTTCAAGCCGGCTCTGGACAACATCAACATCCAAGACTAAACTTCTAGAATCCAATCAAGAATTTAGTTGCTGCACACCTAACCCTGACCAACGTACGTCTACGACCTTCTAGGCGTATCTTGGAGCAGAAAATATATTGGACTATCATGTCGGCAGTAGTAATGATCATCTGTTACTAGGATAAACCTTAAACCTACATTCATAAATACCGAAGACAGTTTACTCATTACTATTGGTCAAAAGCTTGTCACGTGGCCGGTCTCAAACGGATGATAAAATACCAGCTGGCTGGTCTTGAAAATTTTCCAAGTGTCACGTGAAATTTAGACTCCTATGAAATCCGGTCCCTTTTACCCTTTTGTTGGTTGAACGTTCACAAGCCTAAGGCATGAGTAATACTGCCAACGAGTCAATATCTCATAGTCCTAAATTCACACTTCACCGGCACAGCTGCGCTCTGCGCCACATCACGCAGCACGCACCACATCACGCAGCACGCACCAATCTCTATATATAAGGAGTTGTTTACGACTACTCACGAGAGGAGTGTTTAAAAAAAACATGAAGTAAAGTTGGTGAACAACATCATTGGAAATTTACAATTTTTGACTTGTTTTGACTTTTTGACCGACAAGGTGTTTATGAAAGGGAATAAATACGTGTACTTGGCCAGTTTTAAACGCTATGTTTACGACCGGTTTGGAGTCTGGACGCTTCGGCTCTTAATCTTGTCAACTGGATGACTAAAGTGGTCTTCATCACCTGTGATGGACGAACAAGCCACGAGAACGAGCACTACAACCCTTTTTTTGTCATTTGATTACATTCTAATGAATTTTAATAACAACAGACAAAGTAAAACACACAACTGCATGAACATGCCAGGTGCAATCAATCTAGAGGAAGCAGGTGCATTGGGAAAGAACTGGGAAGTGACAGGTGGAAGCGGTGTATTGTTAAAAGCAATGAAAAGAAATCAAAGCTGCAAATGAGTTACTTTGTACTATGTGTTGAAAATGATCTCGGTCTTGTAAGATCAAATTTTTACATGCCCTCACACTGGACTGTGGTACTTTTTGAGAAAACATTTATGTGTGCATTATGCACTGTAGTTTCATTTACATTCATTAAAACTGGTAAAATCTTCTTTAGACCGTCGGTGACTTTGGCATGGGGTATCAGCAATAAAAGCTTGTTATACATGGTTTTTGTTATTCAATTAATCATAGATGCAGCGTCAACAACATGTCGCCAGTTGAGAAACCTACTATACCCGAATAATGCTCTACTTGTTGAAATCAAAGGTAAAAGGTAATGAGTTACAATAGTAAAAGGAAAAACGCAGAAAACCAGACATGCCCGTCAACAGACTTGGTCCCTCAGTATTAGAGACATAAATGCAGCCCAAGCAACACGCCTTGCAACCAGGTATTCACTATCTTTCAACCAAGTATGTTTTTCAACAATAAATACGCTAGTTTTTTTATGGATAGCTGCAAACGATGGACTCTGACTTTAACTGATTCTACTCTGGTTGCAAGGCACAGAATCGGTCCATCGCGCAAATCAATCCCATCATCCCACACACCTCGGCGCCACTCTCTGTGACCTCGCGCCGACGCAAGCCGCCCTGCTCCTTAGCGTGCCGACAAAAGTGCAGACAAGACATTTCAGCCGGATCCATTGTCAATTTGAGTCTGCAGCACATAGTTAGAAAACGACGAGTGCTTCTGTGGGGGAATAAAAAGGAACAGAAGCAGACGGGTGCTTAGATCTGAGCGCATTACATCAGGGCTGCCAACTCTCATGCATTGAGCGTGACAGTCACGCATTTCGGGTTATTCTCACGCTCTCAAGCCCACACAGGATTTCTCATGCTAAAAAAAAAATATATAAAAATAAAAAATAAAACAATTAAGTATTTAAGAATCTTGCAACTTTATGGTCGCACGATGAACGATTGCATTGGCTGTCATCGCATTGGCAGCATACAATGTGCAAATTTCTCACCGCGCTCAACACACAAAATGATTTCTCATCGGGGAAAATCCCTCAGCACGCAATATACGCAGCAGCGTCGACGGTGTCATCGCAAAATGGAAACCCACATATTTTCCGAGCGATTTCATATTCCTATAATATCTGGACTCCCAGATAGTGATGATTTTTTTGCTCCCAAAAATAATGATTACAGTGGTCAGAAATTGCCTCAGATCGCACCACAGAGCATCTAGAATCCAATTTTTTTTCGGGGCTCGCCACGCCGTTAGGGCTTCATGCTTCGCGCTCTCCGTCGCCAAATTCTCAATCTCACCTCTCACTCAAAGTTGGCAGCCCTGTTACATGTACATTGCAATCTGATTGCATGGGTCACAATAACCATCTCTGCATGCCCTCACAGGTACCCATTTACTCCTGGGTGCAGAGAAGCAATGAGTGAAAAAGTACCTTGCTCAAGGGCACACGCACCATGACCCCGGCTGGACTCGAACCCACAACCCGCAGCTTTACCCACAGACCACAAATCCAGTGCCCTTAACCACGAGGCCACGTTTATTAGAATGTCGAAGACTTTGGCATGGGGTACCAGCAATAAAAGTTTGTTAGACTTGGTTTTTGTTTAGTAGTCCGCAGAGCGCCCTCAATTAGTCATGCGTGCAGCCTTTAGGACATGCAGCCAGTTTAGAAACCAACTTTATCCGAATAATACACTTTACATTGATATCAAAGTAAAAGGTGATGATTTACATTAGCTAAATTAAAAAAATTAAGAAAACCAGACATGCCCATCAACTTACTGATACCTTTGTATTAGAGACTTAAATGAGGCCCAAATGACATGCTTTTCAACCGGGTATTCAGCAGACATTGCAGAGGCAAACATTGCTTGGATTTTCGAAGCAGATTTGGAGAAGCTGGCTTTGAAAGGACAAGTGCATGCACTTGCAATGTTCCCCCACATTCGGACAAATGAACAGGCCGGTCTAAGCACTGTCAAAATATCAATATTACTTGATTATTTGATATTATTTTGCTATCGATATCGCCGATAGCAATTTGTTAATCATACCCAGATATCGAAATTTTTCGATATTGAGGAATCATATTGAAAATATCGCTGACATAAGTCGTCGAAATGAATCTCCCGTTTGCGCTTTTACTCTGCGATTAATGTTTGATGCCTAATGAATCAAAAGTCGGCGGCAACTTGTGCTTGTGATGCCAACAAAAATTTAAAAAATAGTGAAATGCCAAATGGCGTCATTTGACTCACTTCGTGCTCCGCATTTGCTGGAATTTGCGGTCTCCTCAATGTAAAACCTCAAAACAAACCACCCGTTCTGAACAAACTCTCAGTGCTGAAATTTGTGATAAAAAGTTTGAGCAATACATGCTCCAGAGAAAGCCATGGAAAATTGGTAGTAAATTTTTTTTTAAAGTCAAAATCTCATCTTTATGTTCTTGAACTTTTACAAGGGATAGTCGATATATCAATAATTCACGATATTGGATTTCCAATATATCGATTATTGGAAGTTCTATTATCGATGGTGCTTAGGCCAGTAACATCACTTTCGAGTTGGAAGTACTTTATTTATAATGCAGCTTGTCATAGCCATAGATATAGGTAATGACTAGATCGGCAGCGCGTTCACACGCGCCAATTCACTGTGCGATAAGTCTCCGCCATTTTTGTTGTCTCTCGTGGACGCGCAACAAATCAACGTAAAGTAATGTATCTTTCCTCCAGCACGTGACCAAGCTCAACGCGCGCAAAGCTAGAAATGCGCACCGAGTGTTTACGCGATGCGTACACGAACGCTTACACGTTGGTTTGCCGCTTTTCATTTCGGCTATGGGATAGCCAGTTTATTTTCTGTAAAATAAACCTGTTTTAAGACAACCAAAGCTAAGTAGGCCCTAGTCATAATCATAAGCATTCATATTCAAGAGATACTGATTGAAATAAACAACAAGAGTAGACTGGCGTTTCAACATTATGGGAACGGTGTTATCTGATCTATGCTCTTGTGTTTTTAATTAGAATTGAAGGTCTGCCATAAACCTGTATTGTGCGCGTCAACGGCATTGCGTTCGTCACGTCTAGCGCGCAATTTGTATCTTTCCTCCAGCACGTGACCCTCCATGCAAGGCATGCGCGTGTGGACGCGCTGCCGATCTAGTCTTTTTATTCTATATCTATGGTCATAGCATACACGCAGATTGCTTTTCTACTCTCTTCTCTGCTTGCAAGGCACAGAATCAATCCCATCATCCCACACACCTCGGCACCATCCTCCGCAGGACCCTGATGATGCAATACGTGTACGGCCGATTTCTTAGCGTGAAAACAATAGAACAGACAGGACAACTCGGCAGGTTCCGCTGCCAGCATAAAACTGCAGCACATCGTTAGAAAACGACGAGTGCTTCTGTGGGGGGAATAAAAGGAACATTATAAACAGACTGGTGCTTAGATCTGAGGGCATTGCATTGCAACCTGATGGCATGGTTACCACACTGTAATAAGTTGCTGACTAATATGTTGACTCGTGACCGCGTTGTGATGAACTGTACGACTCTAATACACCTGCAAGAAAATCTATCTTACTGGCGCACCACTCAAATAAAAGGTCTTGTTGTCCCCTTTCATTTGATGTCACATTTGAAATTGTGATGCTTGTAGTTGTGACGATGTCATAAATATTCCACTTTTCAACCCTCTTCACAGCCACCATCTTAAATAGTTACGAATACAACGCTCTTTTGTGATGACACCTGATGATAGGTGTAATCTGAATTGAACTAAATCTACACGTAGATGTATTATTTACTGATACTACATTATCAATTATCATTATGCACATTATAATACATTCTCTGAAACAATAACCAAAATAAAATACAAAAAAAGAACAAGTAAGGCCAGATAAAAAAAAATGTTTAGCATCCCCATCCGCTTCCTTTTTGGAGGCTGCCTCCTATTTTTTGTTTGTTTTTTATAAAAAAAATAAAAAATGAAAAAATGATAAATGTTAAACAGTGACATCATTTTGGCCTCTTTGTCTGTTGCATCTAGCCCATATAAAGCTGGAATGTCATTTCCTGAGTCCAAGTGGCGGCCATTCAAAAACAACTGGCGGCCATCTTGAAAAATGGCCCGGCTGGTCGTTTTGGTAAAAAGATCAAGCAGCAATTTTGGGAAAAAAAAAAAAAGGAGGGCCTCCTCCTCCTTTTTTTCAAAAAGGCAGGACGCTAAACATGATTTTCTTTTATATTTGGCCTAAGCAGAAAAAAAAGAAAATCAGCACAATTACTTACAAACGTAAGCTGTTCAAGAACAGAATTCACAAAAAATGCAGAACAAACATAAATTATTGATCAACTTAAAGCATGTGCCAGCAAAAAAAGAACAAACGAAGCACGTAAAAGCCGACATATGTATGACTTGACAAGTTTGCCTTGTTATGCGAAACGGTTTGGGACAATTATACATGTTGCATAGCTGACATGTACATGTAGCTGGTAGATGTAAAAGTGCATAGTTTGGTGAAGCACCAACCTGCGCAGCATTTTCTGTCCTGATGTTTCCGGCCGATTTCAAATACCAGCAGAACGCTAAGACCGATATTTCCCAGGGCTCCACGCACCAAACCACACTTGTGAGATACCTGACGAAACGTCGACTGGTTCTGTGTTCAGAAATGGACATATCAAATCCATTTACTCTCTTCGTTGAGATTAGTGGTGGGAGAAGTCTAACTCCGGTTATCCGAACTTTTTCAAACCGAATAACGGTTATCCGATTTTACAGGAAGCTCCCATTCATTCCACTACAGTCATGTGGGAGCACGTGCGGTCTAACGGTAGAGCATGGAATTCATGATCGTGAGATTGTGGGTTCGAGCCCTGTCGTGGCCATGCGTGTTGTGCCCTTGAGTAAGGCGCTTTACCTCAATTACTCCTCTCAACCCAGGTGTTAAATGGGTACCGGGATTATTCAATGCTGGGAAGGTAACAGACTCGCTGTGGAGGAGGTGTGGCGATCCCTCCACAGCAGCATTTCATGGACTCGAGTCTGGCCCAATCGCTTTGAAAGAGATATGGTGCATGGGTTCCATACTCAAGCCATATCTCTATTATCGTTAATTCAAACCAGAGTTCAGGGTGCGGCATAAAGTTAAAAGCAAATGCTACAAAACCAACCACTTAGAAATACCACACTGGTAGTAATGCATATCTCTTTTTAAACTCATTAACTTTTAACAACAGATTCCACTCTGGTTTTGATTTTATGAACCACAACATCCATTACAATTTTATGTAGAGAATAGTTAATCTGTTAGTTGAGGAAAGAGATTGATATGAATTGGATGAAGAGTTGAAAAAAAACAATTGAATGGGTACAATACATGTACATGTTGGTGTTGTATGATCAGTGCTTTCCTTGAACTTGTGGTAAAAATGCAACAAGATTGCTTAGGTGGGACTCGAACCTCTGACCTCACTATTGAAGACACCTTACCACAACAAACAGCATCTCAAGTTAGCATTTGAATAGTTGTTAAGAATGGAGTTGTGCAAGATTGTTGCCTACATAACCGTGCTGCATCAAACAAGATCCAACAACAAGCAGTAAGCTAGTTCGGTATTTCAACTGCGCATGCGCACAATGATATGGGTCACGGTCATTCAAATAATCGAACGCTCATCGAAGGCGCATGATCGTGCAGGGACACGGGCGCACTACGCTCGCGTGTTAATTACGGTACGAGCAGTAATTAACGTAACATCACGTAGCATCACGTCAGCGATTTCATCCCAAATGACCTTTGACCTGGACTTCCACAGCGAGATACCAAACTGGCCTTTTGCTGTTTGATCTTGTTGGTGAGGCAGTAACAGGGAAGTTAAGACACCGTTGTTTGTTAGATTTTGTTGGCACCAGGAGGCTTGGTGCATAGTGGATGTCTGAAAGGGTACAGGATGAAAATGTTGGAACACTGGACATACGAAACAAAGATACAATCTGCCCGTCTTGTGATGTGACGTAGCTGAAACTACAACGCATCCATGTGACAACAACAACCAACCTGGGCAGCAATCTCTCCGCGGATACCACCGGCCGACCCCAGATACCAGCCAAACGACAATACCGACACTTCCCAGGGCTCCACGCACCAGATAACTTTCACCACGTATCGCATATATCGCCGACTGGTTCTGCAGTCAGGAAAATAAACACAGGTGGAAACCAAAAAATGCCGTTGTCATCAGAAAATTGCCTGCAGTCTGATCAACCCAGCAGCTCATTTCAGGGGGAATCTAAAAGATCTGAAAGGCAGCCCAGGAGGAACTCAGTTGGAGGAATCCTTCGGCAGTCTGCTTCATCGTTGACAGATGAAAGTGATAATGAAGGCCTCTTTCTGGAGTAATAGGTGTCAGACTTTATCCTAACAGACTTAGGTTAGGCCCCGGGATGCCTTGCTGCAATATCTTAGAGACAAACTTAGAGAATGTCACACACACACAAAAACACTTGTGGATAAATAACTTCTGCACGTAAAGGAACCCCGTCACATTCAGGCTTAGAGAAGGGGTTTGCGCCGGTGTTTCTGGCAGTGGCTTATTAATGCGCCGCAGCACCTTGTTAACCCTTATAAGGTGCTACATAAAATGGGCCTCATATTTCAATTACTTCATTTACCTGTCTTTGAAATATATTCATATTAATGAGCACCCTGAGTACCTAATTGTTGATAGATACGAGCACTGTATAAAACTCTGGTATTATTTTTATTAAAATAAGCACATGGGGATAACTATCGTATGACAGGGGCATCGTATGATAGGGGCTTTCACTGGGCAGAGTAGCCAAACATTTTGTGACAGGTTGTGTGCAAAAGAAATTATGCAAATTAATGTGCACCATGCTTGCATTTGGGTGACTCATCACAAGTAGTTGGCAAAAAATTGGCAGGAAAAAAAAAACCTTTCAAAACTGTGTATTACATGTGTGTTGGCAGGGTCCAAATTAGAGCACCAATAAGTAGCACACCAGCATTTCTGACGTTACCATTCAAACCTCACCCTCGTTAATTTCTTTAAAACCTCGACTTTAGTAGCAGTGTTCCCAGATTCCATTTGTGGTTATCATTTAACGAAAAAGATGTGGTGAGTGGTAGTAATGAAAACCCACCATCACTACTCGAGATAAATCAAATTATATCTTATTTAAAACAAATTTTGAATTAATTTTATGTTCAGCCTTGACACTTCAGATTTCTAGAACCAATCCATCACCGGTTGAAAAGAAGAAAAATACGTTACATCATTACATGCACACAGACAGTCTATAATGGATTATTCTTACTAAAGGCTACAGAAAGCAGAACAGGTCACAAGGCATATACAGAACAAGAAAAAACACCGGTCTGGTACCTGACCCCCATTCTCTCGGCCAAAGTTCCGCCAGAACCTTCCCGCCTGCTGGACATACCAGCAGAGAAACAAGACCGAGATCTCCTGGGGGCAACTGCAGACTGTCAGTCGACAGAAGACGTCCATGAAGCGACGGACTACTCTAAATGATACAATGATTGAATCGCGTGTGAGTCGGGGCGCTAGGCGAAAAAGCACTGCCATCTTGGTCCTGTTCCCCGACTCAAAGCAGTGATTCCAGTGGTACTACAGTGATGGCACCAGACCATGCTGCCTCTCTTTACGAGCAATGTGGAGAACATGAATGCTTTCGTCAAAGAACAAATGTATACGTTGCTTGTAACGCTGTCAAACTACATGTATTTTAAGCACTACAAATTTTGCAGTCAATTTAAAAAATAAAATAATGATCAACAGTCCTTCTGGTTTGAAAATCACAGGCGTGTGGAAAAAGGCACACATGGATTTTTCTAGGCGTGTGATTTTTCTAGGTGTGTGATTTTCTACATGTAGGTGTGTGATTCTGTGGTCCAGGGCGATTCAGGCACAATTATTCACACTTCTCGAGAAGCTTTTAGGCGGGCGATGGTGTGGGGGTGCAATCGCACGCCTCAGATGGACTGGTTCAGAAGGACTGGATCAATAAACAAAAAAAACCCAAAACAAAAGAAAAAGCACACTACCGGTAACTGTAGAAGCAAAAACCTAAAACTCAAACAAATCATTAGCCTGAAACTTTTAGTCCATACTTTTCAATCTAAATCTCAACAAACGTGTACAATTTACAGCCTTTCATGCGTAATTACATCTAAACTGTTAAAAATTTGAAATATTTCTGATGTCATTTTTTGCAAATGTCTGTTGTTATTTTTTTCCCCCCAGTTTTCAGAAAACAATTAAAAACTTCTTGATTCGACTGTGCATTGCTTGGCTGTGCACAGTGAATGGTCCTTTCACGGCTCACGTAGATAGACTAAACGAACCCTCTGCAGGTCCAGCGAGAGATAAAAACCTGTTGATCCCACATACATACATGTTGGGGCTGTTCCGAATATACCAAATATTCAATCATCAACCAGATTTTCAAATAGACTTTTTGCTGCTTTGAATATCCAAAACAATAAACTATGCATGCACACACACATACTTTTAACCCAAAGCTGCAGTTCCTGAAATGTCAGTTATATTTGTCCACAGCTTCAGACAACATGAACAGGTCAGGTTTGGAGTGAGGTTGGCGTTGCGCCTTCCACCGCTGTGACCCAGGTTCGAATCCCGCCTTGGTCCACATGTGTGGATTGGGTTTTCAGTCCCAACCTGATTCCGTGGGTTTCCCCAGAATATTCTTCTGGGCTTTTCCTCCCACCTCTATAACTGTAATTCCTTCATATCGTCTTCTCTCTACAGGTTTCTGCAGGCTTGTGAGCTTACACTACAGTGCCTAGGGCGCTTTTGAGGATTTCTTAGTATCATAACCAGAAATAAAATAATAATATTAATATGTATCAAAGATATAGTTCAGACTATGCGGTTCTGGACAGATGTCCAACTCCCAAAATTGTGCGCTGTAGCAGGGTCGCTGGAAGCATTTGAATGGTATGAATGGACTTACTCTGTCCAGCATGTCTTGTCGATCCATTCCTTCATCGTCATGCTGTCTAACTCCTCAGCGTTGGGTGCGTCCCAGGGTGCATCCACTGGTATCTGTTGAGGAAGTGAAGATATATGAATCCATATCGCCATCCACAACCACATTTCCATCCACTTCCCTATCCACAGCCCATCTGCATCCACAACCCCATTTGCATCCACATCCCAATCCACAACCCATCTACATCCACTTCCCCATCCACAACCCATCTGCATCCACTTCCCCATCCACAACCCCATCTGCATCCACATCCCAATCCACAATCCATCTGCATCCACTCCCCCATCCACAACCCATCTGCATCCACTTCCCCATCCACAACCCCATCTGCATCCACATCCCAATCCACAATCCATCTGCATCCACTCCCCCATCCACAACCCATCTGCATCCACTTCCCCATCCACAACCCCATCTGCATCCACAACCCTTTCCACAACCCCATCCCATCTCCATCCACAACCACATCCAAAACCCATCTGCATCCCCCTCCCCATCCGATCCACAACCCCATCTGCATCCACAAACCCTTCCGAATCCCATCTGCATCCACCTCCCTATCCTGATCCACAACCCCAACTGCATCCACAAACCCTTCCATATCCCATCTGCATCCACATCCCCATCCACAACCCCATCCCACCTGCATCCACAACCCCTTCCAAACCCCATCCCAATCTCCATCAATAACCAATCTGCATCCACCTCCCCATCAACAACCCCATCTGCATCCACAACCTCTTCCAAAACCCCATCCCAATCCACAACCATCATCCAAAATCCATCTGCATCCACAACCCCATCTGCATTCACCCCTTCTTCATCCCAATCCCCCATTAACATCACCCTGATATGCATGCACATTTTATCTTCAACCTCAACTGCATCCACAACCACAACTTCATCTTATCCACATCCCTATCAACAACCCCACCTGCATCATGCTCATCCTTTCCCACCAGCATCCACATCCATTTCCATATCCACAAGCTTACCTGGATGTACATGTATCTGCACTCAAACCCCCATCCACACCCCATCTGAATCCACACATCCTCATCAACAACCCAATCTCCATCCACAAACCCAATCTGCATCCCCATCCCCATCGAAAACCAATAATGCTCCCAATTACTCTAGAGGCTGACTTGTTCTACCATCAGCATCCTCAACATCACCAAAATCCACATCCACACCCAATCATACTGCACACTCCACACATGCATCCACAGCCCAAATCCACTAACTTACCATGTCTCCCAGTCTGTCAATCTCCCTGATGGCGTTATTCAGGTCCATGTTGACCAAAGGATTCCAGAACCTGGGCCAAGTTCCTGTGAAGGGGTAACATTTTTGCTTTTGTGGAGAAAGAAAACAGAAAAGAAAATAAAGTTTGCGGAGATCAGCATCCTGGGACATTTTTTTAAGTGGCACTAAGAAAATTGACGGAAGCAGGTGTACCGTACATGTACAAATGTAGCTCCCTTGAAGCAATAAACCATCTTCATTTGTTCCCATTCAAATCAACGTAACCAAAGGGAGGCTGGAAGGAAAAAATAGTCTGGTTCCTTTTTGCACAAAAAACTAATCATTCAGTACCGTTACTGGATACAGGGAACATGACTGAAATGGTGGCAGCATGATAAAGGTCTATCACATCCAGTGTATGACTGACTGCATTACAAGCTCTACACGATGGTGGCCTCTCAATCTGCTTTGAATATTCAACCAATGTGTACATTGTACGTTGACTTCAATCATGCTGCCTGAACAACCTTCTAATTTACAAGTATGGTCTCAATTAAATTTGGCATTTTCCTTTTAACTTTTTTTAACACTGTACTGCGAAAAATGAAATCATGCACATGTGTACGTGTTCTACATAACCCCCGAGAACCAACACACAAAGGGAGAACAACAGATCCTTTCAGTCCTCAGGAGTTCGGTCTTTTGTTGGAAACGGTCCACTGTAAGTTTGTGTGCTTAGTCTATATGGGAGAGTGTTATATTACAGGGACAAAGGAAAACACAAGGCATTGTCCTCGAGAGTATAGTAAAACAAGAGTGTGTGCACACACGCTTTATACATGTACCGGTATGTCCTGAATATTAAAAACAACAATAACAAAATGTAGGTTCCAATCTTAAATCTCAAATGGTGGTAAATCAGTCTCATTATTGCCCAATAATTTCAAATTCATGAAACACGTAAAAGAAAATAGACGCCAGAGTTAAATACTGTAGTTACATACAGTACACACATACTGAAATTTGTATCCTTGCGGAGACATTTCTTTGTTCCCATGTAGTAAACTTTTCAAGTTTGAAAGTGTAGTTTCAAAATGCTCTTATTTTAACCAGAATTAATTTCCTTGGCTGAAAATCAGACTTAATCTCCCTTTTCTTAAACTCTTCCATTTGGAAATTCCTACTTTTTTAGTAAAATCTATATAGGCCTATCTATTTCGTGAAAACCTTGTGGAGAGGTATTCATCTATAGAAATTGCCCTGTGGAGATGTATGCAATCTTTTGTTCCCTATTGTGTGCATGTCTCCAGAGGGCACGGTGTATCAGATCATTATACCTGGATGCATTGTGCCATACATGTACCAGTACAGTACCACTGTACCATGCTGCACATTATATTGCCTTATCTGTCTGCTTGCTGCACTAAATTAACAACCAAAGTTCGCCTCATGTGACCTTTATTCATGGTTCACACGTAGGTTATTAGGATTAGGTAGCACTCCCTGGGTTGGGTCTAAAGTTGAAAGCGCGAGGTCATAGGTGGCTGGTTTCAAATGGCTTCTGTACACACATATAAGTACACATGTATGTGTACAGCGAAAGAAAAGTTTTAGGGCAAGTTTTCTATACATGTACATACACACAGCACAATTTGTACATGTACTAAACATTGTAAATGGGATCAAAAGGTGCAAGCCATAAACTGACGGGATTCGAGAAACGCAAAATCATGAAGTATATTTTCCCCCAAAGGAAGGATCTTGTTATTGGAGAATGAGGTACATGTAGTTCCATTCAATTCAATTCAATTCTTAATTATCCTTTTCAAGAAACAATGGAATATTCAAATGTCTGTCCAAATTCACTTCCACTGCCCCTGCTATACTTTGAACAAAGGCTAGTCACCAGCAGTCAGATCATGTCAAGCAAGCACTGTGACTAGTCAAACTGGGTCAACAGACAAAGCAGGCAAGTTGTGGTCACAGCTGTTTTATCACTCACCCGGAGTCAAAGCATAGCTGTATCAAGTCCCAGAAAGTCAATCCTGCTTTATGTAGGCTGGGAGCTCTTATTAACTGTTGAAAACAGTCATTTATTTTGATTTTGACTGAAAGGACTACTTGGCAGAGAATTATATCTGCATAGGGGGGTTAAAAAAAGACATTATAAGGGTGTGACTACTTACGTTGTCTACCCAGACCAGTCGTTCAACTTCTTTGATCTTGTAGTTTTCCACTCCAAGTTCTTTGGCCATTCTTAAGAGACGGTTTTGGGTGGGGCCCACGTAGGAACCGCCCAAGTCCACATACCCAACAGTGGAATCCTTAGAGGGAGAAAAATAATAAATTATGCACTTTTCATTCAAACAAATTTGAATATCATGCAAAAGTTTTTAAGCTCTAGCAACAGAGCTTCTACATGTACATGTCACTTTAGTGTCGGTCGGTCTGTCGGCAGGTCCCCCAAATAAATTGACCAAAAACCCCTTAACTCACCCATAAAACTGTAGGTACCAAAAGCAAACCAAATACATTAAATGGTTGACACTAATTGTTTGTAACAATTCCTGAAATTGTTTGTAGCAATTTGTAACATTGTTGATGATTTTCTTTCAATTATAATGTGTGTTAATGTTATGGTCACATGGTATACACGCCCCATAAACTTGAGGGGCTAGGGGGCTTCTTCATTGGTTTCCTACCAGACATTGAAAAGCACCTGTGCACTATGAATCACTATTATTAGATGGAATTTTTGCGTAGGGGTGATATAAATCAAATGAGGTTTTGCCCTTCACGGATGTTTGAACACTGTATACTCAGTGTTTATTGGGAATATGCTTACATAAACACACTGCATGCTCAGTGTGTTACCTCCCGAGTTACAGTTGGAAAAAATCACTCGGGTGGGACTCGAACCCACGACCTCACTGAGTAACACACTTAGTATACAGTGTGTTTATGTAAGCATATTCCCAATATACACTGAGTAATACAGTGTTTAAAGTTAAACGTCGGTGAAGGGCAAAACCTCATTTGATTTACATCACCCCGACGCAAAAATTCCATCTAATAATAGTTTATGCGGTACCCGCTGCTATGTACATCAGATTCAAACCGGCCAACCGATCCCGTTAGCTCAGTGGTCGAGTGCTAAGACATCTGCACTAGAAAGCAGGAGGTCGTGGGTTTGAGTCCCACCCGAGTGATTTTTTCCAACTTTCACTCGGGAGGTAACACACTGAGTATACAGTGTTTAAACGTCGGTGAAGGGCAAAACCTAATTTGATTTATATCACCCAGACGCAAAATTCCATCTTATAATAGTTTATGGGGTACCCGCTGCTATATACATCAGATTCGAACCGGCCAACCGATCCCGTTAGCTCGGTGGTCGAGTGCTAAGACATCTGCACTAGAAAGCAGGAGGTCGTGGGTTCGAGTCCCACCCGAGTGATTTTTCCAACTTTAACTCGGGAGGTAACACACTGAGTATACAGTGTTTAAACGTCGGTGAAGGGCAAAACCTCATTTGATTTATATCACCCAGACGCAAAATTCCATCTTATAATAGTTTATGCGGTACCCGCTGCTATGTACATCAGATTCGAACCGGCCAACCGATCCCGTTAGCTCGGTGGTCGAGTGCTAAGACATCTGCACTAGAAAGCAGGAGGTCGTGGGTTCGAGTCCCACCCGAGTGATTTTTCCAACTTTCACTCGGGAGGTAACACACTGAGTATACAGTGTGTTTATGAAAGCATATTCCCAATATACACTGAGTAGGCCTATACAGTGTTTAAACGTCGGTAAAGGGCAAAAACCTCATTTGACTATGAATCACCTCGGATCTGTACAAATGTAGTTTGTTATATTTGAATCTAGTGCACACTTTCCACTTGTTTGTGAAACTATTAAAATATCACAACTATTTGACCCAAAGCAGCCTCCCCGACCTCACCCCAAAACTACGAAAAGACAATTTCATGGTTCATAGCAAGTAGCAACTGGCTTCAGCAGCATCGCTGATCGCTGATCGGATAAAAAAAAATGCATCTGGGATTATTGGTTTGACCCACAGAAACAGACTTCAGCCTAGGGCCACTAAACCTGGCTTCTTGAACCGAACACCCCGATCACTTGACAGCCCCTGCAAAGGGTTAATCCCTGCTAGCGATCACCATAATACGATCACCATAATACGTGTATGTATGTACAGCCGAGCAGGATTCAGGCTTTCATAATCAGGAACATATACAAGTACATGTACATTGACTTCACAGTCTACAATTTCTGTGCATTACTCAGTAATATAGCGAATGCAAACACGCTGTAAGCAGAATACACAACGGCGCTTGTCTCAGACCCACTGCGATTGTGCCACTTGTCAGGGTCAGAATTTTAAAATCCAATTACTAAGCTCCTGCACCCGAGTTCACTCAACACAGAAATAATTTAGTTTATAAAATATTAATTATTTAACCCTAACTCCTAGCACGATTTACTAGGAACCATACCCATCCTGGCAAATTCCAACACCATATGGGAAACTGCACACACATATTTCTGACTTAAAATTCTGGAGGTGTGCCATTAACCCAATGTAAACGACTGTCAGTTTAGGGGTACTTGTACCCATCCCGACAGATTCCAACAAAACATGCTGAGTTCTGTTAGGGTTAAGGGACTAATCTGCGTTATGCAAAGCAAAAAACCCAACGACATACATTGGGTAACTTGCACGTTAAATTTTATGTAAATCTGCTTCGTCTGGTATAATCATGCTTTTGAAACTGAATAACTAATCAATTATAACTTAGTCAATATAGCAAGACCGTCACCGAAAGCTGAATGCAATTTCAATACATGACCCCGTTGGACTGCCTATTTGCTAGCAGACAGCAAGGCCATTGCCTATTTCCGTCAGCTGTCTGTAGCCCTTAGCCACGGCAATACGGCCATTTCTGATATTGATTTTCATTCCCAGCCCATTTCCACTCATCTGATTTTCCCAGGGGCTCCGTGTCAAAAGGCCAGTGTACAGGCCGACCTCGCTGGCACTCACAGGTTCAATCAGAAAGATTATCAGAAAGGCAAATAAGGCACAACCACACAATTCAAGGGTACTTTGTTGTTAAAGGGAATGTACAATCAATGCTTTTGCCTTGAGTTATGTACATGTAGAAATTCAAAGGCCACTCATTTAATATTCATCTTAGTCTAAAGGCAAACTGCAAGTTATTCTAAAAAAATGAGTTGCGAACAAAAAACCTGTCCTTTGTTGTTCTCCAAACTTGTGGCTGAACTTGTAATTTTTGCCCATGAATGGATTTGTGATGGATTTCATGTTTAAAGGGAATACACAACATTTTCGAAAAATAAAACTACCAAGTTTTTACGAAATACTTTACTGAAATGTTGGTAAATGACAGTATTTTAAGCATCCTGTAAAATTATGGCACCTGGTGTGAAGTCATTTTCAAGAAAATAATATTTTTGTGTACATTTCCAACAGTGGTCACCGTTGAAAAAACCGAACTATTTTGATCCAAAGTTACTACTGATCCAAATTTACCATTTTTTTCAGTCCACATTTTGTTCGCTATTGGTTACATGTTCACGAGCGGGTGCAGGCAGGCTAGACTGGTTCCCTTGCCTTACAATTTTTCGGCATCTTTATATATTGATCTATTCCATCTTTAGTGGAGTCAGAGAACCAGACTGCTTGAACATTTCGTCGGAGTTTTCACGAAGAGACAATTTTGGCAAAAATCAATATATTCGAAATTCTTTTTTGGGCCGAAATCGATTAAGTGTATTGCAACGGACACCTTGGCGAATTTATTTTGTCAAAATCAGATGAAATCATTGAGATCATGAGAATCAATAAAGGGAAAATTTCACCCAAGTCGTATTTTCAGTTTTCACGAACAGACAATTTTCGAGCGCGCGCAAGCAAAACGACGCGTGCGGGCAAAACGAAGCGCGTGTGGAATTTTGAGTTTTCACAAAGAGACAATTAACTATGAACGTTAATTGCTCCGCAATTAATTGGTCTATTGACTCGCAATTGGTACAATGTGTAAGTGTGAGATTTAGGCTTACTATCGGTATAAAAAAATAATCAACATGTTCTCTAAAAGTAGGCGAAATCTTCAGTTTAAAAAAGGTTCAACTTTAAAGTCGATTTTCTCAAAACTATGTTTCAACGCCCCGTGGCCACAATTCTCTCTTCGTGAAAACTCCAACGATTTAGTTTTTCTTGGTTTTTCCAACATTTTCGAACACAAAACTTCAGGTTGATTGCTCCATTATGACACCACAATGGATTGTAAGTAATTCCTGATCAATCCATGCTGGTTAATTATGCACGCCATAATAACATGTAGCTTTTTACAGCAAGCTTTGTATTTTTATTGCAGCATAAAATATATTGTACATATATGTGGCATACACATCAACACATGGTACAAAGTCTGGTGGTTTTTTTTACATACACAGTGTCTACTGTGAGAACCTAACAGCTGTTTCTTTATTAACATTGATCACTATTTTACAAAGTAGTGTGGTTGTAACATGGTGTCAATGGTCATATCATGCTGTACAGCATACATGTACAGCTTTTTTTCCAAAAAAAATGTAAAAAAATGGACTGTGCATATATACATATATAATAAATGTAACATCAACATACATGTACAATACAGACTGGGACCTTTAGTGCTGCAAAACGAAAACACGCCCACTTGGGGTCAACATGCAAATTGAGGTCAAAGTAATATGACTCCGCCCAGCTAGCAGGTGCCATGCGAAGCTATCCACAGAGGGCTTTGAACGAGGCTATTTCAGGGGCCACAGGACGGACGGACATGACGGAAGGGTTTCTTACCACTTGGGTGAAAGTGCGCCCTCCCAGTCGGTCTCGCGCTTCCACCACCAGCACATCTAAGCCTTGCTCCTGCAACAGTTTTGCTGCAGACATTCCTAAAAAAAAAAACAATACGCATTTAAATATGTTGTTAATTTATAAAACAATTTTACATTTGTTCTGATGTGGGCAGCTGATCAGTGACAGAGTGGCCAATAGGTCTTAGCGTAAAAAGACAACTTTTCTTTCATTTTGTAAAATTTGTATCAAATTTGGAGTGGCCTTTGGCTTCATAGCTTTGTTTTAAAAAACGTAGCGGCTATCGTTACGGCAGCCTTAAAGCCCGAGTCCATCATTTGCAGCTATCCAAAAAAGTAACTGGCGTAATTATTGTTGAAAAACATACTGGTTGAAAGATAGTAAGGGGACTAAACTCCCTGTGAAATTACTCTTTCTGGCAAGCTCTCATTTTGAAGAAATCAACGAAAGAAGGCATTTCCAACGGTGCGTTTTAAGAACCACCATAGGAAAATTTAAATTAGTAATTCGTTTTGTTATTCGGCGCAGCGCGCACAAGCATTGGAACGATGCACAGGCGCGCACGGTTGCTATAATTCGTCGAATCAGTGCGCGACATCGCGTAAAGCTGCAATTCAAAACAATTCGAAACATGATTTAGCAACTTTTGATTTGAAATTGAGATCCTAGAATGCTGTTTTTCTCGGAATATAAAGCTGAAGCTGAGCTGAAACTTCATCAAGTAAGTTGTTCAGTATCCTTCATTAGATTTTGAACACTTTTGTTGCTTCAAACGAACAAAATGCACTAATAACAAATGATGGACTATAGCTTTAACATGATTTTAAACCGCTATCTTTACGATATTGCAAAATCACCATGTGAATCTATATCTCATTTATAACGACCCGTCCAACAAGAATGCTTCGTTAGCTCGATTGGGTTTAATACATGTTCGACTTCTGTTAATTGGTTTGAAACCACACTGCTCTGCCTCTAATTTTTTTATTTTGTATAAAAATAGTTTTCTTTACTTTAGTCTCATGTTTTTAATTGAATCTATCTTTTTATTTTTTGATATGCAAACATGTGCAAACGAATCTGGAAATTTCACGAAAAACTGACATCTGAAAAAGGCAGCACTTTTTGATTAGCCTATAAAAATATGGAGGGTGAGTATGCTTCTAAAGCAAAAAAAAAAATAAATACAAACTAAGCCTAAATGTGAAAATCAAAATTTGACAAAATACAACATGTTTTTGTACATGGTGGAAGCGTGGCCTTTATTTACGGAGGTAGTCCAGTAAATTGGCCACATTTATGAGGCTAGAGAAACCCTACAGTACACAGTCATGACAGTAGGCCTACATTGTTGCTTACTCATTGAAATTTTGGCACAATTGCAGAATACCCCGCCACTCGATCTATCCACCTCATAGCTGGCTACGAGGTCACGGTTGGTTGACCTCAATAAACATTCAATTGCACTCCCACTTCGTAACGGCGTAGCCACCAACAGGGTAGTTGGTTTGGACTTTAAAAAATTCAGCAACTCCCATTCCTTTTGTGTTGCTTCGTTCTCAAGCGTTATTCAAGGGGACTCCCACTCCGTATCCGCGTAGCCGCCAAGAGGGTGGTTGGTTTGGACTTAGAATTTTTTCAGCAACTCCCATTCCTTTTGTGTTGCTTCGTTCTCAAGCATATGCAAGGGGACTCCCACTCCGTATCCGCGTAGCCGCCAACAGGGTGGTTGGTTTGGACTTAGAATTTTTTTCAGCAACTCCCATTCCTTTTGTGTTGCTTTGTTCTCAAATAATGGACCCCCACTCAGTATCCGCGTAGCTGGCATGGACTTGAATTGTTTCTTTTCCAGTGATTCCAACCTTGTACTCGTAGCCAGAGAATTTAGGGGTGTATTTCCGAGTGGCGGGTATTCTGCAATCATGGCAATTACTCCGAAATTTTAAAAGAAATATGAATATTGAATGAACTCTAAAATGACTAACAATGAACATCTATTCCTTGCTTTATGCAATTCAATAAAAAAAAATTCATGCCAACCCGGGTGGGCCGGGGAGTGTATAACTATAAGCTCGTCGACCATATTGATAAGCTGTGTAGTGCAGTGCAGTGTAGACTTTGTGCACAGTCCACAAATCACAATGCGTGTGGCGTAGTGCATGTAGTGTGACCTTATACAACATCGTCTTCCACAAAACATCTACCGTTCTTCACTTACCCGAGATCCCGCCCCCGATAATAATCACATCTTTCTTGCTGCTCGTCATGATGAAAAATGTCTCCTCTTCCCTTCACAGCCGTCTCCTAGAACTGTCGATTCTTCCTTGGCGAGGAATTCTTGTGGAACAAACTTTTCCCACACTGGGACAAACACCGACCGAACTCCGCCTCGAAATTAAATGTCCACAATCCGTACCCGTACACCTGCCTGGTTCCCAATCGCACTCACGCTCAAATGAACACAATTTACAGAACGGAACCAGTCTGTCTCTGTATCACACAAATTCGGCCCAGGGACCATACAATGAACCGGGTGTTGTTTCGGCGCATAAAATTTCTTTTAATTCAGGGGTCAGGGCCAGGGGAATTTAAATTAAGCTTATAAATACCTATGGAGGTCAGTAAGACACCTATGGAGGTCAGTAAGCTACCCAAGGACTTAACAGGTCACTTGCGTAGCAAAGCAGAACAAACTGAAAGACTAAAAACAATGAATAGATCCATATCACGTGCTTGGGTTGGTCAGTGCTGCTGTAGGCCCGGCCCATACAATGAAAAATTAAAGTACCTTTAAAGACTCTTTAGGCCAAAAAAAAATAAAAATATTCGGTCTCTGGTCAGACCAAAGTTCCGGAATTGATGCGGCGACGCGTTCTTTTTTCCCCCTTTTTTCAAGCTTGGATTGTACAGACAAAGTGGGTTACTATTTTGCTTTTTTGGTGTCTTCGTGTATGTTGGTGTCCTCCATAATTTGCCTTGGTGCCCTCGATCATTTGCCTTGGTGCAATTTCCCATTTCTTGGTGCACTTTGGTAAAAAAAAATTGAGAAGGTGCGGCAAAAGAGGGCGCTGTTGGAGCTTTTGTGGAACATTTTGAAGAAAAAAAAAAGATTGACACGCATGATTAAAATCGACGCGCGCGCAGACCAGAGACCGAACTTTTTTTTTTTGGCCTTATAACTTCAACCCTCGAAATTTGCACCCCCTTTCGAAACAATTACAATCCTTCGTATTTTTGTTTGGTTTGAATGTTTCACAGATAAAGGCTAAAGATTCGCATACGCAGTTTCAGGTTTAAGGTTTTTATAGAGTCTAAAGTACACAAGTCATTCGATGTTCACCGATAAGATATCGTGCTTAGACAAAGTGGTAAAAAGATAAAAATGTTGACCGAGAGAGAACATACATCGAGCTAGTCTGCAAAAATGCCGTGTCGGCCCTATTTTTTATTCAAACAAAAAGGATATTTACTTCATTTACACATGTATGGAATCTGTGTGGAATTGTGGTCAATTGATAAAGGTCACCGCAGTCAATTAATTTGAAAAACAAGCTCCCAAAAACCCTCAAGTTTACAAAATAACCAATTCAAAATATTTGCGTAGTACCTTTGGAATAATATAACAAAAACCAAGGAAGTTTACTTCATTTTGTGAAAACATCTATTGCATATCATTTTTATTATTTTTTTCTGGAAAAATACACTTGAATTTGTACCTTTATACACTTTTCTTTAATTTTGAAATCAAATAAACGTATTTTTTTCTGTTAATCTTCACTTTTAAACCATGACTATATTTATAATCTCAATGCAGGAATAATGAATAAAGCTAGTCACAAGATTTATTACATTTGGTACACAACGTGATTGTCTCAGTTTGTCTTCATTTATTGCTGTCACTATTAATATTTCATTATAAATATTGTTTATATTATATACAACCAACTCTCGTTTTGGTTATAGCAAACAAAGCCTTGGTCCTATAACTGTGCATTTATGTGCACAATGAATGGGACTGGCATTCCACTTTAATACAAAATTCTGATAGACAATATTTTGGCTAGGTCCAGGCACGTTTATATTAACGAGTGTCAACTGTACGATAAATAGTAATAAATGATAGCAGTGGCATGAGACAGGATTTTCATGGGCGTCGCCAGGATTTTTTCTAGAGGGGGGCAAAACATATTTTTCCCAATTTTGTTTGTATCTCTGAACAAATTCTCAGTTTTAGACGGGGGCAGGTACATTTTGCCCCCCCCCCCCAACTCATTAAATTTACACCACTATGACTTCGCGCCTCTTTTTCTTTTTTTTTCTCTCTTTTTTTCCTTCCTTTTTTTTGCTTTTCCGGGGCAAGCGCTCCCCTTGCCCCACTTCGCGACGCCCAGGAGGATTTTGTCAGTGGGTTGGGGGGGGGGGGCATACCAAGGGCAGATCCCCCTACAAATTTCGAAATAAAAAAAGGGGAGGGGCTGAGCTTGACTCTTTTTACGCTAGAGGGCGCTCTTTTTTAAAACAATTTATTCACATTTCATAAAGCTGTTTGGTCAAAGGGATTAGAATCGAGTAAAAAATGCAAAAATCACTCATCTTCGTTTCAATATTCTAAAAAGATACTTTTAGAGGCGCAGTCCTTTGCAAGCAGCAAATTTCAGGTTTTTTTGGTTGGGGGGTACTTTTAAACCATGACTATTTATAATCTCAATGCAGGAATAATGAATAAAGCTAGTCACAAGATTTATTAAATTTGGTACACAACATGATTGTCTCAGTTTGTCTTCATTTATTGCTGTCACTATTAATATTTCATTATAAATATTGTTTATATTATATACAACCAACTCTCGTTCTGGTTATAGCAAACAAAGCATTGGTCCTATAACTGTGCATTTATGTGCACAATAAATGAGACTGGCATTCCACTTTAATACAAAATTGTGATAGACAATATTTTGGCTAGGTCCAGGCACGTTTATATTAACGAGTGTAAACTGTACTGGGGCAGGCCCCCCCCCCCTCCCCCGGGTGACCAGGGTTTCGGTCCCGCCAG
Source organism: Patiria pectinifera (assembly GCA_029964075.1). Taxonomy (NCBI): domain Eukaryota; kingdom Metazoa; phylum Echinodermata; class Asteroidea; order Valvatida; family Asterinidae; genus Patiria; species Patiria pectinifera. The sequence goes on along the minus strand of CM057144.1, from coordinate 12,956,088 downwards.
GCAAACAGGTGGATTAGCTTTTCAGTCTTGAAAACCTCTAAAACTGAACCTCCCGTCACCGTCTTCCCTCTACATATTTCTTCAGGTTTGTACGTTTACAGCACCTCTGAGGCTCTGGGGAATCTCTGTTTCACTACCAGAAAGGTCAAGAAAGTGCACTCAAACACTCCGGCAGAACTGGCGAGTAATAAACAGCGCCCTCTAGGGATGCCCACTGAACCCAATTGTCAAGGACACCCTTACTCATCAGAATCACTACTGCTACTCTCCGACAGTTTAGGACCTCCGCCTCTCACACCACCAATAGCTGCTTTTCCTTTCCCTTTCACTCCCACTTGACCTTTACCCTTTCCCCTTCGACCTTTCACACCGGGACCTCTACCCCTTTTACCAAGACGCTTCCCGAGTCCATGAAGTTCACTTTTCATTTCTGAAGGCTCCTCACTTTCTGCAATTGGTTTGGCTCCTTCTGCACTGGCTTTTGAATATTCCGTCCTCAAATTACTGACAAGTGTCTCATCGCCACCTGCGTTTTTACTCAGATCTGTTGTGGGAGTTCTTGGAATAACGCCCTCTGTTTTTCGAGCCATGGTTTCCTCAATTTCAAGAAACTCTGCCAGAAGAGATTGTTTATCTTCCTCGTAGTCTGTAATCTTCCCGCTAGTTCTGTGACTTCTTCGTAAGCTAGATGATGGAGAATCTGCAGCATCTATCGCCCTTTTAATCTTCTTTGGTGCTGCATACTCCTCACTTGATGAATGCGTGTCTTCCCCGTCATCATCAGTCGCTTGGTTGCTCCTCTTCACTGCCTCGTCCTCCCCATCCGCACTGTCACTGGTTACCATGGATACCGCATCACTCTGTGAGTCAATAGTTCTAGCTCCACAGTCTTCATCTCCTTCATCTCTTTTCCTCTTCTTGGGTTTGGTCACCTTAGCAACTGTCTCATTTTTGCCTTTCCTCCCACTTGCTCCTTTTCTACTCCCCTTCATTTTTGTTTCCTCTTCTTGTTCAGCTGCTTGAGGATTGCGGAGATGTCTCAAGACTCGTTGCAGACGCTTGCTGGTCACCTTTCGGGGATCTCCCCTCTCAGATTGTAAGAAGGAGGTGATTTTACTCTGTGTCTAAAATAAAAAATAAAAAAATGTTGATATTAGTAAAGGACACTTAAAAACAATTTTTTTCAGGTGGCTACAACCTAGTCTAATCTTTGCGACCATTTAAAAAACTCACCACTTTCTCATTCAGTTTCTTCATCACAGGGAGCAGAATCTCGTCAGTCTTGGTCCTTGTCCAGCCAAGCTTATCCCTGGCGAATGTAATCCTCGGGTTAAGGAAATTAGGAAAATCATGAAGAAAATCCTATGGAAAATCATTTGAAATATCTTGAAGAATGTCCTGGGGAAAATCCCGAGGACAATAACATTTGGAAAATCCCCAGGAAAAGCTTGAGGACAATCTTGAGGAATATCCCAAGGAATCTCCAGAATAATATTCTCAGGAAAATCCTGATGAGAAAAATCTGAAGAAGAAACCCCGAGGAACATCCCGAGGAAAAATCCTGAGAAGAGAAATCCAGAGGAAAGTCTGGAGGAAAAACCAGAGGAAACTCCTACGGAAACTCCCACGGAATATCCCAAGAAAAATCCTGTGGCAAAAATCCGGGGACAATTCCAGAGGAAAATCCCGAGGCAATCCTCTCTTTCAGTCAAACCATGCTCAAGGGGCTGATTCCAACATTACTGGAGCCCAGTCTAATGTGGCTTTCTTAGATGTAGGTAGCTCTCCAGCACTTAACTGGTTCGTCACTCGTCACTCAAATTCTGATGGGAGGCAGGTGGCTCTGGACAACGAGGCACATACATTGGGGATAGCCTGACTGTACGATCATGGAGCTACATCATGGTTTGATCAAGGACAAACCATGCACTCCCGCCGTGTGTGCGAACATATTTACGTTCGTTAACTGATTGAGAAGCCATTATCTCAGTAGGGTGCTCATGAATGCTAACCCAGGAATCCCGGGTTCGCGAAAGTCACATTAGACTGGGCTAGGATATTCTCTAAGGAGGCCGAGATCTGGGGACTGCCAGCTGAATTCCTCCGTCGAGTCGTCAATGACGGGAGACCAGTAAGCATCAAATACATGCTGGCAGGGGAAGGATGCGGGTATGGTCAACTTGCGCAGCTTCCCTTTGACCTGCGACTCCACAGGTGGCATCAACTGCTCCTGGGCAGCATCCCACCAGGATCTGTAAAAAAATATTTACGAACGAACCACAAAGGGAAACTGACTAGCTGAATTATAACAATGTTTTGAAAGTTGAACCAAGAAATGGAATGGAACGGGTTTGAACCAAAGATATTGACGAATTGGGACGCCGTCAATGTAGAGCTGGATAGCTCAGTTGGTAGAGCAAGGGGACAGTAGTCCGGGGGTCGCAGGTTCAAACCCAGCTCCAGTCATTTTTTTAAATCACAAGATATTTACGACATGATCCAGCTGAGAACTTTTATGATTATTCCTTTCAGTTCCACACACTTTACAAACATCCAGGCACCATATCAGAAGACACTAAATGCTACCAAAGAGATGCCGAGTGCAGAACTGAAAGAATTAACACTCCTGCTGTCTGAACAGTCACAGACAGTACAAAATATCGATCCTGTTCCCCTGCCATGCCTTTTACACAGGCTAGTCACCAACAGTCAGATCATATTTCAAGCAAGCGCTGCGACTAGTCAAATTCAGTCAACAGACAAAAGCAGGCAAGTGGTAGGCAGAGCTGGCTTATCAAGCATCTACAGTCAAAAGCATAGCTGTATCAAGTGACATTAAAACAGTCACAGCCAATCCTGCTTTATGTGGGCTGGGAGCTCTTGACTGTTAAAAACAGTCACTTGGCTGATTTTGACTGAAAGGACAACTTTGCACAGAATATACGTCTGCCAGGAAGCTTATGTCGCAGAGTGAGCTGTGGACGCAAGTTCTTTATTTGCAAGTTCTAGTTCTACTAGCAGTTCTATCTTACCCAAGTTGACACGAGTCCTAATTGAAAGCATGAATTTCCAATGGAATTTTTCTTTCAACAAAACAGTGTATTTTTCAGTCACCAACTCTCCACAGGTTTCTTCAAGCCTATGAACAACACTGGTTGAGGTCTTTTGAGAAATCAACGGTTTCATTTCTGAAAAGAAAAAAAATAGTGCTGCGAATTTTATTGTCCAAATGTCTTACTTGAGAGCTTTGAGTAGGTCGACTCCTTGACCCGGGAACTGCGCGAGGACCTCCATAGCAGTCACCCAGCCTATTCCCTTGATGCCCTCCGTGTAGTCGCTGCCAAGGAGCATAGCAAGGATGATCAGCTTACAACGATCCAAGACTGAAAAATCACGAGAGCAAAGAACAAGGAGATATAAAACCTGGGATGAATTCGGGCGATTCACAATGCAGGGAGCCACCAAGAGTTTACCATGAAGAGTCATTTTCTCAAGTTTACGGTCGACTAAGCATGGCCCATTTGAATGAGTTTCAGTAGACAACTTCAGCTAATTCATTATAGATTGGTTCAACCGCCTTACAAAAACACCACACTGATAAAAAGAAACGAAAAGGGCAAACAGATACTCGAATCATAGGCTTATATGAAACTGCTTGACTGGTAGAACGTACAATTCCAAATGGCCCGCGCCGCAAATCTGTCGACCAATGAACTCTCCAGGACAAACTCTAGTTGGCACAATGCATTGTGAACCTTCCCAATTGCAATGATTCTGGTCTTGAAAAACAAAACGCAAATATGAAACACATCCGCTCTCTGAAATTGGGCCCACATTATTACCAGAAACTTCCCCTTCCAAGTTTTGTGGAATTCAGCTACAACTTGTTTTAGTACATATTAAATGCAACAATATTAAGTTATAAATCTTAGCTAGTTCTTATAGGATAATTTTTTTCTTTTTTAAAAAACGTCACAGCAGCATTTTTCTTGTAAGCAACCCCATCACTACCTCCTCCAACCTACCAAGCTGTTTCTCTACATCGTTGTTCTTGAAGCATTCCACGTCCCTCCGCTTGGAGAAGAAGTTTTTGTAGACGGTGCGTCCTCCAAACAGCCAGACGTCACTGTCATCAGTGATGGTGCCTTGCGTTTGCTCCGTCCTGTCTAAGAATGCGCACTGCGCCTCGGCTTCTTGGGGACTCTCAACGTACGGAATGCCAAACAGTTGGAGCAATTCCTACAAACAACGTACGGAATGCCAAACAGTTGGAGCAATTCCTACAAACAACGTACGGAATGCCAAACAGTTGGAGCAATTCCTACAAACAACGTACGGAATGCCAAACAGTTGGAGCAATTCCTACAAACAACGTACGGAATGCCAAACAGTTGGAGCAATTCCTACAAACAACGTACGAGATGCCAAACAGTTGGAGCAATTCCTACAAACAACGTACAGAATGCCAAACAGTTGGAGCAATTCCTACAAACAACGTACGGAATGCCAAACAGTTGGAGCAATTCCTACAAACAACGTACAGAATGCCAAACAGTTGGAGCAATTCCTACAAACAACGTACGGAATGCCAAACAGTTGGAGCAATTCCTACAAACAACGTACAGAATGCCAAACAGTTGGAGCAATTCCTACAAACAACATACGGAATGCCAAACAGTTGGAGCAATTCCTACAAACAATAATGTACGGTATGCCAAACAGTTGGAGCAATTCCTACAAACAACGTACGGAATGCCAAACAGTTGGAGCAATTCCTACAAACAATGTACGGAATGCCAAACAGTTGGAGCAATTCCTACAAACAACGTACGGAATGCCAAACAGTTGGAGCAATTCCTACAAACAACGTACGGAATGCCAAACAGTTGGAGCAATTTCTACAGACAATCCAAACATCATTTACCGGAGAAAATTGCTCTTAAAGTGACATGTGATCAAATCTGAGCCAGAAACAAAATTGCGACAACTCACTAACAACGTGAATAATGCACCAATTTAAAGGGTGGTCCCTCAAAAGAGTTTACACTTTTTCGGAGGCAGATTGCTCAAAATTGAAGAGAAATGTTGAAATTGCTTTAAGATATTCCTGAACTACAAGATCTTGGTCGTATATGGTGAAAACAGCGTTGAAAGTATAAGCTCAAGTTAAGAATAGCGGCCATTTACAGAAGAATGGTCAAAAACTAGTTTGTCCGCGTCTATGGCAGTCAAGTAGACCGAATTACAATTATTGCAGTTCTTTGTCCGTGCAGTGCCATTGTGTGGATCATATCTCATAGACTTGTGTATGGACAAACTGACCATCTTTCTTCAAACCATTGCCATTTATAAATTTAGGCTTTGTTTTCAGTGCCATTTTCACCATATACCACAAAGATAGTTTAGGAATATCTTGAAACTATTTGAACATGTTTCCCTGATTCCAAAAAAAATATGCATCTGAAAAGGTGTAAACGTTTTTTTGACCACCCTGCACACCTGTATTTCAAAGATGATTGCTGCATGCTTCACTACAAACAGCAGGAAATTGTGCATCTTCATCCTACAACAACTGACAAGACATTCTTACAACGCTCTCATCATACGTAAGGTCTCTGATTGCCACTTTGACTTTATCCCTTTACTATCCCATATAAGTTTCTTCCAAGACATTCTTTGTTGCTCTAAGCATAAATCTGGTCTCTGATAGATTCCCGTCTTAACTTCTCCCGTTTCCAAGGTTCTCCCAAGACATTCTTACCTTGCTCTCGGCATACATGAGGTCGGTGATGGACGCAGCCACTCTCTCTTGCTTGCCTCTCTCTGTCCGCAGCATCTGACGCTCAGCCTCAAGATTCTCCTGAAGATGTGGTACATCCTCCTTCAAGAAAAAAAAGACAATTCTTTCTTTATAGCCTGCCCTGATAAACAAGTGTTCATTTCCACAACTGCATCCAGACAGAGCCCTCTCTGTCTCCGGTCCAACGTCTGATATATCTAAGCATGCAAATTTATGCGACCCCGCGCCAGCCAATCGGAGTCAACATGACGTTGTTTCATTCAGAAATCTGGACTAAGCTGTTGATTGGTCAATTTGGATGCCATGTTTTTGTTATGCATCAACGGGCATAGAGATCTAATAAAACCCGACATTGGCTTTTAAAAATGCTGCGGGTATCATCATGGGTGTCACCTGAGCGCGCAAGAGGGCCTTCTTATTACGCGTGTTATTTCAAATATTATGTGATGATCATTCAAGCCACATGAGGTTCGCGCATCGCGTGACATATTGTTACAGGCCGTGAGACGCAGCCTTTTTTTGCTTAGACAATTCAAAATGTAAAAGCATAGTAGATCTCATGTCTAGGTTTCATGAGACGTACATGACAACAGGTAACCGAAGACCTGATATAGAAGGCGCCCGCTGAATGGCCAGAATCTGGAGGTCAAGACACAGTCTAGTTGCATAATTAATCGCAGAATCTGCTCCCATATCACAGACCCTTGCTGTGCAAGGGACAAAAGACGTTTACTCGATATTCTTTACCACGTTCATGGCTTGCCATTCCTTCCTAGCTTCCTCTCGACGTCTCTCCATCTCAGCTTCAAGGTCCTCCCGTATCTCTTCATCAATGTCTTCTGCATCCTCTACATCCTCTAGATCAACCTCTTCTTGAGTCCTCCCTCCTTCATCCATCTCTGTCACTAGGGCTTCTGTTTCCATGGGAACACTTTCTTGAGAAGCTCTAGACACATACATTGGATGAATGGCGCAAAATAAAATGCCATTAAGTAAAACACGGCTATGTCTAATTCTTAACTAAACAGTCATTATCCTTAACCAAAAGTCAAATCTGCATTGCCATTAACCCTCCTACGCAAACATACATTCTGTGCCCAGTAGTCCTTTCAGTCAAAATCAATCAAGTGACTGCTTTCAACAGTTAAGAATTTCCAGCCAACATAAAGCAGGATTGACTTGCTGGGACTTTTTATGTAACTTGATACATCTATGCTGTGGACTTCGGGTGATTGATAATTATATAAGTCAGCTGTGACCACAACTTGCCTGCTTTGTCTGTTCATGGTCTTGTTGACTGAGCTCGACTAGTGACAGTGCTTGCTTGACATTATGAACTGACTGCTGGTGACTAGCCGGTGTTGAAAGTAAAGCAGGGGAAGTGGAGGGAAATTTTGACCTTCAGTGATTATTTAAATAGCAGAAAGGTTAAAAAGGAAATTTAGTGTACAGAACTGTGCGCAGTCTCCGCAAACAATACCTGGATTCTGATAAATCCCGAGCGTTGATATCTGCCGAGTTACTCGGTGATGAGGCTAGAGTTGTTACTTCACCCACACCAGCAGATGGTATGAATGCACTGGCAGGAAATAGTTCTTCGACAATGGCTGGAGTCGATGACTGATCAGGTACTTCAACAAACTCTTCTGATGAAGATAGTGAAGGTGAAAAGAGTAAAGCTCAGCAATTTTCAATTTCAACAAAAAGTTATTGATGAAGGTATATGAACACCACTAGTACTCCTTCATCAAGGTTAAATATTAATTATGAAAACATCTTCTGTTCTAGTTTTTGGTTCTTCTGGATACTCAGGCTTTATAACTTACAGTTGCATGCCGTCGACTCTCATTAGTACAAACTCTGTTAATACAAAATTCTGGTTATAACAAACATAAAGCCTTGGTCCCGACTGTGCATTTATGTACACAATGAATGGGACTGATGTTCCTCTTAATACAAAATTCTGATATAACAAACAATTTGGCTAGGTCCGAACAAGATTGTATTAACGAGACTCGACTGTATATATTTCGCTGACAAGATTAATGCATAGAAACTAAACCAGTCACATACAGTGTGAGTAAAAAAAAAAGGAAACCCAAAATGCGCCCCTTATTTTTTAAAAAGAAGTTCTGCATGTAGAGCTTTTCAAATCTAGCATGTGAAAGCCCAATTAATAAGCTTTCTTTTAGTAAAAGAATAATTCATATTGCTTATGTAATTTTTCAGTTATGGACTTTCAAACACAACTACAGTATTAAAATTTTGTCCACAGATTAAAAAAAAGTTAAGTGATATTTCAGCAAAATGGAAACAATTCACGCAGAAAAAAAATCACCAGACACTCTCATTACCCTGATAACTGGCTCTTAGCATGACCTTTATCAAAACGCTGTCTGCTTCCAACGTTAAAACAACATGCTCTACAATGTCAAGCGTTTATAGTCCAGCCCTGCCTTCTACTTGGCTACCTCGGAGACTTATGGGATTATTCCGATATCATTTTCATGCCACAACATGGGTTTCATTTTACTGAAATATCACGTACCATTAATGTGATCCTTGGACAAAATGTTTAAACTGACTTTGTGTTTAAAATCCCATAACTGAAAAAAGTACATTAGTGATTTGAATGACTCTTGTACTAAAGGAAAGCTTATTAATAGGTTTTTCACATCCTATGATCTGAAAGGCGCTAAATGCAGAACTTCTTTCAAAAACTAACGGTTTCCTATTTTTGTTTACTTACCCTGCGTGACCAAACAATTCATTATGCAAGACTAAGTAACATTCCCAAAGTTTGGCGAATCACTGTTAATCAATTTTTCACTCACCATCACTGGACGATGCATCATCTGCATCAATCACTCCTTCCTTGGCTGCCTCCTTGACTGAGCTATCCATCTCAGCTGTGTCCGATGCCTTCTTCATCTCCTGCCTACTTGTTGCTATGACAGCAAGATTCTCATCATCCGCGTCAACAGAGATGACATCAGGAGATGCTGTTGGCACCGATTCCTCGGAAAGGTCTTTGGCCGTTTCAGCTACCTCAGAGGCTCGTTCTTCCTTTTGATGGGTTTGTTTTGATTTGCGGGTTGCTTCATTTTCAACTCTCTGGTCAGCTTGCACCATGGAAGACATCTCTTTTGCTTTAAGAGGAAGCGATGCGGAATCTTTCAGATCATCATCAATTAAGACGATTGTTTCTTTGTCTTGTCCCAACTCAGTCCTGTTCTCCAATAAACCAGTCTTGATACTGCCCTGTGAGTGTGAGTCTACTTTAAGAATGCCATCATCACTGTCTGACCTCTGACCTTTCAGGCCAATTTTCTCAATCACATTTGATGATTCCACTTTAGGTATGGCGGACATTTTGTCCGACGAGTCAGATAAAATCAAACTCGTTCCACTATTTGACAAGTTTTTGACAACGTGCGCAATTTCTGCTCCCTGTTTGGAATCAACATCCAGTTCTGTATCATCAATGATGATCACATCAGTTTCCCATGGCAAATGGGATGAACTTTGAACTTTGACATCATTCGCCATCTGACCGTCTTGTTCAATTTCACAAGTGAGTTTGGAGCCCTGGGAGTCGGCATTCTTGTCTTGGTGACTGGCGTCTTCCGCGATTTCTTGAGTCTCATCTGCCTCCATCTTGGAGGAGTCTGCGTCCATCTTGGAAGGGTTTCGTTTCACCAACAAATAATGGTGAGAGTCTTCGGACATGATACAACCTCCCTCTACCGCATGGGATCTACCGCTCTCGACATCCATCATGGATGCGATGGCACCGACGTTGCGTTCGCTCATCTCTTTCTGCAGGACGTCGATCCGTTTTGTCATCTTGCCCTTTTGAAGGAGTTTCATCACTTGGTAGTTGGAGAAATCATTGGATTTCTACAAACAAATGAAAGCAAAAATGTTGTAAGTCATTTGCAATTATAATTCAATCCAGGGTTATGATGTTCTAAATTTTAGTTAACTTAGCATGGGACAGATGCACTAGGATTTATTCTTGTAAACTTCTTCCAATTTGCAAAAATTATTTTTTACCTCTTTCCCTAACTTTTCACCACTACGTACGCCGCTATAAAGAACGTTGCGGAATCCACATAAAGTTTTCGTAATAACGATCGTTCGAGATAGCAATTTTGAATCGCCGGTACCCTCTTTTGACCAAAAGTGAACAGGCATTTCTCACATCCCGCGGCTGCATGAGGAGTCGTCACGAAACTTTAGCAACGGGTGGTTTTTCCTTTTATTCCTTGGGGAAATAATAGCCATCTATCACTCTTTAACATTCAAACATGATGTAGGCCTAACCATGGGTGGTTCGATGTTCGGGAATTAAAAGTGGCCAAAATAGCATTTAATAAAACCGTTTTTGTTAAATCTGTTGGCCTTTTTTCAACAAGAATGTTCCGTACGTTTTGTACATAAAAACCGAGAGCCAAGGATGATGTTCGGTATAGCCGAATGTTCGGTATAGCGGTGTTTCACTGTATTACATTTATGAACATTAACTTGTGAAACTCAAACTTTTCATCTTGTTTCATTGGGGTCTGTTTCTGACAAAGTTTTTTTATACATGTGCTGTGGATTTTGTTTTGTCATTACATGGCTTGAAAATAAAGTTGTAAACATTGAAATAAATAAATAAATAAATGAGTCCTCTTTCTGATCAAAATGACCTCTTAACACTGCAACTTTGCCCTTTACTAAATTATAAAAAAAAAAAAAAATCTCAAATAAACCTAAAACTTAAAGGGAATATACAACATTTGCAAACATCAAAAAATAAAACTATCCAATCATTTTGAAATACCTTGCTGGACTGTTAGCGAATGACAGTGAAAAGCATCCTGTAAAATCATGGCACCTGGTATACTGTCATTTTCAAGAAAAGTGCTATTTTTGTATCAATTCCCAACGCTGATCGGCCGAGATCAGCGTTGGAAAATACTGTTTTTTTCCCCTCAAATACTGGCCCCAGTTGACCATCGCGCCGCCACTGTTTGCATCACCTATGACCTATGAATGGGGCCGAGCCAGCTTGAACTGTTCCCTGACCTCCCAATATTATAATATGCTCTGTTTCTTCTTTCTTGGAAATGAGGAACCAGAACCAGAACAGGAAAAATGATTGTTTTTCTTGGTTTTTATAGCATTTTCGAACCCAAAACCTCAAAAAAGTCAGTGTAACTATATTTGCTTTATATTTCCAACCCCCCAATTCCATCCATTTCTGAAAATTACAGCAAAAGCAAATGATGTATATTCCCTTTAAATAAAACAGCACTGCCTTTATCCACACATATTCCTAGTACATGAGTGTGAGAGACGCCATTGGTAACGTCACTACTCAGTGGTCGAGCTTGTATCCAGTGACTACTACAGACATTGTCATGCAGTGTGTAAACTTCTTCGGTTCAACAGACACAATAACAGGCAGCCTTGTGCATTGTACAGCTTGAATATGCGACAACCTGACCTCATTTACACACCAATAGACTGTATAGAAAGCAGGGGAAAAACCCAGATCTATTTTTAAACCTTGCCCAATACTAGGAAACTTTGCTGACCAGTGCCATTTGGACAGAATCACGCCTGCAAGTTGGACTTGCTTGCAACATTTGCTGAAACAAGTTTGGAGTAAATTTATTGTTCTCTTCTCACTGTATGAAGTGAATTTGCTTGCACAGACTCAAAAGTTTCACTCAGCGGAATATAAAGGTAAATTATTTAAAGAAAGAATGTGTTGGTATTTAGGTGATCAATGATGATACAATTCAGAACAATTTGAGAAGTAGTTTTGATTTATATGCACATGTATTTAAATCATTTTCAGTTTGACTTTTGTTGGTTGATTTCTGAAGTTGATAGAATAATGACCATTGTGACCAGTCATGTTTTGCAACAGACAGGGCTCAGTAACATATATTATATAATCATAAGATGCATAGAACATAGGCTGTACAATTGGATGAGCCATTATTTTGATAACATAATTAGCACCCTCTGTAGTTAGACACATTTTATTGCAATGCCCTCGCTTGGTTCCTTAACTTTCCTGCAATCACATTCTAGCTTAGCTAGCTGCATTGATCAGGAACATTCCAACATACCTCGAATTCCAAAATATTGTTCAGATTTTTCTGAGCTGCATTATGTGCTGCAAAGCAAAAGTTTCGTGTAATGGCAAGGCATTGCTAGAGCCACTCATCCACTTGCGTTCGATCAGACCACACCTATAATTTAGAGTGCTCTGATTACCGTTCAACTACATTTAGTGGAGACAATTTCCCCTTCGGTTGGTTGAGGCATGACCATTGGTCAGCCTAGGTGACTTATGCCAAATTGACTGTCGTTTTTCTTGTATATATTTTTCGAGTGAACTACATTCTGCGTAGTCCATATGGAAATAAATTATCATCGTTGCAGAAGCTATAACCATATCTCAGAGTCCACTTGTTCCACATTCTCATTAACTTAAAAAGTAGCCTTCGGCCACATGAGGAGTCGCCCCACCAAACTTTTAATAACTATTCCCTCGGCTACACAATGAATTTACAGACAGCAAAAAACTTCGCCTCAGTGCTACAGGGTAAAAAAACGGAACCCAAACCCCAAAAAGTATATTTCATATTTATACAAATATGTAGCACCAAAAATAATAGTGACTGAAAGCCAATTTCATAAGCTACTTTTAGATAAAAAAAATTACTGAAATTGGTCAATACGTTCACAGAATATCACCTTTTCAACACAATGACCCTAAAACCTGGCTCGTCCAAAAAAATGCAATTTCAAGAATCGTCGTCACAATTGCCTTCAAACATCATCAGCGATAAAATCTCAGTTTAAACGTTAAAAAAATATTCATCAAAGTCCTTTTGAAGGCCCGTCTTTTAAAAAAAGTAGATTTTATAAATCATAATTGTTTGCCTAAACAGGGTTGTTAATAAAGGTATTGTGTATTACAGTTGGTGACAGTTGTTGAAACAAGTATTCTGTATCATTTTCGGTTTTTTTCCAAACAGTCAAAACACACAATAATTTTTTTTTTTTGGACGAGACAGGTTTTAGGGTCATTGCGTTTAACTGGTGATATTCTTTGAATGGATTGAGCAATTTCAATATTTTTTTCATCTAAAAGTAGCTTATGAAATTGGCTTTCCAGTCATAATTAGTTTTGGTGCCACATATTTTTTTAAATATGAAATATATTTTTGGGGGTTTGGGTTCTGCTTTTTTTTACTCACCCTGTATAAGGTCGTTAGCGGGTTTTTGTGAATTTGAGAAAATACAGTTTGAAGTTTTGGTGCAGCAAGGAAAATTATAAAAGCAATCTGTCAACCACGCTGAATATGTTAGTTGGGAAGATTTATTTCAATAAAATGAATGGGTTTTTTTTGTTTCAATTTGTTATTTTCTGAGAAAACACAGTTATTGTAGTCCAAGCCTTAAGGTGTTGTGTGCAACAAAAGGTCGTTATCCGTTAGTGACCTTTTGTCAATAACGCGTTATGGAGATACATACAGGTGTGGTATGATGAAACAAAAGGTCGTTATCATTAGTGACCTTTTGTCAATAACGCGTTATGGAGATACATGTACCACAGGTGTGGTATGATGAAACAAAAGGTCGTTATCCATTAGTGACCTTTTGTCAATAACGCGTTATGGAGATACATGTACCACAGGTGTGGTATGATGAAACAAAAGGTCGTTATCCATTAGTGACCTTTTGTCAATAATGCGTTGTACCACAGGTGTGGTATGATGAAACAAAAGGTCGTTATCCATTAGTGACCTTTTGTCAATAACGCATTATGGAGATCACATGTACCACAGGTGTGGTATGATGATTGCCAATAATGCATTATGGAGATACTTTAGGTGCTGTATGAAACAAAAGGTTGTTATCCGTTAGTGGCCTTTTGTCGATAACTCTTTGGTCATTATCATGCTTTTTACCGTAATGTTGCCAATAAGCCACCTAATAAAAAGAATACAAATGTGAAATAATTGCCAAATTACCATAACGACCTTATAGATTTGAGGTGACAAAAACATGAAATATGAAATTGAAAGTTTACAAAAGTTATGAAAAAAATGAAATTTTCAACCTATATAAATTTTTCTTTACTCATTTGAAAATTTTAGATCATCAGTGATGTTTTTATGCAATAAAATGTACTTTTTTCATTACACTGTTTTTGTTTCAACAGATAAAAATGGCCAAAGTTCTGGAGAAAATCAGCTGCCATCTTGAATGTGATATCTGTGCGGACAGATACAAACAGCCCAAGATACTAGATTGCCAGCACAGTTTTTGTCAGAACTGTCTGGAGAAATACTACACTGGCAGGTATGGGGGTGAACCGAAGATGCCTTGCCCTGTATGCCGAAGAGAGACGGTACTTCCAGAGACGAGCATTCAAGGCCTGAAAACAAATTTTCATTTGATGGGAATAGTTGAGGAGGTCTCCTTACAGGAAAAGGTGGCTTGTTCGGAAAACACAAAGGTTATCTGTGAGATATGTGATGAGAAAAACGAGGCAATGCATCGCTGTCTGGACTGCGCACAGAACATCTGCTCAAAGTGTCACACGACACACATGCGATTTTCTGCTACGTCAAACCACACCGTGGCCACTTTTGAAGATATTCGTCAAGGGAAAGTAACTGTGAAAAGAGCACCAGAAGAGGATGAGTCTAAATGCAACAAACACAAGGGTGAAGCTACGCGGTTCTTCTGTGAGACATGCGAAGAGTTAATCTGCCGCGATTGCACCGTTGTGGACCACTGTAAACCCGCGCATCACTACATTGACTCAGGAGGGGCCTCTCAGAAATACAAAGAGACACTGAAGGACGTGTTTACCAATTTCGAAAAAGACATCGAAGGACTTCAACAACGTTTAGTTGCTTCATCTCAAGCTAAACATAAGCTGGCAAAGAACATCACAACTTCTTTGAAAGCGGTACAGAACAGGGCAGCTGAGATCATTGAGCATGTAAAACGTCAAGAAAAAAAGATCAGTGATGAAATCAAACAAATTCAAGAGGTCCGTAATAATGTATATGATGAGCATGACAAAACAGTGAACATGCTGCTCAAAGGAAAGCGACATTCACTGCAGATTTCAAAAGAAGTTACCAACACAGCCTCAGACAGTGATTTTCTTTCCCTCTGTCCAATCATCTGCAAAGACTTGAATTCACTGAAGGGTCAAGATCCTCCCCAGTTTGACCCCACGCTTTCACATCTGAATTTCAGCCCAGGTCAGAGGATTGGTGACATCAACCTGGGCAAGCTGGAGGATCATCAAGTGAGCAAGTGGGAGATGTCTGGTGAGTTTGGAAAAGAGGGAAGTGGCCCAGGAGAGTTTGATGCAGCTTGGAGCATTACTGCTACTCAACCTGGTGAGATTGCTGTAGCGGACAACAGGAACAAGCGAGTGGTCATCTGCAGTACTGAAGGACACCATAAGAAAGAGATTCCACTTCAAAAGAGTAAATTTCTAACATTTTTATAATTTTGTGCATGTTTGAAATATAAATAAAATATTTAGCACTCAGAATAATAATAAAAATAATAATAGTGGGTATTAATAAAGCGCATGTATCCACCAGGACTGGTGCTCAAGGCGCTACATCATTATTACCCCTGCTCACTGGGCCCATGAAACATTCCAAATACCATCTCGGCTCCCTGGGGAGTATACAGCTTGATGCTGCCTGTTAGGCGCAAGGAGGCTCAATCACAATAACCACCTCTGCCCTCACAGGTACCCATTTACTCCTGGGTGGAAAGAAGCAATGAGTGACAAAGTGCCTTTCCCAAGGGCAAACGCACCAAGACCCCAGGCTGGACTCGAACCCAAAACCTGCAGCTTTACCCGCAGACCACAAATCCAATGCCCTAACCACGAGGCCACACCACCAAAAAAATTCAGTCTGTGGTTACAGATACCACAAACAGATTGCCTAGATATTTCTATGACTATGTATATATGCACAGTATCTTTTTGAGTAGGTTTTATTGGACTAGTAATTTTGTTTTCTTCCCCAGAGCCACGCGCCATTGAGGCTACTCCTGATGATCAGCTGATAGTTGTAGACAGCACCAAGTATGTCAAAGTATTTGACAAGGACAACAAGCCGGCCTTCCACTTCCCAACGGTGCCTCAGAGCGAGGTAGAAAACACAGAGGTGGATCTCCAAAGCGTAGCTGTCAAGAAGGATGGAACGATATTAGTCGGCGATGTGAAGAGGATGGTGTGGACTGAGCATAAGCTCACTGATGGTGAGCTCCTAGACACCATACCAGTGCAGACTCCGCCTTATCACCTGGCCATCAACAATGCCACCGATAGAGTTGTGGTCAGCGGAGATCGGAAAGTGGACATTGCACTGAGCAATGGTACCACACTAAACACCATTAAACCAACCATCAATGGTGAGCCAGTGCAGGTTTGCGCTGGTGTGTTTTGTGATGACTCCGGCGTCTACGTTGCGATGTCTAACGTTCGGCTTGGTTATGATGGCGCAAGTAATATATTACTCTGTGACACAGGCACTGGTCATGTTCACCGCTACAGCCTGGGCGGCACTTTTCTTGATTGTCTGGCTCAGGGTCTATTCTTCCCAGAAGCAATCACGTTTACTTCAGATGGGAGGCTGGCAGTGGCTGACTGCTACTCGGTTAAGATCTATCAGGACTAATTGTCGTAGATCTACTAACCCATCTCACAGAAAACTTACCGTACATTACACTCACCATTTTGTGATTACCGACCTGGCACAAAAGTTCAGAGGTAAAAATCACTTGTGTGAAAATCACGCAACATGTGCAACGGCCTTGAAGCTCTGTATGTAGCTACCGGTATGTCATATTTTAATGCTCAAACTTATTTCCGGCCTTAAACTACTCCAGTCCAGGCTTACACATGTATGTACCATACAATCTGTGAACGGACAGATTAAAATTGATAAGAACTGATTAAAATTGTGCTTGTAATACAGATGTCGCTGTGCCGTTTTCATCAAATTGGTTGAAATTTTATTTTAAAAATCAGACTTTGTGGGGAAAAGATCCTCAGATTGCATTTCATATTATTAAAGACATTACAAACTTCTTCAAAATTGTTACAAATATGAGGGCCCTTTTGTTTGTAAAGTTTGCTTACTTACTATGCAACCATTATTCATTATGTTATTAACCGTTATTCATTATGTTTCTGTGTAAAAAGTGAGAAAGAATTAGTTGTGTTTAATTGGTGTTTGGGGGTTGCCTGTTAGAATGTAACATGTTCTTGACCACTTTATGATATGTAAAGTTATTTTTTAGGTTTTGCAGTAGAATGAAATATGTGTACTCTCTGTACTAGTTGTTTTATAAAACAGATAACAAAAAACTTTATTCTTTGAAATCGATAAAAAATGCAACTTGTCTTATTGTCACAAGATCTCCTGACAGGCTTCAAACCCTCCCATCTTCCTTATCTTGGGAAGTTGATTCTTTGTCTCCAATGCGTTCCTCTTCTTGTTTTCTTTCATCTCAATGATTTCTCATTACCTTAAGATCTCCTGCCAGGCTATGAACCCACCCACCGTCCTTATGTTCCCTTACCTTGGGAAGTTGATCCATTGTCTTCCAGGAATTCCTCTTCTTGTTTTCTTTCATCTCAATGATCATCTCCTTACCTTAAGATATCCCCCGACAGGCTTCGAACCTTCCCATCTTCCTTACCTTGGGAAGTTGATCCATTGTCTTCCAGGAATTCCTCTTCTTGTTCTCCTTCATCTCTGTGATTATCTCATGCTGCATCTCGGGAGGCAGGGCCTGAAAGCTTTCCGAGTCAATGTCGACATCATCCAGATTCTGAAAACGGTCAAAATGGTCGACTCTCAGAGCAGTATCATCATCCGAATCAGAATCACTGTAAAAAAAATGGACACGGGATGCAGTTAATATTTCACAATTGTTGACTGCTGTGATGTGGGATATGACTGGAACCCGCTTGGCAGCAGTCAACAATTGTTTTGTTATATCGCGCCAGAAACTCAAAAAATATGTCGTAGCGTACTGTGTGAAAAATAACTGAAGGTTTTGATGTCCTGCCGGACACGAGACTTAAGCATTGGACATCGCAGTTTTCATTGCGCAAAGCTAAAGCTATAGCGTGTCTGCAGGTTCCCCACGCACGCGCAACTTGCGCAATAGATGAAGTGTGACGTTACCCTCTCTGTGTGACATGCAGTTTTATTGTCAAGGCACATCGCCATCCTAGACCAGTGAAA
Organism: Patiria pectinifera; assembly: GCA_029964075.1. Taxonomy (NCBI): domain Eukaryota; kingdom Metazoa; phylum Echinodermata; class Asteroidea; order Valvatida; family Asterinidae; genus Patiria; species Patiria pectinifera. The sequence continues at coordinate 12,937,977 of CM057144.1, read as the reverse complement.
TTACAGTATCCAAGCACACGACAAAACAATTTGAAATAATTTACAGCGTGTGTCGTATTCATCATGTCATCAAGTCTCAAGTCAAATCACTTGCCATTCAAATGAACTGTGACCAGGGTGTGGGCTCCGTGCGCCGACGAAAGAGGGCGCCCTTTGACCTAGCAACGACGTCCCATGGGCGGGACATTTCGCTGGTTGACGCGCACTGTTCCTTGTGTGTGACGCACGTACACCAGGGGATTTGTACTATGTACACGCAGTGGCCGCGCTTCGCAGCAAATGAATTGCAGTCAGGCAAGATGGCGTCGGTCGGTCACCCCCAACTGTACTCTCTTTGCCGGTGAGGGGGGTACTTGTGAATGGAGCGGATTCCTTTGTTATTGTTCAATTTGGGTGATTCGCAATGCAGTGCGCCACCAAGAGTTTGCCACGGAGAGTCCATTTTTCAAGTTTACGGTCAACAAATCATGGCCAATTTGAACGAGTATCAGTAGACAACTTGAACTTATTTCTTATAGATTGGTCCATTCTGCCGCCTATTAAACAAAAACACCATATTGATAAAAAGAAAAGAGCAAACAGATACTCGCATCATGTAACTACGGACCAGCAAAATGAACAATTTTAAATGTTCCGCACTGCCAATTTGTAGACCATCTCCCACAATGCACTGGGAAAAATGAACTCTTCGTGGCAAACTCTACTGCATTGTGAATCGCTTGAATTCCCTATGTCTTTCAAAATTAAATCTTGTCTTTCGTCTGTTTTGAACAGCGCTTCGAAAAGACAGGTGTTGTCCAGCCTCAGCCCTTTCCTTTGATTGCAATGGTTGGCTGACCTGAAAGTCTGCTTGCTGCCCCTCCCCCTTCCTCCCCCCCACAAGACACTGGTCTCTCGTGACTATGATAGTGAATGGACTTGTGAATGGACTTGTGAAGTACTTGTGAAGTACTTGATCCATCTGAGAGATGACACCTCCTTACCTCCATGAGTCTTGCAACAAGGCAGAAGGGACTGGAGGAAGCTCAAACATGTCTGGCTCGGTCGGTAACTTCTTCAGTTTTGGCGCTGCGTTGTCCTGAGAACCACTTGATACAGAACAAAACAAACGGGTCAATATATACATGTATGCAAGCCTGTAGGTGGGGTTGGGGAGGGTGGGGGTGGGAAATCGGAATCGGCTCTTCCTCCCCCAAAATCGGCCGAAGGTCCAAAATGACAGTGAGTTTTACTCAAATGTGCATTTCCATGCATAATCAACTGTTTATTCAGCCTCGACCCCAGGGTGTCGAGCAGTACGCGCCCATCACTATCAGCTCTCTCACCCTGGTATTGGATCATTTGCATGTGCAAGATTTTTGAACACGTATACAAATGAGGAATAGTCTGGTGCCTGCATGTGCGTTACGTTATCGTTCGTTTTTGTATGCGGTGTCTGGGGTAAAAACAGAGTCAATTCGTCGCAGCATGAGCACAGCGTGAGTTACGAAAACGGGATTTATTTGATTAAACTGTGACGATCTTTTTACGAGACAACATGCAGTATCACATTTCATATTAATATGAACAAACTGGAAAGGACAGGAATATATTTGAGAAGGCACGGACGAATAATAGTGAAAACACGTACTGCACGTTGTGAATAACACCACCAAGTACACGATACAAATCCATTACTAGCCAATTGCGATATCGAATCAGGATACAGGAAGAAAGTTTCCTATCCAGGGCTTACTATTGGAAACACGGCTTGAAATAAAGTAAGCACTGGGGACGAGGTTGCTGTTTATTAGATATGAAAAGGTCCTCTTCGTGTTTAATAAAACGACCCCCATTCAACCAGGCTGGCTATGGCCCTGTGTATGTGAGTGCAGTGTCATTTTATAAATTTGGGGTCCACTCTTTTCCCGTCTCTGACATCTATGATTTTATAATTCTAATGCACTCCTTAATGAAGTCATCCTCCAACAGTGATGGAGGATGATTAATATCAAAATCGTTTGAAGTCAAGAGTTGTCGAGTAATGTTTTGAATTGCGTCCGAAATCAGCATCCGGGACACGATCTCGTTCAGCCGATTGTAGCTACGCGATGTCACTGAACTGGCGAATGATAGCAACCCTGTGCGCGCACCTATTCACAGATTCGCTGAATTGCCAACCAGATCCCAAAGGAATTTTCCAAAAATGCGTCATTTTGGAAAGCGCCGTCTTTTTTTGTTTTCTTCAAAATGACAGCATGCCAGAAAGAATAATTTCACAGGGAGTTTATTGCCATCAGTCTTTAAACCAAGTAAGCTTTTCAACAATAATTTCGTAAGGTTTTTTTTTTGATAGCCAAAAATGATCTTCTGTACCTTTTAGTGATACTTGAATGGCATATTAAAAAGTACCAAGGTAACAGGGACAGGAGATATGTCACACTTTGGACAATAAACTTATAGAATGACTCATAATAGCCTTATTAAGGGAATAAATGTGTGCTCGAGAGGTTTTAATCACTCTCTTTAAGACTGCTTAGAGTCTGGGTGCTGATAATTACCCGAGCCGGAGGCGAGGGTAATTATCAGCACCCAGACTCTAAGCAGTCTTAAACAGAGTGATTAATACCGACCGAGCACATATTTATTCCCATTCATAAATACCTTTTCAGTAAAAAAAAATCAAGGAATTCGTTAAAAAAAAACCCAGATTTTCATCGACAAGTTCACTCCAGCTTTTTGAAACACCCCTCTAGCAAAATAATGGAGTGTTCAGCTGGCGAGTAAGATGTAAACAACCCTTTTATGGAGATTGACGCGCGCGTAGCACGTTCTGCGCGATGTCGCACAGAACGCACCTGGGGCGTTGCGTTTTGAATTTAGAACTATAAAATTCTGACTCACTGGTAGTGTTGCGCATGCCTACGTGAGGATTGTGAACGTTCAACCAATGAAACGATAAGAGGCACTGGATTTTTAGGAGTCCACATTTTATGTGACACTGGAAAAGTGTTTAAGACCAGCTAGCCATGTCTTTATCATCCGTTTAAGACCGGCCACGCGACGGGCTCTCGACCAATAGGAATGGCTAAACTGTCTGAGGTAATTATGAATAGATATTAAATAGATCAAGCCTATTAAAAGTGCACATGTAGAGGCCCCCTTTATCTCCATATGTAACCAACCCATCACCTATCATGCAGGTTCCAGGTTGTCATAGTAACAGGTTGTCATACAGGTTGTCATTGTGACAGGTGTAAATGTACATGTCTCTCGTGACAACAATAAAGGCGTGGCTTTGCAGAAATTCTACGAGATCTTCGATTCTATATTATAAAGGAAAAGATGCAAAACATATTACCTCGCCTCGCCCATGACGGCCTGAAGGGCGTGGCTCTGAAGATACGTCTTAATGATCTTCTCTGATGTCCTCTTTGATTTTCCAGCGGCAATCTCCCGTTTCTGTCTCCTGGCAACCTAAGGATAAAGTTGAAGTTAAACACTACCGCGATGTAAACATAGCTTTCTATAAGTGGTCTCACGTTTCTGTCTCCTGGCAACCTAAGGATAAAGATGAAGTTAAACACTACCGCGATGTAAACAAAGCTATCTACAAGAAGTCTCTGATACCATAGCTACGCAACTGTTTCTCTTATTTATTTATAATAAGCCTGGATTGTTAACTGTTTCCCTTAAGTAGTAAAGTGATGTAAATAAATAAAGAGAAGCTTGAGTCATTAACTGGCTGATTGTGAATGCTTTTTGTACAAAGTCACCCAGCTGTATCTCAGCAAACCTTGAGATTTTTAATGTATATGGGCGATTATAACCTGTTGGTTGCCTGGCAAACCGTTAAATGTATCCAGCATAGACCAATCCCAACATGCCATCACTGTCCACTCACCGAGGTTGATCAGTTGCTTTCTACAATAGCGACGTTGTTTTTACCATTGAAAAGGGTTTCTATGAGTGCACAGTGTTAGCGTGCTGGACACCAGATCAATGGTCTTTCGATAAGGGGATATTTGGCTAGTTTTAACCAGTTCACGTCAGATGACGTGCATACACGCAAAGGTTTAGTGGTATTCGGAATGGATGACGTATAAACACGCAACAAGCAAGGCCGGAAATATCAGGGTGTGCTACCCGCACATGACGGCCTAAACCCCGTGTCTGGCATCGAGGTTGGTGAAAACCATCCCGTGCCTGGGTCCGGTCAATGTCAAAATAATCCCGGCGCAAACTGGTTACACAAGTCCGTTACGACAGGTTCGTGGAATGGACGCTGATATTCGTCTCAGTCATTATCGACGACCAGGCCCCAAGCCGGTCTTAAACGGACTTGTTTAATACCGGCCAAGCACGTATTTATTCCAATTCATAAATACCTTTTTCGGTCAAAAAGTCCAAGCAAGTCTCACATGACAACTTTCCGACGATTTTGTGCAACAATTTTACTGTGTTTCGAAACGCCCCTCTAGCTATGCATATGCCTTTCGCGAGAAGTCGTAAACAACTCCTCATATGAAGATTGGCGGGCGTGTGGTGTGCACTGCGTGGTGTGCACTGCGCGATGTGGCGCAGAACGCAGCGGTTCAGGTGTAGTGTGACTTCAGGACTCTCGAAATATGGACTAAACTGCACATGCCTAAGTGAGGATTGTGACGTTCAACCAATAAAAGGGTAAAAGGGATTAGATTTCACAGGAGTCCAAATTCAATGTGACACCGGAAAAGTGTTGAAACCCAGCCAGCCGGTGTTTGATCAACTGTTTAGGACTGGCCATGTGACAGGCTCTCGACCAATAGGAATGGATACACTGTTGAACAAACTGATGGTAAACTATTGCCACATCTGTAAGATGAACTCATAAGTCTATTGTTGGAAAGATCAGTTTCAAGCACTTTCGTGTTTTGTAAGTTCTGCAGCTTACTAATCAGGGTTGCACCTTATTGACCAAAACTAGTGACATCAAGTTTGACTATGTTTTGCTTTAATTCTAATATAAAAGAAAGTACAACCTTGCCAAATGAGTGTGAGTGTCGTTCACGAAAAATGTAGTTTAATCAAGTCCAGTCTGGGTCAGAGTCCAATGGATAAAAAACAATAATAGTGATCAAACTTGAATCCAAACCTCATTCTTCGACTTGATTAGAGCCAAGAACTTGACTCTATTTTCCTGCACTTGTTCTTGAGGTCCTATAAATTTGGTATTATATTTATTTACATGAAATTTTGACTCAAAAATAGGCTGTAAGCCCACACTTTTGCTGTTTTTGAATGTATATAGTGATTACACTTTATACTAAAAATACAAAATAAATACAGTAGAAGACCACAGAGCCATTACCGTCATCATTTTTCTGAATCAAAATTACGGTTGCTTGAATCTACTCACAAAAAAGAACTACATTATGTCAAATAATATGCAGCTTAAAAGATCCAGAAAATTATACTGAACTACCAAGTCAAGTTCAAATGAGTTTGAAAGTTACGACTTGAATGAAATGGTGCAAATAGTTATGTGCTGTGATCAATGAATGCACTGCCCGCGCAGTGTTTCTGAGCAGACAGGGTGTGAAGAGCACACCGAAATCCTGGCAACGGTCTCCGGAGGACTGGGACGTCTGGAGATTCATCGTTCATAGTGTCTGAGATATATGCAACAATCTCACATAATATAATTGATTTATTGTTTCACAGTGCAAAGAAGGAACAATGCTGAATCTGCTTGAAGACAGCCCCCGGCCTGGTCGCCTGGTTCAGTTGACACGTCTTCCGTGGACCACTCCGCTGCCAGAGATTGAAGGAGTGGCATCGAGGCTCCGCCCAGCACGCCTCCCCGCAGTCGATGAGGCCCATAGTCGTCAGGTTCTTGAAGCCATGGTCGAGCAGACACTGGGGAGTGAAGCGCCCACTCCTATCAGACGACATGCAGAACCTGCGAGCGGGGTCAGGCATCTCGCAAATGGCTGTCTTGTTCTTGTCGCAGAACCCTCTGCTTGCTTGAACAACATCATCCCGCCCCGTTCTCAATTTGACGCAGTCAATTCTGGGATCGTTCCCCCACAGGCTCACTTTAATGGGCGCCAGTAATCGCCCGTCATCGACACATGCCGCCTGGCTCGAATCAAGGTAGGAGGAGTCCAATTTGCAGCCAATCCAAAGGCCGGGTCCCCGATGTCTATCCATGTCTAACAGGACGTCGAGTTCTTCGGGGGTGTTGGGCACCGCGAGATGACCAACTGACGCTCGGTCACAAGCCGTGACAGCCTGGTGCCAACTCATCATCTCTGGCAAAAAGATGTAACACGAGTCACGCCAAGACACCCATCCAGTAGGACAGGTGGCAAGAAGGACCTGGAACGCTACAGCGCTCAACAGTGACAGCCGCACTCCAACGCTGAATCCAACGACGGCCGGCATAATGGACTATTTCAGTGTTAATGTAGTACGCTACGCAATGGTTACTCCGCTACTGGTGCCACCAATTTGTCCAGTTCTCAAACGCTTGTAGTGACAAGTTCTTTGCTAAAAGCAGATCAAGTTATTACAGCCGTGAATTGTTCAGTGGTTCCCAACTTTTGTTTACCACCCTGGGATTCAGGGTTTAAGACGCAACAAAGAAAGAACACAACCGCTTGTTCTTTGAAACTCTAACTCAAAATTGTTCAGTCACGAAGCTACATGGATGATTATAAGCAGGAAAATATTGGTGGCTCAACAGACGCCAGGTACTTTAGACCGAATGGAGTGGTATGGCACTACTTACTAACACGTAGCATGGCTAAGTAAAGCCATTATCGTTAAAGCAAGCTTTATATGCAGCTTAAAAGGGGGGTGGGGAAATTACTGAAAAATTGAGTAAATTATGGTTAAGAATGGGCTTTTGTTTCTGCGTCATTATGCTTCTAATCATGCATGCATTATTAGGCATCGACTAATGGCTTAATCATTTTGGTTAATCACTCCTACACTGTGTAAAATTCTGAACAGGCTTTTTTGAGATGGCCTAAAGAGGAGGAATGACCTTCAATGACTTTTACATCGGGGTGGGAGAAGGGGTGCAAATACCTTGGGGGGTTGGGGAGGGGAGGGGGAGATATACAGGGAGGTGCAAAAAGAAGGAAATCCATGCACTTTTTACAGGAATTTCTTACTTATTTTTTTTTTTTTTTACATACAGTGAAGTATAGCTTTTCATTCATACGCGGTAAAAAAATCTTTGAACAAATCGCAAGAATAGTGTTATTATGCTTATTTGAATACAAGTCACCAAAATCACTGTTGTCCATGTGTAAGTCTAGTGAAAGTGTTTTTTTTTTTTCAAATCAAGCTCCGGAGCTCAGTCAAGCAGATGGAATGAAGCCGTCCGTGGACAGAGAGGTTTGACACACAAAATTTTTAAACTACCATACCTCAGACACAAAATATGCATTTCCAATCAATTTTTTGGGTCACTTTTGTTTAAAGATCAATATTCTAATGCCATTAAATTGAATATTTGAAATATGCTCAACAAGTACATGTACATGTTCATGTAGGTGAAAATTGTTTGCACACTTTTTTGCACACCCCTATATTCCACCCTCCTTTTTGTCCAGGGACATAGGAGTACATGTACGATTTTCCCCTCCGTTCGATTAAAGGGGTACTGCGTCCTGAAATCCACCAAATGTTCATGTTTTGGATTGTTTACTTATCCTATTTCAAACATCTGGTTGAAAGGAAACCAACCTAATGTCTTACCGTTCCCGAGAAAAGAGGGAAAAAAACCTGGTTGTTTACATCGGACATGACGGAGTACGCATACGTTTTTCCTGTTGTTTCAGTCAATGTACGATACAGGTTGAATACCGGTATGTCGCATAAAATTACACACAGCACCAACGCACAAATGTGGTGTCTTATAATACACGTCCGCAAAAGGCAAACACTTTATGGCTGGAATCACAACTAGCATGAACAGCCCGACTTTTTTGGGTCGCAAAAGTGGACCAGTGTCGTAGTACTCGTACTCGGTACTCGTGTACTACTCGAGTACTACTCGAGTACTTTTTGTGGAGTACTCGTACTCGTACTCGAATGTCAAGGTACTCGTACTCGAAATCACGGTACTCGTACTCGGGCAGCAAAGTGCTCGTATTCGACATGTCGAAATTGTACTCGATCATCAAAGTACTCGTACTCGAAAAGCAGTACTCGGGGGAAAATGCTATAGCTTGACTTCATACACCATGGCCTTATTTTATCGATACTTTCAGTTTGAAATGGTTGATTGGCTTGTGGAGAAATTGAAGTTTCCTGATTTTCCTCTGTGCACGTCCAGACAAACACATTTAACAGCTAGCCGTGAGTGGGTCTGTACATCGGTCTGACTGGGCCTGGGCCAATTACGCACAATGAACCATTGCCGTATGGCCGTATTCGGAATACAAGTACTCGTACTCGGAAGTACAGTACTCGTACTCGTACGTATAAGTACTCGTACTCGGAGACCTGTTCGAGTACTCGGAGGTACTAGTGCTCGTACTCGTACTCGGCAACCTAAGTACTCGGTAGTACTCGGAAAAAAAAAGTACTCGACTACAACACTGAAGTGGACCCCGAAAGTCGTTCTCGCAAGCATAAAACAAGCATAAAACAAAAACGCGCAGTTTTAAAGGATAGTTGTGTGGATGTTTATATCTTACTTTTAAATGTTCTTTCCGATTAACAGCATTTCAATCAAAGCCCGTTCTGTAGCCCAATTGCGCTCATTCCACGACACAGAATCCCTTTAACTGTGTGATCGTCTTCTGAATTCCTGAATTTGAAGGCCGTATGTCCAACTATTTCCAAAAATCACCAACCACAAACTAAATTAGTTTTTACTAAGAAACTGGGGGGAAAATCAAGCAACTTGGACTGTAAAAGTTAGATGCAAGGAGGACTATGCTACAAAAAGTGAATTAACCGTCATGAAAATTCAGTGACAAAATCCACGGACAAGTTTTTCCAACAAGTTGTGGGGTGCTGTGGTCCAATGGTTACGGTGTTCGACTCATGTGCCGTGGTACATGGGTTCGAATCCTGACCGTGGGAACATGGTGCTTGTGCTCTTGAGCAAGGCACTTTACCATTATTGCTTTGTCCTTCGGATGGGACGTGAAGCCGTAGGTCCCGTGTGTTGTGAAATGCACATTAAAGAACCCAGTAACACTTATCGCTAAAAGAGAAGGGGTTTGCCCCGGTGTTTCTGGCAGTGGCTGCGATATGCGCCGCAGCATCTTGTAACCCATTACAAGGTGCTGCATAATGGGTCTCATATTTCTCATAAACTTTATTTACCTTTCTTTAAATAATTGACATAATTTCCAGCGCCTTGAGTACCTAATTGTTGGTAGATACGTGCACTATATAAGACTCCATTATTATTAACTTAAGCGGTAGGATAATCTGCTCAGGCGCGGTTCTACGTGGGGGGGGGGGAATTTTGTCTAGCCCCCCCAAAAAATAAATTCCGTAAAAAAAAAAAATTGCATTAGGAAAAAGAAGGATTGTGATGTACATGCGAACGGTCTCCCCCTAAAGAAATAGTCGTGACAAGGGTGCATTTGTAGTTAATATAGTGTGAATGATTTTAGGATTTTATTGGCGCTCCCCATTGAAAATATGGCATGAGCCCCCCCCCCCTCCCCACCTATTGATTTTCGGAGGCCTAAGTGTCTGGAAAAAAATAACCGGTCTACATTTCAGCACGCCTCCCTGAAAAAAAATCTGGATCCACCGTGCTAGCCCCCCCAAAATATTGGTTCTAGAACCGCGCCTGAATCTGCTACATTAACCCCATTACTTACCGTTGTCTGTCTCTTGATTTCTGGAACGCTGCCGTCGAAGACAAATATCGGTTTGATACGGTAGAAGAGAAGTTTGCAGATGCGATTGAAGAGGACGTGCAAATGAGCGTTGGTGGCGACGTTTCCTCCATCATCCCTCATGCCCCGCATCGCTTGATGCAACCATAAACTCACATCTCAAGACATCACTTATTTAAGGAAAATGCATCACACATGGCCCAGACTGGACCTTGAGTGCAGAAAAACGTGCAAAATTAATTCAGGCCAACTTTTACTCACTCTTTGGCCGACAAAATTCTCCAAACAATTTGTTAGGTAAAGACAATGTCTTCTGTATGTCAATTGTCATCATTTGAGGTATCAATTCAATTTTTAAAGGAGACTTTAAAACCCTAACTCCCTAGGCCTTTTTGCTAGGATGTAGCCTAAATCCTGCAAAATCCTCCAACTGGCCTCATGGAAAAATAGCATATAGCCTCAATCCTGCAAATTCCTCCATTACTTCTTGAATATGGTCCGTGGAGGGGTGACCACTGCCTGAATCCTGCAAAATCCTCCAATTGCCCTCATGGAAAAATAGCATATAGCCTCAATCCTGCAAATTCCTCCATTACTTCTTGAATATGGTAAGTTGAGGGGTGACCACTGCCTGAATTCTGCAAAATCCTCCAATTGCCCTCATGGAAAAATAGCATTATAGCCTCAATCCTGCAAATTCCTCCAGTATTTCTTGAATATGGTCTGTGGAGGGGTGATCACTGCCTGAATCCTGCAAAATCCTGCGGCAGTGACTGTCAATTTGTTGAGGCTTGGCCAGTGACATCCTGGAGCAGTACGGAGGATTTCAAGCATTATCCAGGCCTATATCTATGCATGGCTGAGCAAAAACAACACAAGGTCCAGCCCAAGAGGTTGACAAAGTGCATCCCACGAAATCAGTAACAGACTTTTGCCAAGTATCGGGTAACCTCAATCCTCCAAATTCCTCCACTTTGGCAAAGAGGAATTTGAAGGTTTCAGGGCGGTTAGGGTATGTTAGCACCTCAGACTAGGCTGAGAGTGAAGCCAAGTGATTTCAATTTCAAGCCTGAGACTAGACTGCCACATGTCCAGCTGTTTGACCCCTTCAGCAGTCTGATGGCAGACTATGGAGAGATGTTTAGAATGTTTAGATGTTGAGACAGGTACAAGATGTTTCTTTTGACACAGCTGACTGATGTTAGACTGGTTGTTTCATGGGCCAGTCTATTTTCTTGTTACCTCCGCCAAGGAGGTTATGTTTTCACTGGATTTGGTTTAGTTTGTTGGTTGGTTTGTCTGTTAACATGATAACTTAAAAAAATTATGGACGGATTTGCATGAAAAAAAAAAAATGTTTAAGGATGGTCCTTGGTACAAGTACAAATCGATCATACTTTGGAAGTGATCCGGATCTGGGTCTGGATCCAGGAGGAATGCTTCACCATTTTTGCGAGTATTTCTTTTCATTTGTACTGACAATATAGCGGGGAATTGTTTAGTCTTTGCAGAGGTTTGCGCTCTCTGAGTGCTTTCTAGTTTTGTATGTTTTCAATACCTCAAGTTTTGGGACTCTCATACACAGTATTGAGAATTCCATGACTACACATGGCCGTTCCAAACCTGGTTGTTTGCTATAAAGTATTATAGCAAACCGAATTCAGCCCTTGAGGAAAGACTAGTAGAGTGGTCACCTGATTACACTTAGGTTTTTAAACTAAGGTTAGCTGGTCACACTCATAAGGCCAAGTACAAATGTAAACTAGTTTCTTGTCCCCGCTCGCTTCCTTTTTTCCCGGCCACCCTTATTATTTTTTTTTAAAGGTAGAGAACATCATTTGCAGCCATCCAAAAAGTAACTAACCAAATTATTGCTGAAAAGCTTACTTGGTTTAAAGACAACAATTGGCATTAAACTCCCTGTGAATTAATTCTTTCTGGCATGCTGTCATTTTGAAGAAAACAATAAAAGAGACATTTCCAAGGATGCGTCTAAAGACGCATTTTTGGAAGTTTCCTTTACCCATTAGTAGTTTGTTTTTTAATTTGGCAAAGCTGTAAATGGGTGCACGCAAGTGTTGGCACGACGCACAATTTAGGCAACAAAAAAAGTCTCCGGTTTCTGGTATGCGCGCGCGCCGCCGTAACCATGCGCATTGGCAAAATTAAAAAGATTCGCATCGCCGTAGCCGTGCGCAACGGCAAAATTAAAGATAGTTTTTTTCAACGTAAGATGATGTCTCAAAACGGCCAAACTCACTGGTTTGACTGGAATCCTGCTGCTGCACAGTTTTAACGTGTTTTTAGATGGGGTTATGATCGAGAATAAGCTTTATGTGGCCTCTCTGAGCTTTTGGGCCAAGCTCCATACCAGAAACCGGAGACTATTTTTTTTTTGCCTTAGTTGCTAAGCACCCTTTATTAGGTTTTGAGTGCTTTTCTTGCTTCAAATGAACAAATGACAAATGATATACATGTACTCTACCTTTAATTTATACACAGATTTGCAAAATATACTGCACATAAAAATAATATTGACTTTCATTTTACTTTTATTTAAATATTTTATTCGTCCTAATCCTGTCATGGTTCGATTGTTTGTTTTTTGTTGTTGAAAATTTGTTATAAATAATTATAATAATAATAATTGTATTTATATAGCGCTTTTTGCCAGAGGATACAAAGCGCTGGGGGAGAATGCAACCAAAGCCAGGTAAATGAAGTATATATGAGACCCATTATGTAGCACCTTTTTGCTAGGTGCTGCGGCGCATAATTGCTGCCACTGCCAGAAACACCGGGGCAAACCCCTTCTCTTATCGACAAGTGTTACTGGGTTCTTTAACGTGCATTACACAACACACGGGACCTACGGTTTAACGTCCCATCCGAAGGACGAAGCAATAATGGTAAAGTGCCTTGCTCAAGAGCACAAGCACCATGTTCCCCCGGTCAGGATTCGAACCCGTATGCCACGGCACACGAGTCGAACACCGTAACCATTGGACCACAGCGCCCCGTATCCTCTCCGAGTGATCCCCGTTTGCTATTTCCTAAAGTCTGCATCATGACTTGTGGGCGTGATCCCTGGCTGTATGGCACACTGGTTTATGGCTTCTGACTAGCGCCCCTTGAACAAAGACAAAATAGGGAATTGCCAACATAGGGCTGGATAGCTAAGTTGGTAAGAGCACCGGAACGGTTATCCGGGGGGCATAGGTTCAAGCCCCGATCCAGTCAATGTCTTTGTTCAAGTTTTAAATTGTTTTTTATATTTCATCACCACCACATCGTCTAGACATATCTGTTCTAGTTTAAAGGATACCGACAGCAAGCACTTTGCCTTCTAACGATTCCAGTGACACTGGCCTCCCTGTGGACTCGAGCAGTTTCCATAATCCTTGGACTCCCATGATGACTATAAAAGGCACACATCTGCAGGCAGGGCTGCTTTCATGGAATGAAAGAAGTCGAAGATTAATGTTAGAATTAGATAGAATTTGTTTGAACAAATCACACTTACACAATGTACCAACACATCCGTGTGCGGTGAGACTGCTGCGTACAATGCATGCTAATTTATGAGTGCGCCAGCCTTATCCCATCAATGTGGCCACTTTACTGGACTACATCCGCAAGAAAAGGCCACACTTGGAACATGTACCCGAAAATGTAGCACTTTGTCAAATTTTGATTTTCACACATTTTAGACTATTTTGTAGTCTGGTTTATTTACGCTTTAGATTAGAAAATAGAAGCACACTTGTTATGCTCGCCTTCTTTAAAGCGATGCAAAAGAAGTCCCTCCTTTCTCAGACGTCTATTTTTCGTGTAATTTCCAGTTTCATTTGCACATATGGGACTACTCTAGTACTCCTTTAAACTGCACTTAGCCCTAATCTATGGCTTCCAGTTCCACTGGAGTAGACTTTGCATGCCAGCATATAGAGTTTACTCCAGTGCGGGCCATAAACTAGGGCTAAACTTCACTATACTCAATGATATATAGCCCCATAAATGTGGCCAATTTACTGGACTACCTCCATAAATAAAGGCCACACTTCCACCATGTACAAAAACATATAGAACTTTGTCAAATTTCGATTTTCACATTTAGGCTTAGTTTGTAGTTTATTTTTGGGCAGTGTATATTTTGCCTGAGACGGCAAACCTTTAGTAAACGTTAGTTTGCCGGATATGCACTGAACATGCGCAGTTACTGTTTTTTTTTGTACTTTAACATTTTCCGGTGACAAGTTTTAGTCTGGCTCCATGCCAAAATTATCGTTGTTACCTCCTATACACAAGATGGGATTCAGACCATTTTATAATTTCAGACTTTATTTCCCTTTTAAAAAAAATCCCCCAGAGTCACAAATCTGAAAAAGAAAATGTAATACTCTGCAAAAAATGTTTGAGACATGTTAAAATAATAAAAGAAGAATATTCTTATTTATTTGGGGATGAGAAAAAAAAACTTTAAAATGTGGTGCGGTCGGAATCGAACGCGAGTCATCCCGCTTACTAGAGCCTTTGCTTAACCATTACACCAAACGTACTACACAACTTTTGGTGGGAATTTAATACATGTTATAATTCAGCCCTATTTTAAAGAGTACAGCGCCCTCTGTTGATATGGATTGCCGCCGGCAAACCTTTAGTAATCGTTAGTTTGCCGTCATTACCTCCGGCAAAAGATTACCTCCTAAATCTTATTTTTGCTTTAGAACTTAGAAGCATACTCACCCTCTTTATAGGCTAATCAGAAAGTGCTGCCTTTAAATTAAGAAGGCGAGCATAACAAGTGTACATGTGGATGTGTGGCCTATGTTTACGAGGTAGTCCAGTAAATTGGCCACATTTATGGGTCTAGCTAAACACTAACAGTTTAAGCTTTATCACGAAATAGCTGCAGTGTACGTATACGACACATGATGGACAGGTGAACGCGTTTAAAATAACTACTCACCGCCCCTCAAGTTCTCACGTCCCTTTTCATTCCCCTTAAAGAGAACAACTGAACGCTTGCATAAGTCTGAGAAATAGAGTACATATCTGGACATAGAATAAATCTAACTGAAAAACTTCCTCAGAATCTGAGATTCTGAGATTCTTCCACAGAGATGAACCCAGTTGCTAGTTCAGTTAAACACCGCCCTCTGCTGTTAGAAAAAGTGTATACGTATGCCCTAGACTTGATTCAAGCACGGATACTCTTCCCCATAAAGCGTATGGATGCAACCCTGCAAATAAATTCCCATAGACACTAGTGCTAAATGCCCATACTTCAAAATTCTTTTAAAAATACTCAGAACTCTCACAGGTATTCAAGCTGCACAGAAAAATGATGATCAACGTGTCATCTTTCGTTTTCTTTTCATTTTTTTGTGGGTTGACCATTGACTTTTCGAGATATTCTCACCGAAAGACTGAAGACGACCCCTATTTTCCCCAAAGCGGAAAAGTAGCCATCTTGAAAAACGATCCCTCCACAACATGGCAAAATAGCGCCACTTTCGAGCCCAAAAGCATCCAAAATGCTCAGAATTGGAAGCCCCAAGTCCGGGCCAGAGAATCATTACCATATCCCTTTAATTCCCAGCGCTTTAATTTATGCGCTCAGAACTCTCAAATATAGAATATTTTGAGGGTATAACTTTTATTCAGGAGCTCGGCGGATGGATTTTGACCTATTTACCGGTGTGCATCCTATAATAGCAGGTAACTGCTATTGTAACTGCTAAAAAAATTGAAAGAAAAAAATTATCCGAGGTCGATATTAGGCCCGAAAATAGTGACTTTTTTGGCCCCTGCTAAGCTGTAGAGCGCCCCCAGCGACAATAAATTGAGTTTCAGCTACTTTTAAGCTAAAAATCCCCCCTCCCCCTTTTCAACTAGCAATTGTTGTAATCGGCTGATAGCCTACTGCTCCCTTACGATTTGGGAGCATCCGTTACGGAAAAACCCTTGTTGATACCTTTAAAACACTTTTTCCCCCCTCCCCGTATAGGTTCCGCATGAGGGCGCGCGTTATGTACTGTAAGGACGTATGCGATATGCATCATCATCTAGGCGCTTGCGTCAAGTTGATCTGACATCGCGCACTCTGTAAGTGTTCTCCACTGTTCTCTGTCTGATGCCACGTGCCAGGTACATCGATCCTTGATGTTGACCCCCGTGGTTGTCAGGTCCTTGTTTACTCTCTTCAGCCACGTGGTTCGTTGTCCCCCTCTTGGTAGCTTGTTCTTGCGGATTGCCTCTAGAAGTGCTTGCTTGGCAGGAGCTTCCTCGGGTAGTCTCAGGAGATGGCCTGTCCACCTAAGACGTCTTCGGGTAATGGCAGTACTCCAAGGGATCTCGTTGGTTCTCCTGTACAGTTCTATATTGGTGATCTTCTTGGGCCATTTTATATTAAGGATTGAACGCAAGAGTCTTCTGTGAAATGCATCAATGTTCTTTTCTAGTGACTTAGTCAATGTCCATAGTTCGCTGTTGTATAGAAATACAGATGCTATGAAGGCACGGAATGTTTTGAGTTTCGTGTTGTTTGAGATTGCATCACTGTTGAAGACATTCCTGAATTTGTTGAAAGATACCATCGAAAGTATTTTCCTCCTGGTAATATCTTGCTCAGTGTCGAGAAAAGATCCCAGGTATTTGCATTTCTTCCAACTGGTGTTGCTTCCGTTTCTACTGATGAGTAGTTTCTCTGTCTTAGACGTGTTTACTGTGAGGTTTCGCTCTTTTAGTAGCTCAGGTGCCTTCCTCTCCACAGTTGCTATCGGGTGGATATTGTTACTTGCCCAAGTGATGTCATCAGCATACTGTAATCCCATCTCAAAGGTCGTCTATGGAAGATGCGACTGAACTGTTTGTAATGAACGTCCTAACGTTGTGTTTGAAAGGATTGATTCTTCAAAACCACAACTTTTAACATTTTAAAGATGGCGTCGGCACGTAAAACGGATAAACTGCAGCCCTAATTATAATGTACCGTATTTTGGTATATTTAAATTACACAATTCCAGGGGTTACTATCGCGCAAGGCATGATGGGAAACTGCAAGATCGTACCCACGGGGCACGAGGTTGGCCCGCGCCGTAAAAAAAAAAACACAAAAAAACAAAAACACCGTTTTCAACCAAAATGCAACTAAAAGCAGCCCCGACTCCATGGGCGCGTGCGCGTTCCTTCACTAACCCCTGGCCGTGATGTAAACGTAAACATGGGAACGAGGTTGAAATAAAACCACTTTTATCAGCTGATGTTTACGTTTATGGAGGGTTCGGAGCACTGATCTCTATTATAAAGACTGGATAGCTAATAAAGAGCCGCACAATGTACGAATTTGACTCCATATTGGTGAGACCGGCTGGTGATCTACAAAGGACAAGTTGCCGTTTTTATAGACAGCATGATTTCTTTTGTAACGTCGCGGTTCACTTGACTTATATTTTGACAACCACCACTGACCAAGGTTAACTACAATTTTTTTTAACGTCGTGGTTACTAAAATACCGCAAATATCACTTTTTCGGCGTTTTGCAATGATAATCACTACGGAAATGTGTCCCTTTTAGAACATCATAATATGTGTACGTGACCAAAATGCGCGTCAACTGTTGATACAACGCGCGCGTATTTACGCGTAGAACGCATAGATATATATCTTTTAACGTTCGTATTATAAGCGGCCATCTTCGTGAGACCGGGGCGAATTGGTCAATATGCAAAGTCTTCTGTGTGAATGTTGTATGCAAATCCGCTATCCAGTCTTTATATAGAGATCAGTGGTTCGGAGGGTTGCGGTTTTTACAACAGCGCCCTCAGTTGAGCTTAAGTACGTGCACTTATATACATAAAATTCCATCCCACAACGGAGAGCAGAATCGTACAAAGTGATGCGCAGTGTTTCAAACCTGACATAATTCTCCGACGAACTTTTTGGAAACCGCGTTCTGCATTTCGACCCAATTTGTGTGAATACGCGACTGAGAAATAATGGCATCAAATAAGACCTCCAACAACAACCTCAATGGATCGAAAACTTACGCTCGAAATACGGCCTCGCCTATCGGCAAAGCGTGCCGACGGTCGTGGCTGTTGTGGGCGATACTGATAAACGGACTAGTTTTATATACGCTCTTGTATCGTGGCACCAGCAATGAGCAGGTGAGTTCATGACTGTCTTTTTTTGTTATCTTGTATCGTGTGCCAATTCAAAGCTTTTATGGCTAATTTTCTTTTTACTCATTACCAACCTCGATTCATAGCCCAGTAAAAAAAAAAATCGAAAACAAAAACGCCTTCAGTCTGTTAATGATTCCTTAGATTTCGTAATTCATTAGAACCTATAAAACTCAACATCATTTGCCAAATTCGACATCAGAATTAAAGGATAAATTTGCCGATTTCATTTGGACCGGAAACCGGGACCTCAAAATAACGAACAATTTTCCTGACAAATTAGGGCCGAATTGTCCATGCCCGAGCCACGGTAGTAGTGTATACTGCGTATTTGACCTCGTTTTCTGGAGGAGGATCATGATCCTCATCGAGGATCATATCGGTAACCCCGACGAGGATCATAAAACGAGGCGTGTCTGTGGCGCAGCGACGTCATGGATCGATGGACAAATCGATCGTGGGGATTAGCGCCGAATGAGTATTATAGAGTTCGAAGATTATTCTACATGTACAACAAATAAGGAAAACCATATGATTCCAACTATCGAGACGCGGTGTGTGAATGTAGACGAAAGAGCATTACTCAAATTCCTGATGAAGTTGAATTTCGATCCGATACAGTGCTCAACATGCTTTCTTGAATCGAACATTATTTTATATATATAAATGGGTACGTATACCATAAATATATATTTTGTCGCAAAACAAAACAAACGCAGGGTATTAGAAAAACAAGAAATAACATTGAAGTAACCCACAAGACGTACTGGACGCTTCAACACAAACCGTAACTAAATATCAAAACATAGAAAAGTTCACACAGAACAAACACGGCCACGTTAACACCAAAGCTTAAATCATAAAGTCCGAATCTAAAAACCTAACTTACCAATCATCCAACTGTAAACACAAAAGGACTGAAACATAATATTAAAAACCACGTGCATAAAAATTATATCCTTAAACAATAAAAATACACACAACTTAATAAAATACGACTCGGGGTGCCTAAAACCAACCGGAACTCACCAGAACATTCCTTGAGTGGTCAACGGGCGATATACAGTTTTCAAGTATTTTATTCATAACCACAGCAAACATACAATATTAAACTAAAAGCAAGCTAAACTTAAAATGTACATATTATTAAACAAAATAATACATGTAATAAATAAATAAATAAATTATTGAATACACAATGCTCACGCATTGACAGATTAATTCGGTTCAGTTCGCAGTGTAACAAATGATGAAAGCCGAATTATTATCAAGTCTGCCCTCCAAACTTTACTTTTCGTTTTCGAACGAACGAAGGTAACAAAAAATAATAACAAAATATAAACAAAATACGGCACTTTGCCGTCCTGCCAGAACACATTTCAATGACTCGCATAAAAAGAATTATTTGCAATTGTATGTTGACTTCCCGCATCCGTATTTGTAGTTTCGTATTTTTAACGATTCATTACAATTACGTGTATTGTAAATATAAGGTCCTCCGTCCGTATTTTAACAATTTCAAGAAAATAATCATTCAAAAAATGTTTGAAAATGCGCACAAACGCATGATCATCATCTACATTTTTGTTGAGCAACTTGAGTTCCAGTTAAATTATTGTAATAAAAGACAGGTAGCCTAAATGTATACACTTCCGGCATCACATTAAATTAGACGTTTCCTAATTATTGAGCGCTTTAGAAAAGTTGTTCCTGAAAAAAAAAAATAATGGGATGCTTATACATTGTACAATACTCATAGCTCGTGACTAACAGAACTATAAGATTAACCAAGCTTGCGATAATTCCTACGATCAATTAATATTGTTTCAACAAGTTGTGGGACTTGACAAATGTACACACTTTTGTTTGTTTTATCAGTTTGGAAAACAACGCTGAAGATATTCGTCAGTAAATGACATAAACATTCGAAATACGTCATTGTCAATTACGACAAGTTATTATGTACAACTATAATTCTACAAGTCGAGAAACGAGGTGGATACACCGTCTGAGGCTACTTTTCTCTTCGGATAGAGATAGCTGAAAGCAGTTTTCACTTGCTCGTACGTGTACATGCCGTCGTGTTGCATCCTGAATCCTCGGTTGACTCCTCCGCTAGCTGTCTGGGATGTTATGACCTCCATATACTGTTGCTTAGTGATGTCGTTATTGGCCTTGTTGAGCCCTTTGCAGCTGATCTTATTCTTGGATCCAAAGCAGTAGTAGGTCTTACTGCAAAGAGCGATAATACCATCTCCTTCCCACTCCACCTTGAATAACCCAGGAGTCCGCTTATCGTAGGCGCGGTGAGCGGCAGTGTCGTCGCGGGGAAACCACTGGTGTTTCTCTCTCACGTACTGCTCCTTCATCTCCTCCTTGATGACATCGTCTAAAGTATTCCCCGAGATGGCGAGATAAGCCGAATCCGTGTCCATCTCGCACATCTGAAAGTCGGACGGGTGGACAAACTTGAGTAAGAAGTCATAGTAGAATTCCAGCATGCGCAATTTCGCGAACTGATAAACAAAGAAGCCGATTTGGAGCGGGAGGTTGAGGCGGATCATCTTCTTAGCCATGTCCACTTCGTACACGTCGTCATCAAGCGCATGAAGCGCACGAAAATGAGGTTTATTGACGTACCGAGGAGCATCTGCATCGTTGCACACGCGGACGTTCATGTGCCGCTCCTGATTGGTGACCGTCTTCCCGTAGGCCGAGTTCCCCAAAAGCTTCATGGTGTCGGCTAAGATAGCTTTACTCGGGTCCGAATCTCCAGCTCTCCTCGCGTCACTCACCGCATCGCCGAACGCCTCGAAACACTTATTCTTTTTAAACTGGATGACTTCGTGTACGCGGAGGACCTTCAGACCATGATTGAGATACCACTGGAGGAGAGGAGTGGCCAACAAGATGCGCTTGCCAAACATGCTGCCGATCAAACTGCGCCGTGGTGTATTCATGATTCCTTCTCGCTCGGTATAACTCCGCATATGTTCACCGATGTCGTTTCTGCTAATGTCTACATTCTTAAAAACGGGTGGCATTTCAGCGAAGTGATCCCTCAAAGCCTCAGGTACTTGGATATCACACTCGATCAGACCGAACATGGACCCATCCATGACTGCTTCGATGATCTCCCGCTGCGTCATTTTTGTCTTACCGTAGTGAGGCAGTCTTGTAGTCTGAAGGAAGTCTCTCGCTGTCTGATCAGTTGCATGTAGTTGACGCCATTCACACTCCCACATTTCGACCAGGTTGTAACCCTGCTGACGAATATATGCAGAAGTCTCTTCTGTTTGACACCTGAGATCGTCTCTGCTGACTTTTCTGACTTTGTTAAAATCGCTGGGATTCAAGTGACAGGGATGCCCGTGCCAGTAACAACCGTGGAACTGATACACTGTGTTTTTGTCCCTACAGAAGCCATCCACCGGGATCATTCGCTCACCCACACGCTTCTCCGTGCTGTTGAATTCATGCCGAATGTGAACACCTTCGCAATGGGCCATCCAGTCTAGCCACTCTGTGGCCATAACACCGAATTTGTGGCTCCTGATGGGTTTGAAGTCTTGGTCGGCCCGTCTCCTTATACACGTGTCCACCGGCATCTCTTGCATCAGAGACCACAAGTAGAGGGCGTTGGCATCAAATCCTACGATGTTTTGACACATTTTGGTGCCTTCCCGGATGAACGTTTTCCCTTTCTCTTGGTATCGGTGAAAGACAAGAGACGGACCCCCTACGATGTTGTCTTTGAGTTTGTAGTAGAGCTCTTTGTTCGCTTCGTCGATGAGGCTGAAGGAGATATCTTTCGGCAACGTAAGGAATAGGTAGTGCAGTGACAGGCCCGGGACCGAGATGGCGCATTTAAACATGTCCATCTGCCGCTCTCTGTAGAATGCAAACATCTTGTCTACCGCATCGAGAAAGGGAACCACGTCAAGATTATTGTACCAAACGAGAAAGTCTCGTACATTGGACATACCGTGCTCCTTCCACACGCTCTGGCAGTACTGGTATTCCTCCTCGGATATGTTACATCCCTTCAACTTGCTGTAGAAGGCCTGATGGGGTGGAAGTGTCTCGATTTCAAGTTTTTGCAGATCATCTACCCACTCGTACGGGAAAAAGCCTTTGGTCTGTGGGCAGTCGTACGCCTTTAAGAATTTTGCGTAGCTGTATCCGGGAGCAAGATAATTTGTAATGTCGAGAAACTTCAACTTTTCGGTTTTGAGGGCCATGTACGTGCTGGTTCTTTTGATGATCAATTTTAGAGGATCTGTGTCTTGAAGCACCGGGTACAGATAACGCTTGATGACGTTGATATCGTACTTCCCAGAGTTGAAGCCCAGTCCCGGTAACTCTTAAAGATATTCGTCTAACTGCTCCCTTAGTTTGTTGATGTGCTTGTGCAGTTTGCTCTGCGGCGTTGACTCGCTCTCCAGCGCCTCATTAATCGTCTCGCTTCTCATCGCCTCAATCATCTCATCCAACTGCTCGAAAATGACTTCATATTTCTCCAGAAGTATCTCGTACGCAGCTAGACCGATGGTATGTAAGTAGTCGACCATGTCTGATACCAGTTCACGCGGGTTGCCGTTGCTGACAAAACACCGTGGTGCCTCGTAGTCTGGAATATTACTGGCGATGCTGACACTCAGTAACTCGTGGCGTGCTTCCCATCGCAGTTTTCCGTCTCGCTGGCGCATTGAGGGAGATACGGACTGGAAGTAGCATTCGTAATCGAACGTGGCCCTGAAGGGGTAATATTTCATGTCCTCCTCTACATCTATGCTGACTTCGGATAACTTGTCAAAGATTGTTAAAGGCAGTTGGTAAGAACCCCCACTGAATTTATGTTTGATGTTGACGTCACAAGTGAGTTCGTGACGTAGGAGATCGGTAGACCTGGTAGACACGGTGTAGCACTTGGAGCAGGCGTAGGATCGGCTGTACTTATTCAGATCGGAAATATAGGAAAAGTGGTTTCCCCACAGGTTGAGGTACAGAGTATCGGGATAGCGGCGGTGAGAACGCCTGATCAGTTCCACCTGTATCGTAGCTTTGTTCGGACATTGTTCCTCCCCTGTCATCTCATCAGCCTCGTTCTCGTCACCATCTTCGCCATCAACCTCTGCCGGCAGCAGTGTGTATACCTGCACATTCACCTCGAACACCACCTCGGCAATGGCCAGCTCATCCAGCGTTATTCCGTCTACCCGATCTTTGCCCGCAGCCTGGCGGTATGTTTCGACCAGATGATGTACTGCTTTTTCAGTCGAGTGTGAATTGGTTCCCCTATGCACGGCCAGACAACGAAAGAAACAAAAATTGTCATCAAGCGTCTTTCCGGTGTTTGTGTTTCGGAGCAAGTTTGTCAGACCCCGATTGTTAACGACGTATGGCGGAAGTTTCTCTACGGGTGAGCCGATGGGAAACTGCGGCATTTTGTTGACGTAGACCGTCACGTTGGTGGTTGCTGCAACGGTCCACTTTGTGTCGGGTCGACGCAGGATGCCGTACTGTAAGATGTCAGTCTCTCGGACTCTCTCTCTCACACGATCCATGTCTTGCTCCGTTGCAATAGTCTCCGGGGTGGGGAACAGCCTCGCATTGTTTTGACTGGCGTGAAAGTACCTCAGCTGACCCGTCTCCGAATGACGGAGGATAAACCCGAAAGAAAGGTTAATCTTCACTCGGCATCGAAGGCGCTGAAATATCATTCTCAGAGCCATATCGACGTCTATGGTGGAGTTTCCAGCCAGTCGAAAATTGTATACATCTTGAATGCGGCGTCCTGTCGTGTAATGTGTGCGAATGGGCAACCAGTGCCGACGGAGAGCTTTGAGAATATCATCAGCATCTTGCCGATTTTCTTCGCCGTAATCACCAGCTGGAAACTCGCGAGGATCTTCGGAAACAGTTTCAGGTGAATGAGGACGGGACATCACGTGTGATAAGGTTTCTTCGGGTATTGACGGTGGAGTTGTACCGCCTTCGTGGTACGTGTTGATGTGTTTCTTCAGGTTGTCGTGCCGACTGAAAGACTTGTCACACAGCGGGCAGATGTGCCCGTGTGGTGCTTGTGATGTCTGCGGTGTCTGCAGTGGTGACGTTGGTGGTACATCAGTGGGGGATGGGGTGGTATGGACATCGGAAACAGCCTCCATCATCTCGGGATCTCCCTCTACATTCTCAGATTGGTAGGGTTCGGGGTTTTGCTCGAACGGTGTTGGATAAGATGCTGAAACTCCACCGTGGTCGTTTTGTAGATGCCGTAACATATGCCTCACCCTCTGGAAAACAACTCCACACGCTGGACAGGTTGATATTGTACTGCTAGGGTTTTGGGGAGGGTTACAGTCAGATCCGTCTTTAGCAATGGTTGACTCCACTTTCTCTTGATCCGAGATTTGATGGCTGATAGACGGCAGCTGATCTGCGGTGTGGTTCTTGCGATGCCGTTTCAAATTGTCGGGACGAGAGAACACTTTGCTGCAAACCGGACAGGTCACTGCTTTCTTGTTCAC
Organism: Patiria pectinifera; assembly: GCA_029964075.1. NCBI lineage: Eukaryota > Metazoa > Echinodermata > Asteroidea > Valvatida > Asterinidae > Patiria > Patiria pectinifera. Next base: position 12,913,424 of record CM057144.1, on the reverse strand, counting down.
ACTCGTGTCGATATTGTGAAGCTTGCGGTGTCGGATCAGGTTGGTCAGTTGACGGAAGACCTTACCACACGACACGCATGAGTACTGTCTACCTTTTACTGCCTTTTCGTCATGTCCTTGTCTCCCTCGTCCGCCCTGCAATCCTTGCTGTGCCACCGCGACTGACGGCTCAGGAGGAACGTCAACAATCTGCAGATGTGAAGAAAAAGAAAACGGATCGTTAGTACAAAATGTTCTCTTTTATGTACATGTATTAACATAAAATGCGATGAATAGGCTACATAAACATTTTGGTTTTATTTACTTAATAAATAACTCCGTAATAAAACTCAGGAAACGGAAACAAAATTGTAATCTCAACGAGCCTGAGGCGGTTTGTAAATTCACGAGTAATAGCTTTTCAGATGGTTGTTTTGTACTTACCATAAGCTGATCTTCATCTTGATCAATGTCCCACTCCTCCTGCAAGCATTGAAGGAACTGCTGAGATATATCTGGGTTATAAGAAAACAGAAATGCGTTATTGTAAGAAAAAAAACACCTTGTATCATTCATGTACATGTACTATTGTATACGCTACTATAATAGGACACTTACTCGAGATCGACGTGACGATGTCAATGTCCACATTCAAACTGATCCTCGTGACGACAATCCTCAACTTATATACCTTCAGAATGACGAAAATATCTCCTTTTTTCAGTAAATCTAAAAATAGCTCAGCATATCCATTGTCATGTTAATAAAAGAAAACTACATTGGAAATTATTTTTGATAGTTTTTTTTTTGATAGAGTTTGAAAAGTTTACAAAAAAATTAATTAAGAAAGTTTGCAAATTATATGTAAGGCTATACATTCAATTTCTTTTTTTTTTTCTTTTTTTCGTTTACGTTGAATTAATATTTTGTCCAAGTGGGTTTTTTTCCCCCGCTGGTAGTGCATTGCATGTTTAAGATGAATTTTCATTGGTCGGTGATGTATAACATATCTTTCATTACACTTCTTTCGGGGCTTACTCAGGTTGTACGTATAGGGGTGCGGTAACTATTTACATGCATGTACAATTAATTACACATTGGAGCCAGTATAATATAGGGCCTATAGACAACTTTTATGGACACTCCTTTTTTTTTGGACTATTGTTATAAACAACCACGTGACAATTAATCAAACTCAGTTTTCACGATCGTCATACAATGTACAGTCGACTCTCGTTAGTACAAACTCTGTGAATACAAATTCTGGTTATAACAAACATAAAGCCTTTAGTCCCGACTGTGCATTTATGTGCACAATGAATGGGACTGATGTTCCTCTTAATACAAAATTCTGATATAACAAACATTTTGGCTAGGTCCGAACGAGTTTGTATTAACGAGACTCGACTGTATATACATTGTGTAACTATAATCGATGGTGCCTGGAACAAAATAAAATGTGATTTCGTCGATCATTGAAATTCAGTTTGAACGCTACATCACTCGTTAATTGCACTATTCATTTAGGTGACGTAGCCTATACTAGCGACTACAATGTACCTCGACTGGAATCCAGTGCACTACTGAGAGAAAAAAATTCCCATCATTAAAATAATGAATAATAACCCCCCCCCCTCCAAAAAAAAATGCATTGCAAATCACTTACATTTCCCAACCAAATAAAATTGAAACAAGACTTTTGTTCAATGTAGACCTAATATCGGGTCGATCGGTTTTTATTTCAAGTGGTCTTATGATAACTAAGAAGTCAATATGATTCTTGCATTCGGTTATTCATATTTTCCTTTTTTTTAATTCCAAATGGTCGTCATGTTTCAAGATTTTATTTTATCGATTGGGAAACATTGATAGTTTCTTGAACAAGTTTTAACTTCTTGTTTCAGCTGAATGTGTTTTGTAATTTATATTTACAACAAACAAATACATGTCGTATTTAAGACGTATTTCTTTTTTTCTTTTTTTTGCTCTTAAGGCACGCCTCAATGTCAAGACGATCTTCAAAATTAAAATGAAACAAACTCATTATTACAAAAAGCAATGTATGTAGGATACGTAGATCATATACGTGGATTATCGCCATATAACTTTCGCATTGTCGTTAATAAAATGTAGCGGATTGTTTAAATAAAATTAAAAACCCATCTTGTGTAAACCTTGATATTGACATATTATGGAAGCACGGAAGACGTTCAATCAGTACATATTTTAACACTACAAGCAAGTAACTGTTGGTTAAAAGCCAACTCATTCTGTAAATCGACACCAATCAACGAGGGTCTATTGTTTTGTTAAATTGTGTTATTTATTTATTCTTTTTTATACAAAGGAAAACATGTCTTCTTCTTTTTATCATAGTTCCTTTCAATTAAAGTACATGAAGATATATTATCATAAATAAAATATATCCGCGTCAATCATTGAGACATCGCTGCTCAATGCGCATAAGTTTTACATTCGCAAAGATCTTAGTGTACACATTTACGACTCTGTGTTTTTTTTTAATAAAAATTAAAAAAATAAATTAAATACAATCAATCTTAAAGGGAAACATAGAAACAGCTTTAATCTGTCTTTGTTATTGTTTTATTTTTTTGCGTTGTCCGTATTCTTCTCTTTTGTGTTGCTCTATAAAAAAATAATAATAATTATGAAAGCTATAGAGATAAAAGCCAAAAAAAAAAGTATAAAAATTTCTAATGTGTCTATCTGTATTTTTAAAGGATTGTAATTTGTTTCATCTGTGCAATTAATACATATCATTATTGTCATTTACTTATATTATCAGGATTATTACTCTATTATTATTCTATTCGTATCATGGATTTTTTTTGTGTGTCGGGGCAATATAAATCAATTTTAGGTTTTTGCCCTAGTGATTACTTCGTTGCAAATACGTCTCCTTTTTTTCCAATTCAGTTTAACATGTGCCGGGGTCCCATTAAAAAAAAAAAAAAAAGTGGGAAATATCCTAGATGCAGAAATGTAATACCTGTAAATTAAGTTTGTCATCTTGCTGAAGCTTCATTGCTTTAAAAAATACGTGTGGAATACGTGTGAGGAGTGTATCTCAAATAACAAAACTATGAGTCACCTTTCTCAAAGAGCTATAGGATAGCTTATTAAAGATCTGAAGTCTTAAAACCACATACTGTACAATCAAATCCTGAAAAGAAGAGCCCTGTTAATAAACATGTACCATCCTGCTTATAACAAGGATAATTTAAGGTCCCAGGTCTTTTTTTTTTATTTTTTTTTTATTTTTTTTTATTCTTTTTTTTTTATTGCTGATAATATAAGGTCACTGTTATAACAAGATACATTTTGACGGCCCTTTTTTTCTCTTTCTTTGGTTAGAAAATACATGTACAGTGATTTGATGTTGGCCTGGTATCGCGAAATGATTGGAACAACTGACTGAAATATACTAACAGTTCGATACACTATTGTATTGTTACATTTTTATCACTTGACATCATTTCTAAAGTTTATTACAAAATAATCAAATAGATTCGATTAAAATTCCAGATAGAGCCATTCCCCAACTTTCAATGTGATTCAGTTAATTACTTATTAAGGAATTTAAATGTGTAATGTCGGGTGCACTTCAACTTTGCTTCTCCTTTGATCATGAAGGTATATAGAGGTCGACCCTGCAGAGGATAGTCAGAGAGAAATACATGTAACATGTTTGAACTTAGCATTAAACACCAGAACAATTCCAACAAATGTTATGCATTTATCGAACAAGTCTAGTTTATAAAATAATTTAGAAAAAAAAATACACGCTGATGATAAGCTCGCGAGACATGAACTTACCTTGAATGTGTGTGACCGTTCAGGTGATTCGTAGTGATGAGATGAAAACCACGGACGTACTGCATTCGTTGCTTGTCGATCCACACCAAACGTTACCTGACGTTGAATGGGCTCACACCGCCGAGTGATTGTGTACATGGAGATTTGAAGAAGAAAAACACCGCAAATTCGGACTGGGCGACCGGACAAGTCCGGACTGGTCGTCATGTTTGTCGTCCATCCATGACTCATCGCTCTGACGTCACTGGGATGGTGCTCGGAAACATTCGAAAACAACGCGAATTAGAGGAACTTCCTTGGACAAGACAGAACATGTTCCGTGTGTCCAGTTGTTGCTTGTCCGTCAATGACTCATTTGCTGTGACGTCACTGGGATTCCCCATACGTATACAAAGGAGGCTATTGTGATAGCGCAAGATTGTCAATATTCACGGTTGGCTGACCGTTGCGGTACGTGGTGGATATTAGAAGGCAGGGAAGGATCGCGGAGGTACGGAGCTTTTAAAGGGACATAGGTGAAAAAAAAAATTAAAAACATCTTCGTTAGAAAGAAAAAAATCTGCGTTCGAACGAAAAAAATCTGCGTTCGAACGAAAAAAATCTGCGTTCGAACGAAAAAAATCTGCGTTCGAACGAAAAAAATCTGCGTTCGAACGAAAAAAATCTGCGTTCGAACGAAAAAAATCTGCGTTCGAACGAAAAAAATCTGCGTTCGAACGAAAAAAATCTTCGTTCGAACGAAAAAAAATCTGCGTTCGAACGAAAAAAATCTGCGTTCGAACGAAAAAAATCTGCGTTCGAACGAAAAAAAACTCAGTGGCATAACTGGTTGGAGGGGGAATGGGGTACGCCCCCGGCAGCGACGGTCCGTGCTCCCCTGGTAGCCACTTCCATTTGAAATATTAATAAAGAAAACACACACACAATGCACTGTTGAATTTATGGTGCCCCCAGAAATGCAAGGGCGGATCGAGAACTGCACAATTTTTTTTGGGGGGGGGGATTTGGTCCCCCAAAAATGTGGGTCCAATACATTACGGCGAGGCTTTTTTTTATTCTAGATGCTCTGTGGTGCGATCTGAGGCAGTTTTTGACCGCTTTAACCATTTTTTGGGAGGAAAAGATGGTGGTGCACGCAGTGCCTGCCTTTATTGCGACGTCACTTAAAAACCCCCAAAACAATTGGGTTCGGGGTTTTTTTACCGGGGGGGGGGGGGGCATGGCCCCCATTGGCCCCCTTGGATCCGCCCTTGCAGAAATGTCATCATAGTTACTCCGCTTGAAAAACCAAGCTTGGCTCACTCAGTTTCGACTTTTTGCCTATAATCTATAGGGATCATTAATTGCAAGATCTATGTTGGTTGAAAAAAAAAAGGTATTCAAGAGTTGTCCAAATGTTCGAAATTACCTTTCATTGGGGATTTAATGAGAATGGGATTATGGCAAAATATCAATTATAAGTAACGATTTATAAAATAATTCAGCATCATTTTTTTAAATGAATTATTTCAATTATTTCTAGGTCAGAAGCATTATTAATTCATAATTCTACTCATCATGGTCTCTTTTGTTTTGTCCCGTTCTTTCCACAGTCCTAAAGCTTTAAAGAATACAGGAAAACTAAAGAAAGTCACAGTGATTTCTAACGGTAAGTTTAAGTAATACCATTCAAATCTCAATTCTAATGCTCAATATCGCCTCACAAGAGGTATACAAATACCTCATACTTATTTGGGGAATATTTTGAAAACCGTATTCAGAAAATCGAAGAAAAAAAATAAAATAAACCTGTGAATTTGTAATGTGCAAAAAAAAAAAGAAGTTGACCTCTAGTCTTATATTTTATTTCAGTGAGTGATGCTACGTGTTTGGATCTACCGACTTGTACTTTTGGCCTTCCACCTAAGCAACCCAATCACGCCGCTGGTTTCTACTTCAAAGATTCCTGGAGATCAAAACTCTGCCGTGCGAGGGAATTCCATCTACCCGACACTCTGAAATGTTTGAGCAATAAAAGTCTGTACTTCTACGGTGACTCCACCATACGGCAATGGTTTGAGTATCTGGCCACGAACCTCGGTAAAACTATGAAGGAAGAGGCAATGGGCGCCAGCAATCCCAAAGTCGGTCCGAGGCGCGCACGGGACACCCAGCATAACATCACCATGTTTTTCCGCCTTCACGAGTACCCGATAAGGAGCGGATGGGTTAACGTCACGGACATCAAGTTCACGGTCAGCGAGATTGATGACTTGGAGGGCGGTGCGGACACGGTGGTAGCTTTCACCCTGTGGGCTCATTTCACCCCCACCAATCTCACCTATTACCGGTCCCGACTGGAGCACATCAGGGACGCCCTTGTGCGGCTGCAGAAGCGAGGGACGGGCACCAGCCCCGTCTTCTTCAAGTCTGCCAACACGAGGAACTCCGTCTCCACGGATACCAGCGATCTGTACGCCTACGATCTGGACCAGACGATGAGGGCGGTGTTTGCCGACGTTCCTGACGTCGCCATCATTGATGTCTGGGATATGACTTTAAGCCACCGGAGCGGATATCGCATTCATCCCGTCAAAGATGTCATCAGGGAGGAAGTCAAGATGTATCTAAATTTCCTTTGCGATATGCCGTCTGTTTAATAACAACTATTCTTGATATGCAGGTGGGAGGGGGTGTTTTGTTTTCGTGATTTTTACATCAAAATCCAAAGAATCCAAGACTGAGGTATAACAAAACAATTGTTGACGGTTGTGATGTGGCATATGACGTTTCGAACACCCTCGGGGCGCACTATGCGCCCCTCGGGTGTTCAAAACGTCATATCCCGTACACAGCAGTCAACAATAATTTGTGTAGTTAGTTCCACTTCTCTTTTGGGAAAGGGTATTACAACCGTGACATTTGATTGTTATGTAATGTTATGCAACAATGAACTCAAGCCTACAGCTTCTTGAGTGAGATGATCTTGGAATAATCGGACAGCCTCAATAAAAAGTTACCAGTTCAAAACATTATATGTGGCTGTCACAGAGTGACTTTATTTTAATAAAACGAATGTACTCTTTATTGGTTGTAGAAACAAGTTTATTTTTATGTGGCCTGAATCTAGTACATTGGGGTTGTAGAAACAACATTTATTTTTATGTGGCCGGAATCTAGTACATTGGCAGTTGGAATTTGGAATGTGTTTTATGTAGAGGGTAACACAATGTTCTTTTATTGAGGCTCTCATACCCAACATTCCGGGGATAGGTGAGCTAGCCAAACCATGTTTTTTTTTAGCCTGTGACGTTTAAATAATTAAGCCATACCTAGTTTGTCATTGGTCAATGGGGCTTACGTAATACTAAAATGTGAATGTTAAATAGGCAATGAGAAGCCTGAGTGGACAGAATAAAATTATCATGTTAATTTATGCATAGGACTAAATTTATTTTGGGTATACAAGCGTGGGCAAATGTAAGAGAAAGGAGTTGCTACGAGAAATTCCGAGTAGAGGGCAGTGGCCGGACTTGAAGTGGTTTTTGATACTAAGAAGCCAAGGGAGATAGGGCAATGCATAGCCAGCCTGCGGCAGAGCTAATGAGAGCTCATTGAGTCTGAACTAATGAGAGTTCACGAACCAGAAATTCAGCAGTGTATAAGCCAGGAGTCCTTCAATTCCTGTAAGTTTAACTATAAATGAAATTATTGTTGTATTAAACTTTGCTTAATTTATTCATTTTTGCGGGAACATAATATCACTTTAATAACTGGAGACTAATTTTTATGAGATTTTGGAAAGAGTAAGCGTGAAATGTATTGGCCAGAACTTGGCATTAATTTTGTATAAAATACAATAAGGCCTATATTGCATAAAAAAAACGACGAGTGTTGGCCTACGAAGGTGCTAGTTGCGTTTGAGGAAATTTGGCCAAACAACACATAATTTTGCTACGCAGAAATGTTTGGATATTTTGGCGAACAAATTTGTTATTACTATGTTTTCAGGGCTTTTAATCTTGGTTTTGGAATTGCGTCCCCGTGACCAGAGGAGTGAGGCCGGACCGCAGCGGCGGGACCAGAGGACCGTGTGGACTCCGCTGGCCAAGTGGGAAAGCTACGGGCATAGAACATTTTGCTGGACACGAGACAACAAGAGACACTCGGACACTACTTTTCTATGCTGTAACTAATAATTGTGATTGTACTAAATACTGGAAGTTGCCCCTTAATCTAAATTCAATAAGGAATATAAATCGTGTGTATGATAAATCTGTAAGTAAATATAAATATTGTAAAGAGAAGAGTGAAGGCCTAGTTTTCTCTGAGTGTCAGTACTGTTCATTGGATGGTGACTATAACCAAGGGTCCATTTCATGGGGTGGGCAAACCCTGGGATGTGACAGTGGCAAGGTTTCTAATTTTCTACCCCAAAAGGTCAAATTTACATAGGATAACACGTGGACAAGACTGGTTTTGGGGACTTGTATTCAAATAAGCATAATATTATACTATTCTTGCGACTTTTACTAAGCTTGGTTGAAGCCTAGGGCTAAACTTTACTACCATGCGAAGAAATATTTGAAATAGTCCAGGCTAAGTTAACTAAGTTGGTGTACTGAATTCAGGAGGGAATTTCCTTTATTTTGAACCACGCTGTAGGCCAATATACACGCAGCCACATAACAAGGCCCAGACCAGATTAACCGTTACGTCGGATTCAAAATCAACAACATATCGAATGATTCTTTGAAAATCAAATACCGAATGATCCGTCTTTACTTCTCGCTTTAAATCTAAACCCGAGAGAATGAACCCACTGACAAATAAATGAATAAAAAGTGAGGTCTCCACAACAATCAGCTTATACATTAAATTTTCATAAAGACTAGCATTAACATTAAATTTATTAGCCAACATGTGATAATCATTAACATTGTGACAGCAACAACGCAGCAGCAGCAGCAGCAACAACAACAACAACAGCATCAACAGCAACAAGAGCAACAAGAGCAACAAGAGCAACAAGAGCATCAAGAGCAACAACAGCAACAGCAGCAACAAGAGCAACAAGAGCAGCAGCAGCAGCAACAACAACAAACTATGTTTGCATCGATTACACGATCGGCATGATTAAAAACGTTAACGCTAAATTATGGGAGCATACCTATTCTTTCAATTTGAGAAAAAAGAAAAGGATTTTTTTTTATCAATGACATCGAATGAATTTAATGTCCCCTTAAAGTGACAAGAATGATACATATACCTTTACACCGCACTTCTATGAGAATCGTGCACAGGGTGAGTAAAAAACCCCAAGAAAGAAACACAAATGGCAGGACCAAATTTGAACGAATTTTTGTCTGTAGCACTTTCAAAATCTAGGATATGAAAGCCCAATCACTGAGCTTTCTTTTGGTACAAGAATCATTCAAATCACTCATGTACTTTTCAAGTTACGGAATTTTGAACACAACCACCGTTTTAAAGCTCTGTCCACGGATCACAAAAAAGTAACAGTTCTTTCAGCAAAACGAAAACAATTCACATGTATCCATATGAGAAATGTTTTTGTTTTGCTGAAAGAACAGTATTGTGAGTAGAATTTTTTTTAATAGCAGTTGTACGTTTTGCTTCAGGGTAGCCTATACCGTTGTACATGTAAAATAGGCTACAAAATCCGTCCGCCCAAGCTCATGAATACAAGCTATACACTCAAATCATTCTATATCACAGTTTAGTTCTGGAATTGGGGAATTGAAGACATAATGGCACTGCACCTCTGGCCTGGAGTTGCAATTGAGGCTTCGAATTCTGTGTATTTGGATGCAATCGGATCCCAAAGTGGCGCTATTTAGATATGTTGTGGAGAGATCCTTTTTGAATGGCTATTTTCCAGTTTGGGAAACATCACTTGTTTTTTAGGGGCGGTCTTCTTCGGGTGAGATTTCTCGAAAAGTCAACGGCCAACCCACCAAAAAAATTGAAAAGAAAATGAAAGATGACATGTCGATCATCATTTTCCTGTGCAGCCTGGACACCTGTGAGAGTATTTTAAAAAGAATTCTGATGTATGGGGATTTCTCATCATGCACTGGTGTCTGTGGGAATTTTCATACTGCCTGCACCCTTCATGTGTTACTATAGGTTAGAAACCGCGAGGATAATTGTCATCTTTTTATCACAGTTTAGGCCTAGTACCGTAAGTCGACATTATACATACAGGATACACATTATGTAACATTCTTATCAATACTTTGAAACAATAATTGCTCAAAAACGTGTGGTGTTTAAAGCCGGTCCTCGTTAAAGTTTAACCCAGCAGAGTAACGTAATTCTGGTGATGGTTAATGATAACGAGAAGAACTGGAATACCCCCACTTGACTCAGCTCAATAATGACAGAGCCATAATATCTTACAGACGCAAGATAGTGTTTATGACAATTACTGCATTAGGTTTGCCATAGTACGTAATACCTGGATAAATCTCCGATAAGGATGTTAGCATGTTTGCTTAAGTAAAACAAGAAAACAAGCTATAGATTTTAGAACCCGCTACAATGCTGCTTAATAAAGCTTAATAAAGTAAGTGCATGGATCAGTGCTTCTGTGTCGTTTTAGGCGTTTCAGATAAAATTGCAAAACCTTTTTTATGAATTACATCATATAGGCCTATGCGTTTTAATTCCCTACTCAAACAAGCAAAATGTGCCTTTCTGCAGTGTTGTAGTCGAGTACTTTTTTTTCCGAGTACCGAGTAGTATATTACCGAGTAACAGTACTTATACTTCGGAGTGCTACATAATGGGTCTCAAAATGTTCATACATTTCATTAATACCCGTCTTTGGTTGCATACTCCCCCAGCGCTTTGTATCTTCTGGCAAAAGGCGCTATATAAATACAGTTGTTATTATTATTATTATTATAAGAACAGGTCTCGGAGTATGAGTACTTGTACTTCCGAGTACGAATACGAGTACCTGTATTTCCGAATACGGTCATTTTATATGGCAAATGCTTCATTGTGCGTACTTGGCCCAGGCCCAGTCAGACAGAACCACTCACGGTATATAACCATTAAATGTGTTTGTTCGGAAGTGCACAGAGGAAAATCAGGAAACTTCGATTTCTCCACAAGCAAATTAACCATTTCAAACTGAAAGTATCGATAAAGCGGCCGTGGTAACGATCAAGCTATGCCATTATTTTCCGGAGTACTGCTATTCGAGTACGACTACTTTGATGATCGAGTACTTTACTGCCCGAGTAAACAATGTGTTTGTCCGGACGTGCACAGAGGAAAATCAGGAAACTTCGATTTCTCTACAAGCCAATCAACCATTTCGAACTGAAAGTATCAAGAAAATAAGGCAGTGGTAAGTCAAGCTATACCATTAACTGTTTTTCCCAAGTACTGCTTTTCGAGTACGAGTACTTTGATGATCGAATACAATTTCGACATGTCGAGTACGAGTACTTTACTGCCCGAGTACGAGTTCCGTCATTTCGAATACGAGTACTTTGGCATTCGAGTACGAGTACGAGCAGTCGAGTAGTACTCGAGTACGAGTACCGAGTACGAGTACTACAACACTGCCATTCGGTGATGAATTTAGGCTACTTTTTCGTTCAAAACCCCGAATTCCGGCAACTACTGCGGCAATCGTCAAAGAACCGGGTATTAAACTCCGTATACACGACCGAGAACCCCCTCTACGGTGATAATGAAAAAGGATAATGAACCAAACTTGCCACGTGTCGCGTATCATGTACCCTGAACACTGCGCATAGTAGTGAAGCAGAGAAAGCTCTCGTTGTTAGTGCGCCCTCTTTTGTTCGTAGCACATAATGCACATTCGTCTATCAAATCCCTAGACTGTTTCCCGGCCACCCCTAAAAATATGGGGATCGGTAGCTAGCTCTAATTTAAAGACATTGATTGGGTCACCTCTGCGCGCGCGCATCATGATTGATTATTTTCAAATCGCTCTGCGCATGGACGGTGATTGAACACACGATTATCAAAAAGCTCACTCATGTCTTACCACAAGTACGCAAAATCATCAGTGTCTCCATGAAGGTAACTTTCAGTAATTTCTCTCTCTTTATTGATATTGCCAGGACACTTATGATCAGCAAAAATCGAAGCTCATCACCTCCGAAATTGTACATTCGTGGCGCGGCCGGCCTATATCATTTTGCAATAGGCTGGTTGCGGGCAAACATTACCGTTGTGATTTTCAATCCAGGTGGCGGGATTCTGACCTGTACACGTCATGCATACATTTGCATACATCAGGAGGGATCGATGCCTATGTATAAGGAAGATTTACCGCTAGCTACCTGTCCCCATATTTGAAGTCCGAATGGCAATGGGGTCAGGGAACCAGACTGTCAAATTCCGATTATTATCAAAGCACGCGCTCCGCTTCAGTTCCACTTTTGCCGCCTTAAAGGTAAGTGAAATTTGGATGTTTCCACAGCCTATCATTAATACCATGGCGGTACTGTATACGGCCCGTGTACGTCTTGACGTACATGTGTTCGTACGTGTACTTATGCTCTTGATACTGACACATGTAGGGAGGAGAGGTGCTATGGGTCTTGAAGTCATCCCGGGAGACGAGCCAGTAGGTGTCTATGCTGGATCCCTATATGGGACGTAAAGGATAAAATATTGTCACTTAACAATAATTGTTGACTGCTGTGATGTTATACCTCTGTCTTGGATTCTTTGGACTTTGAAAACACAAACAGCAGTATTAACACAACTTTAAAAAGCATGACAATCAAAAACAACTCATGATGCATGCCGCGTACCGTGCTCGAAACAGCTGATCGTCTGCTTGTTCGCTGCTCCCACTCATGTGTGAAAACATGGTGAAAATAACGTGGGTACCAACGATAGAAGCGTTTCACACCGTACGTACCGTATACGTACAAAATCATAGCACACTCTTCTATGGGATAATCACGTACATGATATCCCAGAGGGAGTGTGCCATGACTTTTTTATAAACTTAACACGTGATCGTTCCAGGCCAATGAAAATACATGTACAGTATTCAAGACAGAGGTATAACAATGATAAAGGTAAGCCTAAACCAACATTTTTTTCCTGACAGACTTGGTGGAAGAAAACAAATTCGCAGTGGCTATTGCTACGGCGGTCAACCATCTGGTTTCCTGACGGTTTTTTCGGCTATTTTAAAACATTTTTCATTCAAACTCACCGACTCTAACATTCAATTTTGTCCGAGAAAAATTTCACTCGCTTAAACAAACCCAATTTAGTCATTTACCATTCAATTTCAAAGTTTGGTCACCCTATTTAGTCACCGGGTCAAGAATGTTCGTGCTTACAGATCAAATTCGTCTAAGCTGTTGGCGAATGGCAGCATTCAGATATCGGATTCGTCTTATATAAATCAACCAGACGAATCAAAGTTGATATCTGAATAACAAGGTTTGGCGTGGACGAGACGAAATCGAATACTCCGGGACGAAAACGTGTGCACATTGTTTGAATTTGCTTCAACTGAATTCGAAATTGTCTGACAAGAGACGAAATTGAACATTGCAAGTGCACTAAATCGAAGTTGATGGACGGATTTGAATATTAGAAACTGCGAATTCAAATGATAAACGTTTTAAAATAGCCGGGAAAACCTATAGTATTCAACGCTGTTGGAACCAGACTATCAACCGAATGGTTCTTGGACTTTAGTTCCCTTTAAAAAAAACCCTCCAAAGCCATCGAGTACAAAGAGGAAAATGAAATCTACTTAAATAAAAAGAACGATTTGATTAAAAACACATTAAGTAAAGAAAACTATAAAAAGAAGAAAAAATGCACAGGCGGATTCGATCCCCGAACCTTCGGCATAGTAGTTGAATGTTTAACCAATCGAGCTACCGAAGTGCTTTGGTTGGACAGGCAGTTACAAGATTCTAAGTTCTAAGACGACAAGACCACACTCCCTCACTTAATTCTGCATCTGATTTTCTATCCTAAAATGAAACATTCCTACCTTGGTATCCTTTCCAATCTTGTTGTCCTTTCTCTTCATTAGGTAGAAGCCCCCTTCCTCAAGCAGCGCCATATACGAAGCGTGACTGACGTGAATGCGTCCAGCTGCACAACCAAGTCAAAGTAAAACCAATAAGGTTCCACTCCACCAAACACTCGCTCATGCACAAAATCGGACAGAAAAAAATGCCACCTGGTTGCGCTCAGGAGCAAGGCGGCAATATATTTTTCACTGGAAATTAAACACTATACGACCTCTAGGACAATAGTCTTTTCAATTTTACCAGAGACAGTCGTATCATTTTGTTTTTTTATATTCCTCTTCCCCCAAACCACCCCGGCGGTTGCTAATATCTGGGCCAAGGTCTACATGTAGCCCCCACCTCTATATGCGAACTTAGGATATGCGAACTTAAGCTCCCGCTTACATCACGGACATGCTCCAAATTAGTTCTCAACAGAGACGACGTCGACCATCAACCTCCTGTTCACTACACTTTGTTGAGCCCAGAACCCATTGTGTCTCTTTTGCTGATAGATCATTTTCTGTATACGGCCCCAGAATCTGGAACAAACTTCCAGAATACATTAGAGATACCACCTCACTGCATACATTCAAGACACTTCTGAAAGCTCACCTGTTTCAGGAGGTGAACCATCAATAATTTTTCTTCTTTTTAGTGCCCCATCAGCGCCTTAGAGCAAACTTTTTGATTTTGGCGCTTTATAAATTTCTTTTGATTGATTGATTGATTGATAGGCTCACACTTTTTTTGTGTGTGAATGAAATCCATATAAGTCTCAAATGCTCGATCTCCAGAGATGTTACAGTTGTATACAATCTGTCCCAAACATCGGCCGCAAGAACCTCTTGTTCAACATTCCCTGCGGTATCACAAAATATTAATGTGCTCGGGCGCAGTAATTTAAAGCTTTTCGGTGGTTTCCACCCATAAACTGCGTGACGACCATCTTTGTTGGGTACCTTGACGTGTAAATTGTAAGGGGGGATGATTTTACTTCCAGCTACAAGACTTGTTTGGTCACGTGTGACTCTGAGAGTTTGGATCAGCTGTCTATTCTCACACATAATATTATACGAATGTGATAAAGTGCGAAAGAGAGGATATCTTTTTCTGATCATCTGTAATTGCAATAGGAGAACTGCAACTACGTTTTAAATTTGAAGTCCGCGTACTAGTGGTGACACCTTGTTTCATACACTGCAAAAACTGTAGTGTTAAATTTACACCGTTGGTATCTATATAGGACCATCTGGTGTTAAATTTTACTGGTGTTGTCCTTTATAGATACCGAATGGTGTTAAATTAACACCACAGGTTTTGCAGTGTATCAAGGTTTACGTCTCCAGTTTCTTAAAAAAAAGTTGCCGTTTTTTGATAGAATGTGGAAAAAGTAAAATATCCCGTATAAATCGATGAAGGGAAACTTACCACAACCGTCTGTCTGCATGCGGGAGGCAGTGATGACCGTGTCACCGAAGAGGCAGAAACGAGGAATATCCAGGCCGACCACGCCTGCAACCACCGGACCTGGAGACGGGAGATACGGATTATAATTTTCCGAATTTCACGTATCGGCTGAACGGAAATAAATTGTTACTTTGCACATTTTGCATGCCAAGTATAAAACAGATGAATTCAAACCACAAACATTATAGACATCTCTGTGTAAGGATATGTACAGATATCCATGAGTGCCAAGTCATGGTCTGTCCCAATACAGGGCGAGTAAAAAACAAAAAAGGAAACCCAAATGTCAGGACCATTTTTTAAACGAAGTTCTGCATGTAGCACTTTCAAAATCTAGAATATGAAAGCTCAATTTATAAGCTTTCTGTTAGTACAAGAAACATTATTGACATCTATGTGTAAGGATATGTATAGATATCCATGAGTGCCAAGTCATGGTCTGTCCCAATACAGGGCGAGTAAAAAACAAAAAAGGAAACCCAAATGTCAGGACCATTTTTTAAACGAAGTTCTGCATGTGGCACTTTCAAAATCTACAATATGAAAGCTCAATTTATAAGCTTTCTGTTAGTACAAGAATAATTCAAATCACTTATGTACTTTTCAAGTTACGGAATTTTAAACACAAACACCGTTTTAAAGTTCTGCCCACGGATCATAAAAAAGGTGAGCGTTTTTTCAGCAAAACGAAAACAATTCACATACATAGCCCTTTGTGGTTTGTTTTCGTTTTGTGAAAGAACACTTACCTTTTTGTGATCCGTGGACAGAACTTTAAAACGGTGGTTGTATTTAAAATTCCGTAACTTGAAAATTACATGAGTGATTTGAATGATTCTTGTACTAAAAGAAAGCTTATGAATTGGGTTTTCATATCCTAGATCTTAAAAGTTCTACATGCACAAGTTCACTGAAACAATGGGCCCGACATTTGGGTTTCGTTTTTTTTTACTCACCCTGTAGGCCTATGTAATACAGTGTTGCACAGGGGTAAAATAAGATGCCAAAGATACACTTCGTTGCCCGTCGGTTGCACTTTGGTATCACATCACAGGGCACAAACCAACAGACATAAATATCTGCGAACGGCCCGGAAGACTCACCCGTATGGAAGCCGATGCGAACCTTGAATCCACACAGGGGCTTGTGCGGTACCTCCAGAAGATTGATGTGGTGGACTATGTCTAGGGCCAGACCGCCGATCTCAGTGACGTGCTTGGTGTCGTTACGATTAGGGACACCTGTATTTTTTTTGGGGAAAAAATCAACAGCCATACGGTCTGAACAGGTGAACCATTTGAGCGATCACTTAGAAGAATTACAACAGGTGGCAAGCATACTACGTAAGAATGACATCATACCTGAGGCTAACATGAATGCGCCGCTCAGTGTCTCCACATTGTGCACATCGTATCGATCGATGCAAGAGTCAAACACGAGGTACAGCCCATTCATCATTTCTACCACCTGAAACGAAAATAAAATAGATCCATTTCATTTAAAAAGAATTTGTTTTTATATTTCTGAAATCCTGGCGGCCGAGATAAAGCTGAAAGAATTACAAAATTAAAGTGCTTCATAATGAAGATGGCGGTGTAATGACTGATGACAGTGATGTTGGAAAAATGATTATTACGTAAATGTTGACATGATGAGAGAAAAAATGAGGCCCAAAATAAGAATGATATAAGAAGGAAAACATTGATAATTTCTGACCTCATTTGGACTACTTTGGGAGCAGATGTACCCCAGCCCCTCCAGATCGCAGAACAGCACTGTAACATCATCGTATTGAGACGGCGCAGCCGGCCTCTTCAACATTAGATCCGCCGCCAGAGACTTGGGAAGTAAGGAGTAGAGAAGCCAGTTGGATTTCTTCCTCTGCTTATTCAGAGCCTTGGTCTGAGAGGCTAGATTGAGAGCGTAGTTCTGGATATCCGTGGTGAGGGACCAGAAAGCTCTCAGGATGAGGGGACAGGTGACAATGACGATGATAACCAAGCAGATACTGACAGCGATGGAACTGGTGTCGTTGTCCAGGTCGCTCTCAAGTCGCAAAAGGATCTCGTCCGCCATCTTGCTTTGCATGCTCTCCAAGATGTTGATGTAGACTGTCATGCTGTCGAACCAGCGAGTGGCTGCCTCAAAGTTGGGTTGCAGGCCATCAACCGCGTTGTTGAGGATCTCCTGTCGAAGGTTAGTGATGGTAGTCACGAAGTTCTCATCCATCGTGGTGACCAACTCAGCATAGAAGCTGTTGATGAGAGGAGAGTATCTCTTAGAAGCTTCGAAGTTCCAGGTGCCCACGTCGTTTTTACTCAGATACCAGACGTAGTCGTCGAAGCTGTAGAACCTGCCTCGGGCGAAGAAGATAGAACCCAGAGTCCGCGCGATGCCGATGTCTACGTTGCTTACGATCAGGAGTTGATAAGACACCAGAGTCTGCCACAAACCGTGCCCGTTGGAATTCCCGATGCTATCGTAGAGCCAGTCGATGAAAATCTGAAGGATGTCGGTGTAGAAATCGATCTCGTTGTACACCGTGGTGTTGGAACGGTGGAGGTTACGACGATGGTCGGCCAGGTATTCCTTGAAGTCTTCCTTCTTACGGAAGTAGGGGAGCTCGGTCAGAACGTAAGTCTTGACCGGCCAGTCTTGGAGCTCGTCCAAGGCTTCGTCGGTCTGAGGGAAGGTGGCCGTCACGAAGGAATCCTGTTCGGGGCTGATGGCGCTGACGAACAGAGCCACCATGTCTCGTTCACGCTGCAGACAGCTCAGTAGCACACCGATATCTCTGCTGAAACGTATCACATTCCGCACCTATAGAGCAAAAACGAAATCGCAATTAATATGATTAATGAACTAAAATATCCAATTTGTTTTCTCTTTCAGTTTGAGCTTCATGGATTTTGTTGTTGTTGTGTTCTGGAGTATCACGTACTATAGAAATGATTCGATTTAACAATTGCTGTTTGTTTTTCTTCCAGGCCTACATGGATCAAGCTTGTATAGTTACGGTCCTCTGGGGGTATTATGTTTGACATCAAACACCCAAAGTTAAACAGCCATTTGTTTTTGGTAGGCGGATAGGTGAGTAGGTAATTGGTTGGTTGGTAGGTATATCCTAGGTTGGTAGGTCGGTTGGCTTGGTTCAAGTTGGTCGATGCATTGTAAAAATTGGTTTATCGTCGGTTGCACCACGATCCGTCACTTAATTTGTGGTGCACCGAACTTAATAGGCCCTCAGCCGAGAGGCATTTTTTTTTAATGGCAGATTTCAAACTCACTGACCTCAACATTGAGTCGATTATTCAGAGCGATGTTGTGAAGGTCGATACCTGCCAGCACGGCCAAGGAGATGATTGGGACGAGGATGAGTAGAAGCATCTTAGCCAGCTGGATCCGCTTACCCTTCTCAGTCAGAGGATTCTCCCGGCATCGACCGATCTCATTTGGATGGAGCAACAGATCTCGGACGGTATCATCAACCTGTACAAGGAAAAATCATATCCTTTATTTAAACCTAACTCTGGGAATTTCTGCTAGGAGGCTTCCTGAATTATTTAAAAACTACTATTCACTTTGGCAAAGCCTAAATTTGAATGGCATATTTATATAGGCCTGTAGATGTATTCAAACGTTGAACAGACATCAATTCTGGTGGCTATAGGTTCTCAGTGGCGCACCAAAGGGGCTGGGGGGCGCCCCTCGGGGGCGTGAGCCCACCCCCAAGAGGTTGCCATTTTGTTGGGGGGATTCAATTCTTTTTAGTCCCACGATTTGAGCGTGGTTATATATGTGGCCCAACATTTTTAGAAAAATTTAAACTTCTAAAAAGCAACTGAAAACAAAAAATTTGTGAGCCCCAAGCCAAATACTGGGTGCGCCACTGTAGGGTTTTCTTTCCTCACTACTGCCAAACTATGAACCAAAACCATGCACCGGATAAATTTCAGAGCTTGTTCTGAGATTTAAGACTTTAGGCCTAGTGTAGTCTTCTTCTGGAGGAAAAAAGTGGACGGATGACGAGGAAAAAAAGTTCTTTCAGTAGGTGGGTGGATCTAGTAACACCTCAGAAAATATTCTTGAGAAAAACCACCGAAACGGGAGGGACAAATGAACTCGCACCTGGTTGGATTTGAAGACCCCAGGTTACAGAGGTGGCAACTGCACCATCTTCGCATGCATGTTAAAAATTATTTTGCAGTAAATACAAACTACTTTTGTGAAGAGTTTGCCCACATGTACACTCCGGTTATTGGTGCTTATGTCTTCATCGGGGAGGTCAAATTCTTCGACAAACTATTTTGGTAAATTATCTTTCTTAAGGAGACCATTGACCAGACGTTTGCGATATTCACTCACCTGAGAAAGCGAGCCAAACGAGGACTGGGAGTTGTCTACTCTCACCTGCCCATCTTCAACGACCTCTCGGTACAAGTTGCCTCCCGGGCTGGCCATCTTGCCCCTGCGTCAAGCTTAGACGCCGGGTCGTTATCACATGCACAGCTGCACTCTCTTTATGGTTGAATCTGATTTGCTCGGACAGTGCGTTGCGCGTGGTGCGTTACGCGTCACATGCACAGTGGGTGAAAAAGTCAGTTCCAGCTCGGCATCTCAGTTGATGAACCAAAGTTTTCTTTCTAAAACCACAAGCTTTAAATTTGAGCCACTTTTTTTTTATTTACTCCAGAAGGAAAATCCAGTGCTTTGATTTCGAGAAGACTCGGGACGGTTTGCTTAGTTTACTGCCGTTTTGGTTGGTGAAGAGTTTGGACAAAGTGCAGTAGCTCGCCGGTTTTGGATCCGTCGGAAGGAGGGTCGATATCCCGTAAAAAGGATGTTTTTCTATTTAATTATTCAAGAAAATTTGTTGCGGGGGCCGGGGCCGCAGCCTGCTGCTCCGAAGAGTAAATCTCCCACTAAACCAGCCAACCAGTCACGCTGCAAGTCCAACTCTTGCTCTTTGAGTTCTGAGCGTAAATCAGACATCGAGCAAAGCATGTAATGAAACACAACGTGAAAGGGGAGATGGCCCACCAAGATTATTCATAGAATTTTATCCCCCAGACAGAAAAAAGAACCCTTATTAAACCACGTTGCCTGGGCAACGCCTTATTACCAGAAGACAAAACTCATTTGGAGAAGCTAACAAGCAAAATGGTTTCAGGAAGCGGTACAATAAAACTTGGAACCTCATTTGGCTTAGTAATGCCAGGAGTTGGTTTCTAAGGCAAGATGGCAACGTCAACGATGACATTGAATCATTACGTACGAGAACATTCCAGTCCTAGATCTTATGGTTCAAGACGGGGTCTACCCGATGTTCCCCAAGGCATATGCTCCCCAAAATCCTTAGGGTTAGGGTTAAGGTTGGGGAACACGGGTATGCACCCGTTTAAGACGAAGCACTCAGCATGGATATTTAAGCTTGAGACTTGATGTCTTTACATTTTCACAATGAGAATTCAAATATAGGTAAAAAGCAAGAGTTTTGCACAATAGCAATGGGTGGAATATACACATGTATTTATTACAAAGCAATTTGACAAATGAAACGTCATTTTTGTTTGAAAATGTACAGAAAAGTAGTCACACAATTAACAATTCAGCACTTAACTTGAAAGGGTGCATGTGGGTTTGTATTTGAGACATGTACATGTACACATGTACACAGACTTTGGAGCAGGGGCGTAGAAAGGGGGGGGGTGAGGGGCATCACCCCTACTGGAAATTTGCTAGTCCTTTTTCGCAAGAGTGCCTTTTTAACGTAGTGCAAAACATCTGAATTAAATGTGTCGCCCTGAAGAGCACCACCTATTGTCAAATATGTACACATGTAGTGTCCGCATTGCAGCCCTCCCCCCTCCCCCCCCCCCAGGGCTGGGTGACCAGTGAAAAAAACCCGTCTACCTTTCCGTATAGATGCAACAGTAATTGGTTTCCCTCCACTGTATCATCCAGCTCCCCCCCCCCCACTCGACCCCTATGGTGAGAACGTTGGCTACGCTACTGTTTTGGAGTCTTTATGTATTCACTCATTAATTCCCAACTACATGTATACCTGACTGTGCACTTCACTGAATCTGTAGGCCTTCCTCATTATTTGCTAACGAGGCCAGAAGCCTTGTAGAAATAACCAACAGGAGAACAGAGAGACAAACAGACCATTCAGACAAACAGACCATTCAGACATGATCACTGAGATTAGAGAAACAAACAAATAAACCAACACAATCGGGAATATGAAAACATGTAGGGTGGGGCTGTTGACAAACAGGGACAGAGACATGGTGATAGATACATGGCAACGCAGGTGGAGTCGGTCATACTCAATGTCATTGGGTGATCGCAACAGCCAGGTCTGGTTCCCAGAAGGTGAAGTAATTCAAGATAAAGATTCCCAAAAATCATAGTTGACGCCAGACTAATGTCCCCGTCAGCCCGTTTTCAATCCAAACCTTGGCTGTTATTTAGGTTGAAGCTCACTTTAGAAGCTTAAAAAAAAACTTAACAAATGGAGGAAAAAAACCCACGTTTTTCTCAATTGTAAAGAAACGGTTAAATACTCTACCAATGTGACATGGTTTCAGAAGGGTCCATTTTAGAATGTTAGTAAATTTCAGACCTATAATGGTTACCAAAATGGCCATTTCTTGACGTGGAGAAAGTTACGTTTGTGATACAACAACGTTGCCCTTAGTGATGTGGGATATGCTAGGAGGGTGTCAAAAACGACATATCCCACATTACAGCAGTCAACAATTGTTTTGTTATATCGTGCCAATAAGTCAAAAAGATAAATGGTTGTAACTTTACTGTGAGAAATAAATTAAATTACTGCAATTTAACCTTTGATAATGAAGGTTTTGGTGTCCTATCGGACATGAGACTGAGCGTTTGACGTTGCAGTTCTCATTGCGCAAAGCTAGCACACTGGCAGGTTCCACACGCGCACGCAACAAACGCAGTGCGATATCACCCTCAGTGTGTGACATGCATTTTTATTGTCCAGACACGTGGCCGTCCCAGACCACTGAAATTACAGAATCCAATCACATGATATAACAATTTTGTTTGTAACAATATATATTAATGATATTACATTATCATGAATGATACATCATATCTGTGATCATAATTAAACCAAACTCACATCCAATGCGTATCATGTATGAAAAGTTGATGCAACAAAATCTGAAATTTGACACAAAAAAAAAAGCACTAAGCTGACAGCCAACCAGTTAGATAAGGAAAATCAAAGTCAACACTGAATTGTGATTTACATGTACACTGTACTACATTCAGTTTAAAAGAATGCAATTGTGAACTTTACTTTCTACAAAAAGAAAAGGCAGTTACTGTACAAAAAGGGAATGGGGTGCTCATCTCCTTCTCTTCTTGTGAGATGCTGATAAGCTTAAATGCCTGCCGGGGGATCGCGACCGCGACCTACGGGGCCTGAAAGGTGAACCTGATCTTGACTTGGACCTGCGAGAACGTCGTGGTGATCGCGACCGTGACCGGTGTGTTCTTCTCGGGGAACGTGAGCGACGACGCGAAGAGGTTCTCTTAGGGGATCCGGATCTAGACTTGTGAGTCGGCGAGTCGGAATAATCTCTGATGATGGAGAGAGGGGACCGGTCCATGTGGCCAGACCGTCGACCCTCGGACACTGGGGAACGGGACGGGGACAGATTGCGCTTGGGGCTCGCTGACCGGCTGCGACGTCGTTTGCGCTCGCGACGTGACGATGAGGAAGGGGCCTCGTCTCCGGAATCGTCCGAGACGCGGCCGAGGCGTTCCCGCTCGCGTTCACGGGCACGCTCAAACTCGCGGATTCTCTCCAACTTCTTCCCTCGTTGTCGCTCTTTCTCCCGATCCTTCTGCTTCTCAATCTCCTTATCCTGCTCCTGAGAAATCAACCAAGATATAAGGCAAAATATAAATCGGATTTATCAAGCATTCTGAACCAAATTCTCACCCGAGTTGCTTGAGCTTAATGAGGAAATCCCTGTATCACGCCAAAAATACCAAATCTAAATCGGTTCCCATCAGACTGCTGTGATTTCAGTTGCTCAGAATTCTAGATTGCGTTCATCCAAGAAGCAGTTACCTCCAAGTTGGAGTGGAGGTTAAGAGGAGGCGTACTGGAGGTTTCAGACCTACCTTTTGCAGCAGCTTGGCCCTGTACTTGGCCACCTGCTCCTGGATAGATAAACCGTGTTTGCGACTCCGTCTGCCTGCCTCAAGATCATCCTGAAACTTCATCACCTTCACCTGGAAGAAAATATCACATCGGAAAAATATGCCTCCAAAGTCAACAGAAGCTTAAACAATGCCTGATGGTAAAACAATTTTAAGGAGGTGCAGAGCACATAAATTGGCCGAGCACCGAAAAGTTTAGCAAGAAACACTTCATTAAAAATTTTGCAACCACTTCTCATCAAGGAATCCAAGGACGTACACATGCACCCAAACAATTCCAATTTACTAACATCCTGTTTTTGTGTTGTAATTTCATCAGGCAAAGTAAAATACTCATGGAAAATGGTGAAAATGTACATAGTTGTGCTTAGTGAGGAAGCTACACGAGCCCCATACGTCTGCAAAGCCCACATCATTCGTAACATCATTTACCTCTATTTCCCGGAGTTTTGCTCTTCTCTCTTCAGTCATCTCTGTCGTCTTGAGATGAACGTCTTGGGATGACGTCTCTCTCTCGGGACTCTCCTCCTGCCAATCTCCCTCTGCATCTTCATCATCTTGACCTCTGCTGGTGAGACGAGGAGAAATAATCCTCTTATCCAGTTTTTAAAATTTCAAAAGGCTTCAAAACAGAGCAAGTTTAGAGACCATCGGTCAGCTTTTCTTAACCAGGCACGTCAACTGGCTCGACCCGCTCAACCGGGTCCACAAACAACAGATGCTGGATTGTTGGAGATTTATATAGGAAAGGTTTGTAAATTCGAATAACACCCTGGAAACTGAAAATTCCCCCAACGGAACTTTACAATGTCTGTCAGGTTATGATGGTAGTTGATGACAATCTTCGACTGAAAAAGGGCAACAGGTATCAATCAATGAAGACTCCGAACTGTTTCCGCTCAATGATGACCACCAGACCACAAGAAAGAGTAGTCTCACCTTTCTTCATCCTCGTCTTCATCTTTGCCTGTGCTTTCCTCCTCGTCTTTCTCAAGCAACTCCCACTTAGAGGACGTCATGGCTTGAGCTTCTAAGACCGACGCGTCCACCGTCTCCCACTTGGAAGGAGCCACCTTGAATCCTCCGACTGGTTTCTTCTCTTTAGGTGGCTCAGTTATTGGGGTGCCGTCAAGATCGATGTCATCTTTTACTGAGCAAAAAAACAAACATTAATTACCCTTTATCTCAATTTGGTTTGGAACCCTCCTTAATACCTCAGAATCTTCCTCTGTGGAAGAACACAATAACACACTCTTTGCGCTTTGCTTTCATGGGAGCTTTACACCCCATGTAGAAGTAATGCTGGCTAAGCTCTACCATCCTTAAGCCTGCAAAAACCTCAAAAACCTGGCCGAGGCTGTGTATGAGAACCGCGTACCGGAGTGTTGATGTCAGGAACCGGTTCCAGGTTATGTATGGGATCCTGTACCTGTAACCAACTTTACAATTTACTCAGTAACTTCTCCGACAATTAAAAAGAAAGGTTTCGAATGTAATACGTGGGAAATTTTCAAAATGAAAACCAGGCTACATAAGAAAACAAAACATTTATGATGTTCGGGAAAGTTGCAGTTTTACACCGTAAAGACATAAAGCTAACTGTACACGCTTGCATCTTGCTGTATTGACGCACCGATGACGTTGTCTTCCCGTGCCGCCCTTTATGAACAATCCGGATAGCAACTTCAGAGATTGGAATTTGGGGTTGGGTTTCTTTAACGGGTTCCCGAGTACCCGTGTTTTTTGGCAACGAAAGTTACCCGGTTCCCGTACTACCCGTTTATGCACACCCGTAAAACTGGCAGAGTTTGAAGGGCTTGGGAGGGTTGTGGTTTAAATTTTGCTCTTTGCACTGAAATTTCAAAGGGCACCAAGCTCCATTTTACGTAGCAGTTGCTGGGTTGGACCTTTCTCAATCCTACAAAATTTCCAAGAGCCTTTTGAAGAACCTGGGAGGGGGTTAAGACCAACCAGTTCACGCTGGGATGATTTTGACAAGAACGGAACAAGGCACGATATTATTTTTCACTCGACCTCAAGCCAGGCGGGTTGAAGCCATCACCCTTAGGCAGCACACTCATACTTCCGGCCTCGCTCGCTGCGAGCGGGTCGCTGACAGATATTTCCGGCCTCGCTCCCTGGGTCTTTATCTATCATCTGTTCCGGATAGCGCAAACCCTTTGCGTGTATACACGTCATCCGGCGCGAACTGGTTAAACAATTCCACGTTTGTCCGGTATCAACTTACTTGGAGCACCGTCATAATCCTCACCCCCCTCCAGTGGCATGCCATCCAAGTCTCCGCCCATGTCCTCCTTTAACGGCATCCCATCTAGGTCTGGCCTGCCGTTGTCCTCTTCAGTTATTGGTTCCCCGTCCACATTCTCGTCGTATCTCAAGGGGGCGCCGTCTAGGTCTGATTGTTCTGGTTCAGCGGTTTCTCGTTGTAGCATTTCCACTGAGATTGCTTGCTGGGGTATATCCTAAAAAAAAAAATAAAAAATAAAAAAATACAAATAACAAACAAATAATCAAACATCTGGGAGAACTATTAACAGCCGAACTTAGGCAAGAAATATTTGGGCACGTTTTTAATTTTGTATTTGCCAATTTTGTTTTTCAGTATTTTTTTTTTACTAAAAACAAATTTGTCTCCCCTAAAAACCCAAACATTTTTCACTAAAAAATAAACTTTTGTATGTCTCATTCCCACATAAAAAAAAAAAATTATTATGAAAATTATTCTAAAAAGAGAGGGCAATGAACACTAATTTTATGTATGTTTTATAATTTGTACTGAAACCCATCGTCCAAGATTCACATTCCGTTTTTGTTACCTCTTCTTCCCCGTCATCTTTAGTCAGTGGCATCAGGCCCAGGAAGAGGTTTTGTAGCTTCACCAAAAGGTCGTACTGATAGATGGTCCACTCGTCCCATGCTCGGAAACACGCCATCACTTTTTGCTGCGTGGTCAAAAACAAACAGGATACTCGCTGCATTAAACTCTCAATTGGTATCGGCAGGGCCGGATTGATTGTTTCGTAGGCCCTTAGCACCAAAGTTCCGTAGGCCCTACTCAAAATGCTTCTGCCATTACTGGGGGCCTTCATCGGTGTGCAGTTATTCTGTGTCTGGATTGGTCGATGAAATGATGATGCCTAAGGGAATAATCTGATGTCAACTTTTTTTACCTTGAACTGTTCTGCTTTGAGTCTCTGCTGAATATTAAGGTGAGCGTCTCTCAGGTTCATGCTGATCACTGGCAGTTTGACCTCAAAGTACTTGCGGAAGTAGGACGCATTGGCCACTTTGGTGTTGGTGTTGAACAGGATGTCCGAGATCAGGAAGAGTCTTCCCAGCTGAGGAAAGGTCAAAGGTCGTAGGGCACAGGTCAAAGGTCAATAGAAGGAAGGAAAGTGTCAAGGACCCAATTTCAAAACTTAGGAAGGTACAGGTCGGTCATACACGAACATTGGGATTTATGCCCTTTGAGAGTTAAGTATTAAAACTGGAATGTGCAATTGAGCAGGATTCAGCGAGGCTTCTTGCAAAAAAGCCAAAGGATTTAGGGTCGAGGAAGTCAATCCACCCTTTCTTTAAGAACTGTTGACAATTACCTTTTTATGAATGGGTGTCTCCAAGATTGACAGCGATTCGGAGATACACTCGACGATTTCTTCGGCCGATTCGGCGTGATCCAGGCAGAAGACCATGGCATCCGCAATATTGGATCTTTCCAGGGTTAGGCCCCGCAGCATGTCTTCTAATCTGTCTCGTTGACTAGGAGAGACGAGATGACATGATGAGAAAAAAGGCAAATCAGAATTTTGATTTCGGACTGTAGAATCTAGAATGGGGGGTTTCAGCTTCCATAAGCTAGACCCAAACGCCTCAATTTAAGACATCATTCATACTCAGTCAGTCAGTCAGTCGATCAGTCAGGGCCAGCCAAAAAAAAAAAGTCTCCGGTTTCTGGTATGGAGCTTGCCCAAAAAGTGGTGCGGCGACGCGGCTTTTTTTTTTTTTTTACCCGACTTTTTTGCTTCAAATGTCGGCTGATGACTGCAAATGGTGCCCGCCTAACTTACTGCAAATATATGGGAGTCCAGAGAGGCCACATAAAGCTTATTCTCGATCATAACCCCATATTAAAACACGTAAAAAAAAAATTGTGCAGCAGCAGGATTCCAGTCAAACCAGTGAGTTTGGCAGTTTTGAGACATCATCTTTCATTGAAAAAAAACCTTTTTCATTTTGCCGACGCGCATGGCTACGGCGACGCGCGCGCATACCAGAAACCGGAGACTTTTTTTTTTGGCCTAAGAGGTAATACCACATTCAAGAATAAACTTACAAAGAACGAAACACGGAATGAATATAACAGCAGAAAGTGTTTCTAGAGTTCGATACCTGTCTGTCAAGGATCCTTTCTTGGCCGGTTCAGCTCTAGGGGCCAGCTCCTCTGGCATGCCCTGGGTGTATGGGTTGATGGGAGGCGGGCGCCATATTGAACCGTTCTTGAACATCCGGAAATCCTCGGACCTCCATTTGCCAATGGTGTTTCCCTAAAATTCAAACCAAAAAATCAATAAAAAGAACAGCCAGGCAATGTTATCAAGTAGTGTGGCCACGAGGTAATGACGGTGAAATATTAAGTATTCAAATACTGCTGTTCAGTGTTATTTTTTAATCAACAACGATTCTTTGAGGTCTTTGACTTACCTGAAGGATTGAATAGAGTTTCCAGCGGTAGTAGATATGAGATGGCGATTGGTTCTCAAAAAGAAATCTGGAAATAAAAATGAATAAAAACATGAATGATACCAATAAAAAAAAATAAAATTGGAATTTGGTTTATTAGTATTATTGGAGACTTTGAGCAGCACAAATTTGAATAAAAAACAAACAAATATGTTCAATGAGCACTGGTCGATCTTTTTGTTTTGTTGCAACAAACTATAAAATCACCTTACATGCTGGCACTAGTCTCAAATCTTTCTGAAATCCAACACTGTGTAGCTAACCAGTGGTAAAGTTTTATACCAAAAATTTGGAAATGCATATTCAAGGTAGAAAAGCTGGATAGTACAAGAAGAGTCTACCAAATCACAGGTGTGTGAAAAGGAGGTGTTTTTTGCATTTTGTTTTATTTTCTTACTTCTTTATTTTTTAAGGGGGGGGGGCGGGGATTCAGGTCAGTTATAAAGGAGATTAACAGTAGAGTAGATAATTTGCAGCTATCCAAAAATTAACTGACAAAATTATTGTTGAAACGCTTCCTTGGTTTAAAGATAGTAGTGGCACTAAACTCCCTTTGAAATTATTCGTTCTAGCATGTTATCATTTCAAAGAAAACAATGAAAAAAGGCCATTTCCACTTGACGCATATTTGGAAATTTCCGTTAGTAGTTGGTTTGTAATTCGTCGAATCAGTGAATGGGTGCGTGCAAGCGTTGACACGAAGGAGCGTGCGCAGTTTCTATTATTCGTCAGTGCATTGTGTGACATTGCGTAGCTGTAATCGGCTGAATGACATGTCCCGCATGCTGATTTCGGGCGCAATTCAAAACATGACTTGGCAACTTCTGAATTGAAATCGAGATCCTAGAATATTGTTTTCTCGGAATTTACAGCATTCACTGAGCTAAAACTTCATCAGGTTAGTTGTTAAGCACCCGTCTTTAGATTTTGAGCACTTTTGGTGCTTGAAACGAAAAAAAAATTGCACAAAGAACAAATTATCTACACTTCCTTTAAATAAATGAATTTTGTCTCTTACCTGTAGAGAGGATTCTCCATTTCCATATTCATGATCATGGCTTCAAACATGGGACCTTCTCGGACGACAAACTCGATCATCCGATGGATTGCCAAGAGCAGAGGCCTGCGAGAGGGCAACAAAGGCTTTGGTTTCCCCACAAATCCCTACACCCTACAAATCCCTACTCTAAGAATGGGATATTGTTTTCAAATGCTTGAGTTGTTTGTAGAGTGCCATGTTGTGGGAGTTGTCAAAAATGTTGTGTTTTATCCATAACTTTTTGACCAAAAAAAGAAGAAAATGTATGGCTACATGTACAATGAAGTGTGTTTTGCATTTACTTTAGATGTTCTGTATTGAATATTCGGTTATAACAAAGGGGACATGCAAAGATGCTATTTTAAAGAACTGTATCAAAATATTGTCCTTGGAACTATGTTGTGTTAAAAAACTGTAATAGGCACTAAGACCTTCAATTTGAATCATCAGACTCCTAATGAAGACAGTTATATGCCCCAAAAAATAAACTCTAAAAATTGGCCAAAAGTCTCAGAAACCACAAAAATGTTAACACACAGTGGTCTGTTAGTAAATAAATTTTTGAAATGAAATAGCATCTTTTTGCACTTGATTTTGTGGATATATTAACAGTGTGAGGTAACCTTTTATCAAGCTAAATGCTAATAGATTTACAGTAAACATGGAAACCGTGTGTTACATCATCACAGCTCAAAACATGGTTCAACACTGTTCACTTATTTCATTTGATCAGAATCTAAAAGGAGGAAGTTTTTTTCCCCCATAAACGTGGTTAGTCACACTGGACTTGGCAACTTAGATTTCAATACCTTGAATATAAATCTTTAGAAAGATGCCGAAACTTCTCCTCAAGACAAGGAATACAAACTAAATTCTACAAGGAAGTCGCTATTTTGGAGAAAAAAATTGCTAACTTGGCTATCAGGGAGTTTGGGGAAAGCGGCCCCTTCATTAATGTCTCTAAAAATGCTTGATACTTTCTATTTTTCACGTGATAAACTCTAAACTGGCCACAGAATGTACCGATGTGAAGACCTTTCATAAGTTGGTTTGTTTACAGGTGCGCATGTAAACCATTCCTATTTACGTAGCATAATCCCAATACTATTATACTAAAATCCTGGCTTTATATTACCGACCCCTTTTAAAATAGATGCCGCCCTTTTTATCGCTACATGTTTAGCATGTATTAAAATCATGAAGTGATGGTATTATGCTTAAATATATAGTCCATCATTTGCAGCCATCCGAAAAGTAACTGGCGTAATTATTGTTGAAAAACAAACTTGGGTGAAATATAGTAAGGGAACTAAACTCCCTGTGAAATTATTCTTTCTGGGAAGCTGTCATTTTGAAGTAATCAACGAAAGAAGGCCTTTCCAACGGTGCATCTTAAGACGCACCGTAGGAAAATTTAAATTAGTAGTTCGTTTTGTTATTCGGCGAAGCGCGCGCAAGCATTGGCACGACGCACACGCGGTTGCTATAATTCGTCGGATCAGTGCGCGACGTCGCGTATAGCTGCAATTCAAAACAATTCAAAACATGATTCAGTAACTTTTGATTTGAAATTGAGATCCTAGAATGCTGTTTTTCTCGGAATATACAGCTGAAGCTGAGCTGAAAGTTCATCAGGTTAGTTGTTCAGTATCCTTCATTAGATTTTGAACACTTTTGTTGCTTCAAACTAACAAAATGCACAAATTACAAATGATGGACTATATCTTTAAACGAACGTGATATTATGCTGAAATTTAGACCATATGACTTACTTTTAAAATTCTAATGATTAGTTTTTGTGCTTGCTGTAGCAAGGAGAACTTCTAAATTGATGAATTTCTAAATATCATCAATATTTATGACTTTTTTGAGTAGGCTGTTTATCTACAGTTTAAATATTTGAAGCATTTACCACTGTTTGAACTGCTTCACTGAAAGAAAATCTGAGTTTTTGGTAATACCACTTTTCAGTCAAAGTTATAAAAAAACCTCAGACGTATATAATTACAACAATAAAATAATCTTTCATTGTAAAGACTACAATGTTGAATGTGGTGTTTTGAATTATTATGAAATTCTGAAAAAGATGTTTATTGTACCATCAGCAAAGGAGTAATTTGTCTAATCCTAACTTCAATGAATCTATTGCATAGAGCTACATTAAATTACTAGAGCGCTAACTCCTCATTCTTGCGCGCAGAGATGCTTTGAAGCCGTCCTGAGTGCAGACATTTTGAATTCATGTGCGTGTTTGTAGAACATAATGAAAGTAGATGGAGTGAATTTTGAAAGTGTACTCGAAATGCAACGCGCAAGTAGAATGTACGCAAACAACTTAAGCGCGTCATGACTGTTTAACAAAAAGTCACGGTAATGCACGGTAATCATCTGCAGTGGATACGCGCACGCATTGCGCTGTTGCGTAGAGCAAAATGAAACGCTCATTTGCTGATCATGTGTTTAAATTTTTGGGCGTATTGGCTTTGATAACGTACCTGTATAGAATACAAATGCAGATATGCAAATAGCCGTACACAATTTTGAGTTTTCCATAGGTTTGTGCACAAACATGGATGCGCTCAGCAGGCATCACTTTGTACACGAGTCAGCGCTTTAGTAATTTAATATAGCTTTATGATCTATTCCCAACTGTAAACTTGGAAAAATATTTATTGTACTTCAATTAAAAGTCCAACCAAAGTAAAAATCCATATTGACAGACTCATTGTAAAAAAACACCAGGTTTAATCTTATCTAACTACTCTACGTACCTGTGTTTGAGTCGACGCCCCGGTGTTGTTGATGGGAGAATTTGTGGAGGATTTAGTTTTTGGCAACACTACAGCCGTTGCTTTGCTGCTGTTTGGCAACCTTGGTGTTTTTTACATTTGGTTTTTGTCCCTAAATTTGCCTTTATTAAGTATAAAGGGCGTACTAAGAACATATTTTAACAGTATTGAAGTTCATGTGCAAAAATAAATAAAAAAAAATCATTTATCATAAATTTGAATTAATCTGGGATTTGCCCACTTTCACACATCATGACAGTGGATGCTCAGTGCTTTCTGAAAGTTTTTGAGAAAAAAATGGACAGACTTTTCAGATGAGATGCGAACCAAAATCCTTCTGATTACTCATACAGAAAGTTGAATCATTTGCCAACCAAGTTGGTGGGAAAGCCAGCCTCTGTACTAAGTCCTTGGAAATGATACCTTTAATCTTATCATTAGAAATTGAAGAGAACTGATTTCGGATGTTAAATTTAGTTTTTACAATTTTTTTTTTGAAAACTGTTGTTTCATAATGCCTCCCCTTTCCCCAAAACTGAACCAAGCGAATTAAATATCTGCAATTCATTAAAAAAACAAACACCTCTAAATGACAAAGGTTGCCAAACAGCCAAACACAAGACAAGGGGTGTAGATACAGATTTCAAAAAAGAAAAGGGAAAAAGTTCGAGAAAAAAAAAAAAAGCGAGAAAAAAAAAAAAAAAAGGTTTTGGCCGGGTACCTTTCGGTCGGGATAACCACTTTTACAACTGCCTCTTTTAAGGTCTGGTGAAGGAACAGGTTAACAGGCCAGAACAAGAAGACGAAAATGTCAGTCAATTGGTTCACAAACAGTTCAAAAAATGCAAAAGAAATTTACTCTTTTGAAATACGCATGATTGTTTTTGTGTATATGTGTATAAAGTGTTCATGAAAAATCAGGCTTGTAACAACTTGGGGTAACTTTTTCATATCCAAGTCAGCGTGGCCACTCCTTGGCATTTTTAGACTAGGGAAAATTTTCTGGCGAGATTTTCACTGAGTCTTGGGATTTTTTTTGCGTATTGAGGACAAATGAAAGTATGGATTGCGCATGCGCAAAATGTTAATTGAAGCACTTTAAGGAGCCTAAAAATAGGGTCTGTGCTGCTATTTTGATACACAATTCATCCTGATATCTTGGGAAATCTTGGGAATTTTTTCCAGAGGCCATCTTGGGATTTTCAAAATTGATGAGTGGCCACGCTGATGGAAGCGACAGTAAAATTGAAGCAGCATATGATATCATGTCGTCAAGTATTGACAACTTTTCTTTTTAGTTTCTAGAGAATCTGAGTTTTTGGTCACTCCCGAAAGTCTCAAAGTTGCCCCAAATTGTCAGTGTTGTGAATATGTTGGCAGAAAACAACTTACACTTTGCAATTTGTAAAATGCAGAATTATAACGCAGTGAAGAAATTTGTTCAATAATCATGAATTTAATTAAGTTAAACTTTAAAATATATATATATGAATAAGAAACACTGCGACAGTAAACAAACTTATTTTCAGAAATTCTCAGTTTTTCTATTTTGATCAGTTTTGTGAGGTACGATGCAGTTGAAAATAACACATTTGCGCATTTTTTTTTTGAATGTCAAGGCCTGGAAAATTGCATGATATTTTGAGGGTATGACGATAGCCTCTATAATGTACACTTCAAATTTGACTTGGGAAAAACGGAAAATCCCAAGCCAGTCAGATTTTGGTATTTTCTAACTGGTAAAACCTCAAGGAAATGCTGTGATAAACAATCAAAAGTCAAACCAGGACAAAACTGCAAATACCTTCAAGAGTTCGGGGTCCTCTTCAGTGGTGAGCTGATTGGGCTGAGGTGGCTTCGTCTTCTTATCTTTGGCCTGAGCGTTGAAGGGGAGCCCCGAGGGCGGCGGTGGCATGGTGAGGTCCAGCATAGCCTTAGGGATGTAGACGGGATTGGGCGGGATCGGTACCGCCTTTCCCCAGCCAAGCTTCATCTCGTAGTTCATAAACTCCACCCCTAAAGGCACGGGACAGAAAGTATGTTGAATACTTGCGGAGGTTGGCGTAGCGGTACTTTCCTCGTCTTCCACAACTGTGACCCGGGTTCGAATCCCGCCTAGGTCAACACGTGGATGGGGTTGCAGTCCCTACCTGATTCCATGGGTTTTTCCCCCAGCATATCCTTCTGGGGTTTTCCTCCCACCTCTCAAACTGTAATTTCTTCTTATTGTCTCCTCTCTGCAGGTTATTTCATGCTTGCGAGCTACAGTGCCTCTACATTTACTGATGACATCAAGACTCTTTTACGATTTGCGGGTAATGTTCGGGGGCAAATTTCAAAGGCACAAGGCGAGAAATGAAGGGGCAAAAGGCTTACCATTCAAGGCTTTGATGGCTCTCTCGGCATCCTTGCGCGTCATGAAGGCCACAAAGCCACAGTTGCGGTTACGGCTTCTCTCTTCATCTGTCCTAGGCCACATGATCTTGACGCTGGCCAGCGGGCCGTACTTACCAAACTCCTCACATAACATCTCTTCATCCATCTGTGTTATGTATACAAATTTATATTTTATTTAAATGAAAAAAATAAATAAAAAATTATGGGTAATTTTAACCATAATTCGCTCTTTTCACACTTCCGCCATGGGCATGCACAACCTCGATCTGGCAACGTTACACAATAAATAGAGCCGGGGTCAGTGATTCCTGTGCAGGGTTCAGATCAATGAACCGGCTATTTTGATTGTGTTAAGTCGCCAGATCGAGGCACTGCATGCCCAATGGCGGAGCGTGAAAAGAGCTAATGCCAAGGCCACTCAAGGTGTCAACTACAAAGAAAGAAATAAGAAGTAGGGATGTCCATTTTCAAGTAATTTAGTATTTGATTATTCGAAAATGCGTTTGACGGAATATTCGGATATTGGAAACTGCCAGCTGCAAATGCGTGCTGCGCCGGTGTTCAAATTGCATGCAGAGCGCGCCAGTTGAAATTTGCATATTTTATAACTGTCGAGGACTTTAACCTGCTAAACGGATAGAAAAAATGAACAGCCAGCCGTTGACAAAAAAGTTCCCATCGACAAAAAAAAAAGTGACACCTGACAACTACAGTGTTGTAGTGGCGGTACTTGTGTGGATTCTACAACTGGACAGTCTTGATAGCAGGGTTTTTCAAACTTCGGGTATTGGTGGTAGAACAAATCCACGTTTTATTGGACGTACCTTGGGGTTGATGCTACCCAGGAAGATATTGGTTGTGGATGGGTCTCCATAGTCATGGGAACCGTAGGAATATTCGTCCATTCCAGCTGGAAAAAAAATTAAAAATTCTGTGTGTAACTAAACAAATATGAACCCTAACCTTCCTCAATCCTCTGTTGGATTTAGCAGGGTAGTCCTGAGAAACTACTAGGGGGTTAGGGTTAGAATGTCCAATCCGCAACTCACCTGGTACCCTGACATCAGCCGACGATGAGTGCGACGGCTCATGGTGACTGTCGATATCATGGTGTCCTTTCTCTTTCTTCAAGCGATGGCGCTCTTCCCTTGCCTGCTGCAATCTGTAAAACGCAGAGAAAATTGCGTAAGAGGTTAATTTCAAGGAAGTTATAAGCACACATATTTGCATTTGACATTTTTACTGACGAACCAGATACAAGTGCCAGTTCGTTTTCCCCGATGCTTCATAGTAACGACACTTACACTTTGAGTTCTTCTTTGAAGAGTTCCAAGTTGCTTTTGGACTTCTCCTTTTCTTTCTTCTTCTTCGAAAAATCCTGGTGAGTAAAAAAAAGAGTAAAATTGTTATGCTGAGATTTATTTCAAGTTTCGAAAATACTGGAAGTAAAACTTGCGTGATCCCCCTGGCAGTGTGGCAGTTTGTACACATGTACAGGCAATTACTAAGGAAAATGTTCAGTGTACATAAACCAAAATTGAATGTGTCATAACGAGCAACCTGTATTGGCAAAGAAATGGGTGGGCAGCTGTGCTAGTCCACAACTGTAATGACATAAACCTTTGGCTATCTAGGACCACGGTAGCCCTGGAGGTCATGACCTGTTGCCCGAGTCTAATCACTTTAACAGATACCATGAGCAATAACCGCATATCAAGTTTGGTTGAGACTGATGACTGAACTTACAGTGAACACTGGAATGTACATATCACACTGTGGTTTGTTTATGGTGTAAATCAAGGATATTCTTGTTTCTCTTTTCTTTTCTTTTGTTTATACTTCAACTTTTTCGCAACAGCTCTCATTGGTTTTATACACATTTTCCAACCACGGAGTTCTCCATTTGGTTTCTGTCCTCGATTCATCGATGATGTTGCATGTGTGTCCTCAATTGACACCATAAACTTGCACACACAGACACACAGAAGGACAGAAGGAATACGCGATCGCAATATCCCCCTGTATGGCTTAAAAGCCAGGGGGATAAAAATGAATGCCCGGACTGTTACACAATATTACTGTAGCTTGTATGATGACATAACCCCTAGGCCCTTGTTGCTTACAACCATCCTCAATCCTCCAAAATTCTCCAAAATTTTTCAACTCCGCCTAAATTTTTCAAAATTGTCAGACAGTCCTGCCTCAAAATGCATTCATCCTCAATCCTCCAAAATCCTCCTCATCCCAAAACTTTGCACTCGTGTTTAAATGAAGGATAACCAACGCCAAATCCTTCAAAATCATCAGACAGTCCTGCCTCAAAATGCATTCATCCTCAATCCTCCAAAATCCTCTTGTGCTTCATTCACCATTCATCCTCAATCCTCCAAAATCCTCATGTGCTTCAATCACCATTCATCCTCAATCATCCAGAATCCTCATTGGATTCAATCACCATTCATCCTCCATCCTCTAGAATCCTCCAAAACCGCCAGGAGGATTTTGGAGGAGTGAGGTGGGTTAGGGTTAAGTATGTTTTTAACTTACTGCTTTTTCTGCTCGTTCTCTTTCGGCTCTGGCCTCAGCTGCTTCCCTTTCTTTCTGCTTTTTCGCAAGGATAGTCTCAGAGACTTTGGTCGTGGGTTTGTATAACTTGCCAGCTTTCTGATCAGATTTTTCCTCTGGAAAATAAGAAAAGACATCACAAAGTTTTGCATCGAGGTTTCATTCTAACTTAGGTTCCTGACAATGGTTGCTAAAACCATTTCCACATTGGCCAAAATATGAGTTTTACCAATTTATCACTTACATTCATGAAGTAAAAATAGGTGAAAATCAGCTGCTCTTGGGAAAAATTCAAACAAATTGTCATCCAAGTTTTACCTTTTAAGTCTGGATTTATTGTTGATCCTCTCACAAACGTCTTGCCCAGGTTAGATGAGTCTTCAAACGACGCGACGAACTCTTCAAATACCTTGGCAGCCTCCTTCTCTTGTGCCTAGTAACGAAATGGAACATATAAGAATGCAGTTCACAACCATATCTGTTCTTTCTTCACGAAGCCAGAACCATGTACCATCAAATGATTGAACTTGAATGCAAAAATGAAATGAATGCAATAAATCAGTGTGCTGCAATTTGTGCTAAACACAAAGCATAATTAATTATGACTAAGCCTACACTTATCTGGTTATGAGCTGGACGATGTCCTGCTTTCGAAACACTTCACACCAGCCCAGCATAAAAACATACAAATTCTGATCCAATGAAGGAGACAGTTTTGCAGGACTTTTTTTATACTTGCAATTTCTTTTGGTTGTCTGTTCCTGTGCAAAGAAGGCTGCTTAACATAATTAATAGACAGTGGATATTTAGCCGGAGACGGCAAACCTTTAGTAAACGTTAGCTTGCCGGATATGCACTGAACATGCACAGTTACTGTTTTTCTGTACTTAGACATTTTCCGGTGCCAAATTTTAGTCTGGCTCCATGCCAACATTATCGTTGTAACTTCAAATTCACAAGATGGGAATCAGACCATTTTGCAATTTCGGTATTTTTTTCCCTTAAAAAAAATCCTCCAGAGCCACAATTCTGAAAAAGAAAATGTAATACTCTGCAATAAAATGTTTGTGACATGTTAAAATAATAATTGAAGAATATTTTTATTTTTGGGGATGGGGAAAAAAAACCTTAAAGATGTCGCCAGCGGGGATCGAACCGGGTCTTCCCGCTCATGAGATCCGTTGCTTATCCACTAAACCACAGGTGCTACACAACCGTTAGTGGTAATTTAATATATCTTATAATTCAGCCCTATCTTAGAGAGTACAGCACCCTCTGTTGATAAGGATTGCCGCCGGCAAACCTTTACTTTAGTAAATGTTAGCTTGGTAATCCTTAATATTTATTCCATACCTTTTTCTTCTGTTCTTCTTCAACTGACTTTTGCAGAAACTGTCTTCCCAAGATTCATCTGACCAACACTGAAGGCTTTCAATTTTTCTTCAGACAAACTCATGTTAGTTATAAATTTGAAAGCACTTTCAAAGAAAATGCGACTTTCCTACCTTTTTTTGCAGTTCGCCATCTTGCTTTTTAAATTTATTTTCTGTTTGTCATCGTCGTCTTTAACCCCTCATAAATCAAAACCCTGCCCTCTTTCTACAAAATCAAACCTGCTGATATTCAAGAGGTGTCATTGCCAAATGTTCAAATGTGTCAATAAATATCAGAATGTCACTTTTGAGTGTCATTTAGTCAGCTGTTTTGGTGAGTCTTTTAACCTTATATAGGAAAGGGGTCCTAAAAGTAAGGATTACCGTTAGCTTTCTGGGATTACCGCCGGCAAAGTATCCAGTAATCCACTAGGGCCTATCTAATTAATATTTATTCCATACCTTTTTCTTCTGTTCTTCTTCAGCTCTTTTGGAAAGTTTCTTCCCAAGATTCATCTGACCAACACTGAAGGCTTTCAATTTGTTTTGGGAGATGGTCTGCGAATGAATGTGATGAAATAAAACATTTCAAAATCAAAATCAAATTAACATTTTGCTAAAAATCCCAATTTCTTTATAAAAATTGACTCACAACACAACCATCATCACTGTTGGCCTGCCCTATAGGTATGCGTTGAGTCTTGAGAGACTAATTTAACAATGTCAATAATGTAATGAAAAACATGCAAATTGGGTATGGGGCGAAGCGACACGCACCCGCAGAATCTACGGGGAATGTGGGGCGAAAATGAACTTACTACACGTTTGCCTACCGCCAATGATTTTGAGAAGTTTTATAATCTTCATTATTTCAGCCAAGATACAACCTACACTCTTCAAATCAATACAAATTATAGAACATTGTCTACTTTATCAAAAATCAGTAAAAGAAAATGGTGGAATAGTCTGTCTTTTACCTTCATAGACCCGGGCGCAATGCGCTCGTTCCGCAATCCCCACGGAAGCTTCTCCGCCATTTTTACTTCACTGAAATTTGGCTTAATTCGAATTCACTGGTCATCAATTCAGATCCATTTAATTAGCGCACAATCAATCCGTCGGAGTACCAACTATCACCGCGAGGCGTCCACGATTTTTATGACTGCTAGAGGGCGCTCGTCGTTAAAATTGTCATTTTCGTTTGGTGAAACTGGTAACCAATATCAGTAATACAAACATATCATTACGCTTGTCGGGTACCAGTGCGATTATTTTGGATCGGAAATTTTCGCGAACTTTTTTTTGTCTTCCCGCGAAAACCAAAGCAGGAGGTAAATATGCATATTATTAATATTTATTTGTAATCTGAAGAAGGGATTTGGTAAAATATGAGATAATTGATCAGAATTGTACAATTGATTTCCCTATTCAAAGTGGATTCTTACAGTTTTCATCAAATTAATTTTTCCCGGGTTTGCTCGAGATGCGGTGTCAGTGTGTGTATTTTGCCGTGCAAACCGCATTGAGTGCCGGTTCGTGCAATCATGCATTGGCCATTTCAAATTGTGTCGCTGATTGTCATGTCGAACGCTGAACATTCACTGTTCTGATCTGGCAAATAAAGAATTGGGAAGAATTCTAAATATGGACATCACAAATTTTCCCCTGCAGTGACCTGTCACTCAGCCATCAAAAAGTTGATATCATGTCCTAAAAAGCCAAATTTTGCAGGAAAAATATTGAAGCATTTATTTAAGGGCTACTGATAACTGACATGACTGAGAAAACATGAATTCATGCAATTTTTTTCAGACCAGTCTCAAACTAGGGTTTGTGCACAGGGTTGTCAAGTGATGTCCAGGTGTGGAATTCTTTCCATCAGATTAATGAGATTCCAGTTTTAGGCCTTGCCTAACGTTAATTTCTATTTCTACCAACAGCCAAAGCAAAGCTGAGCTACTAAAGTGTAAGAAAGCAAGAGAAGACAGGTTTTCTGAAGAGCAAGCTGTAACTGATTATCTTGCCAGCATGGACATCCCACAGTAAGTACAATGAGACTCAACATCCGAGGTTTGAGAAGTTTGATTAAACTACCAATTTTAACTCCAAACACAAACATCATCTGATCATTATGACTGCAAGTGCAAGAAAGAAAACCACAAACAGAACTAAATCGCTGCCCAATTGAAAATGAATACACACTTGCAAAACTACAATTTTGCTAACATGTTGAATATAAATAACTATTTATTAAGACATTTTTGTGACATAAAATAATAGATAAATATTTTTCTTTTTTCAGAGGAGAGCACTCGGATGACAGCGACTTCGAAGATGCCCGTGGAAAAAGAAGACCAAAACATGATGGCGTAAGTTTCCTTAAGCTTTGAGATGTCTCCTCTGATCATGCTGCACAGTTGATCCCTACATACATGTAAAATTATGAAAAACATCATAAATTCTTTTACTTACAGGTTGGAAAGAAGAGCAAAAAACATAAGAGTAAGCACCGAACAGAATCAGAGGTGGAGAACGTCGGGGAACCAGTCACGCTGTTTGAGATCGTCAGACAGGGCAAGGGGGCACTCCAGGTCAGTTATATTCCCTCAAGTATGTCAGGTTTTTGTCAAATTTTCTAACACTTTTCTTCACCCTCACCCCTTCAGATTTTTCCTGCATCCATCACCCAGAATCTAAAAATCAGACAACAGTATAACTATGAAGCTTGCTGATTCCAATAGAATCTGACATCGAGAACCTAACAATAAATTTCAGTGGATTTGT
Organism: Patiria pectinifera; assembly: GCA_029964075.1. NCBI lineage: Eukaryota > Metazoa > Echinodermata > Asteroidea > Valvatida > Asterinidae > Patiria > Patiria pectinifera. Next base: position 12,872,185 of record CM057144.1, on the reverse strand, counting down.
CCCCTGTATATTGTTGGATTAACCTTAACTCCTTAGCGTCTTTTACTAGGAACTGGACCAAGTCCTTCAAAATCCATCAATCACTGTGCGTCCATTACAAAACTGTCCATGACATAATGGAATCCACCACTGACACACTGGTTGACATTCATGGACTTGCTACACATGGGTTTTATCACAATAGCAGTACAGGAAGCTAGGCAAAATCAATCGGATACCCCTAGCACTGCTTCAGGCCATTAGGCCCAAGTCCATCATACTCCATCAATATTTAGTCACGCCAGGCCTTCTGGACCAAGTTCCCCCCTAAATCCATCAAAATGGGGGAATGGATTTTGATGGAGCTGGGGAGGTTTTCAGGTTAGGGTTAAGAACGGTTATGGATATTGACGAAGGATTGTTTGTTCTTTTGCCAATCCTGTAGACTGTAGTAGACGAGTGGATCGAGTGCTACAAGTCCAACCGAGACACAGCCCTCTTAGATCTCATCAACTTCTTCATCCAATGCTCGGGATGCAAGGGCACCGTTTCCTTGGAGATGTATTCCAACATGGAGCACAGTGACATCATCAGACGCATGACCGAGGAGTTTGATGAGGTATGACGACTACTTTATGTCCCCAATACCTATAACTTTTTACAGTGAACTAAAATAAAAAAAATAAAAAATCATCATTTTACATAGACTTTTATTTATCAAAATCAACCAAACTTTGACCAATTGTATTGAGCTGCGTAGCGGAGAGTTAATGCTTAACAAATATGTGTTCAGGAAAGGTTTTCTGTGCTGGACTAATTCCTCAAATTTCTCCCGACCAGGAGAGCGGCGACTACCCGCTGATCATCAACGGCCCCCTCTACAAGAAATTCCGTCAGAATTTCTGCGACTTTATCTCGGTCTTGGTGCGCCAGTGTCAGTACAGCATCCTGTACGATCAGTTCATGATGGACAACGTCATATCACTGCTGACTGGGCTGAGCGACTCGCAGGTCCGGGCCTTCAGACACACCAGCACATTGGCAGGTATTAAAAGCAGGGGATTTTTTTTTGAAAATCTGAATAGACTCTGTGCATAAGGCAGCCATCTTTGGGTAGCCTTTTCAGTAACAATTAATGAACACGAGGTCTCAATAAGGGCTGCCATACAAAGTATCTATTACATACCCATCCTGAAATAAGTTAATGCGAGTTTAAAGGTAGATTATATATATCATTTGTCATTTGAACTTGTTTTTTGTTTGAAGTGCTCAAATTCTTAAGAAGGGTATTTAACAACTAACCTGATGAAGTTTTAGCTCAGTGAATGCTGTATATTCCGAGAAATCAATATTCTAGGATCTCGATTTCAATTCCAAAGTTGACGATTCATGTTTTGAATTGCGTCCGAAATCAGCGTCTGGGACACGTTCTCATTCAGCCGATTGCAGCTACGCGATGTCATGTACTGAACCAACGAAGTGTAGCAACCGCGCTTGTGTGCATGACAAACCAACAATTAACAGAAACTTCAAAAAATGTGTCTTAAGATGCATCTTTGGAAATAACCTTCTTTTATTGTTTTTTTTTCTCAAAATGACAGCATGCCAGAAAGAATAATTTCACAGGGAGTATGCTTTTCACAACTTGTCAGCTACTTTTTGGCTAACTGCAAATGATATAGCCTTCTCTACCTTCAATAGAATAACCATACACAATTTAATTTTTTCAGATTCGCTATTAATTTGGATTGTATAGACTTGCATTGGACACAGTTTTGGAAGAGTTAGGGTTGGAAAAAAAAATGACTTAATGATAACATTCTCTGTTCCACAGCCATGAAGCTGATGACCTCGCTCGTAAACGTCGCCCTCAATCTCAGCGTCAATCTGGACAACACGCAGCGGCAGCATGACACGGAGCGTGCCAAGCAGACCTCGAAGCGCGCCAGCGAGAGGATCGAGATGCTCCTGGCCAAGCGGCAGGAGATCATTGAAAACACAGAGGAGGTCCAACAGATGATGAACAACATCTTCAAGGGAATCTTTGTCCATCGCTATCGGTAAGGATCTAGAGGATGGAGTGCAAGGCTAGTGGCTCACTAGATCTGAAAGAATGACCAAGACCAATATTGAAAATCTAACTCCTTTAGTTTTGAAAGAGATTTTAAGTAGAGTCTCCATCATCAAACAAATCTAAAACAGAGCAACCTCTTCAATGATGAATATATTTTTCTTGTTGACGTTCAGTGATACACAGCCAGAAATTCGCTCCATCTGCATGGGAGAGATCGGACTGTGGATGAAGAATTACAGCGAGATGTTTCTGAGTGACAGCTATCTCAAGTACATCGGCTGGACACTCCACGACAAGGTGGGGACAATTCAGTACTCGGAACATTCATTTTTGCTGGACCTGAAGTGCCAGCCTACTGTCCTCTGACTGAGTCTCTGACTGACAGACTGAGTCTTTGACTGAGTCACTGACTGACTGGTTGACTGAGTCACTGACTGACTGAGTCACTGACTCCCCGACTCCCCCACTCCCCGGTTGACTGAGTCACTGGTTGACTGAGTCACTGACTGACTGAGTCACTGACTCCCCGACTCCCCCACTCCCCGGTTGACTGAGTCACTGGTTGACTGAGTCACTGACTGACTGAGTCACTGACTGGTTGACTGAGTCACTCCCCGGTTGACTGAGTCACTGGTTGACTGAGTCACTGACTGACTGAGTCACTTACTGACTGAGTCACTCCCCGAGTCACTGACTGACAGACAGACTGACTGAGTCACTGACTGGTTGACTGAGTCACTGGTTGACTGAGTCACTGACTGGTTCACTGAGTCACTGACTGGTTGACTGAGTCACTGGTTGACTGAGTCACTGACTGACTGAGTCACTTACTGACTGAGTCACTCCCCGAGTCACTCCCCGACAGACAGACTTACTGAGTCACTGACTGAGTCACTGACTGAGTCACTGACTGAGTCACTGACTAACTGGGTCACTCCCCGACTGACTGAGTCACCGAGTATAAACTGACGCCATGAGACCCAGCTCAACTGAGCAAGCCTAGTCTTGGCTAGGATAGTCTTAATTTCATCTTACACCCATAACAAAAATCTGTTGTACTCAATCCGCCCTCTGACATAAATCCTTTGTCCAAAGGTCGGCGATGTCCGACTCAAGTGCCTGTCGGCCCTACAGACTCTCTTCAGCATCACAGAGCTTGTCCCTAAGCTGGAGCTCTTCACTAATCGCTTCAAGGATCGCATCGTTTCCATGACGCTGGATAAGGAGACGGAGGTTGCTGTCCATGCCATCAAACTTACCACGCTCGTACTCAAGTGAGTCTTATGTTTTATCCTCCTAAACCTGTTTGAGATTTGCTTATCTGTAATTTTCCATAGCATTAGGATGCACATGCCAAACTTTTTGAATCGCATGGACTCTCAGCGTGAATTGTCTCGTTGTAACTGTTGAGGGGGTACTTACACACAGAGACCACTCACCTTTCAAACCTTTGGTTGGGTAAGCTAGGAGCTTCTAGTTGGACCTTGCACCACACTACATTTATGCCCTGGTCGTAGGGCTGTCAAATTTCGAATAATTTTATTTTGAGTTTTCCAAACTGCATTTGACCGAATATTGGAAAATTTGAAACTTCCCGATCAAGTTTTACACAGGCTAACTGCCTCGTTGGTCAAAAGTTGCAAAAAAAGTGCACCGGTTGAACTTTGCATGCGGCGATGGCTTTTATGGAGTGCTGGAGTTTTTTGCAATTGCAGTATACTGTATAACTGTCCAGGGACTATTTACCCAGCAAAAAGAATGGGACCAATATATAGCTGTCGACAAGAAAGTTACCGTCGACTAAAAAGTATCATCTGGCAATTGAAACACAACTTTAGGATTAAAATGGCACCACAGTCAAATGCACACGTGTATAGTTTTCTCTTTTCGAATATTCAAACCGACAAAAAATTTGAATATTTGAATATTCAGTTGATGATTGAATATTCGAATATGCGGTATATTCAGGACAGCTTTATCTGGCCGGTCTGTAAAAAGCTTTGTAATTTAAGAACGGCTAGTTTTGCCTTTCAAAATTTTACCTGTGCATTGTTGATTTTTTTTTTCTTGTAGATACAACGATGAGATCCTCTCGGCTGAAGACTGCGAGAATGTCTACCAGCTAGTCTACGCCTCCAGCCGCTCCGTTGCCCAAGCGGCCGGGGAGTTCTTGAACGAGAGACTATTCAAGAGAGAGGACCCCGAGAGCAGTAAGGCCAAACGGACCAAGCGACGCAGCGCCAACGCCCCACTCATCAAGGACCTGGTTCAGTTCTTTATTGAAAGCGAGGTATGAAGAGGAAGACCCCTCCAAATTTGACATAAGCCCCGCCCACGTCACAAGTGGGTCACAGCCCAGGTACTTCCCCGCCATTTTTGACAGACATTTGGTTGCGCAGTCACAGGGCAGTGGTCAAAAACATCATGGCAGTGGCCATTGGGGAATAGGTCTTCTCACGAGAAGTGAGAAAAGTGCCACTGCACCAAATCAGACTTCACAAAAGTAATAATAAAACAAAGTACAGATGAAATATACTGGAAATACTGAGTAGTTATGAAAACAAGCCTGTATGTCCCAATGTTTAAAGGCAAAGTAGATCATTTGCAGCTATTCAAAAAGTAACTGACAAAATTATTGCTGAAAAGCTGACTTGGTTTAAAGATAGTAATGGCCCTAAACTCCCTGTGAAACTATTCTTTTTGGCATGCAGTCATTTTGAAGAAACCAATAAAAGAAGGCCATTTCCAAAGATGCGTCAAGTGACGCCTTTTTGGAAATTTCCGTTAGTAGTTGGTTTGTAATTCGGCGAATCCGTGAATGGTTGCGCACAAGCGCTGACACGGCGTACACACGCAGGGTGGTTATAACTCCTCTGTTCAGTGCGTGACATTGCGTAGCTGCAATCGGCTGAATGAGAACGTGTCCCGGACGCTGACTTGGGCGCAATTCAAAACATGACTTGGCAACGTTTGAATTGAAAATCCAGATCCTAAAATGTTGTTTTCTCGGAATGTACAGCATACACAGAGCTAAAACTTCATCAGGTTAGTTGTTAAGCACCCGTCTTTAAATTCTGAGCACTTTTGCTGCTTCAAATGAAAAAAAAAATGGTAATCCTTACTTTTAGGACCCCTTTCCTATATACGGTTAAAGAACTCACCAAAACAGCTGACTAAATGACACTCAAAAGTGACATTCTGATATTTATTGACACATTTGAACATTTGGCAATGACACCTCTTGAATATCAGCAGGTTTGATTTTGTAGAAAGAGGGCAGGGTTTTGAATAATGAGGGATTAAAGACGACGATGACAAACAGAAAATAAATTTAAAAAGCAAGATGGCGAACTGCAAAAAAAGGTAGGAAAGACACATTTTCTTTGAAAGTGCTTTCAAAATTATAACTAACATGAGTTTGTCCGAAGAAAAAAGGCTTCTTTAGCCTGCAAAAGTCACTGGACAGTCATCTGCAAAAGTCAGTTTTGAACAGAACTCGTACAAAATAGAGGTGTCCTAAAAGTAAGGATTACCAAAAAAATTGCACAAAGAGCAAATGATCTACCCTACCTTTAACTAGCTCTTGTCGTCTGTCTTCTTGGCTTCCTAGCTCCACGAGCACGCAGCCTACCTGGTGGATTCCCTCTGGGATATTAACGAGATGGTGAGAGACTGGGACTGCATGACGGAGCTCCTGCTGGAAGAACCCGGACGAGGGGAAGAAGGTTAGTCCACACGCCTGTCTGTTTGTCTGTCTGTCTGTGATTTAGGCCAGAGTGATGTCTGGGTTCATTTTGGCCATTCCCAGTACAGTGCGCCACCGAGAGGTTGCCACGGAGAGTCCATTTTTCGCAGTGCATTGTGGAACACGGTCGACAAATTCGCCGTGGCGCGGAACACTTAAAATTATTGGATTGTCCAGTCAGTAGTTTTGTAAATGTATGATTCGAGTATCTTTAGTTTATGTTTTCTTTTTATCGAGATGGTGTTTTTTGTGAGGCGGCAGAATGCTATGCCCCAATCTATCAAAAATGTCCTCAAGTTGTCTGCTACTGACATTCGTTCAAATTGCGGCAAGTCAGCCATGTTTTCGTCGACCGGAAGTGGAAAATTGGACTCTCCTTGGCAAACTCTTGATGGCGCACTGTATTGGGAATCGCCCGTATTGAATAATATCAATAAAAATGAATACTTATTATACAAATGAGTAAAATTGGCAAACTTGGTGGTCAAGTGTTTTAGATATTTGAAGTAGTAAGCAGGGGGTCTTGGGTACCTTACAAGCAATCTTGTGAATTCTGTTTGACAGCACTAAGTGCTTTTAATAAAGCAATGTCGAAGGCATATTCCTACATAATCAATTCCAATTTTTTCTTCAGCTCTGGACGATCGCCAGGATACAGCGTTGATTGAGATCATGGTGAGCGCTGTACGTCAGGCGTCTCAAGGTCACCCACCTGTCGGCAGAGGTTCAGCCAAGAGGGTAAGGATTTACAACGGTTTAAAGGGAATATACATCATTTGCTTTTGCTGTAATTTTCAGAAATGGATGGAATTGGGGGGGGGGTTGGAAATGTATAGCAAATAAAGTTACACTGACTTTTTTGAGGTTTTGGGTTCGAAAATGCTATAAAAACCAAGAAAAACAATCATTTTCCTGTAGTCTGGTTCCCTGACTCCATATAAGAAGAAACAGAGCAGTTTACATACATTGGGGAATTGTAAGGTCAGGGAACCAGTCTAGCTGGCTTGTACCCATTCATAGGTGTGTAATCCGATTGCAAACAAGTGCGATGGTCAATTGGGGCCAGTATTTGAAAAAAAGCCATTTTTTTCCAACGCTGGTCGGCCGACCAGCGTTGGGAAATTGATACAAAAATACCACTTTTCTTGAAAGTGACAGTATACCAGGTGCCATGATTTTACAGGATGCTTTACACTGTCATTCACTAACAGTCCAGCAAGGTATTTCAAAATGATTTGGTAGTTTTATTTTTTGATGTTTGCAAATGTTGTATTTTCCCTTTAAATCAGGGTTCGACCTAAACGTTTTTTTTTTCTCTAGCCAGCCGGGCTACTGAAACAGACTCTTAACTAGCCCGCAGGAATTTTCACTACTTTGCCTGTTTGTTTTTTTGTAGAGTGTCTCATAAACAACAGTACGCATACATGTAAAATGCGTATCCTGAGGTAAGGCCAAAAAAACAAAGTCTCCGGTTTCTGGTATGGAGCTTGCCCAAAAAGTGGTGCGGTGACGCGGCTTTTTTTTTTTTTTTACCTGTTTTTTTTGCTTCAAATGTCGGCTGATGACTGCAAATGGTGCCCGACTAAACTTAGTGCAAATATATGGGAGTCCAGAGAGGCCACATAAAGCTTATTCTCGACCATACCCCAATCTAAAAACACGTTAAAATTGTGCAGCAGCAGGATTCCAGTCAAACCAGTGAGTTTGGCGGTTTTGAGACATCTTTCATTGAAAAAAAACGACGTGCATGGCTTCGGCGACGCGCGCGCATACCAGAAACCAGAGCCTTTTTTTTTTGGCCTAATCCTGTCAGTGTTTTGAGTAAACAGATCTAATAATTTAACCCTGAACAGTAAATAAAATTAGACACAATTTGATACAGGTTGCTTTCTGAATTTAAGGATTAATTTCTTTCTGTCCTTTCATCTTTGCCATATCCAGCTGGGCTACTTAAAGGGAATGTACATCATTGGCTTATACTTTAATTTTCAGAAATGAACTATTTGAGGGGTTAGTATAATAGATCAAATTATTGTTACACTGACATGTTTGAAATTTTGTTTTCAAAAATGCTGGAAAAACCAAGAAAAACAAAAAATTTCAAGTAGTCTGGTTCCCTGACTCCACTGAAGATGAAATGGATCAATTTACAGATGCCGGAAAATTGTACATTCATGAACATAAAACCAATTAGCAAACAAAATTGGACTGAAAAAATGGTAAATTTGGAGCAGTAGTAAAAAATATTTAGGTTTTTCCTACGGTGGTCGGCCGACCACCGTTGGAAATGTAAACAAAAATACAATTTTCTTGAAAATGACTTCACACCAGGTGCCATAATTTTACAGGATGCTTTAGACTGTCATTTACCAACATCCTGTAAGGTATTTCGTAAAAACTTGGTCATTTTATTTTTCGATGTTTGCAAATGTTGTATTTTCCCTTTAAGGAATAGTTTGACCAGCCTGCCGCTGTTTTGACTAGCATTTGGCTAGCCGCCTACCACTAAAATCGAACCCTGCTTAAACCAAAACCTTAGAAATCCTTCATAACCCTCCAGGAGGTTTAACAGGGCTAAGGAAGGTAGAGCCCAGCTCTGATTACTTAACATTTTACTTTGCTCGTTCCAAAATCGTAGTATCCATCCTCAAAAATATGTGAAGTGTTACAAGAGAAAGCTAAGCGAGATATTTCTGTACTGCCTGCATTGCTGTTTGCCGCAATCCCTCGTAATTAACTTGTGATTTTTTTCTTGTGGTTTTAGCAGCAGATGCTGACTAGTAAGGAGAAGAAGACGGTGCAAGACGACAGGATGAAACTCACCGAGCATTTCATCGTCAAGCTGCCGGAACTCCTGTCTAAGGTTGGTAACCAGTTTTTTTTTCTCCAAAAAGTTAGATTTAATCTGGAAGTATTTTGATTTTTGGATTGTATACCACAAATCTGTATTCAGTAACGAGTACAGTAGTATTATTTAACCATACTCATCAGAATCCTTTTTTTTATGTCAAGCCACAGATTTACAGGCTGAGTCCAAAAAAGCGAAACCCAAATGTCGGGACTATTGTTTTGATGAAGTTTGAAATCTGAATGTGAAAGCCCAATTCATAAGCTTTCTTTTAGTACAAGAATCATTTAAACCACTTTGTACTTTTCAAGTTATGGAATTGTAAACACAACCACCGTTTTAAAGTTCTGCCCACGGATCACAAAAAAGGTGTGCGTTCTTTCAGCAAAACGAAAACAATTCACACACATCCCTATGTGATTTGTTTTCATTTTGCTGAAAGAACACTTACCTTCTTGTGATCCGTGGACAGAACTTTAAAACGGTGGTTGTGTTTAAAATTCCGTAACTTGAAAAGTACATGAGTGATTTGAATGATTCTTGTACTAAAAGAAAGCCTATGAATTGGGCTTTCATATCCTAGATTTTGAAAGGGCTACATGCAGAACTTCACTAAAACAATGGTCCCGACATTTGGGTTTCGCTTTTTTTTGACTCGCCCTGTATTCTGCCTTTGCCTTGGTTCCCTTTGTAATGCCCCGTTGAGTGTCAACCATTTTGTCTAGTAACCAGAGCCCACTATGGTGTGTTCACAGTACAAGGTAGAATGGGACAAGATCGCCAACCTGCTTGAGATACCGCAGCATTTTGAGGTGGAGATCTACACCACCAGTCGTCTGGAGAAGCATCTGGATGCCCTGTTGCGGGAGATGAAGGAAATCGTGGAGAAACATACAGAGAGTGAGGTAAGACTTGGTTCCTTGCTCCGTCAAAAACTTGAATAAACAAATAATAATGTAGATTTTAATAAACTAATGATACTCAATCACAATAATAAGAATACTTGATCTACTGCTCAATAACTTTCTTGACTTATCGGTTACTTACCTTGTTGCTTGCTCAGTTTCTAAAACTTAGTCAATCCCTGAATTACTCACTTGTTTTTACCCAAACTCCCTCGGCCTTTTGGCTTGTGTGGCAGGGCCAAGTTTTACTTGTGTATTTTTTTTTATAGTGTATTAAATAGGAGTCTGTTTGAATTAAATTGTTTTGAGAAGTTTAGTTTTGTTTCCTTTTTCTTTTTTTGTCCCAGCTTAATAATTAAATCGCGACTAATCGCAATTTTTTTCTTAGTGAGTCATTTTTCTACGCTACACTAGGATGTAGCCTCAATCCTGCAAAATCCTCCAATTGCCCTCATGAAAAATTAGCATATAGCCTCAATGCTGCAATTCCTCCATTCTTTCTTGAATATGGTCCGTGGAGGGGTGACCACTGCCTGAATCCTGCAAAATCCTGCGGCAGTGACTGTCAATATGTTGAGGCTTGGCCAGTGACATCCTGGAGCAGTACGGAGGATTTCAAGCATAATCCAGGCCTATATTTATGCATGGCTGAGCAAAAACAAAACACAAGGTTATGAGCTACTTTAACATGCTCAGTGTCTAAAGAATACATACAATCGGGAGAAACCCATGGAATCAAAAAAAAATTGAAAACTCACTCCACATCGGGACCCGGGTGGGATTTGAACCCAGTCACTTGGTACTTTGATCTCTAGTTTGACACTTGCACTGTTACCTTGCTGACTTGCTTACTTACTGAAGAATACAGTTATCGTCTTCAATGCGATTTAAACCCTGGCCACTCCAGAGGCTCAGAAAAGTAGCACAACCCAAATTTCATTCCCGATAAATGATGGTTATACTTTGACCAGGTTCTGAATGCCTGTTCCAAGACCTATGAATGCCTGATGCGTGAGCAGTACAGCACTACCCCCAAAGTGGACGTAGCACGGAACACTCTCCTCGACACCGTTGCCGAAAAGTTCCGTCGCAGCTTCGAAACGCTCCAAACGGTAAGAGGGCCATTCTTTTAGAATTGTTGTCGACCTACGGTACCCCTGCAAGCTGCATGGTTTAGTAGTCAAGACCTCTGCGCTAGTAAGCAGGAGGTTGCGGGTTCGAGTCCCTCGCGAGCTCGTTTGTGAGTTATTTCTCTATGAGAACCGTCTTTCCTAGTTAGGATACTATGGTACCAAGTTTAACCCTAACCACCCCAACTCCATCAAAACCTGTTTTGGTGGATTTTGGGGGACTTGGTCCAGAAGGCCTGGCGTGACTAACTATTGATGGAGTATGATGGATTTGGGCCTATAATGGCCTGAAGCAGTGCTAGGGGTACACGATTGGTTTTGCCTAGCTTCCTGTACTGCTGTTGCGATAAAAGCCATGTGTAGCAAGTCCATGAATGTCAACCTGTGGGTCAGTGGTGGATTCCATTATGTCATGTACAGTTTTGTTTTGTATTGGAAGCACAGTGATTGATGGATTTTGATGGACTTGGTCCAGTTCCTAGTAAAATACGCAAGGGAGTTAGGGTTAATGTATCATATTACCCAGCTATACTGTAGCAGCCAGCTATTAAAATCATCACATGACCTACCTTGTTGTAGCCCTTAAAGGGAATGTACATCATTGGCTTTTGCTGTAATTTTCATAAATGAACTATTTGAGGGGTTATTATAATAGATCAAATATTGTTACACTGACATATTTTGAAATTTTGTGTTCGAAAATGCTGGAAAAACCAAGAAAAACAAAAATGTTCAAGTAGTCTGGTTCCCTGACTCCACTTAAGATAAAATGGATCAATTTATAGATGCCAGAAAATTGTAAGGTAAGGGAACCAGTCTAGCTGGCCTGCACCCGTTCATGAACATGTCACCAATAGCAAACAAAATTTGGACTGAAAAAAAGGGTACAATTGGAGCAGTAGTTGAAAAATAGTTAGGTTTTTCCAACGGTGGTCGGCCGACCACCGTTGGAAATGAATACAAAAATACAATTTTCTTAAAAATGACTTCACCCCAGGTGCCATAGTTTTACAGGATGCTTTAGACTGTCATTTACCAACATCCTAATAAGGTATTTCGTAAAATCTTGGTAGTTTTATTTTTCGATGTTTGCAAATGTTGTATATTCCCTTTAACTGGAATTGTCCCATCTTTATTTTAGACGAGCCAGCCAAACGAAGATGAGATTTATGAGATTTCCTCCAGCATCAAGAGAATCACGGCGTTCTTTGTGTACGTATTACCAACGATGCTTTTAATGTTAAAAGTACTACATGAAAAAGTGGGAGTATTGGAAATGTCTTTGAACTTCACTTTATCTTTAAAATCTGTGCATTGTAAGGCTCTCTGGAATGTTTCGTACACATAGCTCATACTTGTGTAGATTTTGACATAGAATGCGTTTGCACTTACCTTAATTGCAATTCTCCAGGATCTCTAATAGAGTGATAATTTATTAAAAGAACATGAGTTTTGGAAGTCAAATTGTTCTGGTTTCTTTTTCAGCTGCCATGACCTGACTCCTTGGCAGCTCTTTGATATGCTCTTCAGTCTCGTCAAGAAGTCAACTGAACGAGGCGACCTCCCGGAGTCCATCTTCACCAACGCCATCGCCTGCACTCACTACTCGCTGCTCTGGACCCTCACCAGGCTCGATGAGCACAACCCTGACAAGGTAGGTGTTGACCTTTGCCCTCTGGAGGTCAGGGGACCTCGTGACCTCAATTATGCAAAGGGTCGGCTATTTAGGTCTTGATACTGGTCAATGTTCAGCTGCTCTCAACTCCTTCATAGAAATCCCTCTCTGAAATTGAAAATTAAAAAATCCTCAAGATTAACCCTAACTCCCTAGGCGTTTTTGCTGGGATGCAACTTCTATCCTGCAAATTCCTCCAGCTGCCTTCATGTAAAAAGTGCATACAGCCCCAATCCTTCGAAAATCCTCCGTTATTTCTTGAATGTGGTCCTTGGAGGGGTGACTACTGCCTCAATCCTGCAAAATCCTCCAGCAATCACTGTCAATATGTTGAGGCAGAGCCAGTGACATCCTGGAGCAGTACGGAGGATTTCAAGTATAATCTAGGCCTAAATTTATGCACGGCTGAGCATAAACAACACAAGGTCTGGCCCAAGACCTTGACACAGTGCATTCACCCAAATCAGCCACACATTTTTTTGCCATATGGCCTCAATGCTGCAGAATCCTCCATTTAGCAAAGAGGATTTGGGAGGATTTGGGAAGATTGGGGTTAATATGATTTGAGGCCTGGTACTTCTAACTCTCTTGCAGTTGAACCTAAAAGATTTTGTTAAAACTGAAAAATTTTGACTGTTGTGGAGTTTTAAACCAATTCCGAGAGGGTTGCCTGAGACAGGTTGGCATCATGACCAATGTTCTTCCTTCCATCGCCCTTATAGGCTGAGATGCTGAAGCTGCGTAAGCGTACCAGCGAGATCATCCGCACCTGCTCCAAGCTTCTCCTGGACGGCAGCGACGGCATCACGGAGGAGGGTTTCATCACCATCTGTGATCTCCTGATTGTCTTCGGCCGGCAGATCGGCTCCAACGCCGTCCTGGCGCCGCTCATCTACGATCCCAACGAGAACCTGCAGAACATGCTGTCGGATTTCGTCCAGGAGCATGTGTTTATTGAGGAGGAGGAGGATGGTAAGAGATGTTGGCCGATGATTACCTAACCCTCGCCCTCCAGGGTATTTTGTCTAGAAGCCCTGCCCAGGTTTCCAACTGAAAAGTTCAGGATACAACAGTAACATTGTTCAGTGTCTCAGAATTGGCCGTTAATGCACTGGTGTTGAAGGCAAACTGCAACTGTGCATCAGTGTATATTACTTTAAAATGTTCAGTTTCAAGTTCTTAAGCATCCTTTACTTTTATTTCCTTTTCTTTAAGATGATGATGAAGAAGGTGACGATTCCCACAAGATTGAGATCCTCCACAAGCGACGCAACCTCCTCGCATCCTTCTGCAAGCTCATCGTCTTTAACATCATCGAGATGCGGAACGCTGCGGGAATCTTCAAGCACTACATGAAAGTGAGAAATAAAACCTACTATATCGATTTGTTTCATTTCATTTGTTCAGAAAAAAACTGGAAATTATCCATTCAGTTTACAGCTTCTCTAAATTGCATCGTTGTCAAGGATGTTATTCCTTGACCTTAATTCCTCTAATTTCTCTTGCAGTATTATAATGACTATGGAGACATCATCAAGATGACGTTGGCAAAAGCTAGGGAGAACAACAAAATTGCCTGTGCCCAAACCCTAGGACTTAGTCTCACTCAGGTAGGTGGAATTTGTTCTGCTGTGAACTTTAAACTCTATCACAGCAAACATGAACGACCAGGTCCTCAATCCTAAGTTTATCTCGTCATCCCTTGTACTGTCATCCCTTGTACTGTTTTCTCCGTTTCTGGGCTCTCATTGTGAAACAAGGAGTGCTGTGGCCCCTTGGTTAAGGGCATTGGATTTGTGGTTTGCGGGTAAAGCTGCAGGTTGTGGGTTCGAGTCCAGCTAGGGGTCATGGTGCGTGTGCCCTCATGCGCCTTACAGGCTGCTTCAAGCTGTATACTCCCCAGGGAGCTGAGATGGTATTTGGAATGTTTCATGGGCCCAATGAGCAGGGGTAATAATGATGTAGCACCGTGAGCGCCAGTACCTGGTGGATACGTGCGCTTTATAAATACTCACTATTATTATCTAAAAGTTTTAACCACTTGTGAAAAGCTTGTCTTCTAATCATCCTTCGTCCTTGTCCTGTTGATCTTTCACAGTGCTTTGTCTCCTTTTGTTTAAGGACTTGATAAATACGAGTTTCTTACTTCTATTATTCAATGTTAAATTGAATGAAAACGTATTTTGACTTTGTAGCTGTTCCGAGATGTCAAGAGCGAAGAAGGTTACGATGAGAACCGTACCGCCGTCCAGCTGACCGCGATCAAGGAGCTTGCTCGGCGGTTCTCTCTCACCTTTGGACTTGACCAGATCAAGACCAGAGATGCGGTGGCTGCACTCCACAAGTAAGTCTCGACCACCCACCTGCTAAAATCAAGCAGCCAAACCAAGCTGTAATTTGAGCACAGTATAACTATTGACCTGTAATTGAATTACACTTCGGAGATGATTACATTGTCCGCCTGGACGCTTGGCCGTCTTTGCCTTTGACCGCAACAGCATGGTTCAGATATTGTTGATGCCCCGGTCCCTAGCGTGGCGCACTTTGATTTTTCGCCTCTTGTGCTTTGCTAGGGCAAAAGTTTTACTTGAAATTTCACAGTAACCGAAATTTCATCAAGCTGTAAACATTCCCGTTCATAAATCTTGAGTTTACCTACCTGTTTACAAAATTAGCCGAACTTTTTTATTTTGGCGTGATTTTTCCGATTTTATTTTGAAGTGCACTATAAACCCTTTTAAAATGTGCCCAAATTTTAGAAAATAAATTTCTGACAAACTTGTAGTTGGCTATATGAGTGGAAATAAGAATATTTTATCAGAATTTGTCCACTTTAAAAAAAATGCTTCAATGTTAACTTCGGATTTTTCCGAGATTTGTTCAAGTGCACCACATTAGAGAAACACTCGGCCGATTTTGTGCCCAATTTCGGGACACCACCGTTTTTCAAATTTCGGACTTCATTTCATGACACTGAAATTGTTCACAAAGGTTCAACAGCAAGCATTATTATGGTAAAAGTACCAGTATTTAACTGAGTGAATTTGAAATATGCCAACAAAGGTTTGGCAACACTGCATGAGGAAAGTCGAGGGAAATGTCGAAGTGCGCCATGTAACGGGACTCCACTATAACATACATGTTAAACAATCCAATCTTGGTTGTATCTGACGTTCAATACTTTTCACCACGGTGACTCACTTATTTCATGCCAGCAGTATGACGAGCCTCTCATTTTCCTTTTGGGAATTTCTATCCCTTCTAAGATGATTCCAGCATCCACCTTGACTCTTCTTTTCCCCCAGGGAAGGCATCCACTTCAGTCTGACGCCCATGGAAGACCCCAACAACCCAGACGGTCCCCCGCCTAACATCCGTTACTTGGAGATCCTGGCCGAGTTTACTCCTAAACTCATGAAGATGGACAAAAAGACGGTGTAAGTTTATCAACCAAACTTCATCTCTGTATCTCCCAATTCCTTAGGTAGTTTAATTCTTTCTGATATAATGAAACCAAGTGTTTCGACAGCAGAGCGCAGGCACTGTAGATAGGAAGCCTGAAGAAACCTAGAGAAGATGTTGGAGAAATCAAGAATGCTCTGTTTTAGAGGTTGGATGAAAATATTGGCAGGATATTCCAGGAAAGCCCAATCCACACGTCAGCTGTTGCACATACTGGAAAGGTCTCGCTCTGCAGAATCCAGAAAAAAACCTAATATCTCAGTTGTTAAAAAGAAATCAGCTTTAAGCTCATTTTGTGTGGCAGGTCATATATCAACCTTTGACATTTGACCTTTGACATAGGCTAACCTACCTGGAGAAGAACCTGAAGGAAGGCATGCTGGGAAGGGAGGAGGCGGAATGGGGGCCGCTGCGCATCTATCGCAACAGTCTCCTGCAGGACACCTTGGGACCCGGCGAGCCGGGCGGCAAGTCACACAAACACATGAAGAAGCATCGCAAGGGGGGTATAAAAAGGAAACTGGCCATGCAAGCAGGTGAGTAATGATTCTGCCAAGAAAATTTAACATGGGAGGTTGGAAGGTCTGGGGTCTGCTTGTAGGTCTGCTTGTGTTCTTGGGCAAGACACTTTACTACAATATGCCTCGTGTCTGTTGAGAAAACTTAACGCTTGAAGATGGAAGGGTCTGCTTGTTGACCTTGGTCTGCTTGTAGGTCTGCTTGTGTTCTTGGGCAAGACACTTTACTACAATATGCCTCTCTCTGCCCAGTAGTATGAAAGGGTATCTGTCAAGAAACCTTAACACTTGAAGGTGGAAGGGTCTGCTTGTTGACCTAGGTCTGCTTGTGGGTCTGCTTGTGTTCTTGGGCAAGACACTTTACTACAATATGCCTCCTCTACCCAGTAGTGTGAGAGGATAGACACCAGATGTTTTTTATCTTGATCTGCGGTGGAAAACTGGTCTCGTGGGCTGATGAACAAGGGTAAAAACTGTAAAGGCTTTGAGACTTTGGAATGAAAGCACTGTATAAGAATTAAAGTTTTATCGTGAATATTTATATTTTGTTTCGCAGCGGATGAAGGAAACGATAGCCACTGGATGTCCAAGCACCACCCAATGGGAGGACATCACGGTATGATGAAGCGCCCTCGCATGGAAGAAGAAATCTCATCTACGCAGGGTTCCGAACGCGACTTTGAGTAAGTTGAGCGTTGTAGGATGCGTTGTTCTTTTATCACCCAGTAGTTGTAATGATTTGAAAATGACTACATCATCAAGTGCTCAAATAATGTTTTTCCTGTTTTGTCCTTTTAGGGTTTGATATGCTAGGAAAACTTGCTATTATTTATTGAAGTAACAGTATACATTGTGATCTTATTGAAAACATTGAGAAACATCGCTGTACCAAATAAACGTAAGATAACATTGCTCTGCATTTCAGAATTGCATTGTTGTATCCTTATTGTATTTCTGGTAATGAATTTAATAAGGATAACTAAGGATTTCTCAAAAAACTCTAGCTTGCAAGCCTGAAGAAACCTGTAGAGAGGAGACAATGACAAGAAATTACAGTTTTAGAGGTGGGAGGAAAAACCTCAGAAGAATATTCTGTGGCAAAACCCACGGAATCAGGTAGGGACTGAAAAACCCAATCCACGTGTTGGCCCAGGCGGGATTCGGTGGTCGCAGCGGTGGAAGGCGAGAAAAGTGCCGCAACGCCAACCTGACTTTATGCGTATAAATTAACATACATAATTTACATTAGATGTAAAATTCAAGATGACCAGGTATGGTTGTGGTTTTTGTAGTCGTATAAATTAATTGACACTTTGCCGTGAAATGCAATAATCCATCAGAAGTGCGCCAGTATCCCAGTCATCAACGGCCTCCTGGTTGCAGAGCCAACCAAAGAACAAAAAACGAGCCAGAAACACGAGGAGCTACTCAGGAGTAGCTTCTAGGACTCGATCGGGGGCCAGGTAGCTACTCGTCATAAAACTACTCATCAATAACTCAATCTCAGGTTTTCGGAGTTCTGAGTTCTGAGTTCACTTTTTGTCACCGACGTTGATTTTTTAAATGGCACAGATTTTTTAGACTGTTTAATATAACAATTAAGTTCATTGAATTACAGCAGATAAAAATCAGGAGCCAACTACTCATAAATAACCCACTTTCAGGTTTTCAGAGTTCTGAGTTCTCAGTTTACTTTTTCTCACCTATGTTGATTTTTTATTAAAAAGGTACAGATTTTTTTGGGACTGTTTAATATAACAGTTAAGTTCATGTTGATATTCACAGTTCATTGATTTATGATTTACGGCAGAAAATAATCAAGAAACAGTATCGTGGCCATTTCTGAAACCTCGGCACTGTCCTCAGCATCGGAGTCAGGCACCAGATGCCTGATTTGTGTAACCGTTATTTTGGAGATACAATGTCAAGATGGGCAGGGCCAGATTAATTGTTCCGTATGCCCTAGGCCCCTGTGTTCCATCGGCCCTACTGCGCCAGCACCAATTTCATGGTAATGCTAAGCTGTACTAAGCAGGCCACATTATGGTATTTTCGTAGGCCCTCGTAGTTTCCGTAGGCCCCTCAATTTGTCGTAGGCCCTAGGCACAGTACCTAGTGTGCCTGTTGGATAATCCGGGCCTGAATATGGGTCCCTGTTCTGCCACTTATCCTATACCAAGGCAAAGTAAGGAGTATTTTCTAATTGGTTTTAGGCCGGAGGCGAAGCTGAAACAAAGCCGAGGTTCCAGAATGGTCCATGTCAATGCACAGGTGCATTTCACCTTTATTTTTAGCAGTTAACGCAAACTATCGCTGTGTGTTTAAACTGAAGGATGTGATACCAAGCCAGTGGGTTTTTACCTTGTTTAGTCAAACCTAACCAACAGCGAGCAGCTGCTGTCAAGCCAGTGGGTTTTTACCTTGTTTAGTCAAACTTAACCAACAGCGAGCAGGTGCTGTCAAGCCAGTGGGTTTTTACCTTGTTTAGTCAAACTTAACCATCAGCGAGCAGGTGCTGTCAAGCCAGTGGGTTTTTACCTTGTTTAGTCAAACTTAACTAACAGCGAGCAGCTGCTGTCAAGCCAGTGGGTTTTTACCTTGTTTAGTCAAACTTAACTAAACAGCGAGCAGCTGCTGTCAAGCCAGTGGGTTTTTACCTTGTTTAGTCAAACTTAATCAACAGCGAGCAGCTGCTGTCAAGCCAGTGGGTTTTTACCTTGTTTAGTCAAACTTAACTAACAGCAAGCAGCTGCTGTCAAGCCAGTGGGTTTTTACCTTGTTTAGTCAAACTTAACTAAACAGCGAGCAGCTGCTGTCAAGCCAGTGGGTTTTTACCTTGTTTAGTCAAACTTAACTAACAGCGAGCAGCTGCTGTCAAGCCAGTGGGTTTTTACCTTGTTTAGTCAAACTTAACCAACAGCGAGCAGCTGCTGTCAAGCCAGTGGGTTTTTACCTTGTTTAGTCAAACTTAACTAACAGCGAGCAGCTGCTGTCAAGCCAGTGGGTTTTTACCTTGTTTAGTCAAACTTAACCAACAGCAAGCAGCTGCTGTCAAGCCAGTGGGTTTTTACCTTGTTTAGTCAAACTTGACCAACAGCGAGCAGCTGCTGTCAAGCCAGTGGGTTTTTACCTTGGTTAGTCAAACTTAACTAAGAGCGAGCAGCTGCTGTCAAGCCAGTGGGTTTTTACTTTGTTTAGTCAAACTTAACTAACAGCGAGCAGCTGCAGTCAAGCCAGTGGGTTTTTACCTTGTTTAGTCAAACTTAACTAACAGCGAGCAGCTGCTGTCAAGCCAGTGGGTTTTTACCTTGTTTAGTCAAACTTGACCAACAGTAAGCAGCTGCAGTCAGATTTTGTTTAACACATCAAGAACAAGATCATTGTGGTCCTAACTGTTGGAGTTTGTTGGATCCGGCATGCCTTAACCTTTATCCACAATATTACAATTTTCAAGGTTTTGTTAAAGAAATATTTGTCTAACGCATTTCCCTCATTAATCCACCATGTCACCCCTTTATTTGTTTGATCATCGTTACCCAGTTGATTTGTTTCAATCTTTTCGGCCTTCCATTTGCACCTCTCATTGTTTCTTTTTTCATCCGTAGTTTTGCCAATCATTGGACTCACAGGTACACGTTATTCCCCCCTCCCCTTTGTTGAGTTGTTCTTTAAAGGGAAGATACAACATTTGCAAACATCAAAAAAACGAAATGATCAAATTATCACGAAATACCTTACTGAATTGTTAGGGATTGACAGTCTAAAGCATCCTGTAAAATCCTGGCTCCTGGTGTGCTGACATTTTCAAGAAAAACTGTATTTTTCTAACGCTGGTCGGCCGACCAGCGTTGGAAAACACTGGCTTTTTAAAAAACTGTTCCTTTTTTTTCATATTTAGTTATTCCGCATTTTCTTTTGCAATAGATTACACACCTGTGAAGGGGTACAAACCTGCTAAGTGATTCTTTGACCTTACAATTCCCCAAAGTCTTTACGTTTCTCTGTTTCATCTTAAGTGGGGTCGGGGAACCAGACTACAAGAAAATGATTGGTTTTCTTGGTTTTTCCAGCATAAACAAGTCAGTTGAACAATATTTGCTATAACATACTAATCCTCCAAATCCATTTATTTCTGAAAATTGCAGCAAAAGCAAATGTTGTACATTCCCTTTAGGTTGTTACACCTGTATTGTTACACTTCCTTATATTTTCACCGGGTTTATAATTTCATTACTTTGTTGTTTTTGTGTTGTTGTGTTATTATTTTTCATTAGTATTACAAATTCTTAACAGTTGGATGACTCAAAGGTATCGCAGGCGATACCAATGAATGTGAAAAATATCTTCTAAAAATAGTGTGCTCTTAGTGTGCATGTAAACTGATATTCTTCTCCACGAAACGGACAAAGTCTCAGAATATCCCGTGCTCAGCATTGCCCTGCAATCGTGCAGTCCTCTCACATTTTCCTTGCTTCTTTTCATCAGGCATCCTCATCATCATCACGTCGAAGAAGAAGAGGAGGATGAGGAAGACGAAGAGGAGGAGGAGGATGAAGAAGAAGACGAAGACCAAGACGATGATTTCCAAGAAGGACAGGCCATGCAAGTCCTTGTAAGTGCATCTTCACAATTGCATCCCTCAAAGCCCACTTTTTATTTTTTGGACCGGTCATTTCTTGGCCAAATTTAGGTCAGAGCCAGCCTGACTAGCCCTTTCTGACAAATAACTGGTGTAGCACCTTAGTTATAGTTGGTGCTCATCCGGTAGTATCACCCAGGTTTTGGTAGTCGTTACTCCTTCACCACTGCCTTTGTGGCCTTGGGAACAAATACGTGTAAGGACGTTAGACATGAACAAAAATGATAGAATGCTTTTCTGTCTGGTGCATGTGTCATGTTGTGATTTTGTGAGAAATGCATTTCTTGTATCTGAAAATAGTTTTAGTTCTTCGTAGAATCGGCTTGGTTTTGTTAGGTCTAGGGATAAATAGGAGCATAGGATATCTCTCTCTTGAATATCATTTGTAGAAAGTTGTGTGGTGGTTTCTGCAAGATGATTTTTAGATGTAGGCTGATTTTGTTTTTAATATCATATCATCCGTTCAGAAGTATAGGGCAACGAGCACCCCCATGGATAGTATTGTAGCCTTAGGCCGCAAGAAAGTTAATTTAAGACGTGCTCGGCCAAGGAACAAACCACCGGTCATTATGGGGATGTTGGATAAATCCGTCAAAGAGGAGGAAAACGAGGAACAAGAAGAGAGTAGAAAACCACAGGAAAAGCGAACGAGGATGCGAGGGAAGACAGGAGAAAAGTCTGTGAGACGAAATTCAAACAGGCGAAGCAGGAAGGTCGTCCTGCCCAATCTCTTCGAGGAAGAGCCCACAGATATACAGGATGAGTCCTCTGTAGGTCATAGGTCATGAGGTTCAGAGTTCAGATTTGACATTTCCTTTTCGTTTGGATGTCCATGTTGACAGGCTTTGGAGGGTTATACATGCTAGTTTTAGGCTGTTGGATGCCATTTCTAGTTGCTTACCATAATTTTTTATCATTTCTGTTGATAGTCGGCTTATTACATAACCTTACTTTATGTGTTAACCTTTTTCAAATGACATTTTGCACAGTTTTTCTCAACACGTGTTTTTCTTTATTCTTGGAAGCAGTTGCTGTATGAGTATTTAGGAACCTAGGTTTATGCAAATTTGCATGTTAAAGCTTTTGCATTAACATTTTTAAAAGCATGTTTATTGTTTATCTGTTTTCATATGCATGCAGAATTTGTATTGTTTCATTGAGTTTGCTTGGTAATATTGATGATCTAACTCCTGTTCATAAAGTTGTCAATCCATTGTTACATATCGTCGGGTGCGTGGCAGAGGGTCGTTAGGGCAAAAAATGGGTCAAAAGGTCCAATTCAGATTTTTCGGGTAATCGATAGAGTATGGAAATATCTTTCATTTGATATACATTTTGTCTCGGGGGTAACGTCATTCTGACGCAATTAACAGTATGAAAAAGACGGAAGGAGGTTTTTCATTATTTGTGCCCGGCAAAAGGACGTTAGCATGTAATACTAATGTAACAAAACACGTTCCAAGTGTGCTAACGTCCCACTGAAGTGGGTATGCAAAGCCAAGTTTGTTCCCGGTAAAAGGTCGTTAGCATAAAAATTCAAATAACTTCAAAATTAAGTAATACTTTGAAACAAAAATGCACAATATTTCGATTATTAACGAATTACATGAGTCAAAATTTTAGCCTTATGTGATTTTTAATTTAGAAATGAGAGCACAAAACCTTTCAACTCGATGATCTCCAAAAGTGGGGTTTTTTTTTAGTGCCAGGGCTGCTAATGTCGTTTTTCTTGGCACACGACGATAAAAAGATGTTTATTTCAGTTTTATTTCATAATTTACACTTCATCACTCTTGTTTGAGATTTTCATTGACATCTAAGTATGTGACATTGACGCACTTTATTTTTAAAAAAAATTCTTTCCTCTTGATAACTTTAACTTAAATCTTATTTCGTATTTTCAACATGTTATTTTTCTTTTGTCAACAGGAGGAAATGCAGATGGGTCCCTTCTAAGTGTGATGCTACGTTCTATTGCATGCTGTCTGCAATTCATCATGATAAACGGCAGTATTTCATTTTAATCATATTCAGCTAATAAGTTATTATTCAAATGTTTTTACTTCAGACGATAATTATTTGCTATTAAGTTATCTTCTGTATGTACAGGAGAGGAAAATTGGTTGACAGTGAACGTTAATGACAATTTGCCCGTCCAGATGCAAGCGGATTTTCATGTGTTAATTAATTTTTAATATCCTACGGAAAGAATTTTCTGGAATATCCAAAAGGACCAATTTGTTATTATTGTACCCCTGATTCCCTGGGATAATTTTAAGGAACCTTCCCCAATCCACCAAAATCCATTATTTTAAGCAAGCAGTGGTTAAGCTGTACCTTCTTCAATTCTGCAAAATCCTTTAAAACTTCATGTTGTATTTTCTTTTTTTAAGGATTTGAGAAGTATGCACAGTTTTCACGAATACACTTATTTCTAGCTCCCGCATTCAGGTTTTTAAATATTAATTTTTGTTTGTTTATACAACGTGTAAATAGATTTGTTTTACTTTTGTTTTACTTTATTTTCAAAATGGTATTCCCAGGTTTGGGAAACGTTTACTAAGATTTTGAGTAGCTTATACAAAAGTGGTCGATAGTAGTAACTGTAATTTGTTAAACAGCAAAGCCTGGTGTTTAAATTATTCAAATAGTTCAACCATTGCTCTGAAAAAAAAAAGCTTATTGCATTTTGCCATAAAAAAAGGCGATTATGACGTTTACGTACCAGACATTTGTCGACAGTGGCTTGTATTTGAAAGTATTTGTAATATTGTAAATATTTTGTTGTCCCTCCAAACTTTCAACGGTTCATTTTGGTTGCAATTCGGTTCAGATTGTGTTCACGTTTATCGTAATCGTTTCTAAGTCTGAAATTATCTGTTGGCAACTCATGTTTGTTGTTAATAAAGGTTTGACAATGTCCCAGAAATAAATGGTCAAGGTTGTGATAGTCTGTCTCTTTGTGAGTTTGGTAGTTTGCCTGTTTACTCTCTGTATTGACAACTAGACCAAAAAATAAGATACGAGTACATGTACTGTTAATGATTCATTTCAAACAACACACAAACACACGTTTGTTTTTACGTACATACCTAGTGTGGACATTCTTTGTTTGTGCGTAGTTAAGTAAAACCTGTGAACAAAAAAAATCATTTTACTCACACTGTGAACACTCAACCCATGATTCCATTTAGTGTTTCTCTTCATTTTGCCACAGATAAACTTAACCTAAAAATGCCTCTGAACCTGTTTTCCAGAGAGGAAAACACTGTGTGGACGTGGGCAAGTCCACACAACGTCGCTGTCACCCGATTTATGTGGACCTCTTTTTTTTTGTCTCGAAAATCCACACATTGATTGTAATGCTTGCACATGCAAGTGTGTATTTGCCTGCAATTGGGGACCCGTATTGTCCCTCTTTTGTTTGTACATCAACTTTTTAGGAAGACCTCCCATTATATTGTATTTTGTACACGTCGCCAAATTGGGGACCTTCGGGAGATTGGGGACCCTATTGTCCTCTATTGTTCAACGTCCCCTATTGAATGCAGAAACACACTTAAAAACAACTGAAAAATATCATGGAGAACGCGCGTGACAGAGCGTCGGTAAAAAACACGAGTCTATATAATTTAAATAAAACAGTAAGAACCGAAAATGACTGATTTACCACACACGTGAGATTAAAACTACTTCCACCAAATTTACCGTATCGCGGCCTTTACAATGCCTTGTAGTTCGTTGTTTCCGGAAGGCACGTTATAATGGATACAATTATCATAGAATACTAAAAGCATATTTGATACAGGCATTGACAACCTTGTCAGTGCACCATGTTTCGGATGTTGTTACGTTAACACGTTTCGACGTTTTCTGTTACAAAAACACAACTAGTTAATTCCATGTGCCATTTTTTTCTTGGGATTTTTGGCATCTCAATTTCACAGTTGGACTATTCTCGCAAATTCATATATATATTTTTAACTATTGCACTAAGCATTTTCTACAGAAATCTCAGTACATAAAACCCGGTACCTTAGATACAACGGTCCGCCATTAAAACATGAAAGGAAAATATATACCATCAGACGGAGATATAATACACCAGAGTAAAACTAAAATATATTAAACTCGAAAAAATATATATCATTATTTCAGAGACTGTGTGCAGAGCAATTCGTTGGTCACATCATTCGTGTTGACCTTATTTCATTTAAGTATTGATATAAGATAAAAAATTAATTGCATAAATCATTCCACAACAAATTAATAATAGCTTACCAGTAACCAATTTACAAAAATGTAGACCTTGAGAAGAAAGGCATCACTATCAGATTCTAATTATCAATAGACTGAAGGCCTACACAAAGGCCTACATCGTATGCGTCTATGTCGAGCAAAATATGCAACAAATTTTCATGACACTCAGACGGGATTGCCATATTTAAAAAAAACCAAATAGTATTTCAGTTATCCGCACTCTGCGAAATACAATCTTTAAAAAATGTGTCAATAATATTTGTTTTATTGTGACAATTAGAAGAACGGTATAATTTGTTCTTTTTACAGTAGGTCTACTATATAAAGTATGAAGTAGAATGTAATATAAAAAAGAAACATTTTGGTCTTGTGACAACCGACAAAAGTCTGCAGTATATACTATCAAGGCGTAATAAGGCTTTAAAGACGGGTGTAAAGCCATATCCGTGTCGTACATAATTTTATCCACCTGTTGGAGTTGTGGCCGTTAGTAATGCTCATCTTGACAAAGCCAATGACCGAAAGTAGAAGAGCTAGGCAGCACCACGCTCGCAGCAGGTGGTACGGTACACGCGCAGGTGGTGCGCGCTCACTCATTTGCTTTTGACCAATAAGATCTCACATTATACGCGCGCGCGTCTAGGTTAAGAACGCGTGCGGCATGCGCGTGAGCGTGGCGGTAATTGCCTGATTACAGTCGATATACTCTCACTCATCATCTAGACTACCCTTGTTATGCTGTGCAGCAGTGAGCATGCCGCTGAAGAGGGAGTTGGGGTCGGCCTGCAACACCTCAGGCTTATCGAACTCGGCAATCTGCGTGTGGAATTATTTGAAACAGAAATCAAGTTCAACAAAATAAATCGAACTTACAATGTTGACTTCAACATATTGGCTGGACAGAGAAAACGATCGAAAATGGCATGGAATATTTCGTAGCCTGCTATGTTCAAATCCCGCTACATGTTCTTGTTCAACTCCAAATTGGTACATTAAAGTAAAGACGAAAGTTGCTTATTTTGCATGAAATATTTGATGAACCAATATTTATCCCAAATCCATCAAAATCAGTAGGATTATATTCTGTTGGAATTTGGTAGTTAGAGCTTTATGATAACCTTTAATCATCAAACAAAACCCACTGCACGGTTTGATAGTGTCCTTACCTCGCCGCTGTCCATGAGCATGATTTTGTCGCAATCCAGTATGGTGTTGAGTCTGTGCGCTATGATGAGCATGGTGCAATCTTTGAAGGCTTCGCGTATCGTCTGTTGTATCAGGCTATCTGTCTCCGTATCTATGGCAGCCGTTGCCTCGTCCATTAGCAACACCTTTTCGTGGGAAAATGGTTAACAAAAATTGTGAGAATGTACACGTGAATAATACACAGTCTCAACGATCTGGTTGGAACTGCACAACTACAAACATTACACAGTAAAGTAATTGATGTTTTAATTGCAGAGATGCCAACCATTACTCTTTTGGAGTAATTATTAGGATTTTGAGGCATGTTACTACTCTTGAAAATTCCATCTGTCCTACACGCCAACATTGTGGTTACTCTGAAAAGTACTGTGGTTACTCTTAAACTTGACTGACTGTCTATGCATTTTTTACATTATTACTTGCAGGAAGAATCATTACTATTTTGTAGTCTGTAAAGTTGGAATCTCTGTAATTGTATGCAAAGTGGTTGAACCTTGAATCCTATATTCTTTAATTTTGTACAGACCTAGATTTTTAGGCTCAGTTTCAAATTGGATTTTTTAGGCCTAGAATTAGACTTTTGTAAACTGTTTTTAGACCAGTGCTGTTCAATAAAGCCTATGAAATTCTTAAAGCCTATGAAATTGGCTATTTAGTAAATCAGGTTTTTTTTTGGTAATAGGTGCCTATTGACCTATCGCCGTTTGCGAGTTGGCCACGCCCGTTAGACAATCATTATGGAACTTAAATTTGTACTTAAAGTTTTGTTTGTCTCAGATTTTGCGCGTTCCTCATCCATTTGTATATCATGTAAATGGACAATGTTTCACAAGCTGCGTTGACGTGATTCTACCGCGATAGGTCAATTATGTCGCATGTCGAGTATTACCTTGCTATTTCTCAGTAGCGCTCTGGCCATACACATGAGCTGCCTCTCGCCTACGGAGAAGTTCTCACCGTTCTCAATGACCGGTGCCTCAAGCTGGTTATCAAGGGCACTTATCTGGATAAAGAAAAAACAACTTTCCACCATTATGGAATTTAATAGTACCGTATGATTTTATTACCTTAAAACGATGTCAATAATACCAAGAAAAGAAACATTCAAAATCAGAGGATTTTCAAGTAATTTTGTATGCATTCAGTGTCTTTTGTAAGTTTAGTTACATTATTAACCGTGTGAAAACAACTTTAGAATCCATTGCTATTATAGGCCTACTTGAAGTATTTTAAACAGTTTAAGAGAGAGACCGAGAGGTCCCTCAAGACTAGGTTTTTGGAGCCCCAGTTCATCCACTTCGGAGGTTTCTCAACATATCCATATAGAATCACCAGGTCATCACGTACACATATCTAAAGTAAACATCTTAGACAGAGACGCACGATACTTCGAAAGGGGAGTGAAGGAAGCAGCCTACATCAGAGCCTACAAACCTTCTCTAAACCGGGACAGGGGGCGGTACAAACTCCCAGGAGTCTATGACGCGGTGTTGGGATCACGTGTCCG
Source organism: Patiria pectinifera (assembly GCA_029964075.1). Classification (NCBI taxonomy): domain Eukaryota; kingdom Metazoa; phylum Echinodermata; class Asteroidea; order Valvatida; family Asterinidae; genus Patiria; species Patiria pectinifera. The sequence goes on along the minus strand of CM057144.1, from coordinate 12,844,237 downwards.
TAAGGTCAAGGATACAACATCCGGGTCATCCTGCTGATGAAGACCGGAGTTTCGGTCGAAAATTACAGGTACGAAATATTCTAGTGTTGTGATCAATAGTTTACCACTAAATGTTCTACCAACACAGATGAACTTTCACGCTAATATTTTAAAAAGTGTTATACCGTTTGTTTGACGTATGTTTTCTCCAGTGCAGACCACAATTCATCATCCGTGTGATTGTCAAGTGGGTCAAGATTGAATCTGCAAAGGAGGATAAAAAAATATTTTCATTTCTCTGACAGGGATTAAGACAAAGAAGGTTAGTAAAATACACCTTGTGTGAGAATTCATATCTTATTCATGTCGAAAATGTCATGGCCTAGCAGTTAAGAACACCGGACTCAAGCTCTGGTGTTTCAGAGGCAACAGTGGCGTGGGTTCGAGCCCGCCGGGTGGACACTTGTGCCCTAGAGCAAGGCACTTATCCATTATTGCTTCGTCCTTGGTTGGGACGTAAAGCCGTAGGTCCCGTGTGTTGTGTAACCCATGCACCTAAAATAACCCAGTGACACTTATCGCTAAGAGAAGGGGTTTGCCCCGGTGTTTCTAGTCTCCTGTATAAACTCCCACGCGGAGTATTTAGGAGATGAACCAACCAAGAACCAAGAAAAAAATTGTTTCGAAGAACACTAAAGTAACAGGTTTTTAACAATTTTTCTACTGGGGTGGGATGTGCTCCCCAAATGCCGCCGAAGGTAACAACACTATACTCTGAAATCTGCAATACTTTTACCGTCTTTTCGTAGACCTACCTGACTGTGCCAGCAAAGAGAACAGGGTCCTGTGGTATGATCGATAGCTTGGAGCGCAGATCGTGCAGTCCAATGGTGGATACATCCACATCGTCAAGGATTATCTTCCCCGAGACGTTTTCCACAATCCTAAAGAGGGACACACCAAGCGTAGACTTTCCTGAGGAGAGATACAAGTTTGCTCTCATCAATTCGTGAAAAGAAAGTTGGAATGTTATACACGAGCTTAAGGCAAGTAATATTTCTTAATTGGTATTAAACTTCTAGGCCTATACTAACATGACGCAACATTCAGCAGCTACCTATCGATTACACATGTTCTGGTAAGATTTGTAATCAACACTAATGATGTATTTTCATACAGGGAGTGTAACCTTGATTTGGCGCTCAAGGCGTCAGTTCATTATTATTCCTTCTCACCATGCCTATAAAGCGTGAGACCATCGCGGGTGCAGTCTGCCATCGTCTTGGCGCAAACGTTAAAGACAACAGTTATTTTATCATTGCATTTACTTATTGACTCTTTTTCTTGTTACCTGATCCCGTCCTGCCAACAATGCCAATCTTCTCCTTGGGACGGATGTGACACGTGATTCCTTTCAAGACGAGAGGCAGGTTGGGTCGGTATTTCATCTCCAATTTCTGGAGCTTCAGGTCGCCATCTTTCGGCCACTCGTCTGGTGGCGCAGTCTCCTTGATGTGGGGTTCTGCCTCGGACGGCGATTGCTACAGTCAGAATGAATATAATAATTATTGTCAAGCTTAATAATATGCGTCTGCATGTCGAATTACGATGGGTAAGTGATTCGGGACTCGGGTATTGCACTGAAACAGATGCGCCAGGATATATCCTTGCAAGATATAACTTCAAGTTTACTTTACGTGTTCTTGAATTTCAGGTTTTCATCAAGACGTCCATTTCTCATTACTGCTATCACTGAAACTATACAGTATACTGACATCGTTGAAGCCAGGTTTTACTAGATGGATTTTGCACCAGTACCTGATGAATTTAAGTGTAATCGTGAGGCTAAATACGTGTCTTACCTCGATGTACTCAAGCATCCTCTCCACCGATAAGAAGGAACTCTCCGTCTGAGTACAAGACAATATCACCTCCTGAAGCAAGCCTCCAGATATCTTAAGAAAGAGACAAATTATTCCAATCAAAAAGCCCAATCAAAGGACGATACTGACGACGAAGGAGAAAATTAATAAACCTTGGCCGAGAGTATTGGACACACAAGAAGCCAAACTCATTACTGGACCAAGTAATTAAACCATTGGGCATCGGCAAAACCTCTGTTAATTAAAATTGCAATGATCAGGAGGCCATGATTATAAAGGGCCATAAACGAGGCCATGATTATAAAGGGCCATAAACGAGGCCATGTTTTCACTGTATACCAAGTTGACTACAATCATAGTTTACCGAGATTGCCTGCTGGAGGGCCATGGCAGCGATGGCGGCCGAGAACAAGTTCGCCTTGTAGACGAGGATGAGTGCGCACAGGATGAGGAGCAGACAGGAGGACAGTAGATCCATACGAGCAGCCGTCCATCGTGGAGCCATGAAGAACAGTTCCATGATCAGGGAATTGGTGTCAAGCAGCTCCTCGAACCTGATACAAGATGTATCACAAAAGGTAAATCGAAAATAGTTTAGCATCAAAAAGGTTTGACAAGCACTGTCAGTTGTAGGTTGCATTACAGGGTATTCCACAGCTTCTTATTTACTACTTGTATCATTATAAGATGGATTTTCGGGGTCAAAGTCAAAACGTGGGTGTTGCCCTTCACCGACTCACTCAATACTTGTATCATTGTACTCGTCGGTTAACAAACATGAACCTGCATGCAAACAAAAGCTAAGTGCATTTGGCCAAGTTGTGCTGATATTCGGCATGAACATGAAGGTAATAAACTTCTGGTTGCCAGTGTATCAGTTTCATCTCTATCTTACTCGTGCCACTGCAATCACTCTTGTTTTACTATACTCTCGAGGACAATGCTTTAATTTTGTGTTTCCTTTTGTCCTGTAATAACACTCTCCCATAGAATTTTTAAAGCACACAAACTTACTACAGAGGACCGTTTCCAAACAAAAGACCCAACTTCCGAGGACTGAAAGGATCTGTTGTTCTCCCTTTGTGTGTCGGTCCTCGGGGGTTATGTAGAACACGTACACTTATGCTTGATCATGAAAATGAACACAAAATCTATAAGCTCTAGTCGAATTGACCTGATGAAATTGTTGCAATGATTTGCTTAAAGAAAGAAAAAGGTGCTTTCAGATTGCTTACTTTGTGGTAAACCTTTTCCCTTGCCCGTAAGCCTTGATGGTGGTCAGACCTTGCATGGTTGCCGAGATGTGGGACACGACCTTTGACCTCGTGGTGTTGTCCATCCTCTTGATCTCGCAGTATCCCTTCCGGAACATCATGTACAAGAAGATGGCGATGGCCGCGACGATGACGAGGACGACGAGGTAGAGAGGAAAGACGAAGACGAAGAAGATCTGGATGATGAGGACACAGCTCAGGAAGAAGAGGCACCGCTGGAGGTTCATCGGCATCAGCAAGTCAACTGTCGGTCAACCAATCAAGATTAAGGTTACTTCTTATGCGGTTTGAGTTGTTAAGTATGAGGCTGTTGATTGGTTGGCGGTTGTCGTAACCCGTAGTTGCCCAGTGCTGAAGGATCATCCCATTGAAAATATGGTAATCAGTTATAATTTTTATTGTAACTTACGAAGTGGGTGATTGAATATTTATGTGGGTTGTTATTTTAGTCGTCTTTTTGTGATGAGGCCGATGGTTTTTATCAATTCAATCTTGGCTCACTCTTAAAGTATAACTGTTTGAAGACTGATGTCTGAAGACGAAAATCACTGTCTTTTTTTACTCCTTTCCACCAAAAAAGGGTCAACCTGCATATAGGCCCCTAGATGGAGAGTACAGGACATAATTTCCATAAGTCGACCAGAAAGTAGAAAACAGACGTTTTACCTTCGTCCATGTCTTTGGAGAACCTGTTGAGAATGCGGCCGAGCGGCGTGGTGTCAAAGAACGACATGGGACATCGCATGATCTTACGGAGGAGACCGTCATGGATGCGTGTGGTCGCCCGAAGCACCGTCTAAGTTAAAAAAAATGAAAAACACTCATTTTGGTAAGATTGCTTGTTAAGGTTTCCTGTAACAGATCAGAAAAATTCATCATAAAAAGTAGTATCCTTTGAAGGATGCGTTGACTCTTGTCAATTCTGCACCTTCCATAGAAAGCTCTATGCATTTCATTTATCTTTCTTATCGTTGTTGGTATTTTCTGTAGGATACTTACGATTATAAAAACAAAGCTGGAAACGATAAGACAGATGTAAGTGAAGAAGAAAAAGCCGGCGTAGATCGCCATGAAGAAAGCCATGCTCATGCCTCCCGCGCTGGTTGGCGATTGGTTGCCAGAGGGCGTGGTGAAGGCATAGTCGTCATCGTACTCGTCGGAAGCGTCGGTGCTGTTGATGATGATGTCATCTGATGAATTATTCATAAACGGGGCTGAGGTTGAGAGCCAGGGGGAGGAAGTTGATGCGACAGGGATGGAGGTGGGTACCTGAATGTAATGAAATGAAGGCTCGCATTTTAAATACGAGTATAGGCATAATTACATCTACGATGAAGTTGAACTGATAAATATATTAGACTTTATAATTATTTTCCTTTTGAATAATTTTATATTTCAAACAATGTTTACCTTTAATAACTCGCAGAGTTTAAGTTATTGATTCGACATAAAAAATAATAACATTTTAATATCACGAATGCCCATAACAGAATTTAGTCCCGGGAAATATCAACATAGGGCTTCGAATGGAGAAGTTTTCCATTATTGGCTTTTGAAGGTTTGACCTGATCAAAGCTGTTGCCTATGAAGTTGTAGGTAAGAAAGATTTTTTTTACGAATATTGATACTGATAATTATTGATTAGATTTCTTTATTGATGATTAGGAACCCATAATCAATCAATAACGCACCTGTTAGTAACCTATAATTGATCAATTAACACACCTGTTAGTAACTTATAATCCATCAATAATGTACCTGTTAGTAACCTATAATTGATCAATAACGCACCTGTTAGTAACATAATTATAATGGATTAATAATGCACCTGCTAACCTATAATTGAACAATAACGCACCTCTTAGTAACCTATAATCAATCAATAACGCACCTGATAGTAATTACTTATAATCAATCAATAACGCACCTGTTCATAACCTATAACCGATCAATAACGCACCTGTGTCTGATTTATCCAGATAGTAGAGGACTGTATCCAAATAGAGAGCCAGATGTTGGTGAAAACGGATGACATCATCGTCAAAAACATCAGCAGAGGTACAAAAAACGCCCAGAACCGGCTGCCGGTGTACCACACGAAGCTCTTGTAGGTGGCGTAAGCAACGGTCCCATGACCCTGGTCCTCGTCACCGATGAGTTTCACTGACGGAGAAAAAGAAGTGGAATATCAAAGAAGAAGGAAAAAAAAGAGGAAAATGTCAACGTGGATCCATATCCCAAAACAAGCAGTCTAGCATTTGTTGATGATTGGAGATTTTGATTGAAGATCAACTTTTGATATCGACCTACCTCATGAACCGAAAACCTCTCTGCAATACAAGGTGAGTGTCCTGAAAGTTTATCCACTTTGGAGATTGTACTATCGATTATATTTTAAGATTCACGGTGCATGTTATTTATCCGTTCTTTTTGTTTTGTTATACTAGAGTACTTGCAGTACATTTGCAAAAGTTAATTTTGAAGTCACATATTAAGAGGGTAATAACACATTCCAGATTACCTGCCTTCCACAAACAATACTCACCCACTTCAGTAGCCTCTTCTTCCTCCGTCTCCTCTTCATCTTTCTTATGCTCACTGATCTTATCCTGAGAGGATTCTTCCTTGTTCATGTTCTCGTCGTCGCGTTTAATCTCCGGGATGGCATCATTGACATCGTCGTCCTCGTCTTCCGCCTTGCCGTGGAAAGTGTCGATCAGCCGGGCGTACTCGCCGTTAGTTGCGATTAGCTGGTCGTGGGTGCCTTGCTCGGAGATTGCACCGTCCCGCATCAGCACCACGTAGTCGCAGTCACGGAGATACTGGTATGGAGAACAATTCAGCTGATATTAATTTCAATTTTATAGATACCTGAATGGGACAGTTCAATCGTCACTAAAGGTCGATAATATTAGCTGAGACCGATCCGATTTTTTTTAACCCAGAGTAATTGAACTCATTATAAATCCTGCACAATGGAGATCAATGGGACCCGCTAATATTTCCACCTGCATAAAGTCTGCTTAAACTCAGTATCAAGTGATGTACACACTCAAGTATTCTCTTTCCTCATCACTTTAAAAACCAAAGTAAACAAAAAGTAAAATATTTCGTTCATTGCTTATTTTTACCTGAAGTTGATGGGTCACAAAGAGCACCGTCTTTCCTCTCAGCACGCCATGGATGCAGTGAGTGAAGATATGCTTGCCGACGTGTGCATCCACGGCACTGAGCGGGTCATCAAGGAGATAAATGTCCCTGTCCGAGTAGTACGCCCGGGCCAGACTGATGCGCTGCTTCTGACCACCGCTCACGTTCACTCCTCGCTCACCGATCTTTTGGAAAGACAAAAGTACCAGTTTCAGTTAATGAGCTACTTAGCAAATTTAATCACCACCTTGATGCCTTCCTGATTTTCGACAAAAGCTTCTCAGATGCCATTTCAAGAGACACTCTTCTTGGTAGTTCTACTTACAGGTAGACCGTACCACGTGGTCGTTTACAGGTAGCTGTTGATTAATTTTCTAGATACATCAGTTAATCTCCAAAACAGCCCTGAATTATCAAATTTTTATACGATTTTTCACACACCCTATGGGGTTAGGGTCAAAAGCCGATTGGTTCAACCGTGACAGGAGTCAAGTTATTGTTGTAAAACATCTTGCACCAGAACGACGCTGCATGTTATCCCTTATATGCATCTGAATTAAAATGCATTATATGAAGGCGTTGGGACGTACCTCTGTTCTATCCCCGTCAGACATGATCTCCAGGTCTCTCTCCAAGCAACAAGAGAAGATGGCTTGCTTGTATCTCTGCTCGTCGTACGGTTCCCCAAAGAGGATGTTGTCTCGCACAGAAGCATTGGTAATCCAAGCCTGATTAAAAAACATTCAACCAAGATCAACTTTTCTATATGGAACGGACCGGTAGTAAAGCCAACATGTGTCAAGACTGCTCATCATTTTGATCAAGACTGTTCTTGCCTCTCCACATCAATGAGGATCTGATATAGCTTTTCTGAGAGATTTACCTGTTGTGCTGCATAGGCAAAGGAGCCCTTGGCCGCAATTCTTCCATCGAGAAGGTTCAGTTGGTCCAACAATGTGTTCAGGAGAGAGCTCTTCCCGCTGCCGACAGACCCGCAGATGCCCACCAAATGAGACTGTGGGAAAAGAGCAAAGAGAAAAGTTCTAAAGACTACGTAAGAAAATGGGTGCATCACCTTAGACTTCATTTCGTCATTTTCTCTGGAGTACCTCAAGTTCAACGGAGCCACTCAAATGGACATATTTTGATGACAATCACGGAATGGGAGGTTCTTTAAAGATTAGTTGATTGCATCCTATTGAATAATCCGGCGAGACACACATGACACAAGATGCTAGTGAGGTGATACCACGCCCGCATGCTGGTCGCACGCTCGGACTCAATTCACCAGTAGGCTCACCAAAAGGTGATTTAAGAAGATGGGTGACACTCTCATGGGCGGGATATCACCTCAATTGTGCCTCACAGTGACCGCCGGATTAGTCTCAAGACTCACTCTTGGGACGACCAAGCTGATGTTTTTCAGAGTGACTGTCGGCCCTTGTGTCTCGCCATCGTTGCCAAGCAACCCATCAGAGGCAGCTGCATCCTTCTCCTGCTCCTCCTTGACTCCCTTTTCTTGGTCTTTCTTCTCCTCATCTCCGTCTCCATTCACCAGCTTGTATTTGGTGCTCGTCTTACCATCCGCGCTCTGCCCCTTGCTCTTCCCTCCGTTCTCCTCGGGGGGCGGGGCGTCCCAGCTGAAGGAGGCGTCAACAACTTCCACAGCGTTTCCTGGATCGGAGGGCGGGTCCAACTCGTGGCTTGTCTCGTCCATCAGCAAAATTGGCTAGTTCCCACGGCAACAAGATAAGATACGATAAGATAAGATAAGACTTCTATTCAGCCAAAGGTTAAAAGCAATTAACATCACAGAAATTGACTTATTCCTCGAGCTCACTACAAAATAGTGTTATTGGTTAAAATAATGTATACATGAAGGTAATGAATGATTAGTAATGCAAGCTGGGTTATTAAACATTAATACAACTTTGACTTAGGCCTACCTTGATTCGATTTAAGGCCACAATGGACTCAGAAATAGGCTTCAGAGCAATGGGTAATACGTAGAGTGTGCCGGTCAAACTACCAAACAGCTGGAGTAAAGTAAACGCCTGGAGAAGGAAGAAATAGTAGAATACAAACTTGAGTTTGTGATATTCAAAGTGTGGCTGTCCAGTACCTAGAGCTACCTGCTGTTAATCTCAAGATGAGTTGACCTAGGCCAGTCTCATACACAGTATTGACGGTTCCAAATTTTCGGACAAGGCCAGTCTTCTGGTATTCGACCCCTCCTTAACTTGTGCATAGACAATCTGTTCTGTGTTGTAGTTTTGATGCATTATGTTTGATTGTCTTTGTCTCGTTATGTTTGTCTTTGTGAAAAACGGTATTTCTACACAAGCATTTTGGTCTTTTGAATATGCCTCCATATCAGCCTCCCCATTTTTTGAAGGTTTTTCTTGTAAATCCTCCCTCTTTATAAATCTTTGTATATTTATCATCAATATTCATTCACTATTTTTGTTGTTGCTGTATATGAAAGTAATGTCTATGGTTAAATATATTGGTTCTCCATCTTGGACATCGAGGGTAATCATTTTCATGTTAGTTTCTTGGTAGTTTGAACTACATGTGCATTCCATCAGTTTGCGTTCGAACTGTTTTCCTTGCTAAGGGTGTTCCTTGCGAAAAAAAATGTTGCTCACTCCCTGGCTAAAGAGTAAGTATTTATTACAATTTTCAAAGAAGGCTCTTACCCGAGCAGCCGTGACCACGTTACCCATGAGCCTGTACGTGATTACAGACGTGAGTACGATCGCCGGGCCGACGGTCACAGAAAGTCCCATGGTGAAACTCTGCAGGATCCCTGCTCGCGTGAGATACTTCCTTTCGTGAGCTCGGATATCTGAAAGTTGCAGTATTTTTTGGCTTAATTAAAAGGGAATCAACTTGATTTTGGTTAAAAACAAAATCACGCTTGCTCTTGTTCTTACTTTGTTTGAAATGATTCAGTAATTTTGAGGTTTTAAAGTTTTTGTTTATAACACTCTGTGCTCTTGTATGGCTTTACGATCGAGGACAGAAACACAAAGGGAGAACAAAAGATCATTGCAGTCCTCGAGCGTTGAGTCTTTTGTTGAAACCGGTCCTCAATCGTACGGCGATGTGCTTAGTCTGTGGGAGAGTGTTATATTACAGGGACAAAGGGGAACACAAAGCATTGTCCTCAAGCGTATAGAAATTCACGACTGCGCGTACATATTTGTGCGGTTTTCAATTCACAATTTTTTCTGAGGAGTTGTGACAATTAATTTAAATGCTAATCGAAATGGCACATTGCATCCATTAATTAAATAAATATTTCAAGAGAGATATTCTTCAATTCCAACCATTAGTCTCTGTACCGCCCACAAACACCTGCCTGTTACTCCTTTTACCGTCCAAGCCTCCAAAACACTCTATCGTTTTAAAGATTCTTTAGGAAGTAAATAAGGTGTAGTACAATGAAATACACGCGCCAAATTATTTAGAAACTTAGACTCTTGGTGTTTTTCGTACTCGCGAGATTCTTGGCGAAGGATTCCTCCCAGGAGTACATCTTGATCAGCTTGATGCAGTTCAAGACCTCGTTCATCAGGCGTGTTCGTCTGTCTGTGAATACCACGCACTTCTGGCGAAGCTTCACGTTGATCTTAGCAAGGCACGTCTGTAATATATCAGATAGCTCATTTTTACAAAAATCAGTTTTGAGGACTGGAACACGAGAGGAAAAGGCAATATAACATACCATCACACTTATACAGGGAACCTTTTTCAAATTTTTGTATTCACTGTTGGACATTGGTTCACTTTACGGCTCTAAACCCTAAGTTATGTTTGGATACGAAATGCCATTTTTAAAATGTTTTTCGAGGAAGGTCTTGTTCCCCAAAAAACAAATTCTGCTTTCCTAAAAAAAATCACATGTTCATCGGATACACGAGTGAAATGATTAAAACAATAGATCAATCTAGCTCCTATAAAAACAATAAATATTGATTAGAGATCTCCATAAACTCACGCGGACAATATCCAAAGCAGAATATTGTACAATGTATATACTGTCTTGTAAATATTATGTAAATCTCCATAGTCTTCGTTTCAAAAGAGCACTTTCACTTCGATGTGACCTCACTGTCATTTAAAAGAATGATTTGATCTCCATCTGACAAAAAAATCATTTAAAAACAGATTAAAAGAATCCAAACCTGTATACAGAAGAACATTATCAGGGTGGCTGATCCGACAATGGTTGGAACAAAGCCAATCACGATGACAACGCCAGCGACGATGAAGAGAATGAAGATCGGGAAAGAGAAGAGCAGCGGTCCGTAGATGATAGCATCGTGCATCCGCTGGATGTCGTTCACGCAGATGTTCACCATCTTAGCAGGAGATAAAAAATATTTCAACAATCAATGTTTTTTTCCTTTGAAGATTGTTTCATGTATAAGACTTCTATGAACTAAATATTAAGGTACAAAGATCAGAACAGATTGGGTGGTGAGATTTAAAGTGTACCAATACGGAAAAGGGTGACCAAAAATTGGACTTTCAAAAATACAGAACATAATTTAATACTAACCATATTTGGTAAATACTGGCAAGATTTGCCTATTAAACAAAAACTGGTTTGGGATATGTTTCTGATATGATTGACTTTTGCTCAGGTCATGTCTTCTGTTAAGCAGCTTATACCAAGACGCTAGCTGTGCTAGTGGGGTTTAAAAAACACGGGCCACCATAATTTAATTTCCTTAATAAGTGCGAAGTACAAATTGTGTCACTTAGAAAAGGTGAATTACAATGGAAATTTATAAGCAGACGAATACAAGATGGCTGATTCTGTTACCTCTCCAACAGAGACCGTGGACGTAGAGCGCAGGCGCGTGACCTTCCGGTACACCTGCATCATGACAGCACTGCGCAGGCGCACGGCACTCCGCGCGTTCAAGTAGTTGGAGAAGTTCCCGCCCAAGACGCGCACCACGGTCGAGACGAAGATGCTGAAGGACAGAATGAGGCAGTAACCCACGGATTCGTCTGGGCTCTCCAGGAAGGTGATAGCTTGGAATAGAAGGTACGCCTGAGGAATTGATCAAAGTTATGGAATCAATTTGAGAAACAATTACTGTTCTCATTAAGTCCTACCTTAAGTTTTCCTGAGTACTTATTTTTATTTATCTTGTAGCCCTGTACTTTGAACGGCTTTTAGCCTTGTTTAGAACAATATGCATTAAAAAGGAAAGCAAGACATGTGACTTTGAATAGCTTCCAGGTAAGGTGTGTCTATAATTTCTGAGATATTACTTAAAACATTTCGATTAATAATACCGGTCGGACGGGTCAGGTTTCTGCAGAAACTAATTATTACGGCTCAAGAATAGAGCCCATGAATATCTTCCAAAAATACAAGATCTGATTTACTGTCAACAAGAAGCCGCAGGTTGATGACACCACGATGGCCAAAGAAGACATGACGAAGCGAGTCCGGATGAACCTGAGGACGGCCTTCTTGTAAGACGCCTCATCCTCGCCATGCTTGGCAATCTCTTCCTGCCATAACCGCTCAAGTCTGGATTAAATCAAAATGATACGGCATTATGTTTATTATCATGTTACATGGATAAAAATGTTGACTACATCATCATTATTGTGCTGTATTTATAAGAGTCCATTAAAACATTTGACAAGGTGTGGAGGCCTTTTGATATAACATAGTCAATGGGGGAGTCAGGCTTTTGCAGTGGTTATTCTGTCCTCGCCTTCCACCGCTGTGGCCCGGTTTGATTCCTGCCCTGGTCCACATGCAGATTGGGTTTTTAGTCCTATACCTGATTCCGTGGGTTCTCCCCAAAATACTCTTCTGGGGGTTTCCTCCCACCTCTAAACCTGTAATTTCTTCTCATTGTCTTCTCTCTACAGGTTTCTTCAGGCTTGCGAACTGCAGTACCTGGGACACTTTTTGAGGAATCCTTGGTTTCATTACTCAAAAGAAATAAATAAAAAGTAACTCGGCAATCTTGAAACGCTTCGCTGACAATGAGCTGAACCAGAGGGGGTGATATAAAGCGAACGCAAGTAGGAAGTTCAGCCCCGATCATCCCCCGGCCCCCGCGGTCCGGTAAGTAAATGACATTACTTGCCTCTTTTCACCCATCAGGAGTATAAATCGAATTTTTTTTGGTTAAATTCCAATTTACATTTTGTTCCGTACCAGATGAGAAATATAAGCATAGAATGCACGAATAAGTAAATGGAATTGCCGAAAAGGTATAAGAAGCAAAAATATAGGTATGGAGACATATCCTAAAAGCCTAGGCTTGTGGCGTGATGCCTTGGACGGAAACACAGATCATAAACCAGAACACACACAGACAGTCTTATTCCGTAGTTGTGGGGACTACACACGAGATGCCCCATGGTACTATATGGGGACCGAAGACGCTATGGGGACAGCAGAAAGTCCCAACAACTCGGTCCTAATTTGCCTTAAAAACTTCCCCATAACGCGGTGACGGCCCGACAAGTACACACATACATTGTATACCATTGCAGTTGACCTGAGATGGGCTGGCATTCCATTAAAGGAGAATGGAAATATTTCCAGTCATTTTCATATCACAAAAAAGGGATAAATAGCCTGATGGACCACTGACATTTATCATAACAGCGCCCTCAATGTTGGGGTACCCATAATGTGGAAGTAGGAGAGAGGTGCAAGTGCATATACGCGAAACAGAAACTTTACCCAAGCAAATAAAGAACAAGCAAATACTAAACCACATGGCCCTTTAGCATCTCTGTGGTCTGCAAACTTGCCAAGTTTTTACAACACGTATTGGACATTGCCCGGTATGGAGCACCTCTTGAAAATGCAAAGAGAAAATAACCGGAATTAAAAAGTGGCTCACAAAACATGAAAAGCAAGGGAGAACACAAATAGATTTTTGAGCAAATATAATTATGCGCGGATCTGACATAAACAGATTCAAATGGAGCGTGTCAATACGCGGCGCCTATATACGTGACGCTATTGTTTGCTGTATTTCAATGGCTATGGAATGCTTCCATGATCCATCAAAAAGTCACAAAATTTTGTTCTTTCCAAGTGGAAATGAACAAAACTTTGAAGAGAATGAAAGAATTCGAACAGCACACACATCACTATACACGGAAAACGGATGGGATGGAAAGCCATAGGTCCCGTGTGTTGTGTAATGCATGTTAAAGAACCCAGTGACACTTATCGCTAAGAGAAGGGGTTTGCCCCGGTGTTTCTGGCAGTGGCTGCAACATGCGCCGCAGCACCTGCTCATTATTTCAGGATGTCGGAAACAACTTTGACCAAAACTCACCACCTCAACAGAGTGGCAAACGATCTCCACAAAACTAACTTAAATTTGCCCATATTATACTAGCAAACAAAGGGAGTTTTAAACAAAACTATCCTTTGAGACAGTTGCACTGGAAAATTTTAACGGCTTCTTTCTACCAATAGTCTCACGAAGATTCTATAGACAAAACGGCTGCACGAGCTGCATCTTTCAAAATGGAGTAACTGGGATCCAATTTGTGAGGAGCGAGCATTTTCGCCTTGACCACATTCTGAGGAGGCCAGGAGGGGAGAACGAGGGGAATAAGGGGTCAGGCTTCGAGAGGGGAGAGGGATGCTTGAGGCATTAACCTTTTCCCGGGCCTACCTGTCACAGTTGACTGCAGCGGCCTCCCGATCAGACATGAGAGGCATCAAGGTGTCCTGGTTGATCCCCTTACGATGGGCCTTCCAGTAAATCGATGTGAAGAAAGAAAACAGCATGGTGCTGATCAGGCCCGAGGTGTCCATGTCACTGCGATCCTTATTTCCTCTGTCAAGATGAAAGAAAACAAAGATAAACAATTATTACAAACTAATAAAAAATACCAATGTGAGAGTTTTTTTTTTTGAAGGAAAACCATATTAATCTCAAAGGTGTTTAATCAAGACAATATTCATCTCACCGGAGAAATCAATTGGTAACTCTCAGTGTCAGAGCAGACACCCCCCCCCCCAAAAAAAAAACACACCCCAATGAATTTATGTTACTTTTAATAAGGGAATAAAATATGTGCTTGGCCGATTTTAAACACTTTTTAAGAATGGTTGGAGTCTGGATGCTGATTAATTTAATACCCGAGCCGAAGGCTTTATCAACCGTTTAAAACCGGCCATCACGTGACGGGCACTCGACCAATAGGAATGGGTAAACTGCATATGAATGTGATATTAAACCACGTTGCTTGGGCGTAGAATCCAAAAAACGTTCCGGGGAGCAAAAGCTCGTAAGGGAAATCCAACGGCACGGTCACATTTGATTCATCATTATTTTGTATTCTTTAATTCTCTGTCTCTACCAATTCTGTCCGATGGCTCAATCTGCAACACAAAACCAACTTTCCCTCTGGCAAATCAAGAACACAATCACACCTGAGACACCTATTTTTAAGTCTACCCGCGAACCCTTGGGGACCAACTTTGACAGATCGTTTACCGTTTGTGGGATCAAAATTGAAAGTGATCGCGAACTCCTAAGGCAGTGTATCATATACGTTTTTTAACCATGTGGATTTTTGTTTATTCTGCAATGTACGAAAAAGATCTATGCAGCTTCTACAATCCGTTTGTTTTCAATATGATAACTAGTTACTTTAAATACGTCCGCGGCAAGGCTGATAAACGAAATAATTGGACGTATTCTGTCTGGAGTTAAATTAAAGACTACTCTGGGGAAAAAAATCAACACGACAAAAAGTTTGTAAGTCTTAGGAAAACTTCAAAATGCTACGGGCGTTAACCCCTTGCCAGGGACCGCTTCTCTTGTTCATGTCGTGGGTTCTTTGTTAGACGATGACATTATAAGCCAGGGTTAACACCCAGCGATGTTTTGCTCAAAGCCGAATCTTTGAAATGAATTATTGTTTACGTCTGCGTGAAAAAAATGTGAACAAAAAAGCAAACAAAAACGGGTGATTGTATACTCGCGTTAGTGGAAACAATCAACACTTCAAAAAGTTTTTAAGTTAGAAAAACTTCAAAATGCTACGGTCGTTAACCCCTTGCCAGAGGGCGATTCGTTCAAAATAACTTCCTGTTCGTGTTGTGGGTTCTTTGTTAGGGGTGAAGACCTGCAAATCGACTCTCATAAACCCCAAAGGTAATTACGCGTACTTCCAAAAATTATTGAAAATACTCACAACTTTGAGACACCCATCAAATTAAAGCTTATTTCATCATCTTTTATTTTCTATTATTTTTTTTTGTTTTTTTTTTGGGGGGGGACAGATGACTTTGGGAGAACATTCCATCCAAAGATGATCATCCCTAAGGCCGAAAAAAAAGTCTCCGGTTTCTGGTATGGAGCTTGCTCAAAAAGTGGTGCGGCGACGCGGCTATTTTTTTTTTTTACCTGATTTTTTTTGCTTCAAATGTCGGCTGATGATTAATGGTTCCCGACTAAACTTAGTGCAAATATATGGGAGTCCAGAGAGGCCACATAAAGCTTATTCTCGACCATAACCCAATCTAAAAACACGTTAAAATTGTGCAGCAGCAGGATTCCAGTCAAACCAGTGAGTTTGGCGGTTTTGAGACATCATCTTTCATTGAAAAAAAACCTTTTTCATTTTGCCGACGCGCATGGCTACGGCGACGCGCGCGCATACCAGAAACCGGAGACTTTTTTTTGGGCCTAAAAGCAGTCCTGATCAATCCATCGCCATTTTGAAAATGGACGCCTACGCTCCATAGCAAAATATATTTTTAGGGCCTTATTTAAATCATCAAATTTCACAGAAATACGAGCTCGCAGTCCTCTGCAAGGCTTCCATCCTTCTTTTTACAAAATCCTCAAGTTCACGGCCCTCAAAATGCTCTAATTCCTGAGAATTTGAGGGCATACAAATTGTGATTTGGCTCGCGTAGGCAATTCAGGGCCTATTTACACATCTGCACCCTTGGACGATGACATCCGATAGCTAAGCCGGGCTTAACTTAACACCCTGTGATTTTTGCTGAAAGCCGAATCTTTGAAATGTTCTGTGTTTAATTCTGCATATAAACATTGTAAAGAACGGCATGGTGAATATTATACTCGCGTATTAGTGACGTTTTAATGGTTGCAAATTAGACGCTGCGTTAGGTCACATCCCATTCAATAAATATTTCATGTAAAGTTCAAATGCCTCCAAATGACAAAGCAAAGTTTACTTAACGACAAGAAAATATCGGAAGAATGTGCCTGTCGTGTCTATAACCTTTTACCCACTACACTATAGTGCAAATAGAATGTGACTCATTGAATTTTTCAATGAGCTGTCTTTAATTTGTCAATGAAATGCAGTATCCATGGCAAACAATACGTGAAAATATCCAAACCCGTACACGTGTGCAAACACCCGTGGCTAGCCCATTCCTCGTGCGGGTTTTGCAAAGTCATAGAACTCGCGAATAACAAGCATCCGAGCGACCCCAGAGGGCCGGGACAAAAGACCCGAATTTGTCATCTTGTAGCGGTAGATGTCGCACCATATAAAGCCCTATCTTCCCATAACCATCCAACAGCGTGTCAATAATTCCTATAGTCTTATCTATCTCTACGACCCCTCTCACCTTTGTCGAACTGGAGAGATACGACTGATCAATGACAGCATTATCTCAGCCGTGCAGAAAAGCATCGTGTTAAACTCTAGTGTTCTTATCGCTTGGAGTGGATGAAACCGAATTAATAATCCCCGTAGCATCAAGTAATAAAGTATCACCCTCTTCTGAGTTTTTGATAAATGTATTTTTTGTTTCAGAATGACAGTGAAGGAAATCGAACCCGAGACGGCGTGGATTTGGCACTTGTGTTCCAATTCAATGCAATACCTTGGTTGTTTTTTTATACAAAAGTCTTCCTTGCAAAAGTAACATAAATGGTCTTACTAAACGTGATTGTTTACTTTACAAAGTTAATTAACTTATTTGCCTTCATTAATTACTTTGGAGTTTAAAGTATCCTTTCAGTACCTGCTGTTGACAAGCTTAGGCTTATTATAGCTATATTAATAATCACTGTTTATTCTATTTACTCCTTTCCCCCCTTTTCTTATACATGTTTTCCCCTTGATTTCTCGCAATGTATGTACATGCTTTATATTGTGATTTGTATATTTTGTTTGTGGTTGAATAGAAATCAATGCTGCATTGAATTTAAACTTTTTTCCAGCATTTCTCTCAAACTTCCGCCTCGCTAAATTTTGCATGGTGTGAATGTGTGGCCTTCTCGAGTTAAAGCCAAAAAAAAAAACCTAAAAAAAACAAATCCAGTCTATAACAAAGTTGTGTAGGGAGCATTAACAAGAAGGAAGGAGCGCTGTGATTACACAAGTATAAGCTTATTATATTAGCGTCACGGTGGAGTATTCCCGCAATCCTCAAAATGTCCCAACGGTGATTTCAGTTTCACCGAACTTTAATTTGACGTCATCAACTGTGGGGACATCTCAGACACCACATTCCCTGAAGTGGGGTTATCAGCAATTGAAAACAATCATCCAATTTCCAATTATTTACATTGAAATGAACCCTTTTTGCACACACAAAAATGCAATCGTTTCTCAACTGCCAGATTCCGGACGGACGGGGTGCTATGACACGGGTTTACCCGTGATCTTTGACCCCCATTTTGTTGTGTACGGATGTGTGTTAATGTGTCTGTCAGTGACCGCAATATGACATCATTTCGGTTTGAATCCCTACGTTTTGGAGCTTAAGTCCGCGAGTCCGACCACCCACAACGTGTCTCAAAAACTCTTTGAGTGTCGATCTGCGGTCTGTTGCCCTGGTTTAATCCAGTGCCAAATCACAATATTTTGGGACAAAGTTTTGTTTGCTTGTTCCATGCAGTAATTATGACAGGCCTACCGAGAATTATAACAATGACAGGCAGCATTTGTTTTACAGGAACTAATGATTATTACTTCACGGATATGTGCAAAGTCAAAGTCGGTCATAGGATGTGGAATGAACCCCGTGGTCTAGCAAACTGGTAAACAGATCCTGAAATTCAACCTGTCAAAGGTTCATCCAAACAGTGTCGGCTCACTGTAATCCCAACGCGTCTATAGGCCTAGCTATACGGAGCTCAGGTGACTCTGACGCAATGTATTCCCTACACCGCAACATTTTTAAACCTCAAAGTAAGACCCGCACTCACCGAGGGGAATTCAGTGCTAAAACACTGATCAAAAAGATGGCCAGGGTTGAGTCTAAAATACTGTCATTACTCAAACCAATGCTGTCTATACCAATGCTTATTATCTCAGAATTAAGAAAGAATGGTACAACCGGACGCTGTTTTCTTCTTCAGTCATTTCAAAAATGACGATTAGGCTAGAAATGAATCTGGGACTGAGAAGCATTTCCCATTTTGTTAGGAAATACTCAGAAAATTGTCTTGACTCTCCATAGACTTTGTACACAACTGCTGAAGTTGCGTCAGGTTGCAACATTCTTTCCCAGTATTGTTATAAATCACAAGTCATGCTTCCTCAATTCATCCACACATCCAGATATTTAAATGAAATGTGCCGATTACTCTTTTATCACTGTCCACCCTGTGTTATTTTGTGACCTGGCTTGTGACTGACTTACGTTTGATTTATGACCGACTTATGATTGACTAAATGATTGGCTCGATTAGTCTGGAAATTCCATCAGTAGTTGGAAAAAAATGGGCGGTTTGACTTACTTGGGCCTGATAGGCAGCAGAACCTTGAGCGTATCAGCTTTGCCTCGCTTCTTAGTCTTCTTTCCAGTGGTTTCGACCTTTACCTCTCCATCCTGCGGGATGCGGGCATAGCCGGGTCCCTTGTAGATCACCTGGGGTTCCCCATTGTCCACTGGTTCGTCAGTGCTAGCCATGTTGGCCGTATTTTGTAAGTTGCTACGGTAAGAAAATGTGGGCTGGCAGATTAAAGTCAGACTTGAATCAAGGTATCTCTTTTTAATGAAAATGAAACAAAAAATATCGGAATACAGGTCTACGTGTCATGTTCAATGTAGAAAAGTCATCAAGGGGAACGTCATTATCACCAGAGGCTCCAAATCCTGTTTCTCTATAATTTTAAGTGGGCAGATCATAACAGAACAATAATGGTGTATGTGCCTAGGCCATATGTTTTTGTGACCAACGTTTTGAAGGGTAAGGAATTACTGCATAAAACATAGACGAATAAATTTAGGCCTGCATCCGATATCTTCCTTAAGTTATTAAAAACCTTGTCCAGACATTGATTTATTATGCATGTGCTACGCCTTCGTGCACATTTTAATACCTTTCATGCACCATCACAATTGAATCGTAATTAATATTTATTTATGACATACCCTTAAAACTTCACAATTTAATTATTCCGTGGTTCATGAATAATGCGCATTATGTTGGACGTATGTACAGACAAAATTCTATTAATTCCTTAAATATTGCATAAAATGGCCCAATCTTTCTTCAATGATAAAATACGATTCCACTGCATAAAACGTCAAAGGTTACAGAGTAATTTTCAAGAATTTATTTCAATCCAGTATAGAATAAGCAGCTAACATTGCTTATTATTTCAAAACACACGGGGGTCTTTAGCCTGTTATTTCATTTAGATATTAGTTTCAATAACGCACCTTTTGTTGATGGAATATCCACACAGGAAGGTATATAACAGCTGTTACATGTATCACATCCGTGCAGAAATGATGTTCATTACAAAATGTAGACTTGCATGTACTTAACAGTATTCATTCATCACGTGTGCTTTATATACGAAAGCTATAACGTACAGTTCAATTATAATACTGTATGCGATAGTGACTATCTACTATACAGTGCTGCTTATCTATGAGGCGTAGATATCTCCTAAGCAGCAGCCGACGGCATCATTTCTGCGAGATGAATAATGCTCGGATCGTGGAGAACAGGCGGAATGCATCAACTATAAGAGGTAGTCCATCAACGCGAGATGAATCCTCGTCTGACCTCTGCCACGGAGAGAGTCAGCCGCGGGGAACTAGACGGCTTAAAATGTCCTCCCGTATTCGCTGAACGCTCCTTGATAAATAAACGCTGGGGATACGTCATCATCACCATAGCACGTTCACTGTCAGTGTAGTACACACTAGGTCATGGCTGAAAAGGATCTGAGTAATGGTAAAGTGTATATTAAAACATGTCCTATTGCCGACGTACGTGTACTTCAGGTCACAACCAGCGAGAGCGCGCGCAGCTGACGTTTTACGCGGGTTGATGAGTAACCATGCCCCGCCTACTTTAAGCGGCGCTTCGCTCCGCAGACTCCTTTGTCCCGGAGAAATTACACAACCAAAAATAACCCTTTCATCGGCGAAAACTGATTATGAACGTGACATTGTCAGCTGGCAGCGAGGTCCACAATGCACGCGCATTGGTGAAAGTAGATACGGGGTTGTCGAAAGCAATTTCCTTCGTTCTATACGGCTCTATTGTTGGTGGAATCTAGATTATTTGGGTCAGAGTTTATGCCGACCATGGTTGATTGGGTTTAGCTTTCACCGATCCCATCACACGATATTGTGCCCGAGGTCCCAAACAGTAATTGTAAGCGGCCCATTTCTACAAGCGCAACCACAAGGCCATTTCGCCATTTTCACTTCCTCTTTATGTGTATTACCACG
The DNA here is from genome assembly GCA_029964075.1 of Patiria pectinifera. Lineage (NCBI taxonomy): Eukaryota > Metazoa > Echinodermata > Asteroidea > Valvatida > Asterinidae > Patiria > Patiria pectinifera. Next base: position 12,823,244 of record CM057144.1, on the reverse strand, counting down.
ATGCAGGCCTAGGCCGAGCACTTTGACCTATAAGCACTTAACCAGGGATGCAAGTTTCGAGATGAGAAATAACTGTAACATGTTAGAGTAAATACGGAAGTTTTGCAGTCAACTTCACCATGCATGCATGTTCAATGTATATCATACTGTTTATAGAAGGGTATGTTGTTAGAAACAACTCCTGAAATTACGCGCTTGGTTTTCAAATACACATTTTGCAGCTTCCAACTTTTGTGACAGCTGAAACAACTGGTTTAAAGTGGATTGAATGATCTCTTATTGCCTCTTACTGTGAAATGTTTAGTCTTTCTGAAGGTGTGAAAAACGAAAACATGTGCATGTTGTAAGCTGGGGCAGCATTTTATTAAAGGCTCACAGGTTGAAGAAAAAGGTGTTTAATTCATTGTATAAGGTTTTGTTCCAAAATGTGTTGTTGGTTTAGAATGCATATAACTAGGGTAAGATGAAACTTCAAGTAGCTCTCTGCCTCTTTTATCACAATCTGTATCGGGCTGACAATATTCTTCCTAACAGAGTGCACAGGCCTTATCTTTATGTATCACAAATAACAGTTTTTTGTATAAACTGTCGCAACTACATGCAGTCATTATGCGATTATATTCATACACAGGCCTGATTATCATCTTCACTGTCATTATATACCAACCCTCATTTTGTACGAAGGTGATAATTAATGAACATCCTCAACTTCTATATCGTTCTCCTGCGAAACCAGCATGTATTTGCTATGATAGCAAGCATAATAGCAAACAATACGCCGCATTGCAAGTTAATCATTTTCACCTCACCATTCCTGTTTCGCACCGTCAGTGCGGTGACAAATTAACCCCGAGGTTGCACGGTGAGACGTTAACAGTTAATGTTCTACCGACGGGCTTTTAAAAGTCGACAAAGGAGGGGCTGCCGAACCAGAAGGTGAGATGTCCGTCGATTTCCGCTCATGCTGTGGGCGTGTGAACTTCACTTGAACTCGATTTCGTAATACAATACTTCACATGTATATTATTGATACACAAAGTGCAATCTGGCGATTATTTTAATTTTGCAATGAAAGATTTGCGCTTGCCACCTGCCTTATTAAAATTAATGTTTAAACCATGGGAAATTATGTTAAAGGCGACAATAAATCAAGAAATACATTTTAAATAAGGCATGGTTTATGTTCAGTGAAAGTACAATATATCGGATAAGTTCATCTAAATGAAAATAATTAATTCTTTTTATAGATTTTCATTTCAATAGTTAGAATGTTGTAAAACTTAATTGTCTCCAAATAAGACACACTTTCCGATTCAGAATGAGATTTATTATAATATGCCTTTGTTTGGAAAGAATGTTGCATCCTGACGCCATTTTAATCATCATATTATTATCTCAATGAAGGCCTAGGTCAGTCTTTGCAAAAACGTTGAAAAGACATGCATCTGGGGCTGAGAAACTTTGCAATTGTGTTAAAATACTTTGAAAATGCATTCGACTTTCCATAGACTTTGTGCACAACCAAAGAAGTGGCGTCTGGTTACTACATTCTTTCCCTGTGTTCTTATTTGTCTCTGGTTTTATAACTTAATTTTCAAATAGTGCTTTCTCTTAATACACCTGTTTAATAATCTTCCATCGTGTTATCAATCACATTTTAACAAACTGTTTGCCAACCAATCCCAGTGCTATTTTTGTCCCCAACGAACGAGGAGATGCGGAATTGATCAAGGTTCAATCATCACCCGAGACGCCTGCAGATGGATGATGAGGTTACCGTGGCAACGAGACGTGCCTCACATAGGATACCATTAATGTAATTGTCTGGGCAAAAAAGTACAGTTACGTGGCAACGAATTTGCAAATTAGGACTCTGCGTGATGTTGCACGTTCATTCGGGAAAAAAGAATGCCTACTTGGTTGCCAAACTCAGTATTGCTGTAGTGACCAAGGCATCTTCAAATTACCATCAATAGAGCATTTGAATTAGTTTGACATGGTGACTCTATTATATACAGTTAGAAGAAACGGTTGGCTGGTTAAACATGCAACATTTCATAATCTGCACTTTAACATTCTTCAGCCATCTTTTAAAATGATGTTGTAGGCTTATCTGGAGTCTTAGTGCTTATCTATGGGTGCAACCCTGCAGTAAAATTCACGTAAACACTAGTGCTAAATGCCCATACTTCACAATTCTTTTAAAAATACTCGGAACTTTCACATGTATTTAAGTTGCACAGAAAAATGATGATCAACATGTCATCTTTTCTTTTCTTTTCATTTTTTGGTGGGTTGACTATTGACTTTTCGAGGAATTCTCACTCAAAAAAGATGACCCCTACTTTTCCAAAGCGGAATAGCCATCTTGAAAAACAATCCCTCAACAACATGGCAAAAAAGTGCCTCTTTCTAGCCCAACGCATCCAAAATGCTCAGAATTGGAAGCCCAAGCCCGGGTCCATTGCCATATCTCTTCAATGCCCCAATTTCATGGCTCACAGAACTCTCTAATACAGAATATTTTGAGGGTACAACTTTTCTTCATGAGCTCGGCGGATGGGTTTAAGCCTGTTTACCGGTGTGCACCCCTATGGAGTGGGTCTGAGCAGGCAAAAGCAACCGGAGCCCATAAGTGGATTTTGAAAGCATTAATTAACATGTTAATCATGCCTCTTTCAAAGCAAAAAAAAATTTGAAAAATTAAATTGACCGAATACCGCCCATAGATCACCCTGTTAAGCATCAATTATCCTGGATCCCGGAGCCATGCATCGCAAACAAATCAAATGCAAGCCTCCCACCTACTGCCCTTCCTCTATATATAACCATAAACAAATCCAAAATTTATCGTCTATAGAATTTTTTTGTGGATCGTTTTTCTTGTCCAACTTGACAAGAGAGCCTCTTGTTACGAGTGACCCCGTTGACTGCATAGAACTGAAAAGGTGCACTTATAAAAACACGCATTCATTGTTTATTTTACACCGAGAGGCTTTATTTACAGGTGACAAATTCAAACCAGCAGTAAACCTGAACGGGAGGTCGACGGTGCGCGCTAAATCATGCTGGAGTTCGTCATGAAGGAAATCGCAATGAGATCTGTGGTTTTCAGGCAACGAGTCTCATGCGATGTATCCTCTGATAAATACTATCGTGGACAAAATGACTCCAGGAAGTGGAATCTACAGTGTCAAATTCAAACAATTCTCTTATTTCCATACACTGTAAAAACAGTGTTTAGCTTTTAAACACATCAGAAACGTGTTTATAGTTTAATACGTTTAGGAATGTTTACCACTTTTTAATGCTGTGAAACTAAACGTGTTTACGTTTTGGACATGTGCTTAGGATTGTATATCTAAATGTGCTTAGGAAGGTGTTTAAATGCTAAACATATTATTCATTGTACATGTCAAACGGATAATGCGTGTCACAGAAAAAGGACATCTAAACATGTCATGGTGCTAAACGTGTGGAAAAAGTGGGTACAGAATTAGTGTTTAGAAATGTGTTTAAATCCTAAACACCCGATTTTTACAGTGTACATTATAGATTGTTCATGCCCAATTTGGTAACCAAGTATTGGGAAAAAAAACCCTTTATTTTATAATTGCGATGTATCTTCTGATAAACATGATCACGGACAAAAATGACTCAAGAATCAGTCCCAAATCAAATAAATCTCATATCTCCATACACCATAGGAACGTTACTTCCGAACCCGGCAACCAATTAAGTCTTATTAAAAAAAAAAGCCAAATCTTAAATTTTGGAATTAAGAGTAGGCCTACATCAACATCATTATGTTAATTTCTCTTCGATTTCGCTCGGCATCATAATAGAGACTGAATTTTCACTCCCATCGCCATACTGTGGAGTATTACAAGGCGCCTACACCGGAAATTAGAGTAACCATAGCTTGGAAAGGGATTGAGATGCAAGCAACTGCTTCAATAATGGCTTTATTTGTGTCATAAAATCCATGGACGCAACCAAAACAAGTCACCAAATATGCCTTGCACTTATAACAAGCGACGCAACGCAAATACCTCAACAAACAAAAGTCCGGATCCAATTCCACACTAGAGCACTCACACGGAGAATAAAAGGGGTAAGCCAATGAAGTCACGCGTAAATCACGTGATCCTCCTTTGAAAAAAGGGAAAGAATTTCTTCTTTTTTTTTGTTCAAGGACTTTGAAAGGTCAAGTACGACAATAACACATTTCCCGCGCTGTGCACAGGTTTTTTTTGCGCTCAAGGTAAACTGAATAAGTGCGTGTAGTTCGTGTTGCTTTAAATTCCGTTAACTTTGTTGTACTTTTACGGGATTAGTTTATGGGCTCGTAAAAATAAAATTTGTAATGCTGATCATCGAATCCTTCGTGGAGGTTGTAATTGCCTGTTCAATAAAAGTGTACTGTACTTTGAACACATTTTTTTATAATGTATCATTTGCCGTAACTTTTATCAACTCAATTCGTTAGGAAATTATATTTCCATGTTTAAGTCGACACTGTTGGCAAAACTTTGTTTTCCTGTTTCAAATCTGTAACACTATAACAAACAAAAACAACCTCACAAACACCCCGAACAACACACCGACAGTCACTTTTCGGATCACACTTTTCCCTTCCGTTCTTACAAACCTTTTTTGTTTTTTAAGCAAGACAGGAATCTAATGGAAAAGAAAATGGAAACCAACCGGCGACGGAAGTGTGTGTGTGTAAACCTCAAGATATCATTTCAACAATCCACGGGTTTAGTTGGTCACTGAGGGCAAAAGCACACACTGTTTGTGTAGAACTGATAAACCAACCACATGCACTAAATACATGTATGACTAACTAAGTTTGGTCTTTGTCTTGAATCTATCATATTACATTTTGAGATATGCACGAACATATAGATTTTTACAAACTGGCATGATTTTATTTTTAATCGTTTACTATGATGTAGTCATTAATGTTAGAAAATGTTAGGCAAAAAATATTTTCAAATTCGGTAGACATGAAAATCTACACTACCAAAAGTCTGTCACCCAAACCCCTTGAGCGAAGTCCGAACATTATAATTATTATCAGTCAAAGTTTATAATGCCACGCCATCTTTCCCACACCCTTGTTTGCGTTCGGACGACGACTGAGTATATACATGTACATCCTTACCCTTAAGTACAGGCACATGCGCATAACGGTTAAACATGACGTCACAGCATCACTGGAGGAATGTGATTGGTTCTTTTTCACAAGACCACCGCGCGCGCATCATACATGCAATCAGATCTTCCCTTCCTGGTGACTGACACCACTGTTGTTCGAGCGTTCACACGGCAACCAAAAGCAAATCTGAAGTGCCCATACTAAGTCAAACGCGAGTCAGGCGTTGCTGCGAAAGTCAAGTGCACGGCGTTTTGAGTGTGAAGTGTTGGGTACATAACATGGTGTTGGCAGATCTTGTTTACCAACACAATGCAGTGCCAAATATTATATGCAAAGTATATAGAATGGGAGTAAATATAATAGAGGTCGTACGCTGGTCAAACTCGAGAGGTATGAATTGTTGTGACGTAAACAGGGTGAAACTGCACCAATTGGCCGACTAACCCCCCTAGGGTTCAATATCTGGTGTGACGCCAGAAATTATTTTTACTCTCAGAAGTTGTGTTCGTATATGTAAACCATTCGTTTATGAAACAGCCACTTGCAAAGCAGGCGTCTATGATATGCGCGCAGATTTGTCGATTAATTATGCAAAACAAGACTGCGTCTTGATCTCCGGATTCTGACCATTATCGGGTATTCCATAACCCGTTGTTATCGCAAAAACACGGCAGCCAAATTGACCAATCAACAGCTTAGTCCAAATTTCTGATTGAAATGACGTCACAGCTTTAAAAAAAATCGACTCCGATTGGCTGGCACGCGGGGTTGCATACAATGTGCATGTGCACAGTATATCAGACGTTCGTAGTGTGGCCCTGCACACGTGAACGTCTGATCCTCAGACGGTTGTTAACCATAGGCTAGCCAGCCTTCGGAATGATGCGTGCTTACAACGAAATGTAATTAAAGCAGCATGCATCTTGTATCAATTTCATTAAAAAAAGTCACTAAGGCCAAAAAAAAAAAGTCTCCGGTTTCTGGTATGCGCGCGCGTCGCCGTAGCCATGCGCGTCGGCAAAATTTTTTTTTTTTTTTTATACACTGAAACCTCAAAAAAACCCAAACTCTCTTGGGTTTTGACTGGAATCCTGCTGCTGCTGTTTTTTTAACGTGTTTTTAGATAGATTATGATCGAGAATGCTTGCTTACCTCCCATATATTCTGGATATATTTATTCAAGTTTGTCAGCACAGTCATTTTGAAGCATCAAGACATTTGAAAAAAAAAAAAAAAAAAAAAAAAAAAAAAAAAAAAAAAAAAAACCACTTTTTTTAGAGCCACTCACCAGAAACCGGAGACTTTTTTTTGGCCTAATTTATCAAATATTTGCCCATAGTCGTATTCTTACTGTGTTTCTCATTTTCATGTTCACACTATGTCGGAGGTGGGGGGGGGGGGAAACAAGCAAACAAACTCTGTAGCTAGTGTTTTCCAAGTTTATAAGCATAAACTGCAAACCCTTATAAAATTTGATAAAGTCTTTAATGAATTAGTTAACATAAAACAAATTAATGCTATACATGATTAAACTCAAATTTGAAAAAAAAAAATTAATGACACCAACTTAAACCTGAGAACAAACAAAATATCTACCGTAGGCTGAACCAAAACATAAATAAATATACAAATTGTAACACATTTCAATCCTGAAAATTTGTAAAGATAATTGAAACATTTCTGCATAGAAACCTGTTTTATCCCCTTCAGAAATTCCGACAATATTTGGTTCTTATCACCTAAAAACCGAACGCACCATATCTCAACAACGCTTAGAAACATCATATTTTGTTTAATTCACAAGCTTCCAGTAGAAAGAGTTGTGGCATTACTCCAAGGTTCATTTTTAACACTCTTAAAAAAACCCAGCAAACTCAACATAACATCAACGTCTTGGACGCCATATTAAAAAAAAAACATTCTCCAAGAAAGATCCCGGTCTTGAGTTGGTAACCCACAAAAAAGGGGAAAAGGATTAATTACCGTGGCGGATGTGCTAAAATAAACAGACGTAAACTTACTTCTGAAGTAAAAATTGTCGGTGATATCAACGGTGATTTTTGTTTCACAAATTAACATAAAAAAAGTTCGAAAATGATTTTTAAAACATCCTTTTAGATATTACATTTGTCGGCAAAGGTTTTCACATAGAAGGCACAATTAAGTCTGACCTTATGCCTCGGGACTTTCAAAATGTGCATCCGATTAAAACAGGATTTTTGTCTTGTTTTTTTTAAATTCCTCTTGGGATTTTCTCTCTGTTTTTCTTACCGTTTTCTTCAGTCCAAGTTGCCGTGATTGTGTTCAGCTGCCGCCAGCATCGCGCTAAGATGCGAACCGGGGTCGGCAAGCAACACTTCCGGCTTGCCGAACTCAGCAATCTGTTGGCCCCAAAAATGTGAAAATTTTAAAGAAAATTCGGAAAGGACAAAAGTAATTGTGTTGTAAAAGACTAGTAATGTCAATATTCACATGCAATCAGTTACAGCATATTCCAATGCGAAAGGTGTCAAAAAAGCAATGAAAACGTCAAAATCTCCTGTTTTCGCATCAATGTGAAATCTCATCAAAACTTTCAAAATAATAAAACTTATTTGAAGTCATGGTACATTGTAAATATTTTTGATGGAATTCGAGTCGGGGTGCAGGTGATGCATTTTTAAGCAATGGTTTTACCCTTCAATTCAGCTTTGCTATCTAGCATTATTTTTCGGGCTGCTTTCTAAAAGCAAGAAAGAAAATCCCACAAATTAACTCGGCTGGACTTGAACCCACGACCTCCTGCTTACTAATCCACGGTTAGCCTGTCTGCCATACTCACTTGGCCCTTATCCATGACCATAATACGATCGCAGTCCAGTACGGTGTTGAGTCTGTGCGCTATGATGAGCATGGTGCAATCTTTGAAGGCTTCGCGTATCGTCTGTTGTATCAGGCTATCAGTCTCCGTATCAATGGCCGCCGTTGCCTCGTCCATTAGCAACACCTACATTTTGGCGGGAAAATTGTCAAGACAAAAAGTATGTGTAACACGATATCTGACATTACGAATTGTCTGTTTAAGACACGTTGAGAGATATTGTGTTGAGATATTGTGTTGGAGATATTTTGAATTCGAAGTAACTGAATTAAAACTAATGTGAAAGCTTAAAGAGATTTTTGAAGCGGACTCGCAGGATTCACCTTGCTATTTCTCAACAGGACTCGAGCCATGCACACCAGTTGCCGCTCACCAACGGAAAAGTTCTCTCCGTTTTCAATCACCGGCGCCTCCAACTGCTTCTCCAAGGCACTTACCTGGAATTCGAGCAACCAAAAAAATAGAAGTAAGTCTTCATATCATAAAGGAAAAAGTAATAAAAAAATCACATTACATTAAAGCCAAAACAATTGTACCAATACAGTAAAATACAAACGAAAAGTTAAGCCACGTGTAGAATTGCAAGTCACTATTTGTTTGATACCGTCAATAAGGTTATGTTTTCGTCGGATTTGGTTAGTTTGTTGGTTGGTTTGTCTGTTAACATGATAACTCAAAAGTTATGGACGGATTTGCATGAACATTTTGTTTAGGGGTGGTCCTTGGTACAAGTACAAATCGATTAGATTTTGAATGTGATCCGGATCTGGGTCTGGATCCAGTATTTTTTTTTTAAGGATTCTTCACCATTTATGCGAGCATTTCTTTTGGGTGTACTGATAATATGGTGAGGAATTGTTTAGCCTTGGAGGTGGTTTGCGCACTCTGAGTGCTTTCTAGTTTAAACTGCTTTTATACATGTCCATAGAGTGCTCTGAAGTAATGACCGGTATACTTATCATTTCATCCCTATGACTCACTGTTTGTTTGATGTATGTTTTCTCCAATGCGGCCCAGAGTTCATCGTCCGAGTGCTGATTCAAGGGATCTAGATTAAACCTGCACAAAATATCAACTTCATCATTAAACAATTTCCTTTTATCCCACAAATTAACGAAGCACAAACAATCAAACAAACAAAAACCAACCCCCCGAAAAATATATATAGATCAGTACACAGAACCTAAACATCTGAAATATACATATTACATTTTACATGTCTAATTTAATTCATTAGAAATGAGCTAATTGCTCATTCATTATGCAAATTTACTCCGATTACACACACCTCTGTTAATACACAAACAAATTAACAAATATACCAAAACCACAACTATCTCTCTTTTCTTTTTTTATTTACTAAGTAAGGTCACTCAAATTATGATGTAAATTTACTCAGGTAAAAACTTCATACGCCTCTGTTACAGCGCCCTCAGTTGGCCAATTCGAGTCCATTACCTGACCGTTCCTGCAAATAGAACGGGGTCCTGCGGTATGATGGAGAGCTTTGAGCGTAGATCGTGCAGGCCAAGACTCGCTATGTCCACTCCGTCTAGGAGTATCTCACCCGCTGCGTTCTCCACGAGACGGAAGAGGGAGACGCCCAGAGAAGATTTGCCTGGAAAAAATGTAAGTTGCTTTAAAAAAATATTACATCCAGTTCTATTTATTGATACATCACAAATCACGTAGTTTCCAACACCAACATCAGTGTTCCTTGGTTGCTATGACAACGCACCTGATCCCGTCCTTCCCACAATGCCAATCTTCTCCTTGGGACGGATGTGACACGTGATTCCTTTCAAGACGAGAGGCAGGTTGGGCCGGTATCTCATCTTGACCTGCTGCATCTTGAGATCCCCGCTGGTGGGCCAGGATTCGTCGGGCTGGGTCGACTGGATGCGGGCCTCTGCCTCTGACGGGGTTTTCTGGAGTTGGGTGCAAAATTGTCATCACGACAACACAAGTGCAGCACAACTCGGTTAAAGGTCAAATCGAGAGTCAGTCACAAGTCAATTACAACTCACAATGCAAGTCAGTCACTAGTCAATCATTAGTCAATCATAAGTCATCATAAGCCAATCACAAGTCATCATAAGTCAATCATAAGTCATCATAAGTCAATGACAAGTCAATCACAAGTCAGTCATTAGTCAATCATAAGTCATTATAAGTCATCATAAGTCAACCATAAGTCAAGCATAAGTCAATGACAAGTCAAATCATAAGTCACAGCGCAAGTCAATAACATACCTCGATGTATTCCAGCATTCTTTCCACAGAGATGAAGGAGCTCTCGGTTTGCGTGCAGGAGACGACTACCTCTTGAAGCAAGCCTCCCGATACCTTGAGAAATTTAAAACAGATACTTTTATCAGTCTTGTAAAAATGAAATCTTGGGCCAACAACGATTGTTTAATTCTCCAGGGAAACAAAATAATGGCCGTGGTGAAGTAAATAATGAATTATAAGTGGATGAAACATTACCAAAATAGTCGCATATTAAGGGAATAAATGTGTGCTTGGCCGGTTTTGAACACCCTGTTTTAAGACCGGTTGGAGTGTGGATGCTGATAATTATCCAAACCGAAGCCGTTTAAAACCGGCCACTTGACGGGTTCTCGACCAATAGGAATGGGTAAACTGTCTCAGGTATTTATGAAAACAAAATATAATGCTGGGCATCCTGATCTCACTCGGGGCCGGCCAGATTTGAATCAGAAAAAAATCAGGAAGGAAATTAATTTTAGTTTTAAAGATCCAAAAGGACTCCAACAAGTTGACATTGGAGGTACTTGCAGGAATCAAACCAGGGCATCTGAAGGAGAAGACATTGAGGAAAACTGTCGTGCTAATTGAAACATAGCTTGTACGGAAATTCGTAGAGTAACAGTATATACTAAGTTTGGTAAACTCACCGCGACCGCTTGGTACAACGCCATGGCAGCCAGAGCGGTTGACAACAGCGTGTCTTTACTCAGCAGGACCAGCAGCGCCAACACGCCGACCAGCACGGCGGCCATGACGTCCATGCGTACGGCAACCCACCGCGGAGCCATGGTGAACATCAGTAACATGTGGGAGTTGACGTCCAAGAGCTCCTCAAACCTGCAGGAAGGGGGAAAAAACTCTTAACTTGCTGGGGTGTATATAGGAGTGTTGCGGTTGAGTCCATATTACAAGTGTACGAAAGATCGTTGTCGTCTGTATGATGCTAAATCACAAGGAAATGTCCAATTCCTGCAGCCACTTGGCTGTATCTTCATCAAGCTCGATCAGACCGGTGGGATCGTCAGGGGGCTTGACGATTGGGAAGGCTTGCGGGATGTGTTCTATTGTGTCTGCGGAGACCCAACAGCAAGCACCGATCCGGTGGAGGAAGGAGCAGGTCTTATCTTCCCCGCGCCGTTCGGAGGTGGTTCAGCCTTACCTAAGTTTTACGTTCGAGCCCAGCGAAAGGTGTGTACTATATTACTAGCGGAATCTTATATAGCGCACGTATCTACCAAGGCGTTGGTAATTATGTATATTTCTAAAGACAGGTAAATGAAGTTTATGAGAAATGTGAGATCGACCTCTTATGTAGCACCTTTATAATTTACAAGGTGCCATACGGTGTATATTGCAGCACTGCCAGAAACGCCGGGGCAATCCCCTTCTGTAGCGATAAGTGTTACTGGGTTCTTTAACGGGCATTACATAACACACGGGACCCACGGCTTTACGTCCCATTCGAAGGACGAGGCAATAGTGGTAAAGTGCCTTGCTCAAGAGCACAAGCACCATGTTCCCCGTCAGGATTCGAACCTATGTACCACGGCACACGAGTCGAACACCGTAATCGTTGGACCACATCACCCACAAGTATTAAGTGAAGCACAAGTGAACCAGTCTCTAGGTCAATGAACTTGCACAACATTATTTTAATGCATCCCTTTCTTATTGTACGGTACATCCCCTCTTTTTGTGACGAGACAGTGAATTGACTTGAGACAGTGAATTGACTTGTGATGTACCTGTGACCCTTATCACAAATCCCAGGACTACACCACAGGAGAAAGCAGTGCTGACGACGCATGTTTTTCTTCAGATGCACTCACCTGGAGGTAAATCGCCTCTCCTGTCCGTACGCCCGGATGGTGACCAAGCCCTGCATGGTGGCCGAGATATGCGACACCAGCTTGGACCTGCTGGTGTTATCATACCTCTTGACCTCGCAGTAGCCCTTCCTGAAGAGGATGTAGAAGGCTAGGCCAGCGACCAGGACCACGGCCAAGGCGATGAGATACAGGGGCAAGACGATCGCGATGATTGCCTGCATGAGGACGAGGACGCTGAGGAAGAGGAGGCAACGCATCAGGTTGGTGGGAAGGAGGAGGTCAACTACGGGAGGAATCGGAGAGATGAGATTGTAAGGACTAGACTTCACATTTATTTCCATTTTGCACAGGACAATTGAAATATACTAGAAATAACAAAATATTAGGACATTTATAATTGACGGCTAATACATGGAGGCATATTCTGGAAGCCAAAGCTTGTATATAGATGCCTTTAAATAATAACTAATTAAAGAAATACTGAGTGAAATGATACATACAAATCAAACAGACGCAACGAACAAACAGGTACAGAATGACCAAATTGACGGATGAGACAAAACGAACTGTTTACACAGATATGGATTACACGGACATTAAACACATACGTACATACGTTAAAGTGCACAATCTACTGATTTTCATTTGAAACGGTAGTTACCATATTTTGTTTTAGGCTTGGTTTGATCCCAACTTAAAACATTTTGTCAGTATCTGTTTTTTTGCCCTGTTTCAGGAATAGCTCATTTATTTTTTAATACCTGGTATTAACTCAAGAGGTATGGAGTAAAATACATCACAGTTTGGAAGACAAGAATAAAGTTCTCTGCTATGTATTTTTGTGACACAAATGACTTCTCAATTATTTCCAGTAACCGTCTAGCTGTCCAGCTGTCTTGTGCTTTGGTCATCTTCTGTATCTGAAAACAAGTTTGTCGCCTAAAATACGTCCGTCTCATGTTTTACTCGAGGTGGTTGTGCTTTGAATTTTTAATCAGCTCTTCTCAACAATGTTCTACACATAAAGACCCATAAAAAGTCCTTTCCTTCTCGGACTTCAAAAAAGGGATCTTTCTTGCGTCATTCTACTGATGTTTGACTCGCACCTTCGTCCATGTCCTTGGAGAACCTGTTGAGAATGCGGCCGAGGGGCGTGGTGTCAAAGAACGACATAGGACATCGCATGATCTTACGGAGGAGACCGTCATGGATGCGTGTGGATGCTCGGATGATGGTCTAGGGGGACACAAAAGATGACTCGATGGGTGGATGGCCGATAGATTTACTCAAAGTGGGATTAATGATAAATGTGGGATTAACGATAAATGGCTGACGTCTTGACTTTCTTAACGATGAATTTATAACTGTTCCATTATTATTATTATTATTATTTTATTATAACTGGTTTATTTTCCATGTCGTTCAGTAGCGATATAACCCTTAAACTAAATTACACGGTGGATTAATTACACTGATACCATATTAATTTAAAAGTACAGTCGAACACCTTTATAAAAAAGTCCTAGGGACTTTACAAATCACCTAAACATGTACCTTGTATTAACAAAGAAAAACGAAGACTTGGGACCCAAAATTGTACACAGTTTACTCCAATTAAAAAAAAACCCACAAGCCAACATTTGAAATGTTCATTTTTAAATTGATCATATGACTTTGAACGATATGTCTAAATTCCTGAATTTGACAAGGAAAGCCGATCGAGGTACTGGGAGTCTGATGAAATAAGAATGGTCAAGGCAGATAATAAATAACAAGTTTTCCTAGATATATTCTTTAAAAGACATTACAAAAACAATACAAAAACTACGCAGCGCTGCAGACCAAAATAATTTTATTGACTTACCACAATGAGCACGACGCACGTGATACCAAGTATGACCAGAGAGGAGAGAAATATCCCAATATAGACCAACACAAAGAAGGTCAGCTGATCGTCTTCATCAGGTGACACATCAGGTGCATCTTCATACTGGTCCCCTTCCGATGACTGGTACAAGAGCGGCTTGTAGACCGGCTCCGATGGAGCAGACATATTGGCCAAAATTGGTTCCTGGAACGGGACAGAAGTATAACATTTCCTTTAGTTCCTAAGGTCACTCTGTCACATTAAAAATTAAAAAAAAATCACAAGACCTTCGTTGTCAGAGGACTTACAACTCAGGTCGCATGAAAGGGGAAAGAACAATGACGAACGTCACCTGGTTTTAGACTAGGCCTATATACTTGCGACAGCACTTGATGTGATGGACTTGTGAAGATTTCACTTCGAGTATTAAATTGTGACGACTTCATGTAAACACCGCAAAACCCCAGAAAGTCCACACTCATTGGAGGGGTCATAATTTTGAATCTGATCGTCTTATGATAACGTTTTTCATATAAACTTCTGGGGAATGCTGTTAGCTACATTTTGACTGTTAATCGACTGCTACCAAAGACTGTTAATCGTCCAAGATTGACAACAGTTTATGAAAAATGATGCAGTTTGAAAAGTTGCAAATTTAAAGATTACGCGAGGAGAAATTGCTAAGCGTAACCACACATGCCCGTAATTGGCCCCTATCGACTGCACAGTGCCCGAACAAAGCGCGGGTAATTCGATTCGCGTGCTCCCATGCATGCAAGCACTGTGTGATCGATATTCCCTGCCGTTCGTTTCGGGCAGTGTTATATTGTCACGCAGCAATTTCACTTGCGAACCCTTTAAATTTGCAACTTTTCAAACTGCATCATTTTTCATAAACCGTTGTCAATCTTGGACTATGTACAGTCTTTGGTAGCAAACGCGGTATCAAAATGTAGCTACCAAACTTCCCTAAGGTCTATATAAATGACGTCATCATAAGACGATCGGATTCACAATTATAACCCCTCTAATGAGTGTGAACTTTTTTGCGGTGTTTATTACCGGCATATCTCACCGCAGTTTCTGCTTACCTGTCCCGCGCTCACCGTTTGATTATTCCATTTCAAGCTCTCTTGTAACCAGATCGACAGCCACACGCTGGTGGAGATGCTCGTTAACATCGACAGGAACATGAGTAGGACGTTGATGAAGGCCAGGCACGGCCCGCCGGCATATCGGACGAAGCCTCGGTAGGTAGCGAAGGCTACTCTCCCGCTGCCTCGGTCTTCCTCGTCCATTAGACGGACTGAAAGTATGCAAGTGAAAAAAAATCCCCAGCAAACTTATTCAACGGGAAGAAATCGTCTGAAGTGAAATTTTAATCACTAAAACGTCAGCGTTTTTTCACGAAGGGACAAATTTGGCCCAAATCATTTTTTTTTTATTCTTTTTTTTCCGACCGAAATCGATTAAGTGGATAGCAACGAACATCCTGGCGAAGTTATTTTGTCAAAATAAATTAAAATCATCGCGATCACGAAAAAAATCATGGAAAAATTTCACCCAAATCGTATTTTCAGTTTTCACGAAGAGACAAATTCACTCTTTATCCCCGCGTGCCATCTGGTGTATCAATTCTACGTTGAAAGCACGTTGGGGCAAAAACAACGTGCGTATATGCGTTTGAGTTTTCACGAACAGAACATTCTCTATGGAGATTGACTTCTCCGCAATCAATTGTTATATCTTTTAACAGGTACATTTTTGAAGTTTAAGATCTCAGCTTACTATCTGTATCAAAAATGAGTCAACATGTGCTCTGAAAATAGGCGAAATCTTTATTTCAAAAAGTGACAAAATTAAAACCAGATTTTCTCAAAACCACTGTTTAACGCCCCGTGGCCAAATGTGTCCTTTTCGTGAAAACGCTGACGAAATTGGCTTTTTACTATCAGGGTTAATGTATTAAGACTATAAAAACCGACTAAAGTGGAATCAAACCTTGGACCTACGAAATACCCTACATGCGTTCTACCAACTAGGTTAGAGAAATCAAAGAATTTGTTACTGGGAAGCAGCATTTTAACCTGGGTGTTTTTATAATTACACGGGCGATCTACCGACCAACGTATTCAGCGATATATTGGTGCTTGGTCTCGATCTCCGAATAGTCTTTTCTGTGATCCACAAAATTGTTTCAGATTCTTTTAATTCCAGTTCTCTGGTCTTGCTTCACACTGATAGCTCATCATCATCATTACAAGACTGAAGCAAGGCTTGGACAATCATGAAATCCTCGGGTAACCACTTACCAATTTCCTCCGTATCCTTCACTGGTTTCTCTTTACTTTTCTCAAACAAGTCGTCAATGTCCGTTCCTTCCTCGCTCTCCGTGTCGATGTCGACTCCACTCACAGACACCGGGCCTTCGTCCCCGCTGGCGTGTTCCTCCTCGTCTCCCCTACCGTGGAACGTGTCGATCAGCCGGGCGTATTCGCCGTTAGCCGCGATCAGTTGGTCGTGGGTTCCTTGCTCGGAGATTGCACCGTCTCGCATCAGCACCACGTAGTCACAGTCACGGAGATACTGAGTCCCGAAACAAACATTACACAAACTAATTTCATAATCTTGTAGTGCATGGCAAAAGCTTACAAAAAGGACGAGAAAACCTCACTCACAAGAAAATGTACTCAAATAAGATTTCGTAGATCAGTACAATTAATATTCAGTATTAAGGTAACAGTACAAATTGAGATTCAAAGATCCAGGAATTAATGCTGTACAGTACAGCTTTTCACTTTCGATTAGTTTTTCCCACTTGGGAAGATGCAAGTTTAAATAACATTGTTTTTTTTAGGGGGGGGGTGGCCGTCACCAACGTAGTTTTTGAAAAATAACTTCGTTTAATGTCTTCTGTGAGATGTCGTTGTTGTCACATAGTTCCAGCTAATGCTGCTGCCTGGAATCATTTAAGACGCCATCTTACCTGAAGCTGATGTGATACGAAGAGCACCGTCTTGCCCCCGAGGGCATCCCGGATGCAGTGGGTGAAGATATGCTTGCCGACGTGTGCATCCACGGCACTGAGCGGGTCATCAAGGAGATAGATGTCCCTGTCCGAGTAGTACGCCCGGGCCAGACTGATGCGCTGCTTCTGACCACCGCTCACGTTCACTCCTCGCTCACCGATCTGTTGAAAGAGACACCGACTTGCAAGATTTCATGTGCACATTCTAAACACTCCCTTATTTTCAACCACACTGACTCATTGCTATAAAAAAACAAGGGATCATCTTTTCAGTCCGAAAATGTGGGACTCTCAACACTGTGTACGACTACGAGAGTCCCAAAACTTAAGCTATTGAAAACATGCAATACACTGTACAAGAAAATAGACTGGCACATGATGAAGTGCTTTAGTATCAATCAACTGTGTCAAAAGAAACATCTGGTACCGGCTTATTTCTACACATGTCTCCATAGTCTGCCACCAGACCACTGAAGGGTCAATCTTTTCAAACAGCTGGACATGTATCAGTCTAGTCTTAGGCTTGAAATTGAAATCACTTGGCTTCGCTCTCAGGTGTAAAATATTAAAGAAAAGTCTCCTTTAAAAATTGATTTAAGACCTCAAACTTGGCTGGTGAAATGCTCAGGACCTTGTCTTTGCCTAATAAAAAATGTGGAGAATTTCGTCAGCTAAAGAGTGAGTAAAGTTTGTCTGAATTAGTTTGGCATGTTTTTCTGTACTCAAGGTCCCAGTCTGGGAATCATCCATTAAGATTGAAAAGTTTAATACATTATAATGACTTTCTCCAGAGCGAAATAGAAATATACAAAGAGAAAGAGTCAATTCACATAAAATTTAAGTAATTCTTGTACTCTCTATCGAAGCATTATCTCTAATCGCATTTATATGAATATTTCCTGATTGGTGTTTAATGTACCTCTGTTTTATCTCCGTCCGACATGATTTCAAGGTCTTTCTGCAAGCAGCAGGAGAAGATAGCCTGATCGTATCTCTCCTGGCTGAACGGCTCACCGAAGAGGATATTGTCTCGGACACTTGCATTCATTATCCAGGCCTAGTATTGAATCAAATCAAGAAATCAATAAAAAAATAAGTTGGAAAATTTGTGTGCACTAATAGCATCAATTATAAGATTTACGTACTTGTATTTTCCTTTAAATTTCAACTTTAAAAAAAAATTGCGGGATCGGTGTATATGTGACATTTATTTCTCTTAATAAGAAATTACATTCCATGAAAATGGTGTTCAACAAAAAGCAGCTTTAACTTATACAACTTACAGTTATATTGATTGATAAAATGAAATCCTCCGCAATGTTTGTTCCTTACAAACATGAAATTAATAACAAAAGATTGATAATCTGGAGCTAATAATCAGCTGTACCAAAAACTTCTCCAAACATACAAATACAAACTCATTCTTTAAATATTAAAAACGGAGAAATCATTGAGATATTTTTAGCACAGGTTTTGCGACTGACCTGCTGTGACGCGTAGGCGAATGTACCGTCTAACGCCATGGTGCCACCCATGAGGTTCATCTGGTCGAGCACGCTGGACAATAGGGAACTCTTGCCGCTACCAACGGCACCACAAACCCCTATCAGATGGGACTGCAAAAGGGAACCAAAAAAAACAACACGCAGTTTAAGTCAACATTCAAATACTGCATCATGAAGCGAATTATTTATCTACTTGAATTGGAATCTTAAGATGTAATTGTATAAAACTTCTACTCGCCCTAATCTTGTGAGATTATCATTTGGCAAGTCCGACAAGGAAACTGAGACTGAGAAAACACGACGTGGACAGAACTTTTCGCGTACTTAATGGTATAGCATCTAATTTGTAAAAGGAAGTTATGCCGACAATTTCTGAGTAATTGACATAAGGACTCAGAGTCGAGTCGAAGTTGATTGTCTTGCATAGGCCTACGTATCATAAATTCATGGCACAAGATACAAAACAGAGATAAGCAAATAAACACATCAATGTAAAAAAAAAAGACATACAAAGATTTCAGATGAAAAAAAAATGGACACAGATGTCATTAATTCTTTCGGAGACATTAGTGTCATTACAAATTCCACATACAACCGAGCCGTCTCTAACATTAATCATGTCCCTAAGTACAGAAACATCTGATTTCACACTTAGCGGTACACAATCAAACCATGTATTTCGGGAATCCTTCATTTCAATAAAAATGTTACAAAAAAACACCCAAACGAACAAGGATAGCATAATGCCTCATTGGTTACAGACTTCAACAAAGAGGTTCCAGATTTAAACCTTGTATTGCTAAACTTACAAAACCTACTCTGGAGACTGTTATCCAGAGGAGAACTGTTTGAGATCAAGGCAACGATGCTGTTTTAGGTTGCAGGCGCCAGAATTTTCTTAAAGCCTTTTAAATAATGGCAAGCTTTGTGTCACCTCAGATTCAAAGAAATCTTAATATTTTGATGCTTAAATTTTGCTGACAACCACACAACTTGTACTTGGAAACTCAGGGAAGGATTCAAATCGACACTTGATCAGGACCAGATATCATAGGACATCAATCTTGCACCTACTTTTGGAACGACAAGACTAATGTTCCTCAGTGTCGGCGCTTGGGAAGCCGCAGGAACGTCTTTGTCAAGTAGGGTGTCCACAGCATTCGGTTCCTCAGGTTTATCATCCCCATCTTTTTCCTTCTCACTTTCTTTCTCATTTTCGATCGTGTCGTCGACCACCAACGTGTACTTGGTATTGGCGTTCATCTCTGCCTGACTTTCATGGGCTGGCTCGGGGGTACTTTGAGGCGGGGCTTCCCAGCTGAAGGAGGCGTTGGTTAAAACGAGGGCATGGCTTGGATCGGAGGGGGCGTCCCACTCTTGGCTGACTTCGCTCTTGAGTAAAATTGGCTGATGGGGCAAATCATTTTTATTCTTTTAAGGTCCAGTTCTTTGCGCTCTTTTTGGCAAAGTGACTGACTCTCATAGGGTTAACTAGTTGGCCTAATTGCCTTTGAGACGTCAAAATAGTTAATAATTATATAAAAGAAAAACAGGTGAACAGATAACTATCTACGAGAGTTAGGAATGAATGTGATTATAGATTTTTATAATGGTTGATAAAACTAATTTGATAAAAAAAAGGGAGGCTGTTAGAGTTCGGTCAACCTTCATCTTGTTTGTAACTAAGCCTACAGCAAGAGACAACGTCTTCAGACACAGATATAGTTCATTTTACTTAATTGATCACTTAACGTCTAACATACTAGCTCATCAGTCTTCAACAAGAAGAAGAAACACAGCAATGTGAGACACACACCTGAATCCTTTGGACTGACACCACCGACTCTGTCAATGGCTTAATAGCAATCGGCAGGATGTACATGATGGTAGTCAGGGAGCCAAACAACTGCAACAACGTGAAAGCCTGCGTGAAAAGAACGATGCAACGTCAGCTTAATACATTTGACTTCCTCACCTTTCTTTCAAAGTAAATCACTTTATTTGGTATATCTGCTAACACCTTCAAGATTAAAAATGAAGACTCTCATTTGAAACAGGTGCAGACACAGGCAAAAAAAAAAAAGGCAGGTGAACATCCGACACATGTTCAATGATATGTAGAACCCTTGCATGGTACGCCCTCTCTGAGGGCAGTATTTGGTATTTACATTCAGAGACAATGAAAATACAAAGTGATTTACTCATACATAATCATAGAGGAACAAAGACCTTCCATCTGACGTGACGTCAGACGCAAGGAGTTTATTTCTTGAGATGAAGATTTTAATTGGAAGTCTCATGCGCTCAGTTAAAAGGTGCAGACCAGTAAATAGGCCCAAAATTGCCTACACGGGCCAAATCACGATTTGAATGCCCTCAAGTTTTTTGCTGTTAAAGCATTTTGTGGGCCATGAATTTGAAGGGTTGTAAAAAAAATATTGGTGGAAGCCTAGCCGTGTACAGGACTATGATCTCGTATTTCTGTGAAATTCGGATGAAATTGGGTCCTAAAAGTTCTCTATTTTGGAGCGCAGGCATACTTTTTTTTTCAAAATGGCGATGGGCCACAGGACTACTTTTAGGCGTGATCTTCTTTGGATGGAATTTTCTCCTTAAATGGCATCGGAAATTTCCACCCAACAAAATTGAACAGAAAATAAAAGATGATGAAATAAACTTTAACTTGAAGGGAGTTTGAAACACCTTGGAGAGTTGCGCGTAATTATCAGGAATTAAGGAAGTGCGCGTAATTATCACTGAGGTCTGTGGGAGTTGATGTACTGGTCTGCATCCTTAAGTATTCTTGTGATGGTGATGAATAAAGCAGGCTCTTTTGACGACTGCTCATGAGTCGCACCACATTACGGTAATCAATCCCCACCTGAGCAGCCGTGATATCGCTCTCCATCAACTTGTAACAAATGGCAACAGCTAGGATGACGGCCGGGCAGACAGACAGGGCCATGCCGAGGGTGTAACTCGACAGGTAGCCCGACCGTTGGAGCTGACTTCGCTCCCGCTTACGAATCTCTGAAATAACAGACATTTTAATTTTACCTCAGGATGTTTTGTTTTTAGCTTAGTTAAATGGATGTATCTTGAATTTTTTAATTATTAAACGTACGTTATTGATAATTGTTGTATGTGAGTACACTAAATGTAGCAATAAATGTTTCAATCAATCAATTTATTGATCAATAAATCAATTGATATAGAGTCTGAAAGTAAAAGGTCAAGCGGCGAGCTTCCGGAACCCTTGTGCGGCCAGCCTATGGGCATTTTACACTGGGTTTCCCTTTCTCTTGCTATAATTTTTGACTTTATGATTTCTAATTGTAATCAACCCAAGAAACATTCATGTTGGAATTTTATCTTGGTCAGTTCCTCAAGAAAAAAAAATACGAGAAATCACTTAGAGATGGGTAAAACGAATTTTACTTTCGACCTTTCACATCCGGCATTTTCGTTCCTAGGTCTCCTGTTCGTTCACATTAAACTTTGTTTTCACATCGCGTACTTTGCGTGGGAATGAAAATGTATAACGACGCAAAGATTTACCTACCTAGAGCCGATGTGTTCTAGATTTAGTCGGGCTGGCTTGAATGCAGTCCTTATCAGCACTAACTTTATCTTTTTTTGGCATATATCCTTAAAGGCATCTTAGTTTCATATTTAACTTTCACTTGCACCCAACGACCGCCACAAAATTATTTCATAAATTTCCATAGTGTATATACGAGTACACCGAGTTCCACTACAGTCCATGTGTATTGTAGTTTTCGGAATTGAGATGTCAATTTTTGGCACGACATCGGGCTGATATCGGGCGCATTGAGTCCAAAGACGCCCTTAGGGTAATTTTTGAACGATTGATGAATTTATGAAAGAGTTATTACCTGTGAGGTTTTGTTGAAAGGAATCTTCCCAAGCGTACATCTTGATCAACTTGACGCAGTTCAGCACCTCGTTCAACAGGCGCGTCCGACGGTCGGTGAACACCACGCACTTCTGGCGGATGCGCACGTTTAGTCTCGCCAGACACGTCTGTCAAAATAATGAAATTGATCGATAGTGAAAAGACATGCAGAAAGGAGGCAGTACTTAAACCGATGTTTAATTGGAAAGGATTCTTTTTTGAGGACACGAGCAAGCTTTGCGTATACAAGGTAGAAGGCAAAGTGTAACTACCGACAAGACAACAATGACACTCTCTCCGAAATCTAGAAGTGTTTATTTGATTTTCTTGACATGTGCAAGAAAAAAGGGAGGTTAACTCAAGTTACTTATCAGCCGTCCACAACCTGATGACAAAGCGATCTAAGACAAAGAGTGAGGCGTACCTGGAAAGCGAAGACGATGATAAGCATGGCTGTTCCGACCAACGTGGGGATGATTCCGACGACCAACACGCATCCGACTAGGATGAGCAGCACAAACAGTGGGAAGGCGATCAGGACTGGGCCGAAGACCGCCGCATCAAACAGCCGCTGGATGTCGTTCACACAGATATTCACCATCTTATAAAGGAAGGACCAGATAAAGCTTTCTGATTATTACTACAACATGAAACAGTCGCTGGCTCAGTATAAGTGGGAGAAATTGGTGAAAGTTTTATTATAAGGTTGCAGTGAAAAGAACCAGAATCGAAGCAAACTTAGAAACTTGAACTTAAAATTGGTAATAAATTTACCAAAAGCGACATTAGAATACGTTAAGAGTGAAAAGAGCAAGTACTGAAGCAATCTTGAGAAACTTGAAGCTAAGTTGGCTTCAGAATTTTTGTCCCCCCCCCTTTTTGAAAGCATTGTTGTAAAATGTGTAGCCTACCTCTCCAACCGACAGTTCGGAGGTGTTGCGAAGCCTCGACACCTTTTTGTACAAGGTCAGCATGAGGGCATTGCGCAGGCGCACTGCCGTGCGCATGTTGGTGTACCACATGAAATTCATCCCGACCACTCGCAAGGCCGTGGAGATGAAGATGGAGAACGCTAATGCCACACTGTACCCGATGGAGTTGCCGGGCTCCTCCAGGTAGAGGATGGCGGTGTAGAGCACATACGCCTGTTGGAGATTTCAAAACCTCTCAGTAGACAGCCATCAAATTTTAATGCAGAAACACTCTAATGCAACCTTCTTTATGGGCGAGCAGTATTTCGAATATGCATATTGAATTAAGAGAGCAAGAGTTAAGCTGGTTTCAGAACCGTGAGTTGGTCTAAGGGGTCCAGGGGCCAATTTCATGCAGCTGCTAAGCACACAACATTTTGCTATGAAAAAAAAGCCGTGGGGGGGAAAAAGTTTTCAACCAAAAATATCCTGTGATGTGTTTTACATTGCTATTGGGTATTCACCTGTGTTGTTTGCTTAGCAAAAATCACATGGAGTTTTGCTGATATAACAGTTACTTTTACTAAGCTTTTTTTTTTGCTAAATTTTTTTGGCTAAGCAGGCTCAGAAAGTGCCAGGTAGTCAGCAATATTTGAACCAAGATGAGGCTTAGGAAAGAAACTTGAAGTAAAAGTCTAAATCACACATGACAAACCACTCAGCCAGTGAGTCAGTGAGATATGAACCAAAATGACTGCATATTCTGGCCCTGTGGACAGTACCAAAAAAGTCTTCATAACGACAGAACAATCAAATACGAAACACACAGTTTTCGTCTCTTTTTGATATTCTCGGTCCACATTTTACTTACAGTCAACAGGAATCCGCTGCTCAAACCGACAACCAGAATCGCGGAAGCAATCAGGAAACGAGTCCGAATGAACCTGAAGATGACTCTTTTCAGTGAGACGTCGTTCTCTCCTCGTCTGTCCGTCTCTTCTTGCCACAATCTCTCGAATCTTGCCGACGATGGAAAATAGGGAACAATTTTACCAAAACTGGATGTGTATATAGTAATTATTATGCGACAGATTTTCTATGAACAAAATGACGACATCGTGTCTACTTTAGTTCCATTTCAAAGTAACCTTTCTTTTACCATTTCACAGTCGTGGTTTTTGCCAGCCGGTGGCGGTGGTTGGCACAATCATATTAGGTGTGCCACCATTGACAAAGCGCGTAGTTCTTGTATAGGTACCACAACGAATAATTAGAAGACTTTTTTTAATACTGAAATTTTCTATGTGCTATTTTAGGCAAAAACTGTTGTCAACCACAGTGAAATTTATTCAAACTGTTGGCCGCCCGAAATGGCGCTTTTGGGTCTTCGAAAGGCACTCGATCGCGGTGAGATGGTAAAATGTTCCCGTCGATATCTTCTGATAATGACGTCAAAATCATTATCCAGGGGTCAACTTTTTAATTACCTTTCGCAATTGACCGCGGCTGCATCCCTGTCTGACATCAGCCTCCTGAGGGCGTCCTGTGTGATACCCCCTTGCCGATGTGCTTTCCAGAAGATTCCAGTCAGGAAGGAGTACATCAGAGTACCAAATAACCCGGTCGTGTCCATGGGACTGCGGGTCTTGTGGCTACCCAAAGAAAGGGAAAAAAGAATAGAAAATAGACTTATTGTTCGAATTTTTTTGTTAGAAATACTTCCCGTGCACTCCAAACTCCTCATCTGCTCCGAAAATACTTGTTTTTTTTTCTAAAGAGAACATTTAGCCCACTATTCCAGCTATGACAATCCACAAACCCTTCAAAATTTACATAAGCCTTCTAAATTTTCAAACATATTTACTGAAAGTTAACAATTGAAATTACAAAATGGCAAGTAAAACAATGGCAATATCAGCTGTCGATCCTTTGTTTAAAAATAGGGTTATATTAACTTTATGAAATCTTAACAAGTTTGCTATAGCTGGGGAGCATAAACAAACTTACTACCGGAAAAGAAACACTTTTGAGAACACAAATGGATTCTTTTGTTTGAAATCTTCACCTTGAGCACGGTCTGATCGGCAGCAGAACTTTGAGCGTGTCTCTCGTCTTCGCCCGTCCGTCTGTCCTCCCATGACCTGGAGTGCGATTCTCGGTCTCACTCATAATGCCGTAGATTGTTGCTTATCGAACTGTATGATATGATGTTTATGATATGGCAAAAATGTTATGAAAAATTACACACAAAGAACGTGTATGTGATTTAACAAACGGCATTAGTAAAATAAAATCGGAAAAGATGTATAAAAAAACACCCAAGAAGTCGAATGGATGATATTGTAAATTATCTGTACATTATTATTGACAAAATAAAAAAAATTAATGCTTGAAGCTATAGCGCAAAAATATAGCATGTTTTCCCTCTTCGGGTTGTGGTGTTATTTTTCAATTTAATTAATACAAAATGTAACAGAGGATCTTTTGTTTTCAAAAGTAACCATCAAAATCATTTTAAAATATGGACATTTTTGAAGCGCAAGCCTCTAAACAGATGTTTTGTGCCGGTACCACCCGAATTGCACTTTTTCTCTGTCCTTGAAAGTTAGTCATCATATTGCTTTTTATAATGTAAATTTGTCTTTTAACGGTCAATAAAAAAACTCGTGCCTCCTCATAAGCATGGTATCATGCGGAATACTACCAGAGTACACATAGTGCTGTTTTAATGCCTGCGTCTGATGCAGGCAAAAATAAGAGAGGTTTTTTTCAAGTACAGTAGAGTTTTTTATTTACTAGTATACATTTCATAGCTGCGTTGTTTTTTCTGGGTAAAGGTGATTGACAAGTGTTGTTTATGAACACTACATGCAATGCTTACTCGAATGTGCTGGTATACTAACGCATGTTGGTAGTCAAAGATTGTGATTATTTTGTAAAATTATTAAGCTAAATATCGCCCTGAATCCTTCAAAATCCTCTTTGCCAAAGTGGAAGAATTGGGAGGATTGAGGTTACATGGCAAAAGTGCGTTACTGATTTCGTAGGATGCACTTTGCCAAGGTCTTGGGCCGGAAATTGTGTTGTTTTTTGCTCAGCTATGCATAAATATAACTGCTCCAGGATGTCACTGGCCAAGCCTAAACATATTAAGTCACTGCCGCAGGATTTTGCAGGATTCAGGCAGTGGTCAACCCTCCACGGACCATATTCAAGAAATAATGGAGGAATTTGCAGGATTGAGGCTATAGGCTATTATTTATATGAGGCCAATTGGAGGATTTTGCAGGATAAGGATTGAGGCTACATCCTCGCAAAAAGGCCGAGGGAGTTAAAGATAAGCTTCTGTAATGATACTTTTATTTTTTAAACAGATTATATTGCATCCGCTGCATTATGTTTCTCTATTTTTTTTTTATTTCAACAGCATCGATCGATTTCAACATTCTTCAGCCATGGAGGTCTGTAGTTTGACAGATAAAACCTTGAAGATGTTGAAAAGGAGTGAATGCAATGATTTTGATGAAACTCATCAAAACACTTAAGAAAAAACTCATCAACACACTAAGGAAATAACACTCCCAACAATTTTGGGACTCTCAATACTATGAGAGTCCCAAAGCTTACGGTATTGAAAACATGCAACACAAGAAAATAGATTGGCACATGAAACAACCATCCAACACCCCTTTAGTCAATCAATAACAAAAGAAACATCTGGTACCTATAGTCTCTATTTCTACACATGCTCTATTTCTACATATAGTCATGCCACCAGACTTCTGTGAAGTGTCCATTTTTTCCCCGCAAAAACGTGGACAGTACCATGCAGACTATAGCTTTAGGCTTCAAACTGAAATCACTTGGCTTCACTATCAGCTGCAAAAAATGTTGAAGAAAGTCTCCTTTAAAAATTGAATTGAGACCTCAAACTTGGCTGGTGAAATACTGAGGACCTTGTCTTTGCCTCATGAACATTTTGGAGAAGTTTGTCAGCTACAGAGTGAGTACAGTTGGCCAGGTTTCGATTTGCATGTTTTTCTGCACTCCAGGTCTCAGTCTGAACACCTTACATCGTTCCTTAAAAAAAAAAACTTATCTCGCAATAACGACTCAGAATTGCACCATTTTTCATCAGCTGCTGCAATAAAATTATTTTCAAGTCAACATAAACATCTCATAAGGAAAAATAATACAGCTAGTGCACCTGCAATTTTACTGGGTTAAAGGTTAGGAGTAAACCTGTTTGTTGTTAAGTCCGGATACGTGTAATCTTACTATCTATGCAACTTGGTGGTCCGCCAAATAGAATCCAATTCAAACTTCCCTTTATTGTGGTGCCTGCAATTGTTGGACGTAAGTAGGCCTCGTTCCTGTGAGTTAAGCCGCTACTTTTGTCATAGGCCTTTCTTTCCATTATAATGGGTTTGGTTAATGTTTTTTTCGCAAGTGGTTGCGAGAGCCACCATAAGATTGGATTATTGCGTAAGAGACGAGACAATTTCGCTTAACAATCGTTTGATGCTCGCCACAATTTGTCTGGCCATACCGAAGATTGTTAAAATTCCAACCGCCATACTGATTGTTTGAAGTCGTTAATTATTCCTCCCTTGTCCCATTTTCACTCTCACGGTGAGCTTATTTTCTATACAGCTTGCAGAAGATAAAATAGAGTCGCCGACTGAACTTTCACCGCCAAAAATAACACAGTCGCAAATTCACTTTCCAACACTTGCTTTTCCTTTAGCGTGTTAGAATCGCCACTTTTTCACCATGATTATAACCTCAATGAACGTTGGTCACTAAAAACAATAAAGCATAATTAGAAAAACAAATCATGCATTTCAGACTGAGAGTTATTCTAGTTAAATACTTTGGGAAAATCACCGCCCTATAGACTTTGTACACGACCACCACAGCATCATACGACGTACATTCGACCACATGATTCAAAAGCACAGTACAGTGTGATGAGAAAACATACACCAACACTTACCAAGTGAAAAGTATATCCGAACACATGCAGAGAACATCGATTCCTTAGAACCAGTTCCGCGTGAGCTGTATTGTAGTAGTTTTCAGGCAGTGCAGTGGCTCTAACATGACAAAAATCCATGAAACTCATGTACTCCTACAGCAATATGATAGGTTTTAATACACGATAAAGATGCTGGCATGGCACACTAGGCTTATTTCCCTGCGCTTCTGGCATTGGCGTGTTATAATGCAGACCTATTTCTCCGTCACAAAAGAAGACAATTATGCTTACTCAAAATCGATGCGTACAGATCCTTGTTCTCGATAGCTGCCTACTGACCAAGTGCCTAACTGAGAAGGCATAGGGTAGTTATCTTAGTGAAAGTGGATCCATACTTGTATTGGGCGCGTTGTGTCTAGAATAGTTGGAATAAATACATACACAATGTGAACAATATCGTGGCAGATGCTCGAGCAGTCAAAGCAAGCCTAAGGATTTATGCGTAAATAAGTAGTAGTCTGACTTGTATGTAAATATATTCAGCACATCAATACAATTTGTATAATGAGCTTTTAGTACTGCCTCACGTAATAATCACTCAAGCGTGACGTAACTTGTGGTTGGCTTGACTTCTGTGCATACTATGCTAAAAGAAGATAAATACATTTTGTAGTTCAAATTATAACAGCACAGCTGTGTTAACTATAGGCATTAACTTAAAATAACAAAAGGCATAATGCATATTTATACAAACTGTATTAATGGCTTTGAAATTCGAGGATTTCTCGAAATTATCTGGTCAAGGAGTAACACATGCTAGCACTAGAGCACATGGCTCCCTTGATTTATCTGCACCGAATTCCATTTCCGTATTATTATTATTGGCAATTAAAACGGCGCCCTCTGTTGCCAGTGGTTGTCGTTCTATATTCATGCATTGCATGCAAACCACATTCCTAGTACGGCCTACTAACAGACGATTCCTGCGCTAAAAGAAAGCTCATGGCTTGTTCCTAGCCAAGCGAGCTTCCAATAAATGTCAAAAACAAAACTGACAAAAAAATAAGTGGAATTTCATCAAGCTCCACACATTCCTGTTCATAAATCTTGAGTTTACCAACCCGTTACAATATATACAAACTACAAAGTTCGTGGTTTATTTTGAAGTCATGGAAGTAGGCCTACAGTACACAATGAACCCTTTAAAATGCGCCCAAACAATTAAGAAAATAATTTTGTGACAAATTTGTAGATGGGTATGTGAGTGGAGATAATAAAGGTTTATCAAAATTTGTCACCTATAAGCAAATTCTTTAATGTTAACTTAGGATTTCCCGAGATTTGCTCAAGTGCCCTACGTAACAGCCGATTTTGTGCCCAATTTCCGGACGCTGCCGTTTTTGAATTTTGGACTGAATATCATGACTGCACTGAAATCGTTCACAAAGGTTCAACAGCAAGCATTACTAAGGTAAAAATACCAGCATTTAACTGACAGAATTTGAAGTTTGTCAACAAAGAGGTTTGGCAACACTGCATGAGGAAAGTCGGGGGAAACGTCAAAGTGCGCCCCATAGGCATAGGGGAGCCCATGTCTAGTTTTGTCGTTTCACACGCATTCGAATTCAGACGGCCATCAGATCACTCACCTATGTCATGTATGTATGTGTCACGACGCTAAACCACGTTTCAAATTCGCAATGTCAATCTCATAAACTGACGATAATTCACTTGGTATCGGAAATGAAACAGTATGACACTTTTTGGAATATCAACTGCCCAAAATACGTCCAAAATGTCATTCCTAATTAATTCTGCTACTGCTAGTGCTAGAGCTCGAAAATGCAGCAGACAACATGGCGTTATGCAAATTACTTGCGAACTTTTATATGAATATTCATCGGATATTTATTGAGGGCGCCATACATTTGACTTACAAAGGACGTGTTTGCGATTTAAATCATTGTGCAATATTTTGTACTTTTTTTGAAAGATTAGGCAATTAAATTAAAATTCCAGAATGGGCTAAGGAAGTGTGCAGACATCAACATGACGTAAATATGCAAATCACTTGCGAACTTTTATTTCGTATAATATTTATTGAGGGCGCCATATCATTGGACTTGCAAAAACACATTTTGAAATACATTTTGTATTTTTGTACTTTTTTGAAGGATTGGGCAAATGAATTAAAATTCCAGAATGGGTCTGAATGGGCCTTATACACGAGTCGGCCATATTGAATTGAAAGCTAGGTAAAATTTTAATTTTTGGAACTTGCGAAGAGAAATGAAAGCAACTTAATTTATAATAAATTCCAGTCTGCTTCAATGAATATTTTCAAATTTGTAATTAAACATTCCCTAATGTTTAAAGCCATATTTAACAAAAAAATGACAGTAAAATAAGGCTGCATTGTGCCTGCATAAATAGTCTGGCACCATCCCATTCCAACAGTTAATAATTAATGAAATACATTAAGGGAACTCGACAAAAATGGTCAACTCGTGAATAATTAGGCCGTGTCCGAAACGGGCTTCCAGAGCTACGGCTACGTCTATTGTCAGCGCGTCCCCGCGTATTTTCAATGGGCGCGGACCTAGACAATAGCTCTAGACAATTGATTTGGATGCAGCCTAAGGCTCATGAAGAGTGTGGACATTTATATGCAAATCACTTGAAAACTTTTATATGAATATTCATTAGATATCTATTGAGGGCGCCATATCCTTGGACTTGTAAAAGACATGTTTGCTATTTAAACAAATTTGCAATATTTTGTACTTTTTGAAAATTACGCAAATAAATTCTAGAAAGGGGCTGAATAAAGTTGTGGCAGTCTTAACTACGGGGATTCGGGTGATGTGGCTGAAAAGAGATTTGACACCCCCCCCCCGCAAAAAAAAGAAAAAATTAGTTACGACAAGACTCGACAACGCAAGGTATTTTTTGTTCCAAAAGAAACCACTTTACATTTATTTATACTGTGTTAAATGTGTTAAATTTCATTCATAATTTTAGGTAATTCTTATATTCTAAGAAACCCCCAAAAGTATTAGGTCTACAATACTCCTCGAGGAGAACATGTAAAAGATTTCACGCATTTTTTTTTTTAAAGAAAGGGCCATCTAATATGGTACAGGCAAACATGTGCCACACGAAAATGCATTTCCCCCTTTCTTTGTACATTTTAAAGTTAAGAGTAAGTTTTCGCCCTTGACAAATTCCAAACTTGGAATTTGAGAAGAAACTCAAGGCTCTATAGTAAATAACTATACGTGACCCAATAACTTAACTTCAATCCATAATGTTCAATTTGGAGTTTGTAAATAGGTAATAAATGATAACAATTTTTCAGTAAAATAAAGGTTAATTTTAAATTAAAAATGAAATCAGAACCTGCTTGGTTTGTTGGTTGGGGTACATGCTTAACGCAAAAGCATAATCCAAGCAGCTCTATGGGGTTTACAGCATGTCTAGGACAAAGGCGGATCCAGAACACTATTTTTTGGGGGGCAACAAAAAATTTGGTCTCCGAAAAAAAGTGGGTCCAAAAAATTACGGCGAGAGATTTAATGGCCCCGATTTTTGGGGGGACTCTAGACGCTCTGTAGTGCGATCTGAGGCAATTTCTGAACACTTTAACCAGTTTTTTGTTAGGAAAAGATGGTGGTGTATGCATTTTTTTGGGGGGGGGCATGGCCCCCGTTCCCCCCCCCCCATCCACCCTTGGTTTAGGAGTAGGAGCAAGATAACAAACCCTGCTAAAAGCAATCATGCGATCTTAGATTTGACTTTTAAAAGCAAGTTCTCCTTTTTAAGAGTTCCAACCTACGAGTCAAAATATTGCTACGCCCAAAATAACACAAGAAACACATCCATGTATTCGAACCTTCTCTGTGGTTTCAAGAATATTACATTGCAGGCGTGGGCGTGGCACCATGTACAATAACATCTTACCCTTTTGCCATCTTGAAAATACATTTTTTGCATTATGACCCCAAATTACACAATTTTGTTTGCATTTAAAAAAAAAATGGAATTGGAAATGGCAATATTGTCTGGGAAAACCAAGTTCACAATGTTTCACATTTGTAAACATTCCTTGATTGTGTTGCAATTTCTATTTCACAAAGAAAGTTATCACATTTTTTAAGCTCAACGTAAAGATCAGAAAAAACAAGGACTGTCGACCAAACTCGACTCTACCCATGGAAAAATAATCACATCTCTGAACCGTTTTTTTTCTCTGAACAATTATCTTACAATTGATTATGAAACGCCCAAAGAAAGACGAGAAATATGTTACAAGTTTCACACGAAAAATCAATGGTACTTTATGAGAAATGCATCCATTGCAATTCATGTCTACTACTTTCTTTTTACAATGTAAATATAGTTCCTTCGATTCGTACATGATAAACAACAATCCAACTTTTCTCAGTCTTAAAGAAGCAGCAGGAGAAACTTCGGTTTATGAAGAATTGCAAACAACCGCTTCGTATAATCAATACACATTTACTGACTGAATAAAAAATAGCATTTTGTAAAATTCTTTCCAGATTTTTTAAACGTTTTTATCTCTAAAGCGTGCTAAAATGATATGAAGCAAAATTCTGATGTAAAGGCATTTGAAGGTTAGCTAGAAGTACATGTGATGAGCAAAAAATATGATTCTGCAACGTGGATTTTGGAATCCAACATTTAGCAATGGTTGACTGCTGTGATGTGGGATATGCCGTTTTTAACACCCGAGGGGGGCTAATAGCCCCCGAGGCGAAGTTGTTATATCGTGCCTAAAGTCAAAACGATAAATGGTCGTAGCTCACTATGCAAGAAATAAATAATCACCGAGGTGTAACCTTTGATAACTGCATGCTTTCCTGCCGGATATACACGCACGAGACTGAGCGATAGCAGTTCTCTGTCGCGAGCATGCGTGCGTGTTCTACATGCGCGCAACGCATATGAGGTTAACCATTGTATATGCATTTCTACAGACTGGACACGTGGCCGTTCTCGACCAATGATATTACAGTATCCAAGTTACGATTTAACAAGTAAAATTTGCAACCATGAGAGTTGAAACTTGGCAACTAACATGCTGCAGTTGGCATCCCAAATCTTCCAACTGACAACCAACAACTTGTATTGGTGTCTAGTAAATTTACAATAAATGTTGACAATTTAGCAGCCAACGTGTTCAATAGAGGGTATGCACAGCCGTTTTGCCACGGTAAACTTTTGCAAGATTTGACCTCAGTGAGGTCATGTTGTGCGTCTCTCTATAGGACTGATGACATCATACGCATAAGGTCAATAGGCATTTCCTCGGCAACCTGCATCTTAATTTTCAAAATGGCAACCTGCACATCCAAACTGGACAACCCTGCATTATGAAGAAGAAAAAAGGTGGCTGCCAATTTTCGATTCACACGTCAAAACCTCAATGCCAAACACCACGTTGAAAATGACAAAGGATATTCAAAAACAGGCAGTGCATATGTCTCCAGTATTCACCGAAGAATTTGGTGTTTTCCAACTCTTACTCCAAGTACAAAATTGGCGATCTTCCTTTCTTTCAACCAACCTGGCTGCTAAAATTGCTGCCATCCACGTCAACCACCCCAAAAAAAAAACCTGGCAAATTCTCTTACTTGCCAAACAAACCCACGTGCAGGTTCCACCATTTCAAAATTTCCCAGCTCCAAATGAGCGATGCTATACCACACCAATGGAACATGGTAACCGTACGTTGGGGTCAAGGTTCAGAGTTCAGAGCTCAAGCATCTTGAGGGCGTCAAACAAAGCTTGTTGGTGTTCCGTCGCCAGTTGTGTGGCACAGGCTGCCCAGAGTTCGTTGTTGCTCTGGAGTAAGCAATCAAAAAAGAATTAGTTGGTATATTACAACAATGTTATTAGTTCTAACAAGGGTTCATCTTATGTTTCCGAACAACAAATCCTATGGGTTTTGTCATTAAAGGCTTCTAAGTGATTCTCACGCCACAGATGATTTAAAATTCAGAGACAAAATTGCAAAACTGAAGCCCAACGACGACAGCCAAAAACACTTAAAAGGTTTAAAGTCGTCCCTACCTGGATTTGCTTAACGATGTGTATGCAGCGGTGCAGAACGTTTTCGTCTTCGCACAGAGCATCGCTGGAGAACGATTCAGCTAGGATTGCCAACAGATTCGGCAGATTGCTGTTACTGACTCCAAGGATGATGGGATTGTTTCTGAATGAAAAAAACAAGATCAAATTCTAACGTTTGGTCTGAATTCCAATTCAGGTCGTCCATTATCAACTGTGACCTGTGTCAATATTTACACATTTTTATAGTGGAAAAAATTACACATTTGTCTCTTAAAAAAAATTCTACTCACGATTCAATGAGATCACACAGGAAGCTGTACACGTGAACCGCCTCCTCCTTGTCCTCGGTTACGGGTAACCACGACAACCAGACGGGCAGCAGCTCCTCCAGGTTCAGCTTGCTGTTGTTGTGCTGCAGGATCTTAGTAACGGCAGCGATTGCATTCTCCGTCGCGTTGAGGTTGTCCCGGGATTTGGACTGCGGGTCTGCGATCACTGCCGAGAGCCGCGGAACTGCCTCTGTTTGCCAAATGAAAAAAAAAAGAGCCAAATCAGCCATATTGTAGAGCGAATAAGGATGCTGTAATTCGGGCGATTCACAATGCAGTGTGTGCCACCAAGAGTTTGCCACAGAGAGTCCATTTTTCAAGTTTACGGTCGACTAAACATGGCCCATTTGAATGAGTGTCGGTAGACAACTTGAGCTAATATGTCATAGATTGGGGCATAGTGTTCTGCGGCCTTACAAAAAAACACGATATTGATAACAAGAAAAGAAATGGGCAAACAGATCCTCGAATCATACGCTTACTACCACTGACCGGAAAAACTAACAATTTCAAATGTTCCGCGCTGCAAATTTGTCGACCATCTTCCACAATGCACTGGGAAAAATGAACTCTCCGTGGCAAACTCTTGGTGGCGCACTGCATTGTGAATCGCCCGAATTAGACCTGGGCAAGTAGTGGATTTTCCTACTCGATTACTAACAGAGAAATTACTTGCGAGTAGTCGAGTACTCGCGATTAGTTTACTAAATTCCAATAAATACAGAAAATATGGCATAAACATTACCAAGAAGGAAGTTTTTATCAATAAACAGCATAGAAGACACACCAAACTCTTCAGCAGTAAGATATCCTTACTAGGCGCAAACCTTTGGCTCATTTTACTTGAAAATTTATTTGTTGAGAGAGCTAGTGGAATCCCAAGGAAACAGATGGAGGTAGCGATTCCTTTACTGCTGGGGACGTATTAAGACAAAAGACAAGTTTGGCGCAGAAACCGCAAAGTGGTTACTTTTTTTCTGAGTCAGCACATGTAAAATCCAATTGCTACTCCCGAGTACCTACTTCTACTTGCACCAGGACGAGTACTCAAGTAGATGAAAAACCACAAGTGGAACAACGAGTAGTACTCGTGTGTACTACTCCTACTTGCCCAGCACTAGTCTGTCATCACGGTATTTTCTGAACGTAAATAGTACAAGTATCACGTAGTTGATGAAATTTTGTATCTTTACTTAAATCTAAATATTAGTAGTAAAGTCTGTCATGAGCCAATGTGGCCCATCAGGCCGGCGTTTATCTTCAGTTTCAGTAGCATGAAACGACTGAGACTATTTCTATTCCCCCTGGATGTCGCACCATATGAACAGCAGCTGGATTTGAACCCCTGACGCTCTGATCACGAGTCACGAACCCTAACCACTAGGTCACACTCCCCCTAACTCTAAATATTACAGATTGTAAAAAAAATGTGATTATTGAAGTTTAGCAACATGTGAACTTATTTAATAACCCGCTTCTTTCAACCTTACCTAAGCATGCCTGTGCGTACTGCGGTCCGCCAAACTTTCCCATAACCCCACAGCCGTAGGCTGCCGCCTGTCTGACCTCGGCACTTCGGTCGCAGATGAATTGCAGCAGGGGATTTACGAAGTACTCCTGATATTTGAAGGAATTCTGTGTCGGAAAAAAAAATGTGGGAAAACCAAATTAAATCTTCACCAGCGTTTTGACACTTTTATTACATTTTAATTGCAAAATGGCACAAAACAGAAAATTGAAGATTGAGATAATTCAGACATATTTTGACAGCTATATTGTTTGAATTGTTAAAGTTATCAAAAAAGAAATGATGGAATCTATACTTACTGGCCCAAGGTACTCTATGACATCGTCAAATACGCAAATTCCCCATTGCCGGTCCGTCCACGGCCGGTCTATTGACTGTTGGAATGAAGGAAACCAGTCGACATTCAATTTGTAATTTTAATAAATTTCAAGTAATCTAATATTTATAAATATATTCTAAATGATATGACACAGACAGGAAATTAAAAATTTGAGTCTCACCAAAAGTCGGACAACGTGGGGGAGAAGCTGCTCAAAGAACGGTATCCCTGCCTCACGCTGTGTGCCCAAGATGGCATGCACGACGTCCGAGACCTTACTGAGAAGATAGGCATCGTCCTGATGCTGTAAAACAACAAATCGTACAGAGAACAGGTCAAAACAGAATGCCATGTTGTAGCTGTGCATCGTTTGTTGGAAGAAACGATTTGCACTTCGCTAACTCACAAGAAGAAAACAAACCTCATCCTGCAGATTCTCTTCGACGTCATCGTCGTAATCTTCGTCTTTCCTCTTTTCTGAAAAAGAGGAAAAGAGAAATTCACAATCAAGAAATTATTTAAAGAAAAGTTTGCAAATTTCGCCGAATTAAAAACGGATAAACAGAAATTTCCAAAAATGTATCTTTAGACACATTGTTGGAAATGACCTTCTTTAATTGTTTTTTTTTCAAAATGACAGCATGCCAGAAAGAATAATTTCACAGGGACTTCTTAGTGCCATTACTATCTTTAAACCAAATAAGTTTTTGAACAATAATTTTGCCAGTCACTTTTTGGACAGCTGCAAATGATGTACTTTATCTTCAAGGCACCAATTTGTATCTAGTACTGGCTCTATAATAATGTGGAATAACATTCAAACCTGAAACTGGAAACGTAAGCACTGAAGCTAATATCTGACAATTAAAATAATACATCAAGATCAAAACTCACTGATGCTCGTTTGGGTACATCCTATCCAGGGTCGTCTTGGTTTTGTTGACAAACTCACCTTGCCTGTCGGCCTGTCTCTTGAAATGCTCCTCAAGCATGTCAATCAACGTCTTGGAGATCTCCTGCATCTGCTCGTTGGTAAGGCAACCCGAACCCAGAAACTCTATACACTGAAAACAAAGAAACAAAAAAGGGGACACTGGGATTTAATGCTAGATTCTCTAAAAACTGGTCAGTCAATGTTTTGTATAAACAGGATGCCTGTTGGTGACAAAAATCATTAAATGAGAAAAACACAAACTTGTGAACATATTGGTAGCTTCTTTAATTTTACTGGACTTATTTTCTCATGGTTATCATCCCTGTTTGAGTTGTCTACCCCAAACCTCCTAAGGTTAACTTTACCCCAACCCTCCTAATGTGAACTTTACTCCAATAGCTTAAGGTCAACTTTACCCCAACCCTCCTAAAGTTAACTTTACCCAAACCCTCCGAGGGTTAACTTTACCCAAACCCTCCTAAGGTCAACTTTACCCCAACCATCCTCAAGTTAACTTTACCCCTACCCTCCTCAGGTTAACTTTACCCCAACCTTCCTACATCCTAGAAAATCCACAAGGAGATTTGTGGGATTCAGGAAGCCAGAATTACTTGACATCCTTTTCCGGCTAAGTGGAGGACTTTAGAGAATTCAAGAAGATTCCATGACGCCCAATGACCAAAGGGTATTAAAAAAAAATACGGATCCTGTGTTTCTCGAAAAAAAAAAAAAATCCAATGAATTTTAAGATCGAACCTTTGAGAGAGAGTCCATGTGCTCCTGTAGTATTTCCACCTCTGGTTCCGTCTGTACGGCTTTAATCATCTCTGGGTACATGTAACTCCACATGCGGCTGATGTACTCGTCACCTTTGTCCTTAACGCACTCCAACAGCAGCGGCATTGACTCCGCGGCTGTATATCTGACCAGTGGACTGTGAGTCAAGGAAAACTAACCGCACTACAAAAGATTTGAATCGTCTTGAAACCTCATTTGAGTGAGGATTATGTTCACCGTGCAGTAACAAGAAATAGTACTTTGTGACTGCTCAATGGGGCTTTAGTGTGCATGATAGAAAGTAACATTAAGCATGTTCACAAACCAAATTGTTTTTGGGGAAAGATAGGAGAACTTAGTATTGTGTACTTACAAATCACTAAACCACTCCGCACCAGATTATCTCCCCTCTCTTCTCTTCGTCCTTCTCCAGCTGGAGAGTCCCTTGTCATCCCCAAGTCTTGTAAACAGGCTGATGACAGGGCCTCCCCCGGTTTTGAAATAGCCTACCCATCCCCACCCGAAATTCAAGCAGCGTTTTGTCCTTCAAAAAGGCTCTCAAGAACCATCTTTTCCCCAAAACATACCTGGCTGTCCTCTTTTCTTGTTTTCTTTCCCTTCTTAATTTCTTTATTATATCCTTTTTATATTAATTAATTAATTTGGCACTCTAGAAATCCAGTTGTTATTATTTTTAAAATGCCAGATTTTGTGGAAGGTTTCCTGGTTGGTTCCTAAGTTAGGGCCAGAGGTCGGAGCAGAAAAAGGATATTGTCATGGAAATAGAACTTGAGCAGAGGAACCATGATCTTAGCGACCTCCTCTGTGTACTCAGCGAAGGCCTCCTTGAGTTCCTTGGCGTAGCAGACCAGCATCTGGCAAGCTGTGCTCTTGTCTTCCAAGCCTGCCGTCTTGATGCCGAAGCTCTGCTGCTCGCCCAGGTTTACAAACTCCCAGCCTTCATCTTCCGTCATCGTTTTGGCCTCCTCGGCTACAGCAAAATCGGGAAGAGAAAATTTTACAAACTTGAGGCGCTGATGAGGAAGAACTGGGGATTTCCACGGCTAACTGAAAATGCCTCGAGAATTGTTCTCCAACTTTCAAATTGGAGACAGGTTTGTTTGCATTTATAAATGCGTTATCCACAAACTGTGACTTCTGTTGCCTGAAACAACTACTGTTTTGTCCCAAAGTTAGAGAGACAGGTTTCAATTAGTGGTGAGCATTTATGGGTAGTACAGGTACCGGGTCCCCTATTGAAGTAAAACACGGGTACCCGGGTACCCGTAAAAGAAACCAACCACAAACTTTCAAATCCTGGAAGTTGTCTGAAGGGTTTTATTGCTTTACGGTGTAAACTGCAAGTTTCCCGAGCATCTGTTGCGCGTTAAAATGCACATTAACGTGAAAGTGGTTTGGTTTTCCATGTCGCCTGGTCTTCATTTTGAAAATTACCCACACATGGCATTCAAATTACTTAGTGATTTGTCAAGTTGATTATGAGTACCTGATCTCATAATCTGGAACCGGTTCCTTACATCAGCGG
This sequence comes from Patiria pectinifera, assembly GCA_029964075.1. Lineage (NCBI taxonomy): Eukaryota > Metazoa > Echinodermata > Asteroidea > Valvatida > Asterinidae > Patiria > Patiria pectinifera. The sequence goes on along the minus strand of CM057144.1, from coordinate 12,783,386 downwards.
TTGGTTACTCGAATACCCGGTTCTAATGCACACCCCTAGTTTCCATATTGTAACTCCTTATCACGGCATTCACATATCACAATTCGTCGCGTCAGTGCAACAAGGTCGTAACTCCATTCTCCAACAAAGTCGTATCTCTCGCGAATACGCTCCGTGAAACACGGTCGTATCTTGACATCCATTGACTTTGTGTGTGCATCCGGGTTATTAGAAGTGAGATACGACCTTCTGACATTCTGAAACTCGCGTTTCACGTACGGCCCATTTTAGGAAATACGACCTTGTTGCACGGACACGACAAATTATCGATAGTTACAACCAGCGGTCTCATCGGAATTACTTGAGCGGTGCTCCCCCTGACTTTAAAAGAGAAATCCCCAAGCTAAAAAAACAAACGATGCCTGCTCTTGAAAAATATTTGCCATACGGAAAATAATAATCATACTAAAAACACAACACTGCTTTTTCTTACAGGTAAAGTCAGTAGTTTTTAACCAACCTTCGGGACTCTTTGAAACTTACCGTCCAGTAAGGCAACTTCGGGCTTGAGCGACGCCGTCTTGATGGTCGGTCCCATAACCAGGGGCAGGTATTGCTGGAAATCACGCCCCAGGATCTTACACATGCGCCCCCAGGCCGAGATCATGTACGACACCTGCGGGTCGTCGTCCTCTTGCTCGTTGGGGTTGACTTGTGACTTGAGCAGCAGTTGCATGACGTCGTTGCCGTCCAGTGAAAACTGTGGCGCAGAAAAACCAACATTAAAGCTATAGTCCATCATTTGCAGCCATCCGAAAAAGTAACTGGCGTATTTTTGTTGAAAAACATACATGGTTGAAAGATAGTAAGTGGACTAAACTCCCTGTGAAATTAATCTTTCTGGCAATGTATCATTTTGAAGTAATCAACGAAAGAAGGCCTTTCCAACGGTGTGTCTTAAGGCACCGTAGGAAAATTTAAATTAGTAGTTCGTTTTGTTATTCGGCGCAGCGCGCGCAAGCATTGGCACGATGCACAGGCGTGAGCAGTTGCTATAATTCGTCTGATCAGTGCGCGACATCGCGTATAGCTGCAATTCAAAACATGATTCAGCAACCTTTGATTTGAAATTGAGATCCTAGAATGCTGTTTTTCTCGGAATATACAGCTGAAGCTGAGCTGAAACTTCATCACGTTAGTTGTTCAGTATCCTTCATTAGATTTTGAACACTTTTGTTGCTTCAAACGAACAAAATGCACGAATTACAAATGATGGACTATATCTTTAAGGGGGCAGGGCAAGATGATTTGGGGGGACAGGGCGGGGCAAGGAAATTAACAGTCAAGTGTTTTGACAAATCGTCATAACTGATCATCTGATGAGAGAAAAACTTCTTTTTTTTGGACAAACCTTTTCCCTTCCTACAGCCAGCCCGATGAGACTTATGCACTCGATTGTCTTCCCTCTCAGTAACCTCAACTCTTTCATGTTTGCATTCTGGACAATGTATTTCAAGATGGGCATGAAACGGTCGTAGTATTGCAGGAACGTCTCTTCGGAGGTGTCTGCCACTGCCGCCAGCGTGGTTACCATCTGTTCCAGGACCAGTTTGGCGCCGGTGGGAACCAACTGGACAAAAAATAAAATAAAATAGAACATCAATAACTCAGCTCTGTTTTTGAAAGAATGATTTGAAGAATTCAAGAGTGTAATGCCCAGCTGTGATAATTTGATACCAAGCTTAATGTCACAATTTACTTTAATCAGTTAGCACTTTGCTTTATATTGTATTCATAAATACCTGAGACAGTTTACCCATTCCTACCACACCCCGGAGTATTGAAACATACGAGGTAATATCGTACAAATACTGTTGAAATTACTCTTGCGAATCAGTATTTGTGGCCTTTGGCTGTGTATCAGAAGTTAGCTGGGAAATTTTGCCTTTTGAAAATTTCAAAATTTTCGACAAAAATAAACCTGGCGCGAAGTGGTCAAACCTGGCGCGAAGTGGTCAAACCAGCCTTAAAAACGGGAGTTATTCTATACATTACCTCTTTTATTTTCTGATTCAGAACGACCTCCAGCTTGGTCAAGATGGCGTCGAGGTAAGGCAGGAGCAGGTTCTTGGGGCAGGCCTCGCTGAAGTTGACCAAGGCAGCGCCGGCGTGAGCCTGCACCCTGGGATGGTCATGATCGTCCAGGACAGCCAAGAGACCCGGGATGACCTTCTGGTGAAACTTGCGCTCGAAGGTCTGCGCAAAGTCTGTCGCCATCTGGCCGAGGGCGTTGCAAGTAGCGTAACGGACCCTTGGGTGCTGCAGCGGCAAGAGAAGAACATTTTTGTTTCAAGTTTAAAGGTAATATACAACATTTGCAAAACGTCAGAAAACAAAACAAAACTACCAAATTTTTATGAAATACCGTACTTGACTGTGTGCGAATATTAGTCTCAAGCATCCTGTGAAATCACGACACCTGGTGTGCTGTCATTTTCAATGCCTTTCTGGAAATACAACTTTGGTGGAACTTGAACCCAAGACATTTAGCTTTAAACTAACAAGATCTTAAACCCTATAGTTTGTTTCTTTAGAAAACGTCATGAGAAGTTGGGAATGAGCACTAAATAGAAAAACTCTGACCTTCCCAATCTCTAGAGGTTGAAGAATTTGTAGGATTGAGGAAGGTACAGTCCAACTAGTATTACATTACATGGGCTTGAACTTGGTAGGCACAAAGAGCATGCCTTTGGTTTCATACACAGTGGAGGATTTTGTAGGATTGAGGGAGGTAGAGCCCAGCCACTATTACTTTACATGGGGCTTGATGCTCCTTGAAACTTGGTAGGTACAAAGAGTGTGTCATTGGTTTCATACACAGTGCAGGATTTTGTAGGATTGAGGAAGGTAGCGTCCAGCAAGTATTACTTGACAAGAGCTTGACATCCCTTGAAATTACAAGACTGCCATTTGGTTTCAGCATGGGTGAGGATTTTAGAGGAATTTAGAAAGGTTCTGAGCAAAAATGTTGCGAGAATTAGGGTTGACAAACTTACTTGATCTCCCAGGAAAGGAAGGACCGACTCTACAATCTGCCCCAACATGGCTTCCATCTGTTTGTGACATCCTTCACCGACCGCTGAGATGGCCATCAGTGCAGCGTGCCGGTAACGCCAGTCAGCTAGGGAAAATCAAAATCAACTTTCTACAATTATTCCTGTGAAGTGCAAAATATTTACCCAAACTCTCCAAGATATTTTGTCTAGAAACCCTGCCCAACGCAACACATGCAACATAATGTTGTGCAAACTCCACCCAAAGCCGATTTCGGGTTGGGTCAGTTTTTCCATCATTTCAGTCTGGTCAGGTCGGTTTCGGTTTTGCATTTGCGACTTTTGGGTCGGGTCGGTTAAGCCATCTTGTGAAAAACTCATAATAAACCTAAAACAATATATAAAAAATTCCACCTGTTGCACTATGTTGCATCTAGAAGGGTAAGGATTGAGTCAAGATCAAAATAATGCCATCATGATGTCCTTTTTTTAAAAAGAAATTCACTTCAAACTTCTCTTACGATTTTGCAACATTGGTGGTATCGACGTCTTGATCTGCGGCAACATCGTCTTCCCGCCGATACCGCAGGCGAAGCGGTCAAGGGCGCTCTCTCCGGCAACGGCGTTCGAGTCGGCATCATCGTCATCGACGTCGTCACCCATTGCCCAGTCTGGGTCCTCCTCCAGGTCCACCATCATCGAAAGCATCTTAGAAACTGGAAAAATAAAAAAATAAAAATCTCAATTCTCTCCAGATTATTGTTAATAGTAACAATGCATGTCCACCTTGGCGGTTTATTAGAAAAGATGAAATTGCTCAAATTTATTCAAATTTGTTGTCGATTTTTTTCAATCTTGAAGGAATCAAGATGAACTACTTGACTCACTGATGTGTGGTATGTACTGCGGTAGCTTTCTCAACATTGCTGGGGCAGTCTCGGCTAACGTGACGATCATTTCAAGCCCAAGTTGTCTCCAGCTGTCCGTTAAGTTTGTGTCCTCAACGATCTACAGAAACAAAATAGGACAGCCTTAAAGGTAATATACAACATTTGCAAACATCAAAAAGCAAAACTATTCACTAAAAGTCCAGTAAGGTATTTCATAATAATTTTATTATGAAATACCTTACTGGACTTTTAGTGAATAACGGTCTCAAACATCCTGTGAAATCATGGCACCCGGTGTGCTGTCATTTTCAAGAAAAGTGTGATTTTTGTATCAGTTTCCAACGATGGTCGGCCGACCATCGTTAAATAACAATTCTCACATTTAGAGCCAAGACGACGACTGTTTCCAGGTTTGGTCTGACCAGCTTGGGAACCGACTCCTCCAGCTCGATGAAACTCTTCAATAATGTGTCGTCATCACCGACTCTCACACTTTCCACGCATGCCTGAAAGTTAAGAAAATTGCTTGGTTGATATTCAAGTACTTTTGGAGGCTGTATGATGGTAGTAAAGCAAGGGAGAGTAAACATCCCTTTCTAAATATAAATTGACCAGCAAAACGTACGTGCCACCTTCTTACCAATGTAGACAGCCAACAGAGTAAAAAGACGCCTTCCTTACGCCACACACGGAGCCAATACATGGGTTCTCCGAGCTAAAACTATTTTAAAGTTGAACAAGGAAATTGACTGGAGCGGAGCTTGAACCTGCGACCTCTGGATTGCCGTTCCGGTGCTCTACCAACTGAGCTATCCAGCCCTATGTTGGTGGTTCCCCCTTTTGTCAGCGTCTTTGTTTATTTGAAATAAAACTAGCCAACACCGATTTCCAAATGCAAAATTGATAAACAGTGCAGCTGACCAGCGAAATCAAATTGCTGTTCAATTATCGTCATGACAGCCTACACAGCGCCTCCTTTTGTTCTTGTACAGAACCAATACACAGGTTCCTCAATTAACTCTAACCTTCCAAAATCCTCCAAAATCCTCTTTGCAAAATAAAGGATTTTGCAGGATTGAGACTACATGGCAAAAGCGTGTCGCTGATTTTGGTGGATGCACTGTGTCAAGGCCTTGGGCCGGACCTTGTGCTGTTTATGCTCGGCCGTGCATAAATTCTGATTGAGACTACATGGCAAAAGCGTGTCGCTGATTTTGGTGGATGCACTGTGTCAAGGCCTTGGGCCGGACCTTGTGCTGTTTATGCTCGGCCGTGCATAAATTCTGGCCTATTTTATACTTGAAATCCTCCGCACTGCTCCAGTATGTCACAGGATCTGCCACAACATTTTGCCAGTGATTGCTGGAGGATTTTGCAGGATTGAGGCTGTGGTCACCCGTCCAAGGACCACATTCAAGAAATTACCAGATGATTTTGCAGGATTGAGGCTGTATACTGTTTTTACATGGAGGCAGTTGGAGGATTCTGCAGGATTGAGGCTACATCCAAGCAAAAATGCCTGGGGAGTTAGGGTTAAGACTTGCACTTGGATCTCACCTGTATGACTGGGGGTATGAGATGGGCAAAGTGCTTCTGGGTTGCCGCGTCGCTCCCTTGAGCAAGCATGAACGAGATGATGGCTTTCGCTGCTAGTATCCGTACCTGGAGAGAACGTCAAGGTATAGTAAAGACGGGATTAATCTTTCCAAAAGCAACATTAAAAGCCATATTTTTATGACGCCATTTGGTTTACAGATAGACATGAATGTTGCTATGATTTCAAGTTTTTGTTTTACAAGCTTTTACTTTTAAATTGATGTAAAGCTGCTAAACTGCTAAAAGAAAATTTTCCACTTGCTGTGCCAGGAAAATGACTTAATTGCTGCCCCATCATGCACTGAAAAGTGTAGCCTTCTATCCCAAAATGACTTCCTTTAGACATAGATTTAAAGGTAGAGTATATCACTTGTCATTTGTGCATTTTTTTTCGTTTTAAGCAACAAAAGTGTTCAAAATATAAGGAACGGTGCTTAACAACTAACCTGATAAAGTTTTAGCTAAATGAATGCTGCAAATTCTGAGAAAGTATTCTAGATTTCAATTCAAAAGTTGCTGAGTCATGTTTTGAATTGCGCCCGAAATCAGCGTCCAAGAACGTTCTCATTTAGCCGAGTGCAGCTACGCGATGTCACACACTGAACGGATGCATTATCGCAACCGCGCACGCGTGTCCGTCGTGTCAACGCTTGCACACACTCATTTGACGAATTAAAAATAAACTACTAACGGAAATTTCCAAAAATGCATCTTTACACGCATCTTTGGAAATTACCTTCTTTTATTGTTTTCTTCAAAATGACAGCATGCCAGAAAGAATAATTTCACAGGGAGTTAAGTGCCATTACTACCTTTAAACCAAGTATGCTTTTCAACAATAATTTCGTCGGTCACTATCTGGATAGCTCCAAATGATATACTCTACCTTTAATTCAACTATAAAAATTACTAGGCAATTCAGCCGTGGTTTTCACTGCCTTTGTCTTATTTCTGTTCCCCTTGAAACCATAAAAAATATTGAAAAATAGATTTGAAAAAAAAAAATGAGGAATTTACACTGAGCTGTTGCTGTTCTGTAATGCACTGGGCTAACATCTGCTTGATGACTTCAAGGTAGTGTCCCTGCCGGTTGCCAAAAATACCCGGATGGTTGCTAAGAGTAAAAGAAGACAAATTGTTAACAGTTAGGGAGCAGTGTCAAGAACGCTTTAATGTTCCAGTAAAGGGTAGCAGTAAAGGGCCACCTAGGCTTCTCATTTCGTCATCACGAACTGACACTCACATGCAAGTGGGTGTCAGTTAGTGAAAACCACGTAATGAACAATTTCGGTTTCACGAACCGACACCCGGTAATGCGTGCGCACATCGACACTGACGTGAAATAGGAAGATTTTCGTTTTCACGAACTGACACCCAAGTATGATACGGCAATACAGAACGGAGAAAAACGGTTTGAAAGATTTCACACGAAGTTAATCCATCCGTATACTTGTGTGCTTATACAACATTTTAATTAAAAAGCGTTTTAATTGGTGAAATTAAGATCAGTGTCAGTTTGTGACACCGAAAATGTCCGGGGTGCGCTCTAAAAGTGCCGCACTGTGGAGGATGTCAGTTCGTGAAACCCAAAATATCCCGGTTCTGTAAATACGCGCGCGTCTAGGGCACTCACGCGCACATGAGTGTCAGTTCTTGGTGCCGATGACGATTTTGACATGCAAGGAAATTTGCACTCCATAGTCAAACCTCAAATTGCTGATTAGGCCTATATTACAAAAAACAAACCTGACTGTATGTGGAATTTTTAAAGTATTATAATGTGTTATTAATAAGCCATTTGCGAGTAACCTATACCCTTTGGGATTTACATTTCAATAACATCTGGAACACTGACTTGCTCAGAATGCTTGGCACATTTTAACTTTGAATTCTCCAGACCAAAGACACTGTTGCTAATCACATGATTCGGGGCAAGCTCTTGCATAGTTACGTAAGAGACGCTCAGCATCAATACATCGCTCACAATGGGTGAGAATGGCACAAAGACACCAGACCATGCCAGTGCTGGGTGTTGCTAGCATAAGGCTTGCCCCGAATCACGTGATGTAGTAACAGTCTCTTTGGTCGGGAGAATGCAAAGTTAAAATGTGCAAAGCATTGGATTAAGTCAGCGTTCCAGATTTTATTCAAATTTAACTCGCAAATGGCTTATTAAATTAGTTTTTATCTTTGTAACACCAAAAAAACTAATTTTTTTTAATGAATTCAACAGTGACAATAAAATAGAAAATAACGGTTGAGAAATTCATTTTCAATTCTGGTTCTTCATTTCATAAAGTTGTTGACGTACTGTGGAAAAACGTCTTTAAATACTTTTTTCCTTACTTGAAGATGTGTAATGCACTTTCTTTAAGGGCAACATTCTCGGATGTTGCACAACTGAACAGGAATTCCAAGATTTCAGTCCAAAGCAGCTCGCCATCTGCATCTATAATAAATAAAAACCAACCAAACAAAGCCCACGTCAACTTTACTGAACATTTCTTTCATGTCAATAACTTTTGTTTATAAAAAATGGGGTTTAGATTTCTCCTTTTCTTTTTTGGAGAGTCTACTATGAATATGGATAGAAGTGGTGTGGAATTTTTTTTCCTTTTTTTTTATTCATAAATGAGATTTTGTCACATTTCATAAGATTGAGTAAATTTTAATAGCATTTTCAGCCAATTTTCAGCCAGAATAACCTCACTTTTAGTCGGAAATGTTTGACTCACCGACCAAATTTCTGGCCAGCTCAGAGGCCGCATCACAAATCCTCCTCTGTACCAGTGGGGTGTTCTCCTGCTGGATTCCATTCAGAAGCTCCACCTTTATCCACTCTTGCGACTCCGCCCCTAAAGAGGGCCAGACCTGGTCATGATATGTGCTGATGACCCGCCGCAGAAGCACTGCGGCCATTTGTCGCGACTGAAAGAACAAATCAAAGCAAGATAAAAGCCAAAGTAAAAGTTGTTCCGTTTTCTAAAGTGTTCACATTTTTCATCTTTTAATTTTCAAAGTTGAACAAAGAAATTTGATTGGAGCGGGTTTTGAACAATTGGGGAACCGCCACCATAGGGCTGGATAGTTCTCAGTTGGTAGAGCACCGGAACGGTAATTCAGAGGTCACTGGTTCAAAACCCGCGCCAGTCAATTTCTTTGTTCAACTTTGAAAATCATAATAACGAACCTAGTCAGTTTCCTTTTGTGGTTTATTTGAAGATTTGTAACACAACGCTGTTCTTCTCTTTGAGTGATCCCCGTTTTGTTAATTCCCAGGTTTGCAGCATTGCTAATGTAGCTAGCATTGTGACTTTGGGCGTGATCCCTGGCTACATGGCATATACAGGTTAATGGCTTCTGACTAGCGCCCCTTGAACAAAGATATTGACGAATTTGGGAACCGTCAACATAGGGCTGGATAGCTCATGAGTGGAAAAATGTGCGGCTGATTTTGGAGGATGCACCGTTTCAAGGTTTTGGGCCAGACCTTGTGTTGTTTATGCTCAGCCATGCATAAATTTAGGCCTAGATTATATTTAAAATCCTCCGCACTGTGCCAGGATGTCACCAGCTCTGCCTCAACATACTGACAGTGATTGCCAGAGGATTTTGCAGGATTGAGGCAGTGATCACCCCTCCAAGGTCCACATTCAAGAAATAACGGAGGATTTTGCAGGATTGAGGCTATATTGAATTTTTACATGAAGGCAGTTGGAGGATTTTGCAGGATTGAGGTTGCGCACTAGCAGAAAATCCTAAAATGGGTTAAAAAGGAAACCGAGTTTCCAAAACAACGATTTGAAAGCAAAAGAGAACAGACTGCCATTTCCTGACCGCCGTGATGGTAACCAAACAGATTCCACACTTAATGAGCTCGCTGAAAATGTATAATGTGAATTTTTCCTTTATCAGGACTGATGGCAAAGAGCAGCTACATGCACCTATCATTTTCGGTGTGCAAGGTCAAAGTTTTATTTTGTGAAACAATGAATCATGCTTCTGTCGCAGAGTGCTGACATCACTGCGATAACCAGGATTGCAACCGTTTCCTTGTGTTTCGTCCCAAGGCCAAAACATTTAGCTGTGCGCTTTTCTCGATGAAGCCTTATACAGAGTGTCTTTTTTTCCAAGTTACCAGACTTTTGGATACAAATTTGGAAAGTAAGGAAATCAACTTTACTTACGTCACTACGGTATGAATAAATGTCAAAAGGTAGTTTTTCTACAAAAAGGTTTTTTTTGTAGTTATGCACAGAATAAAATTGTAGGGCTGCCCGAATATATCAAATATTTGAATATTCGTTCATCAACAGAATACAACAATAGCTATTTTGTCGCTTTGAATATTCCTCCCCCCCAAAAAAACTATCCACATACATGTACACACAAGAATGAGATTACTTTATAATAAAGTTGCAGCGTTTCATTGTCAGGTGCCACTTTTATTTGTCAAGGGAAACGTTTTTGTCGATGGCTGTTCATTGTGTCTATCCGTTTAGCAGGTTAAAGAGGTTGTGGAATGCTCGAAGACATTTCTGTCATTTTTTGGGTATATGTAGCCTAAGGTGTGATGAAATAAAAACAACTATTGTTTCTGTCATGAAATGAGTACAAAGGGTACTTTTGAGAGCTATTTTTCAGGTCCTGTTTCGACCCGAACGTGCAATTTGTGTAAAAGTCGTCGTTGCAGGCAGCAAACAAAACACAGTAAATTGTGACGTAATAAACAGGACTCGTCTATGCTACTCTGCATCGGGAGTCCTGTTTATTACGTCACGATTTACTGTGTTTTGTTTGCTGCCCGCAACGACGACTTTTACACAAATTGCAAGTTCGGGTCGAAACAGGCATGACAGGACTTGAAAAACAGCTCTCAAAAGTACCTTTTGTACTCATTTTATGACAGAAACAATAGTCGTTTTTATTTCATCACACCTTAGGCTACATATACCCGAAAAATGACGGAAATGTCTTCGAGCATTCCACAACCTCTTTAAAGCCCAGACAAAAAATACGTACTGCAAAACACTCCATATCATTCGCCGCAACCAAATTTGTGCAACTTTTGACAGGTGCGGCAACACAGTTGCAGCTGGCAGTTTCAAATACCCGAACATTCAGTCAAACACAGTTTCGAGTAATCAAATACTAAATTATTCGAGAACAGACAGCCCTAATGGAAAAAGAACGCACTTATATGTATGTAAATTGCCACCGAACAAATATTCATTAACTTCCGTGGTCTTTAGACTTGAAACCACTGGGGAACAAATTTGGTTGACATATTGAAATCGTAATTAAAAAAAAAAAAATGTAAAAAATTCAGGGAGATTTTTTTTCGTTACCTCTGCTGGAACCTCTGCATTGCGGAATGATCGGACCAGAAACTGAATCTTTGTCGCAGTTGGGATGTTTTCGTACGCTGCCTGAAAAAAAAACAAGAGAAAAGAACAGCGTTACAACAAGCCTCTTAACAAATTTGTTTTATCGTTTCGGTTTGCGGTAACACCATGTGGTAATAACTACTGCTTAGAAGATATTAGTTCTGAAAAGAACTTGTCCTGCTTATTATCAACTTTGCTAAGTAGTTTTTGTTCTGATAAGAACAGTCCTGCTGTAAGTTCTACGAACTTGTCTTTGGTCTCAACGTTTCGACTAGCCTGCTCTAGTCATCGTCAGGAGACTGCCAAAGCCTCACAACCAACTGACACACCCGAGCGAGCAGGGCATGCCCAGCAAGCACTCCCAATCCTAACAAATCCTACTTAAGGAGTAGCATCTCAAACTATCTTCAGTCTCCTGACGATGACTAGAGCAGGCTAGTCGAAACGTTGAGACCAAAGACAAGTTCGTAGAACTTACAGCAGGACTGTTCTTATCAGAACAAAAACTACTTAGCAAAGTTGATAATAAGCAGGACAAGTTCTTTTCAGAACTAATATCTTCTAAGCAGTAGTTATTACCACATGGTGTTACCGCAAACCGAAACGATACCGATACCCCACCATACAAAGCCTCAAATCTTAAATTTGTTTTAATTAACCCTATTAAACTCCCTAGCAGGATTTACTAGGAACCATACCCATCCTGGCAAATTCCAACACCATATTTCTGTCTTTGATTCTGGAGGTGTGCTCAACCTAATGTAAAAGATGGTCAGTTTAGGGGTACTGTACCAGATTCCATCAAAACATGCCGTTGGGGTTAGATGGGTTGAACTTCAGTTCTGTTTGGGTTAAATTTCTTGAAAAGATCTCGCAACGAAAATGGCTGGACTGAGTATTTAGGCCTAGGTAGTCCTAATGCTAGCAAATCTTCAATCTTTTGACTGATTTCAAAGTGAAACTTAGAACTAAACCAACTTTCTCATTTTATGTGGGTTTGTTATAAAACTTTCTCATACTCATGGCTTAAATTACAGAAACTGTTAAACATTCATTTATTTTTATGTTTCTTTTTTTTTTTAGTCCATTCAGTTTCTGTCAAACTTTGTTTTAATTTTAAATTTATTATAAAGATATTGACCGGAGCAGGGTTCAAACCGGAGGTCGCCGGTTCAAACCCCACTCCTGGCAATTTTTTTGGGTTAAACTTTAAACTTATCATAATGCACCTACAGTAGTCAGTTTTTGTGTGGTTTATTTGATTTTTTTTTTAACCACGTTGGCAACATCCTGTGGCAACGCACCCTTTCCCAAGTCTACGCCAACGTTTATGATGGTTGGATTTTGTGTACGTGCACTTCATATCTGCAGTCTGATGTTTGTAAACACAGGAAAAGCTGGTCAATTTCAGGAAGTTGTGAAATTCACCGGAATATCCCCTCGCTGCCACAGCAGGAAATGTAGACATGTGTTTGACACTACAATCTAAACCATATTGATTTTTGAAGTTGAGAAATGAAATTGACTGGAGCGGGTTTGAACCTACGACCATCGGATTGCCCTTTGGGTGCTCTACCAACTGTGCTACCCAGCCTTTAACCCTAACTCCCTAGGCCTTTTTGCTAGGATGTAGCCTCAATCCTGCAAAAATCCTCCAATTGGCCTCATGGAAAAATAGCATATAGCCTCAATCCTGCAAATTCCTCCGTTATTTCTTGAATATGGTCCATGGAGGGGTGACCACTGCCTGAATCCTGCAAAATCCTCCGGCTATGTCTGTCAATAGGCTGAGGCAGAGGCAGTGACATCCTGGAGCAGTGCGGAGGATGTCAAGTATAATCAAGGACTAAATTTATGCACGGCTGAGCATAAACAACACAAGGTCCGGCCCAAGACCTTGACACAGTGCGTACTCCGAAATCAGCAACGCACTTTTGCCATGTAACCTCAATCCTGCAAATTCCTCCAATTTGCAAAAAGGATTTTGGAGGATTCAGGGCGGTTAGGGTTAATTAAATTCTACATGTAGGTGAAATTATGGGAACATTCGATCGCCTTTTGGCTTCAAAGTATTATAGGAATTGGTCGTCATCAAATAAATAGCCAGTCTATTTTTAACTTTTCAAAGTACACTGACAGCGTGACAGACAGTCCGCTGAACGGCCCATGATGCATCACCAAGGTGCCAGTCACTCTTAAGAGTAACACCAGAGATTGTCATACTGAACTCTATATAAAGACTGGATAGCAGTTGCCTGCCCATACACCAGTCACATAGTTGAATTTTGACCGGCTCACCACGGTCTTGCAAGAATGTCCGCTAAGGCCAAAAAAAATAAATAATATTCGGTCTCTGGTCAGACCAAAGTTCCGGAATTGACGCGGGGACGCGGCTTTTTGTTTTTTTGCTTTTTGTTTGTTTGTTCAAGCTTGGATTGTACAGACAAGGTGTGTTACTATTTTGCTGTTTTGGTGTCCTCATGTACATTGGTGTCCTCCATAATTTGCCTTGGTGCTCTCGATCATTTGCCTTCGTGCAATTTCCCATTCCTTGGTGCTCTTTGGTAAAAAAAAATTGAGGAGGTGCGGCAATAGAGGGCGCTCTTGAGCTACCGCGGAACATTTTTGAAAAAAAAAAGATTGACGCACATGATTAAAATCGACGCGCGCGCTGACCAGAGATCGACTTATTTTTTTTTTGGCCTAATAATACGAATGTTCTACGCGTATATACAGCGCGCAGTTATCAAGGTTTGACGTGCATTTTGGTCACGTACACGTGTTATGATGTTCTAAAAAGGACAAATTTCCGTCGCGGCCATATTTCCAAACGTCGCAAAAAGTGAACTGCGGCATTCAAAAAGTGAACCACAACATTTGAAGAATTGTGGACCGCGGTTGTTGGTGGTGGACAAAAGGTAGATCAGGTGAACCACGATGTTTTACAAAAGTGAATCACAACTGCCAACTTGTCCTTTATAGATCACTAGCCAGTCTTTCCAAAATGGCTTCAAATGGCTTTCTTAGCTGCGACTTTCTGTACGCTATCTAGTCTTTATTATAGAGATCAGTGGATGGTCACCAACTTAGACTTATTATCAGCAGTTTCAATTAATTACCAAGTTTAAATACTTCTCTTACCCTCCCACATCTTTCAAAACCAAACAGGAGGCGTTTTTTGTGGGATTGTGTATAGTTTGGAATAGAGTCTAGCCACTGTAACTTTCCAGGGACCTGATACACTTGAAACTGAAAGTTAAAGTAACAGTTTAATGAATGTGCTTTATGATGCCCTTTGTAAGTAACTTGTACAAGTATACAAAAAAAAGATATGTGTCATACATGTGATTCTGCTGTCTCGGAGTTCGGAACTTTGGGAGGATTTCAGAAGGCTCCTGGCAAAAACGCCAAGGGAATCAGTATTAAAGCACATGTGATTATTTTGCAACATGGGCAAATGGAACACAGGTTGGATGATGTCAGCATTTCTAAAAAAAAAAAGAAAGAAAGAAAGAAATCTGGCTGCTCGAGTAGTCAGCGCTGAATATAGAACACTGCGACGGTTGACTCAAGGGGACAACTTCCAGAGATTCTGTGATGTCACTTCCTTTACGACTTCCGTTTGTGGCCCTTGAGAGCTGGAGAAGGGGGGGGGGGGGGCTTACACTTAAACCTGTCAAGCTCAGAGCTGAAAGACCGATGCCTGCACAAGATAGGTTTGACAGGTTGTAGTGTGGCTACAAAACACGCTTTCTCCTTAGGAATGAATATGCCAGATTTTTCGTCCTCCTTTTTTATTTGAAAGAAGTGAAATACATCAGGTCTTTGATTTCTATGACAACGTACATGTAGAACTTACAATTGCACAGCCAATAATCAGCCAGTCTGAGAAATTCTCTGTAAATATAACATTTATTATTTAAAAGGAAATTGAAGCAGGCACAACATCCACTGCCTTTATGAGGCCAAAAAAAATCATAATGCATTCACAGAGCATGAAATAATTCTCTAAAATTTTTCAAATTTGCTAATAATGATCATTGAGGAATACAACTATTTTTATTTCTCCATGATGTGATCATGCTGTACATTTTGTTATAGACTGTTTACATTTCTTTCTGATGTTAAAGTTTGTTGAAGTTTTAATAAACGAGGCTATTACGAAATGACATACAAATCTATGAACTGAAAATAAATATTTGTTTTCTAAAATGTTACATTCCAACATGTTAAAAAGTGAAAAAATAAAGCTCTTAATACCGGCACGGCAACAAATATGCACATTTAATGTTTTTTTTGGGCTAAGACATTTTAAATGTGACAACTTTTCATCTGGTTTCATGCTCTCATTGTCTTTGTGCCTTTATATTCATGAGATGGGAATCAGACCTAATACAATTTCGGACTTTATTTTCCTGAAAAACAAAATCCAAAGCAACCAATCAGAAAATGTGGGATTCGATTTAAAACAATTAAGAAAGAAAACTCTTCCTTTGGGGGGTGGGGGGGGGGGAATTTTCAAAATGAGTGTACTGGCAGAGGATCAAATCCGGCGCATTCGCGTGATTCCTAGGCCAGCACGCTATCCACTAATGGCCATGCGTTCGTTTGGGTTGGGTGGCAATTTAATATCTTATATTGCTGAACACCACTCCATCTAAATAGCCGGCTATCCACCTTGGCGTCACAGTTGATTGCCCTCAATAATCCTTCTCAGTGCTACCTGCACATACACTCATCATGCTCCACTGCACCCCCACTCTGTATCCACGAAGCTGGCAAACGGGGTAGTCACCTGAAGTTTGGACTTAACATTTTTTCTGCAAACCCAATTCCTTTTGTACTGCTTGGTACTCAAGTCAACTTGTCAAGGGAGGTTCCACTCTGTATCCGCATAGCCGGCTACAGGGTAGTTGGTTCTGCCGATTCCCATTCGTTTTGCATTGGCACCATTGCTTTGTTCTTAAGAGGCGCGGCTTCAGGGTACTTGGTTTGGACTTCATTTTTTCCCCAGCGATTTCAACCGCATACTCAAATGATTATGATGATTTAGGGGTGTATTTCCGAGTGGTGGGGTCAGGGCTCGATTTACCCGGGTGCACGCATGCACCAGTGCATGTAGATTTTTGCTTGTGCACGTAGCTTTTTTACTGAGCATGCAAGACGTGCATGCAACTTTTTTAACCACCAAAATACTCATTTCATGTTTATATTTACCAGTGAGTGAGAATAAGAATAAGTTTGTTGAAAACTTGACCAGATAGTGTACAAACGTGTTATTTCTTTTATAAATCCATAAATTATTCCTCGCACCATGCTCGCACAGTCGCTGCAGATTCAAAGTACGAGGTAAAATCTCGACGTACGTCCTGCAACCATGGAGCTATCCTTTTTATAGCTCCATGCTGCAACCAACCTCCTCGCCTCCGATCATGCATGTGATTTACCACGTGATACATGCTGCGGATAATTTGGTATCGCACTGCCGCTCCGGGCATTCCTTATGTCCGGATCATAAGTGCGATTCCAAATTATTAGCTGCGTTATCACGTGGTCTCGTTATTGGCCAATCCGACGCCGCCAATCATATGCGCCACATGAAGCAGAAGTGTAGCTCGGAGGGCTCCGATAATTTTGCACGCAAATGACCCTGAGTACTTGTCCGGTTAAAATCTAATTTCTACACGTTCGTATGGGTCTTCATCGACGGCAAATTTCGTCGAAATGACACATCCTGAACTCGCGGGAAGGCAAATTTAGATTTCTAGGCGAGTACTGAACATATGTACAAAATTATGTATGGCGGATCGATTTCGCCATGTTCAAAATGCCACAACAGCGTATACAACGCCACGTTCACGGATCTAGGCTTGAGCAATGATAGAGTAAAATGTAGGCCTACTGTACTGTCTGTCGAAAGTTCGATAAATTTCAAAGAGAAAGAATGCCTTCAGAGAAGCAGACGGGTGTAAGTCAATTATGGTGCATGTGGGTTTTTCTTGGTGCATGTAGGTTTTTTGGTCTACATGCACCAGTGCATGCCACTTTTTTTTTGTAAATCGAGCCCTGGGTGGGGTATTCTGCAGTATTCTGCAATTACTCCCCTATGTGCGCATGATGAGGGCACTCAACAATGTGACGGCTTAAGAACCACAAAAACGCAGAACCGGTTCACGTCCAACGGAAAGAGATCCATACCTGGACATCACTTGACACCCTGTGCACAACCCCTATGAGACTGGTCTGAAAAATTGTTTTCTCAGTAAACAAGGTAAATGCTTCAATATTTGGAGATATTTTCCCGGCTGAATTTGACTTTTTAATTTTAGGACATGTTTAATATCGCTTTCTGATGGCTGTGATAACCAATAGTCCAGGCTACTGCAGGGGAAAATTTAGTGATGTCTATGCAGGGAATTGTTATGTTCATACCGTTTTCAACATCTTGAAAAAATAACGTAACATCATTTAAAAATGAGTAGGCCTAAGCCTATTTATCTATTATCACCATGATCATGATTATTATTAAGTATTATTAATATTACGCTATGATTTTGACATTTTAAACACATGTTATTGTTAAAAATAAAATAATGAAATAGGACTCTTGACTTTGAATTGATCAAACATATTGGCAATATTGCAGTTTTGAGGAAATTTGTGAAGCAAATTAAGTTAATAGTTATAAAGTAATAAATAATATTAATAATGTCTGTGTAAAGAATTAAGAACTACATACAGTACACATGGACGGTACAACACAACATTGTACAATGACTACACTAGCATGATCATTAGTTGTTTTGAACAAGGAAATTATGTCACTAGTTAGAGCATAAAAAGGCACCAGCATGCAGCAGACCCACGCACGTGCTGCCACTGCCACCCAAGCATTTTGACAACATATCTAGACACGCACACGTACATTGCCGACCACACGTCACACATGTAGCATGCCAGTCACACCAGACACTCAACGCATGAATGCACGCACCACCCAATCCCAATAGAAAAAGCGTGCACATTATTTCGACACGGCGAAATTTTTGACAAATACCAAACATTTACACCGATCGCGCTTACTCCCAAATCTTTCACTGAATCCCTATCAAACTACATGGGACGATTGAAGAATGATGGGTGGTTCGTATAATAAAGCAATTACCTCTGATTGATTCCGGACGTCGTTGTCTGGGGACATTAATGAAGCCAAGAGGCTTTCAAATTGCTCTTGTTCATTCGCCATGGCCGCCATGATCGTCGACAAGTGAGTGCGCGAAATTTGCAATTTAACCTTTGAACTTTTCCGAAAATTTGGCGCGTAATACAGCCACTACACTAAAATTATAAAACAAGTTATGAAACAAATGTTGTCTATATATTCTTAAAATTAATATTCCCGTCCTAAAAATTAAAGCTTTGAAAATATAAATTATGTTTTACTATATGATTGGCTTTAAATTAGTTCCTTTGATGATATCAGACGTTTAACTTTTTATATTTGGAAGAGGCTGTCTTTTCACAGGACAGACAAAATGGCTGACGAGGTGAGAAAATCTTATTTCCTGTTTTGTGAAAAGAGAACAAAAGTTATCTTTGAAAAATGTATGCGTTATTGCTTACTTATGAAATCGCCGTTATAAATTTGATGAAGGGTCTTGCTCAAAACCTTATCGATGTGTTGTTATCATTGTAGGCCTAATTAACTAATTGATATGCTAATCATTGTTGTTTATTTGCACGTGACAAATGTTTGCGAGACGATCTCATTTCGCGCGGTTCTGCGCTCGCCTGCATTGGAGTGGGGATTTCCCCATAGGCGGTTCGGTGCGTATGCGTTATTTTGGCTCTGAGTTGCTTTCAAGTTTAACTCTACATCATTACATATCTGTTTGAAAACTAAATACGTTTGTGATGGGTATGGCATGCTGTATTGTCCAATAAAATAACACCATTCTAATTTCTATTTCTAATTCTAGTTAGTCATTTAAAAATTAAATTGCTATTCTATTATCTAAACAAAAGACAAGCATGACAAGTTAGTTGTCTATTTTTCTAAACTTACTTAGTTTTCACTGGGGCTAGGCAAAAAATAAACACATTTTCACAGCTATGGCCTATGCACAAGTCGGCATATATTTTTTATCATTATCTATTTTGGTAACTAATGTGTCAGTTTATAACTAGTTCTTAAAAAGTTTTGCAACTTTATACACACAGCTTTAACAGAGTTACATTTTTAAGAGACATCAATTATCACATGCTGTTTTACATTGACCCAGCAATTGCAAATGGCTGTTCCGAGCTGCCCGGCACCGAGTCCCGACGCAAGCCGTTGGGATGCAGAGGTTGCAAGCGGCATGGCGATGGATGCGGAAGTCATGGAGTACATGCCGGCTGCAATGTCTTCTGGGATGATGCTGGTACCCCACGATCAACCCATCTATGGCCCACATCTCCCTGGCTTTGATACTGGAAATGGTAGAGCTTTTGAACTTCATCTGTTTCTTTTTTTTTTACGAATAAGCACTGAAAAAAAAAACAGTGCCCACTTGTGTTAACGAGAAACAGAGAAGGATAACACAGTACAGTAATGATAACAATATATATAGTGTGCAAAGTGTTATGATTTGAAGAAAAATTACCAATCCTGTCTAGTCATTCAAAAACCACCAAGAATTTTCAGAGTGTTTAATCTATTGGATGGAGGAAGGTTGAGCCCAGCCACTGATAGTACTTTACATATATTTCCTGATGTCCCGTGAAAGTTTAAGTGAAGTGAATTTGCTGTTCAGTTCCTGCACATTGTTGGGGGTTCGGAGGATTTGGGAAGATTTTTCTCAAGAAAGTTGGATTTGAAAAGGTCTTTGAACTTTTTTCTCACCCATAAGTGTTCTTTATTGTCTTTGTAGCAGATGGATTTATCTAACATTCTTATTGTTAATTCTTTGTCATTCCACAGTTCACAACAATAGTCCAGTTCCGGCTAGCTTTATGGAAGGGGATGGGGACAGCCCACAGAACACTGATGTCAGAGGTACTGCCATTCAGTACTCTCCTTTAATGCGTTTTATTGATTATTCTGCATTGTTTCTGCACATATATTATGAAGATATTTGTGTAAAATTGCATAAACAGTGTGTTACATTGTTACAACTCGACGCTAAAATCTTAGTTCTTCTCATATTGAATCTCTCACCAAGAAGACGGAAAATGCTATTCTTTTCCCTTACCAGATCCCAAGGCGGTGCGTGGCATGTGCGGTCTGCGCAACATGGGCAACACCTGCTTCATGAACTCTGGCCTCCAGTGTCTGATGCACAACGGTCACTTGGTCCAGCAGTTACCCCAGGCGGATCAGCTCCTTGCGGCCACGCTGTCTTGCAGATTCCGCAGCTTGACCGACAAAGCCTGGAGCGGGGAGTTCGCTCTGCTGCATCCGTTGGAGTTTAAGGAGACGCTAGGGTACATGCACGGACAGTTCCACGACTATAGACAGGTGAGGAACAGCGTCGTAGTTAGTCGGTAATAAGTTGAAACACGCATCTGTCACAAGTTTATTCACAAGTCAGTCACAAGTCAAATCACAAGTCAAATTACAAATATCAGGGATGAACAATGACAAAGGAATACCTTCATTACTTTGATTTGAAAAGGTCACTTTGATTTTAAAGGGGAACATTTTTTTTATCTGCAGCATGATGGACAGGAGTTCCTAGCACTACTTTTAGATACGTTACACGAAGAATTGAACCAGGCCAAAGCCAAGAAGAAATCCCACTCCCCGTTCGAAGACATCTCGGAGAACTCCAGCGACTCGCAGTACATGTCCGAGGCATCAACCTCCAAACTTAGTGAGTTGGAAGCCTTGGAGATCGACTCAGGAAAGGAGGAGCATGTCCCGGGCAACCAGAATAATAGACGAGAGAGTGACAAGGAGGCAGGGTCTGGGTCTGGATCCGGATCTGAGGAGAGCACAGCGGGAGAGGAGGTGAAGGTCCCCAGCATTGAGGAGTTCTTTAAGAAGGATATGAAGACGCTGAATACTAATGTGATGCAGGCTGAGGAAGCGCCTTCTAGTGTCGCAACGGGGAGCGAGAAGTTCCCCAAGGCTGAGAATTCCAAGAAACCGCAGAAGTCTCCGGCCAAGCAGCAGCGGTCGCCGCTGCGAAACCGGGTGGAGAACGACTGCGAGAAGCTGAACTCCCCACCCAAGAACAAGAAGACGAACCTCCTTGTGGCCAAGAAGAACCTGAAGGGGAACCTCAAGAATGGCTCCGGGGAGGGTTTGGGCAGCGGCGTCAAGTTTGTGGCCGAGACAGATCTCCACGAAGGGGAAGACCCTATCAAGAGGATGAAGATGGACTCCTGCAGCAAGACGGAACTCCTTCAAAGTCTCGCTAAGGAGGGTCTAACTTCCTCTTTTCACAACTATGCCGTCCCGGAGCTGCTGAATCAAGATGGCTTCTTCCCGATAACGGAGAGCAAATTAACCAACAAGCTGATGGAGTTAGAAGGCAATGACACCAGCCTCAAGCAAGTCGCAGAAGCCGAGTGCTACAACCAACTCAAACCTCAGATGGGACTTGACAATCCTCCGGACAAGTGTCCTAATCTTCTCTACCCCACCAAAAACGAAGAGACGCTCACCAAGAACTTGGAAAGGCACAGGGAGGATAAGCCGTGCTTGGCGCCGCACACCAAGACAAGTGAAGACCAAGACTGCTGCTATATCCCAAACAACCAACAGTTCCTCTCAGTGCAACGGACTCCGTCCCGGATCAAGAAAGATGCAGCGATGGAGGACGTAGATCTGGGCGGAGAGGAGGGGGAAGCGGAGTGGGAGGAATACATCAAGGCAAACCAGTCGCCTATTATGGACTTCCAAGGACAGTTCAAAAGCACGGTAATAACTAAACACAACAGGTGGAGCAATAAAAGGGATTTAATGGGAGGGGTGGGGCTTGGGGCCAAAGTGGGGGGAGGAGGGGGAGGAACCACGAGAAAAGGGTCTACAGAAGAGAAATTTGCTTTCGGGTAGTTTTTCCAACCAACTTTTTCTCATCTTAAAAATTTTCTTCTGTAGGTTGTATGTGCCGTTTGTGGTCACGTCTCCATCATCTATGAGCCTTTTATGTACCTGTCAGTACCTCTTCCACGTGCAATGGAAAAACAACTAAGTAAGTATGGCCAGAAAAATGCTAGAGTTTTATTTGATGATTGGGCAACAAATATTGACATTGCGAACACTTACTTCTTTCTTTGTTAAGCTTTGTTGAAAATAGCAGGTTTTTCCACACCTTTTGAATCAGAGATTTTAGGATACATGGAAAAAAACATCCGGTCATTGATTGAATTCCAACTCGGGTCCCTGAAAAAAAAGGTGAAAACTCAAAAAGTGTTTCAACTTTTTAAACCTTCGTTACAGTCATTACATTCATTCCTAAGCATGGCCAGACACCAGGACGGTACCTGGTGACGCTGAACAGACTAGACACGGTCAAAGAACTCAGGAAAGCTGTGACGGGGGTGGTGTACCGAGAGGGGCTACCAGAGGATAAAGAGTTGGTCTTAGCGGAAGGATTGGACCACCATATATCAAGATTTCTGGTGAGTTGTTGGGAAGTTGTCGTTAAAAGGGGACAATTCATTACGAACATCTCCAGTGCATGTTTTAAGAGAGTGTTAACCAGTTTGAACGGTTGACTTGCATACCCGCAAAGGTTTTGTGGTATTGGAAACGGATGACGGGTAAACATGCAGGGAGCGAGGCCGGAAATATCTGTCGGTGACCCGCTCGCAGCGAGCGAGGCCAGAAATATGAGTGTGCTGCCCAAGGGTGATGGCTTCAACCCGCCTGGCTTGAGGTCGAGTGAAAAGTAATCCTGCACCTTGTTCCATGCTTGTCAAAATAATCTTGGCGTGAACTAGTTAAATTTGGCTGGTTTTTATACTGTCAAAAATGTTCATTTGACCAGAAATGATTGTGTTTGTCTTCAATGTTGCAGGAGGATGGGGTTCAACTGAGATACGTCAATGACAGTTTCCGCTTGCTGTATGCGTTTGAGGTGTATTCCAAAACTGTCTTGGAAGAATCGGCACACATAACTGCTGTACCAAGCGAAGCCGTTTCAAACAGCCTTGCGGAGGACGTGGACACAAGAACTCTAAACAAGTCCACCCCGTTCGAACACGCGAATGTCCTACAGCAGGAGAGTGTAGACCTTTGTGAGAGACTCGACAGCGACTACCTCCCAACGAGTGCAGAAAGTGCCTTCGAGGCCCCCAAAGGTCCATGGGACATCGTCTTAACGCCCACACAGTACACCGAAATGAATAACGTTGGAAGCGGGAAAGTCGTGGATTTAGAATCCGGCACGGACTCCGCAGCGGCGTCCGCAACGGCTGCAGCATCTCGGGACGTCTTCTCAAACGTGACGTATTTCGACGCCAGCGATTTGCCGCCGATGGACACGCAAAACGACGGGCTTGTTCTGCCGCGAAAGCCACGGGGCTCCAACAGCAGCCTGCAGGGCAACGTTGATCTCAACAGCCCTGAAGCCGTCTGGGGTCCGATACAAGATGACGGGGTCACGTGGAACGACGACGTCTTTGTCCCGGAGAAGAACGGTGAAACGAGCGACAGCGGCGTCGTGATGAGCCAGTGGCATTCTTGTGCAATCTGCCTGGAGGAATATCCGGAACACCAGTTACTAACACACAAAGCGTGCGGTGGAGTACTATGCCATGCATGCATGGAGGTAAGCTACCAAACAAGAATTGTACGTCTGTGTCCTAGCTACTTGATTTGTTCATGGTTACATCAAGAGTCTACATGCTCATAGCACAGTTTGGTTTATATTTTATTTTCTTAAACGCTCCAAAAGTTTACTGGTAAGAATTGGACCTTTATTGAAGGTTCTCAAATAAAAATCTGTGTTGTTCTGTTTGCAGAGAGCCGTCAAGCACTATGGTCACCAGACGGTGGATTGTCCAGTAAGATTGGAATATATACAACTTTTTTTGGTTATTTTAATTTGTTTTTGTAGAAACTTAAGTGTTTTCAACTGAAGTGTTTTCAGCTTCTTAATTTTTAGATATTTTTTTTAATATTTGCATAAAAGCACAGTCGTTACATTTGAATTTGATTTGAAACTGTCATCGAAAAAATTATATTCTATCGTTGATTTTTGCCGTCACTCGTTAGGTATGCAGGAAAGAAATCGACCCCTCGCAGGACTACGTCGTCATGCAGACGTCACAAACTGCCCGCCCAGCCAAAAGGGTTCTTCTGCTGCCTGTACTATTCAGGAACGATACTACGACAGATAGAGAAACAAAGGTCAGGCCAGGAGGGTTTGGGAATTGGGGAGGGGGGGGGGGGCGTTTAAAGAGAATATACAATATCTGCTTTTGCTGTAATTTTCAGAAATGAATGGATTGGGGGGGTGTTAGTATTTTATAACAAATATTGTTACACTGACTTGTTTGATGTTTTGTGCTCGTAGAAGCTGGAAAAAAGAAAAGAAAAACAATCATGTTCTTGTAGTCTGATTCCCCGACCCTACTTCATACGAAACGGAGCAATTTATAGATGTCGGGGAATTGTATGGTCAGGGAACCAGTCTAGCTGGCTTTTACCCATTCACAGATGTGTAACCGATTACAAACAAAATGTGGACTAACTAAATTTGGTAAATTGGGGGCAGTGTTTGAAAAAAATCCAGTTTTTATCCAATGATGGTCGGCTGACCATCGTTGGAAATAGATACAAAAATTACACCTTTCTTGAAAATGTTAGCACACCAGGTGCCATGATTTTACTGGCTGTTTTAGACTGTCATTCATTTTACAGTCCAGTAAGGTATTTCATAACAACTCGGTAGTTTTGTTTTTTGATGTTTGCAAATATTGTATACTACCTTTAACACGTAAACCTACAGGTTCAATTTTTTTCATCCAAATCAAATATTGGAGTGATTGTACATGTACTGACCCTCGTACTGATAACTGTGATATCACAGTCATTCCAAGCATGCTGACGTATTTCCCGTTGATTCTCTCACATTTCTTGATAACTCGCCCAGTTTGTAGGTTTTAAGCTTTTGGTGTTTTTTGTTTGTCCATATGGTTTAGGGAGACTTGTTTGCCTACCCCAACGCAATCCACACACACAACGAAGTCAGCGGTGAGTGCCTGTACAGCGAGATAGAGAGCATGTTGCCAGTACACGCACCGTTCACCCTCGTACTCACAGACGGACGGGTAAGTTCAGAGATGTAGACAGTGGTTATTGTAAGCTTACCTCAGGCTTGGGCAAGAATCAAATACAATGGATTCGGTCCTCGCAGTCGGAAACATGAGTCCACTTTTTGAGGAAGCAACACTCTGTAACTGGTTCTAGTTCCGGAGAGTCGATAACAGGTGGCACCGTTGTAGACAACAGCTGTGTTGTGTGTGTAACATAGGGTGGGCGCGGACGTCCGGGAGCTTCTCACCATCGCACTGTCTAGGACCTATTTACTTAAAACTCAATGGTTGTTGAGTCTGGCGTGCCGAAGGGTAACTCGAGCACACGTATCTCGGCAAGCTTTGTATTAGCGGAAGGTGCATTGATAGTATCCACCAGTGTTGTAGTCGAGTCACCAACGTTGAGTCAGAGTCCGAGTCTCGGGTCACAAGCCTCGAGTCCGAGTCACTTGTTCTTAGTTGTTCACCAAACTAATCGAAATAAGATTTAAGTAAATCCCAGTGTATCCAGTGTACCTTGTGTGTGCACATGTCGTTTAGACCCAAAATGTTTTCCTTTTAATTCACATCCCTAAAAAACCCTCTTCCATGATACCGGACACTTTTTGGCATGACACCGGGGCCTGGTGCTCTTCATGTAGGCACTAGGCGTGTGTGCGCGGCCCCTGGATACGATTTTCCGCGGCCCCGTGTTTTGTCTATGGAGTAAAAAAGAATGCTACGTTCGTCGCACAAATACGTAACGTTATGTTTTTTCTTTTAAAGAAAATACGTGACTCGAGTCCGAGTCATTATGGTCGAGTCCGAGTCATTTTCCAATGTGACTCGAGTCGAGTCTGAGTAACGAAAAATGTGACTCGAGTCTGAGTCCTGGACTCGGTCCTACAACAGTAGTATCCACGTGCAACCTGCACGTTAGAAACCGTGACAGAGCTGGCACCACCCTAAGTTTAACTAGTTGCATTGAATGCCAACTACCTCATTACAGGGTACCCAGTGTTCCCGATGCGTCTACAGCATCCACTGCCGTGGCTGCCAGCTAGTCCGGGAGGTCGACATCACCCTCCACTCCGACGACCACCTGACTGTGGTCTACCAGAACCTACCCACCGAGGTCGTGGAATCGGCCAGCCGAGCCTACGATGACAGGTCATTCGGGGAGCTGGCCGGGAACGATCCATTGACTCTGAGGGAGTGCTTCAAAGCCTTCACTGAAAGGTGGGTGAAAAATGGCGAACTAAATTCAGGCATGCTTGGTGAAAGACTTACAAATTTTATTACATTGGTTCAATGCGAATCATAACAATAAAAACACTTCTACATGAGGACTGTTTCTTAGTGTTTCAGATACTCTCTCAACATTTCTGTAATATGTGAGAATTATCTCAAACTGTCAAATTTTGAAGTAAAACCTCTGTTTGTATGTCTTTTTTTCTCCTGTGAATTCTCAGCGAGGACTTGGATGAGCACAACCCTTGGTTTTGTCCCAAGTGTTGCAAGCCTCAGTGTGCAAGCAAGACGATTGCTGTATGTCGGTACCCAGACACACTCATAGTGTACCTCAAAAGGTGGGTCCAGGCCAGAAATAACACCTGCTCGTTTGCCTTATCATAAATTCCTCTATTTTGTTCTTTGTCTAATCTTCTCTAGATTTTTTATTTTTTCCCAATTCATTTTGAGAATTGTTTTCAAAATCCTTATTCTTTTTGAAAACTACACTGTGCTTTATAGTCTAACACACGCTTTAGTTGGCGTACTTAGTCACTTTGAAAATTCCTCTGGCAAAATTGTGTGTCTCTGTTGAAACTTCATTCTTTAAAATGTTGTCTTGATTTCTCAGAACGATTTCTTTTGTAGAGATATGCATTACACACATTCTGCATACGTCCTCAGTGTAATATCCACCTCCGTGTTATTCTCACCAGATAATCCCCATATTTTTTATTGTTTTATCCCCCTAGGTTCGTATTCCACCAGTTCACCAGTACCAAGCTCGAGAACAAGGTCCAGTTTCCAGTGGAGGGGCTGGACATGACTGACTTCCTATGCCCAGGAGTCTCCAGCGACGGACTTGACCTTGTCTATGATCTACAGAGCTGTATCTGTCATTTTGGAGGTAAGGCCGTGTCCAAAAACGGGCGTCCAGAGCTACGGCTACATCGATTGTCAAATGTTCCCATGTAGCCATGTCCAAACACGGGCGTCCAGAGCTGTAGCTACATCTATTGTCAACATGTTCCCACGTAGCCATGTCCGAACACGGGTGTCCAGAGCTACGGCTACACCTATTTTCAAATGTTTCCATGAAGCCATGTCCAAAACACGGGCGTCCAGAGCTGTGGCTACATCTATTGTCAAATGTTCCCATGTAGCCATGTCCAAAACGGGCTTCCAGAGCTACGGCTACATCTATTGTCAACATGTTCCCATGTAGCCATGTCCAAAACAGATGTCCAGAGCTACGGCTACATCTATTGTCAAATGTTGCCATGTAGCCATGTCCAAAACGGATGTCCAGAGCTACGGCTACATCTGTTGTCAACATGTTCCCACGTAGCCATGTTCAAACACGGGCGTCCAGAGCTACGGCTACATCTATTGTCAACATGTTCCCATGTAGCCATGTACAAAACGGGCATCCAGAGCTACGGCAACATATATTGTCAACATGATCCTACGTAGCCATGTCCAAAAACGGGCATCCAGAGCTACGGCTATTACCAACATGTCCCCACGTAGTTGTCATTGGCAAAGACCTAGATAAAAATCCTTCGCCCTTGCCTGTATTTTTTCCATTAGAAAAAAAAAATCTGAGGACAAAAGTAAACGGAGGAGATATTTCTCGAAGTTTTGTCTGTAAAAGTGCATGCCAAGTGAAGTTGTGCTGCTGTTTATGTCATTTAGTTTCAGTAATGTCGCACGTCAAAACATTTCAGTTTACAATGCTAACTTGCCCTTGCTATATATCTCTTTTCTGCATAAACAGGTGTCAATGCAGGCCATTACACCTGTTACGTCCGCAACCCATTGTCCAATCAATGGCAGTACTGTAACGACGAAGCCATAAGCCAACAGGAACCCTCAGACAACGACTCCAGCAGTGTCTACATCCTCTTCTATCAGAGGCGAGGTGAGATTCCTGTAAAGCTTAAACTCTGACTATCTTTAAAGGTAGAGTAGATCATTTGCAGCTATCCAAAAAGTAACTGACCAAATCATTTTTGAAAAGCTGACTAAGTTGGAAGATAGTAATGGCACTAAACTCCTCGTAAAATTATTCCTTCTGGCATGCTGTCATTTTGAAGAAAACAATAAAAGGAGGTCATTTCCAAAGACACGTCAAGTGAAATTTTTTTGGAAATTTCCCTTGGTAGTTTGTTTTTAATTCGTAGTTGGTTTGTCATTCGGCGAATCTGTGAATAAGTCCGCGCAAATTTTCACACGTCACACACGACGCACCCGTGTGTGCAATTGCTGATATTCTTCGGTTCAGTGCGTGACATCCCGTAGCTGCAATTGTCTGGATGAGAACGTGTCCCTGATGCTGATTTCGGGCGCAATTCAAAACATGACTTAGCAACTTTGAAATTGAAATCGAATCCTAGAATATTGTTTTCTCGGAATATACAGCATTCACTGAGCTGAAATTTCATCAGGTTAGTTGTTAAGCACCCGTCTTTAGATTTGGAGCACTTTTGTTGCTTCCAACAAAAAAAATGCACAAATGACAAATGCTCTACCCTACCTTCAAGCAAAAATCACTAGCAATACACATCAAATGACATTTCATTCATTAACCTGGTTTGACTAAGCAAATCTTTTCTTTGCTAAGTGTGGTTCAGTGCTTAGTACCTACTTGAAATTGGTCACGTGGATTTAGTAATATACATCCAAGAAATTAATACTTTACATGAAGGTTAACGAGCTTCGGAGCTAAATCAATTGTTATGTGGCACTCTGGTTTATTAACTACAGGACTCAACTTCGACTTCACCCCACCAGTAGGATATGAGCTCAGCCCCCCCTCTGTCCCCCCGCCCCCACCCCCCTCATCACCCCCGCCAGGGGAAGTGGAACAGTCCTGCAGTCCAGTAGGCGCGACATCGTTTCAGTCTACCTTCGACCGTTTCGTCTCCGAATTCGACAAGGAAGCAGAACGCGTAGACGGGGAGAGTGGATCTGATGGGAAAAGCACAGACCTGGATTGAGTCTGAACTACATGCAGAAAATGGGTAAACAGAATGACATGAGGTTGTTGCAATGAAGCGATTATGGGGAAGGGGGTATTTCCAATCAGTATACAAAAGTTTTCAAATCCATTAGGGACCAAAAATTGTGTAGCGTTTTATATCAGTGACAAACTGTAAGTGGATTTTTTTGAACTGCCATTTCTATGGGAAATTTATAACCACTCAAAAGTGTCAGCATACATCATGTTCTTGAGAAGACAAAAAAATGGTTAATTTTTTTTATTCCCAGTTGAAATATAACTTAATAGTTCTTAAAAACCAATATGTGGTTGTGAAGTTGGATTAGTTCACATTTGAAATACAAGAAACTTGTATGTTTAAGAATAATTATGTGCTTTATTGTACCCACAATGCAATGCCTTGTTCAGAGCAAAGGGGTGCCAGCAATGTTAGACTGGTTCCTGCTCCCGTAATATGGGGACAGGTAGTTCGTTCCCATTTAAAGCCATTGATTGGATCGCGTGCACAGTAAAGATTTTTGTATTTCTGAAAATGATGCATACATCTTTGCGGATGGATGACAGTTGAACACATGGCAAAAAAAAAGACTGACTCTTACCATAACCAGGAGGCAAACTCGACACAGTGTCTCCACGAAGGCAATTATCAAGTATTTCAACTTTTTAGGTTCCAAATACTGAAAAGCAGTGCCCCTCTTTTTATTCATAGTTGGCAGAGACACTTTCTAATTTAGCGAAAATCAAAACTCATCACCCCACAAACTGCCCATTAGTGGTAGCCTTGTTGCCATTTTGTAATAGGCTGGTTCCGCACTGACACTATCATTGTGATTTTGCAGTCAGAGGCCGGGAATCAGACCTAGTTGCATTATGGGTATATCTTCCTAGTCTTGCGTATAATTTGCATACATTAGAAGAAATCCTCCTAATGTATTCCAGTCTACCGGTCACTACCGGTCTCTACATTCAAAGTCCGAGGGACAGTGGAGGGACTGGGAACCAGTCTACCAGCAATGTATCACACTTTAAACTTCTGGGTTGGACTGTTGCGGCTTTTTCGTGATCGCACAGCCTACCAGCACAATACAGGTAAATGTACTGTTGTTTTTGGATACAATGTATATTGTTTGTTAAAGTGCATTGCGTTACATGTGTAAGCATAAACAGCTTTTCCGTAATCGTGTTCCCTTTTTCTTTTGGTTGTGTTTATAGTTTAATACTGTGAAAGAAAAAATACAAAGTATTTAAAAAGAATTTTCAACTAAATTGCCCAGTTAGCGTTATGGTCCAATGGTTACGGTGTTCGACTCATGTGCTGTGGTAAGGTTTCGCATCCTGACGGGGAACGTGGGGCTTGTGTTCTTGGGCAAGACACTTGACTACAATTGCCTCTCTCCACCAAGGAGTGCAAAATGGGTACCTGTGAAGGTGTAGAGACCAAAATGCGCTGATCTCGAGCTGCTGCAAAAACTGGTCTCATTGCCTGATGAACAGGGGTAATAATTGTGAAGTGCTTTGAGACCTTTGGTATAAAGCCCTATATAAGCACCACACTTCATGCATTATTATTTCCTTCGACACATTTGTTTTGTTTTTGAAACTTGATTTGGAGAGAATGTGATGGTGCAATACATAAGGCCAAAAAATAAATATTCGGTCTCAGGTCAGACCAAAGTTCCGGAATTGACGCGGCGTCGCGGCTTTTTTTTTTTTTCTTCAAGCTTGGATTGTACAGACAAGGTGGGGTACTACATTTTGTATTTTGCTTTATTGGTGTCCTCATGTACATTGGTGTCCTCCATAATTTGCCTTGGTGCTCTCGATCATTTGCCTTGGTGCAATTTCCCATTCCTTGGTGCTCTTTGGTAAAAAAAAAAAATTGAGGTGCGGCAATAGAGGGTGCTGTTGGAGCTACCATGGAACATTTTGGGGAAAAAAACAGATTGACACGCATGATTAAAATCGACGCGCGTGCTGACCAGAGACCGACTTATTTTTTTTTTTTGGCCTTAGCCCAACTTTTTTTTTCTTCAAATATTAAAACAATTTGACAGAAAACTACTGGCAAGACCCTTTCTTATTTTCAGCCCGGTAAAATAGCTTTGTTTAAAAACAATGCTTTTTCAGCTTATATGCACATTTCTTATGCAATTACAAGCATCTTAAAAAAGAAGAAAAATAAATATATTGACCTACTTTTTCACAACTATAGTGGTGAACTAATAAATTGTACAATGAAATCTTGCGATAATTTGAGTTTTGCTTCTTAGCAGAAATAGATATGTGTACTAGGGGATATAACGTAATTGTTCATGACCATGAACTGAAGCTGATTGGGCGATCAAAGATTGTAAGTAAACTGGAGCACAATATAGTTTGTTGGAGATAAGTGAACCAAATTGTTGCTTACAAAAAAAAATCATCAAGGTATTGGCAAATGGTCGCCTGAATTTGCCATAAAAACTGTCACTTCTTACTTTTTCTGTAGGGAATTTACCAATGATCGGCTTTTAAAGTCGACTTGTATATCCGTTGTTAATGGATGATATGATATATTTATCAAGGGCTAAAACTATGAATTTACAATGCAATCGAGGCGTATTTGTGGATTAAGTATCATATATATATCTTTTGCAATGGCAAGAACGGAAGACGGAAGTTTAGAAATGAATGTAGATTAAGGAGATATAAGTTCTTTATGAGAAGTCTTAAGAACTAGTTAAAAGGAATAAGTTTGACCTTAGCATTAACATTGTACATTTATGTTAGGCCCAAAGTGAAAGGGAGTAAAAAAAAAAAGGAATCCAAAAGAAATCCCCAAGAGGGCGTACTTCACGAAAAATAAGTCTAGAAACAGAGAGCAAAGATTGTTAATTCGAATAATGATGAGCGAATTTGGAGATTACTCGTATTTTCAGAGGCGTCTACGCCGCCGTGTGTTTTTAATCATTAGGTCACGTGTACCACCATCGCGTGATATTTTTTTCGCGGAAAAATGATGATGCCCTCTCGAGGTCACTAAACCCTCGCGGGGTTCTTGTACAAAATGTTCGTACCACGACACAGTGTGCCGTTCGTATTTATTAATTTTTGTTCAGTGTACAGAAATAAAACACGTCCAAAAACAAGCATTGCGTGTGTACCGTGTGTTCTGTGGTATCAAAAGAAATCCGCAATGCTGCTCGTTTGTCATTTTGCCCAACATTTTTTTCATTTTTTTCCCCCAACCCATTGCCCAACATTTTTTTCAATTTTTTTTTCCCAACCTAAGAATCGGGTTACCCTGTGCCAACCGGTATTGTCACGTGACAGGTTGCGCGTCCTTCAGCCTTATCTATGGCGGCCCGCCAACACACGATTCTGAAGTTCAATTGCAAAACAAACATTTACCGTGCAGGAGGCGTTTGCCCCTTTTTTGCACGTAGCCTATATCTTTTAGTCTTGTCATACACTTAGCTACACTGTATTCAAGGCTTTTCAAATAAACTTATTCAACAAAGACAATGTACGGAGGATAGGCAGCGACCGTTTCCAAAGCCGTTTTTACCAACTTTCCTTTTACCAACCTTTCCTTTCACCAACCTTTCCTTTTAGCAACCTTTCCTTTTACCAACTTGCCTTTTCTTTCCTTTTACCAACATTTCCTTTTACCAACCTTTCCTTTTACCAACCTTTCCTTTTACCAACCTTTCCTTTTACCAACCTTTCCTTTTACCAACCTTTCCTTTTACCAACCTTTCCTTTTACCAACCTTTCCTTTTACCAACTTTCCTTTTACCAACCTTTCCTTTTACCAACTTTCCTTTTACCAACCTTTCCTCTTACCAACCTTTCCTCTTACCAACTTTTCCTTTTACCAACCTTTCCTTTTACCAACCTTTCCTTTTACCAACCTTTCCTTTTACCAACCATTCCTTTTACCAATTTTAATCTAACGACTTGACTAGTAATTGTGAAACTTCTGTGGGGATGTGAAGTCCTGCAATTGCCTGATTTCAGGCATTTTTGAAATTGTAAATACCGTATTGGCACCATCCATTGTGTAAACGTGTCCTTTACTGCTCAAATTTCAGGCCAAAAAGTGGGTCATTCTTTGAATGAGAATTTTTGACAACTGTATTTTCCATTTTTGTTTTTATTTCCTCTATACTTTTACTCCTAAAAAGTCTGGTGTATACGTTTTTTTGGGCGTGGCGCACCTTGAAAAATAATTTTTCAAATTTAAATAGATAACTCTCTAGCATACAGTAATGAATTTTCCAATGAGACATCGCACGAAAAAAATCAGCCCACGACAAGTTATCAATTAATTTAATTCAACTTTTGTATTAAGAGCGGGACGCTCCTAATTCGTTCTGAATAGTGTGCGCAATGTCTGAACCGGAGCGCGCCATTAAAAAAACCCCCTTTTTTTTTAATTGTAAAAAAAACCTGCAAAAATAAACAAGCAAATGTATTTGTTGCAGGACATTTTTTAAATTTCGTTCGGGAAAAAAAATGATTTTTTTTTTTAAAAGCACGTACATGTATATACCAACTTTAAAATACAAATATAGTCGTGGGTCATAAATTTTCGTAGAACGTAATATCATGTAGTCGCCTTAAGTCTCTACTAAGAATTCCTTTTACTGGGAATTATTTTTTTGCCTGCAATATGCGTGTATTTTTTCAGTTAACATTATAATAATTGCAATATCACATTGTAAATGTTTGTTCTTTCTCGTTACCCAGTGACTTTTGTACCATTTCTCGCCGGTGAATCACACAAAATAGTTATGTCTCAGTTTTAACTTCTTTCAAGGAAAATCACACCACTGCACCGCCAGCATACCTAATAAGTACACCTAAAACAAACATTTTACCAATTGTTTTTTTCTGCAATGACGTCAATGTGCATTGGTCGGTTCGTGTGTTATCTCTCACCAATTCAAATTCCACGTCGTTTGTTTGGAAAATGACTATGTCAATGTAAGGGCTCTGTTCTCTTATCTGTAAGTGTTAGCAGTCGGGCACTCGTTGTCTAGTTGAACTTGGCACCCGACACGACCTACTTCTTGTGATTATGAAATACACATGTCCTTGTGCGGGTGATATGATACTTTATGTACGTCTGGTCGATCGGTAATATGCAAATTGTCGTAATCGTTATGCGACGCAATAAATACGCCAGTCTGTTGCTCGTGTACCCCACAAGTCATCGTGATCAGCGCAAGGAACGCATGTGAAAGAGACCAAACTACAGGTGAAAGTGTCGATAGCTTATTTGGACGCTGTAACAGATCAAAAGGTAAAGTCTTACTTTCAAGTCGCTTTCTCTTAAATTTCCTCCGTGTGTCTCAGTTCCCCGTAATTTCTTTTCCTTGAAAATCAAGAGGTAGTTTCACACCTGTCGTTTGTAAAATTAATTAGATTTGGCGTGAGTAAATAATTATGTATAACACCTAAATTATCTTAGCTATCCGCTAAAGTTCTCAGAACATTGTTTTAAAATGATATTCTGAAAAGATGGCTTTCTTTTCACACTGCTTTAAAAAAGAAGGCACGGGTCGTATTGAGGAAATAAAATTCAGTAAAGCAACTTGTCCTTTATTTCTCATGTTATACAGGGAGATTAATGGAGAAGGTGATTCGATTTGTAAAGAGCAGCTATTTCAGCCTGCCCGGTGTCGCATGGATTTTGCTCATTTCGTTTGCTGTATACGTGTTGGTGGTGAGTTAATGAACATTTCATTGCAAAGCTTAATTCGAAAATTCAAACAATTTTTCCAACGGACTCCATGTTTCGTTTTTGAGCTTTTTATTTATCATACTTCTCGGTTTTTGTGGTCTACATGTATTTTTTAGGATCCCCATTTTCCCCCTTACAATTTCCATTCGCAGTGACCTCCATCTGAACTATTTTGATGTGTGTTTCATCTCTTATCTTAGGGTACCGCCTGTTTCCCAAAGTACCTCCTAATCGAGTATTTCGGCCCGTTGGGCCACCTCAGTAAATTTCTTCAGGAGAAAGACCTCAGCACAAGCGTGCCCCTTCTCATGTAAGTTACATTAAGAACATTGTTACAATTATATATATGTGGCTTTTCACAAGTCGGCCATTTTGTATCTACCTTTCGAATGCATTTATCTTATGTACACTAAATAAATGGGAAAGGTGCCAGACTTTTTCTTTATAGTGTGCAAACCTGCAAACCAAACAAATGTATGAAGGATATTGTAATTATTTGGTGAGGGGTCGGTTCACCTTGTCTATGTGATCATCAAAATATACCTTAAGGGCATGTAAATCTAGTTGGTTTGAATCCGCTTTCATTTTTTTTCTTAACTGAAACTTGATTTGAGTGTTTATTTTTGGTCTCATTTTGCAGAGCTTTTCTTGCACTGACTTGCCATCTGTGTGAGGCAATCTATTGCTGGCAGTTGTGCAGGTAATACACTCCCTTTTTCTCTTTGCGAAATGGCTTGATATTTGCTAATGTACCGGGGTGATCACGGTGATAGTGGTGCTACGATCTGGGTGCACTTATGGTGGTACGTGGTGGCAGAAAAAGCATATCGCCGGGTCGGTTGATAGTGACAACAGAGATTGCGGTTATATGTTTGAGTAGTGGTGATCATTGGGTGGAAATTGCTGTTTCATCAAATTAGGAAGTTCACATTCCAAAAATGATTGGGGAAAATAATGATTGATAGTTCCATTTTTATGACAGCGACTTAATGGGGTGAATTATAATTACTATAATTTACAGGGAGAAGAAAATCGAAGAAACAACGCGAGTCAAGTGGATCCTATCCACGATGTGCTTCGGAGGTTTCTCACTGTACGAGCTGGTGCGATATCAGCCGCCAGTTGCCCAAGAATAAAATGCAACTCATTCGGAGTTGATACAGAGGATGCGTTACCGTGGCAAATGTGGTTTCCTGGTAGTATTTTCAATGTGTGAGTTAATGCATAAGACTCTCATGGGATGTATCGTTAGGCTTCTTTATCTTAAGTTATTATTTAAGATTATCAGTCGGTGATAGAGTGCATGACAGCTAATTTTGTTACTCCTTTTGGGTCAATTTTAATATGCATATGTATTTATTCCACTTTTCAGTCGTAAATTAATATTTGAAGTTTACACTTAGAGCAAAACTAGTTCATTTGCCTCTAAGTGTATAACAACATAATAACAGTCCCGAATTTCGTATTCAGTAACGTACAATTTTAATTGTCGAACTGGCTTACTCCATTGGCCCTGGGAAGCTTTTTATTGTAAATTAGGACCGAGTTATGGGGACTTTCTGCTGTCCCCACGGCAGCTTAATAAGGTCCCCATAGTATACCATGGGACAACTCGAGTGTCCCCACAACTATACGGAACAAGTATGTGTGTGTGCTGATGTTAAATTCATGGTGTAAATCGAGGACACACAAGATTGTGCTGCATCATCGAATAATTGAGGACATCGACCGGAGTCAAATCGAGGACGACCTCGATTAGAAAACGTGTACAAAATCAATAGGAGCTGTTGCCAAAAAAGTATTGAACAAAAGATCGATGATAAGGAACAATGTAAAAATCCTCGATTTACGCCATAAACAAACCTATGTGTGTGTGTTTCAAGTTCCTCAAGTTTTTTTTAAATTTGTATTTAAGTTACGAGTTACCCGGTTGTTTTGTACTTTAAAAATAAGATTTGTATAATTTTAAGTTGGTTTTTATGACGCTGGGCATGCAATCTAAGTTGTATCTGCCTGGCTGAGAGCCAGAACATTACGTCATCACAGCAGCCATCTTGTGACATGGCGGTCTGCCAAAACCGAGGAGCCAATGCCAAAATGATCGGTTGCAATTGGTTCCTATGACGTCCAGACCGCCTAAATGACTCGTGCAGTGTCGTCAGGGGACATGTCTAAAGATGGCTGCGTGCTGCTTGACAAATTAACTGTACATTTGTACTACTTTTTCTAGTCTTTATGGTTCAATGGTTGCATCAAGTTAAAGATTATCCCCATGAGTGAATTTAACCAAATATCCGAAGAGACATTTAACCTACGAGTCGTAACAGGTAATTGGTTCTAGCGATCTCGAGGATTTAAAAGTCTCCACAGAAGCCAATCAAAATGGCTGTTCCACGTCACGTAGTTTAATAAAACCAAATATATTCCGACAATCATAAATCTGCAACACGTTTAGATCGATGAAGCAATTATGAAGTTTTCTGCGTGATAAAAAGTATCTTGCACAAAACGGAATGCTTTTAAAAAGAGATGTTAACTTGTGTGGTAAGTTTTTAACAATATGTGTTGTTTGTTTTGCTTTCGGAAGTAATTTTGGTATAAACTATTCTGCCATTTTTCTAATTAATCGGTACGTGAAGTCGAGCCCAAAAACTCGAGGGATGCCGATTATATTATTATATACTTCATATATTATGCTATCAACCTTTTTGGTAAAAAAATTAAAGCTTGAAGTATACACCGCTGGACGGTATGATGTAACATTGATCAGAATTTTTACAGTTCATTTACAATCATGCTAGACTTACATAGATTGCACGATTTTTAAAGCAATAAAGAAATTGTCATTTCATAAAAAAACCACCTAGATTCTTTTGAACTTGCTTTTTGTTCCAGTGAGTGTAATTGGTATTTTCATAGCTTTACACACATTTAAGTTATAGAACCTCTATATAGTTTGAGCCTTGAGGGCGTTAATTACAGCACACATGCTGTGACCAAATTCGTGGTCATATTTTTTTCTGAGAAGAAATCCATTCCCATTTTGTTTAATTCTGAGGTTTTTCTCGACAATTTTGAATGCATTTTACTTCTTCTTATACCATAAATTATTCAGCTAACGGGGGAGGGGGGAGTTGCACAAGTCAGACTTTGTCGCGACGCAGACTCGCTGGTACGATATTGATCTCTACCCGTCGTTACTGCATTGTCTCACAGTTGACTTTGTAACCGTGACATTGGCGCCCTATATTTCTCTGCAATCGATTTTGAAATTTGGACCGAATTATCTCCCGCCCGTGGCGTGACCCGTTGATTGTCTGCCCCTTTACTCAATCACCTTTCCCCCGATGCGCGCGGTATACGTGGTTCACCTTTTCTAAAGCTTGATCACATCTGGCACTTATCTGTTGAAAATAATGAAAAAAAGACGTGACAAAGTGGTGAACTTTAGCCTCACATTGTGATTGTTAGGGTTGCAGACCAGTAAACAGGCTGCCATAGCAGTGATAATTACGCGCGATTCTCAAAATTATTTAAAAATAATAATATAAACTCTCCAAGGTGTTTGATTCACACATCAAATTTAAGTTTATGTCTTCATCTTTCATTTTCCGTTAACATTTTGGGGGTTAACCAATTACTTTTGGGGAAAAAATTCCATCCAAAGATGATCAACCCTAAAAGCAGTCCTGAAGCCAATCGCCATTTTGAAAATGAAGGCCTACGCTCCATTGCAAAATAGAGCCATTTTAGGGCCTAAATTCATCCAGATTTCACAGAAATGGGAGCTCGAAGTCCTCTGCACGGCTTCCACTTTAAAAAAAAACAAACCCAAATCCTCAAGTTCACAGCCCTCAAAATGCTCTAATACTGGAGAGTTTGAGGGCATGTAAATCGTGCATTTGGCCGGCGTAGGCAATTTCGGGCCCATTTATATACTGGTCTGCACCTTTACAGCCAGCCTATTGTCTTCTGAATAAAGACCTTTCTTCGGTGGGGGCGCTCTATAAGCCAGGACTCTACCACTGATCTCATTGTCAAAAATATCAGGACAGCTCTTGGCCATTCCGAACCGTAAAAACCCAAAAGCTACACTGGTTCCCGATCCCTCCATTGGAATGCGGGGAGGGAACCAGCCTCACAACCACTCCCATTGTTCAAAATAATTGAAATATCGTGTTAAAGTATTATGTACCATTTTTTTTCTTAACAGAAATTTTATTTAATTTTTTTTCTTGTCTTGTTGATTTAAAATAAAAAATGATAATAATTCGTTTAGTGAAAAGTGTACTGTAATTAAAAATCTTTCTTAACAAATCTATTGTTTTGGAGTGGTAATCTGGCGGACGATGACGTCACCTGTAAGAGCCAATAGGCATCCAGATTTTTATATGGAGATCAGTGGGCTCTATGGATTAAGAATTTGGTACAGCCCGACCGGTGTACTTAAAGGACGCCCTCAATCAAATCCCCCTCACCTTTGGAGGCCTTCAAGTCCATAAAGTCGATGAATAATAGTTATTGTGATGCTGATCAGTAAAACAGATAACGTGTGATATAACTAAACTTGAACTTTGCACGTTTCCCTACTCAACGCTGATTTTTTCACATTTTTATCTTAGCATCAACAAGTTTTTTGTCTAGATATTGGGTAACTTATTTAAACCTCTAACCCTGATGATTGTCTGGCCTATGATGACGACCACACAACGTGGGCGCTGTATATAATCATTTCATTCTCACTTGTTTTTGAGTATTTCTTCATTCAGACGTTTCTCTTTGTCTTCCTTTTTTTTTCTCCGCCAAGATGCACAATCCAAACGCCGATTATTTCAAATTCCCCAGTCTACCCTGGATGATCAACGTTTTGGGTTGGTTCTGGTACGGCACTTACGTAAGTTTCAATTCATTTCAAACGGGCCATCTTTAGGCAAAATCTATTATGTGCAACCGGATCAGTACCGGAGTATTTTGTGTCTTTTTCATTAACATTTCGGCTGATTTCTTTAAGGTTTTGACTGATTTAACTTTAAAAAAAAAATGTAGTCGCCAGGCACTTTCATTTATGGTGTCGTAACATTTTGTTGCGCTAAGGCTACCACAAGGGGGCTCTTCACTTTTGCCCATTCTTGGCATTTCTTTTTTGAATAATAGTACGTTTTTGACTTTTTAAAATTCTATCAAATTTGTGACCTCGATATGCAAGATTAACGCTAGAGGGCGCTATTAATCTTGAGGATGTTCTAGTTCCAAAATTATGTCAAAAATTTAAATTTGAAGAAAAATTGTGTCAAAAATTTAAATTTGTGCTACCGAAATTAGCTTAACAGAAGCATGGTGTTAATAGTGTTAAATAACTGGATTTTGAGAGCAGTTGAGCATAATGCATTCGGCATCTTCGATGCAGCCTTAAAACCAGTTGGTGTAAATTTAATTCCGTGGTTTTTGTATTTTAGTGTGCCGTCTGATGTTCTCATTTACAGTTCACAGTCTTTGCACCCCATCTAATACCAGTCCGATGGTTGGGTCCAGCCGGAACCTGGATAACACTGACGCACACTTACTACCCCTTCTTCGGACAATTCGTGTAAGTAGGCCTACTTTCTCAGTTCCCCACTGACAATATTCAAGTTTTTGTTTCCGGTGGACAATCCCAATAAGCCATATTTTTAAAAAAAAATCTTAATTCCTACGACTTAATGGGTCGTATGTATAAAAACTAGTAAATGCTAGGAAGTTTAAGCAAAAAGTAAAAGCATTTACTTTGGAGTACAAGCATTAAGGAAAAGCAAATGCTTGATTTCGTATGAATAAAAGTTTGCCTTTACTGCCCAGCATTTACTAGACAACAAATAGCAAATGCTTCTTACTGTTGGATTGTTGTCATGGACGAATGATTGCCAAGAATAGGGTTTCTTTTGTGTGTACGAACTGCCGCACACACACAGGGTTTACACATGGTGTAATAGTCCAAATCAAGGTGATGCATATAGTACATGTAGTAGCACATACATTTTGATACTCAAATCCAGCAAACATGATGACACTTTTCGGCAGTTGCAGAATACAAAAAGTATACTTTCATCATTCATGAAAATTGTAAAGGTCCACAGTGTCCTGTAGTCACGTCACAATTGCATAAAAAATCACAGACGTGTTAAAGTGGGTAAAATCATACCAACATTCCATACACAAAGAGTTTTGTTTATTGAAATATTAAAACAATAACAGTTTGCAAAGATTGGTGACCTAATAAACTAAACAAATTATTTCATTTTGTTCAGTCCCCAGGGTGCCGTTATATAAAATTTATCCTTAATCATTCTGTGCCGCACTGAATTTTAAGCACTTCTCATATCGTGAACAAAATGCGAAATTATCGTTTCTAATTCTAGTAATAAAATACATAATAAAAATTGCGCATAAATGTTAGTCAAAATACAGTGTATGGTATTATATGTAGTTTATTAACGTTTTGTGTCAATTTTGGGGTGATTAATTTTAATAAATGCAGCAGTTTTTGCGCAGAAGTATTTGCTTTATATTTTCAAGGTTGCCCCAACCCAGCCTTGAAAAATGACCAGTAAATGCTTTCAATCTGAAGCATTTACTCCTTTTTATTCATACGAAATGAAGTAAACACTTCTAGTCTAGCGAAAGCTAGCAAGTAAAAAGTAAATGCTTTTAGCTTTCAGCAAATGCTTTCCAGTAAAAGCATTTGCTTCATTTTTATTCATACAAATGCAAGTAAATGCTTAAAAATGGGTAGTAAAAGCAAAGCTAGTTTTTATACATACGACCCATTGTGGTTGCGGTGAGTACATACACATGTACCTATAGCTACATATACCACACTTTGGAAACTGTGTAATTCTTATAGCGAGTACTGATACAAAGGGCGTGCATGGTCTATCAAGAACTATGGTTACTTAGCCAACGGTCATGTAGCACCCGATCGAGCTAGGCGCCCCTTGGGTGTTCAAAACATCATATCCCACATCACAGCAGTCAACAATAATTGTTTGGTTATATCTCTGTCTTCTTTGGATTTTGATGTAAAAATCACGAAAACAAACAGCAGTAAACACAACAATGATGATCGAATGTCAACTCAGTCATGCATAACGGTCGCGTGCTCCGGGAAACAGCTGATCGTCTGCTAGTTCGCTGCTCCCACTCATGTGTGGAAACATAGTGAAAAAAACGTGGGTACCAACGATACAAGCGTTTCACATCGTACGTACGGTACGTACAAAGTCATAGCACACTACGTGCCGTGACTTTTTATAAACTTGACACGTGATCGTCGATCTAGGCCAAGGAAAATACAGAGGCGGAGGTATTCTAACAAATATAGTTCGTGGAACGCAATTAATTATTACTTTTATTTACTTTTTTTGGTAGATTGGTCTCGGCTACAAGTGCACATATCTGCGAGGCATTTTACAGTTTGTACCTGTGTAAGTAAGTATCGTTCACAATGCATCGGGCCCAGGAATGCCAATGGAACGAAATTGAAGGGGAACAATAGATAGTGACAACTTACACGTCGATGTGTGATTAATTATAATCACAAATTTAACACATACAAATTATGATATACAGCAATTCAATCCATTCCCTTGACTAGTGTCGTCAGTTGATCTACTATATCCCTTATTCTATGCGCTGGGCTCGGCGGCTTCGGTTTGGCTGGTTTGGCTCGGCTTGGCCTTCCGAGACTTCATATGTGGCTCGACTCGGATTTACTCGGCCAGGTCCGGCTTGGCTCTGGCCCACTTCGGCTTATTTCGCGTCAAGTTGACTCGCATCGCATTTTTGGTCTGATGCTTGAATCCGGTTCGCATGGCCGCCTATATTTGGCTGGGCTCGGCTGTGACTCGGCTCACCTCGGCTCCCCACTTCGACGACTGCTCGTCGTCTCGGCTAAAATCGCTTTACCTCGGCTTAATAACACGATCACCTTTTTCATGTCATTCATATTTTCAATGCAGGAAGAAGGGCATCATGGGTCAAGCTCGGGTCAAATGGTTCCTGTCGACCGCCATCTTTGGAGGAGCATCTTTGTACGAACTGGTCACCTTCAAGCCGCAACTGGACGTGCACGCGGACTAAGCCAGCTGACAAGATCTTCCTGAAAATAAAATCAAGATTCCAAATTAAGGACTTTGAGACTTCTATCCGACCCCCTTTAATATTATCTCAATTGCAGTAACAGAAAAAGTAAACTGCAGAGTTGTAATAAATTCAGAGGGGGGGGGGGATCCAGCTTTGGCTGGGGGTCTTAAGCTGTCAAGGGGGGGGGGGTGGCAGGCATTGCTACTTTTCCTGCATGACAAGTTATCCTATTATTTTGCTGCCCCCCGGGGGAAGGGGTGGGTTTGATCCGCCAATGATTCAATCATAGTTTAATCACAGGTCGATTAATTTGAATGAACTGGCGATGCTCTTTATGAACAGGGTAGCCTATACTGCACAAAGACACAGGTACAACTTTGTCACGGTTTATTGAAATATCTTGACTTTACAATTGACTTGCCTTCCATTAGGCCTATAGGAAGATGTGCAGTTATTTGTCTTTTGAACTTACATGAAGCGAATTGTAATGATAAATATATAATGTTGAGTAGAACGAATGTTTTGCTCCCTAAAAATTCAGTACTTGTTGTATGGCGTACGTTACTCTTGAAACCTATAGGTAATAGCCTATGTTGTCGAAAACAATAATTATATTTCGCACTCAAGATTTGAACTCGGTTGTCAAAACATTTTGTTCGATGTTTGTCTTGTGACATTATAGCGGTATTTACTACTAAAGGACTTAACTTCAAGGTAGAAATAGACTCTGGGAACGAGGCTGGGTACCGATTTCCGATTTCGCCCGCGCGCGTGCCTAACCAGGGGTGCAGCTGTTGACCAAGTTTTCACTAAATAATTTTGAGAAGGAAACACAGACTTCGCAAAGCATGATGGGTATAGGTTACCACCATGTTCAATGCACATGAATTGTGTGCACGCAGTATTTACCCAGGCCACTTGTCTCAAAAAATATCCAATGAGAGCGCAGAGAATTTAGAGGTGACCAGGCGCCTTGCATAAAGCATGTGGGTACAAACGAACTTTCCAGTAAATCTGACCGATGATACCCACATTTTCGAACTTTTATGTGGTCCTGCATAGGTAGCCATAAGCCCGTTCAAAAAGCTGACCTTTGCTTCCCACTTAAAATACGTGTGTATTTTAGCTCACTGAACTATTTTATCGGTAACAAATATCTATAAATAGCCCATATCAATCACGTTGACAATGAAAAGTGCGAATCACGACCTTAAAAAACTGTTGCTCCCTTTTTTTAACCAAATAATTATTAGTTAGGACGTATAACTACAAGGTTGTGGGATAGGAATTCACTCAGGCTTGGTAATACCAGTTTTGT
Source organism: Patiria pectinifera (assembly GCA_029964075.1). Lineage (NCBI taxonomy): Eukaryota > Metazoa > Echinodermata > Asteroidea > Valvatida > Asterinidae > Patiria > Patiria pectinifera. Next base: position 12,738,857 of record CM057144.1, on the reverse strand, counting down.
CCGTAACATTGCGAACAGGATGGCAGAAGGCAGCGCGTATGCCAGTTATTTCACTTTGCCCAGTTTGCCCTGGATGTTGAACATTCTCGGCTGGTTTTACTTTCTCGTCGGGGTAAGTGCAAAGACCTCTGATTCAGTATTGAAAATTACGTTTTCATAAGTTTATGATGACTAACTTTACTGTAAAACACGTCACACTGTGTGTGACGCGTGTCGATCTCAGCTCATGTTCTAAAATGTCTGACAACTTTGCATCAGGATGTAGTGTAAGGTACGACTAAATAAATGTGTTACCAAAAATTACGGGATTTTAAAATACGAATCCGAATTGTGTATTTATTTGTCTTCTATTTTTTTCTCATTTCAAGGGCACGGCTTTTATCCCCCACCTAATACCCTACGAGTATCTTGGACCTGGTGGAACATGCATGAGGTTGATCAACATCTATTTCCCGTATTTTGCAATTTCCGTGTAAGTAGGCCCCTACTTTTTTTTAATGGATCAAGTTACATGCAATTAAATGTGAGAGGTGGTTGGACTTGACTCGAGTCGGCTTGCTGTGACTGGTTTAGTGCAGACATCACATAGCACCCTCGTAAGCACAACCATGGCAAAAGGTCTGAGAGTGCATGTATAGCAATATCCGACTTGAAACACGTACAAGTTGAGTGACAGATACTTGGTACTTGGTTGGTTCTTCTCCTAAGGACTTCCACAAGGGAGTATAACTAGGAGGCCAGAAACACCGGGCAAACCCCTTCTCTTAGCGATAAGTGTTACTGGGTTCTTTTACGTGCGTTAGGCCTTATACAACACACAGGACCTCCGGCTTAACGTCCCCTCCGAAGGACGAAGCAATAATGGTTAAGTGCCTTGCTTAAGGGCACAAGTGTCCGGGCCCGGGCTCGAACCCACGCGACCGTTGCCTCTGAAACACCATAGCCTGAATCCGGTGCTCTTAACTGCTAGGCCATGACACTCCAGATTATTATTATACAAGATAAAAGTTGATCACGTTCTCAGATTTACGACCGTCCCTAAAACCCTGGTTATATTTTTACATTCCTTTTTAGATTTGTACCTGGGACATTCACACATTTCCTCGAAGCAATGTATAGCTGGCGTCTTTGTAGGTAAGTCGATCATCGAACTAATTCAATTCGTACTAGCAAATCCGGACCACATTGATATTGTGCTATAAAACTGACATAGTTTTTTGTGCCCCTTTTTGGTGACACCCCCCCCCACCTAATTTGAAAACCGTTCCGCCGCCGCAGTGTTTCGGTATGGGCATATTATTCAACGTTCTTTGTTTATTTTTGCACAGTACGAAAGGCATCGAGGGATCAGCCAAGGTCAAATGGTTCCTATCGACCACCATCTTTGGTGGAGCGTCCCTGTACGAACTTGTCACATTCAAATCTCACCGGAGTGCGCACGCGGATTGATTTGAGAGTCACGTGTGATATTCGGCGGCCGCATCACAATTCTGCAAAACGAGAAACGCGTAAATGACAGGCCAGAGACCTAATGACGTCACACTTTGTTTTCATGTGCGCTTTCCTATGTGGTAGACGGGCCCTATACTTCGTCTGGCGTCCAGACTTCGCTCCCATAGGAAAGGGCATTATCTAAACAAAGCCATTGCGTCATTAGGTCTCAAGTCTATTCTTGTAGATTATTCTTGTAAGAAATCTGGAAGTTGAAGGGGAAGGTATTGTTTATGAAACCGGTTTATGCACGGGTTGAATGGTAAATTCCTTCTCTTTTCTCGGGCCTAATAATTTATGAAAATTATGAGCCTAATATCCAATGATATTTAACCGATATTTAACAATGGTTGCGGACTGCTGTGATGTGGGATATGACGTTTTGAAGACCCTAGGGGCCGGGCGCATAGCACCCACAAGGCGAAGCCGAGTGTGCTGGCGCTCCGAGGGTGTTTTGTTATACCTCTGTCATGGATTCTTTGGATTTTGATTTAAAATCACGAAAACAAACAACAATCATGATGATCGAACGTCAACTCACATGCATATCGCGTGCTCAAAACAGCTGATCATCTGCTAGTTCGCTGCTTCCACTCATGAGTGAAATCATGGTGGAAATAGCGTGGGAACCAACGATACAAGTATTTCACACCGTACGTATACCGTACATACACAAAGTCATAGCACACCCCCGCCGCGGATATCCCGCAGCCTATAGTGTGCAATGACTTTTTATAAACTTAACACGTGATCGTTCTAGGCCAATGAAAATACAGTATTTAAGACAGAGGTATAACAACTGTAAATATTAAAGTTACCTCTGGATGATCTGAATGAGAACCTCAGAAACATTATTACATGTATGTTTTCAAATTCAAAGCAAAGTCTGGACATCAGTGTTGCCCTTATATTGGGTTAAACCATGCTTTCGCCTAGGAAAAGCAGTTAACTTCTATTGTGTATATAAAGCGAGCTTTTAATCAGTTGCAAGACAATTAACTTCCTCAATTTGAATGGATGATGTTTCTCACTAAACGTAACTATGATGTCGTTGTTTCTGGATTTACATTGATTTGTTGTTTAAGTGTCATTCAATAAATGTTGTGTTATGATATATACTGCCCGATGTTTTTAGTTGTCCGAGTTATATACTGGTCTCTAATTCATTGTCAGCGTCCCCCAAGGCCACAAGATCCTACCCATTCCTTAAAAGTTTTTATATCAAACTTTCAAATTTTGCCAATCGTCGACATTGCGCGCGCATTCCTCCTCACTAATTTTGGTCTGTGAGTTATGAACCTCCCAACTGCGAACATGTCACAATAAATTATACATAAGTGTGACTTCGAAATTACAATGGTAATTATTTAAAGAGTTTCGACTGTCAGCCTTGCCCTACGTGACTGCAGATTATAGGTCTCAGCATGTCTGCTCGGCCTTTGTCTCGATTTTACCTTTTCTAAAACAGGGTTTAAAAGGTTATCATTTGGAACTTGGTAACAATAGCTCATATCTACGCACTAGGGCAATGTGTAATAAACGCACAATAGGCACGAAGCGTGCACGACCTGATAGCATATAAATTTAGATGCACCGTTAGTCAGTGCCGGGGAGACAAAAATATACTGGCCACTGACATCGGGTGATGTTGCTATATGCGGATTCATTGTGAATTGAATTGCCGAGTGGGCAAAGCTAATTCTTTCCGCCTTCTGGAAGTTTGAAATATCTGTAGCCAGAGGAAGAGTACATCCTGCTGTAAACGGAATCGGAGTTATTGTACAGCCGTAAGAGAAATTCAGGTATGGGTTTTGTTTAAAGTTGGTATATGCGTGCTTTTTCAAAATCTCGATTTTCTTTTCCGAACGAAATTTAAAGGAATAACATTAAATTAATGTAACAAATAAATTTGCTTGCTTGTTTTTGCAGGCCTTGATAAAAAAATTGAAAAAGTGATTTTTAAATGGCGCGCTCCCGTTCAGAAATTGCGCACACTATTCAGAACGAATTAGGAGCGTCCCGCTCTTAATTCAAAGGTTAATATTAATTAATTGATTACTTGTCATGGGCCGATTTGTTTTCGTGCGATGTCTCATTGGAAAGCTCATAACTAATGTAATGCTCGAAAATTACCAATTCAATTTGAAAATCTATTTTTTCAAGGTGCCACACCCCAAAAGCACACATACACCAACTTTAATTTTGTGCTAAATGGAAATTCTTAAATGCAATTTGTTTAATGCGTTCAGACACCGATTTAGTCCAAAAGAACGCATCACCTATATACGAAAAAGGCTAAAATTAAAAGAGAACTTTTAGGGCACTTTAACATTTCTGGGTGGAAAAAATTAACCAAATACGATAAATTAACAATTTTTAGAATTCGTACGTTATAGAAGTAAATCAGTTATTCCAAATTTTGATGTGGACGAATTATTTTCTTTCGTTTCAGGCAAAATGCACTCCCGTAATCCCAGCTATTTTAGACTTCCCAGCTTCCCTTGGATGGTGATTGTCGTCTGCTGCCTCTGCATTATCGGTCCTGTAAGTTGGGGCGGGGCTGGGGGGGGGAGCTAACTGAGCAAATTCAGGGAGCTAGGGGTGGGCAACCTTTCCACCTCCTTTGTGATGAGAAAGTGGTAGTCTTTCAATTATTAGCAAATCCTTTCATCAATTCATGTAAGAGGGCGCTATTTTGCTTTTGTCGCTCAATGCACTCCTTTTCAAAAGTGCATATGAACAGAACAAAAAAGGTCCTTCAAAATTACCCACAAAAAAAGTTTTGAAGAAATATTGGCCACTACTATTGTCCAAAAAAAGCTGTTTAACATGATAAACAAGTAAAAAGTCGACGTTACTCCAAGAAAATGAAGAAAAGTTGGATATATATTTGTACAAAGCTATGGAGACACCACAGTTCTGCCGCTTTGGCTCATGAATGTGAAAATTTTCATGAGCATAAATACTAAAACGTTGAAATTTCTCCGTTTTACTGCTACAAAGGAGGTGGAAAGTCATAGTTACATGGCAAGAAAGCTGTTTTAAATGTATTTAATTCATACAAATCCTATTGCATTTTCCTTCAAGCCGCAATACGTGCGCTGCGCCACGAAAATCTCACCAATTTTTATCATCGAAAACAGGCAACCATTTGCTATCAAACACTCCAACTTATCAAAGTAAAATACTCACAATTAAGGTGTTCAAGAGACACACAAAAGTCAACGTTATTGTTTCATTTTCTCATGCAAACAGGGCCTTTTCTTCGTCCCACACATGGTTCCCCTGAAATATCTTGGACCTGTCGGGCCGCTCTACAGGTTTTTCATACGAGTTGGCATCTGGAACGAAGTGTAAGTATATAGTTCTCCCTATAACGAGTTGTAATTCAAGAGTTAATTTCTCAACTGAAATACCATTTTTTTCTTTTTTTAGAACATACATGTACAGATTTTCTAAAGACAGCTGACCAGTTACGATAACTATTAAGAAAACCTTCACATTTCATTTAAAGGGAATGTACATCATTCATTGGCTTTTGCTGTAATTTTCAGAACTGAACTATTTTGAGGGGTTGGTATAACAGATCAAATATTGTTACACTGACATGTTTGAAGTTTTGTGTTCGAAAATACTGGAAAAACCAAGAAAAACAAAAATGTTCAAGTAGTCTGGTTCCCTGACTCCACTAAAGATGAAATGGATCAATTTATAGATGCCGGAAAATTGTAAGGTAATGGAACCAGTCTAACTGGCCTGCACCCGTTCATGAACATGTAACCATTAGCAAACAAAATTTTGACTGAAAAAAATGGTAAATTTGGAGCAGTAGTTGAAAAATATTTAGGTTTTTCCAACTTGTGGTCGGCCGACCACCGTTGAAAATTTATACAAAATACCAATTTCTTGAAAATGACTTCACACATGGTGCCATAATTTTACAGGATGCTTTAGACTGTCATTTATCAACATCCTAGTAAGGTATTTCGTAAAAAAATGGTAGTTTTGTTTTTCGATGTTTGCAAATGTTGTATATTTCCTTTAAGAAGATGATCTAGAGGGACGGAGACCACGTGACTCTTGTTAAGATGTGTGACTAGGCCCTATATTTTGTTTTACAATTTTGGCATGTACAGGATTGTTACAGCGTTATCCTTGCACTTCTTTGAGGCAATTTACAGCTGGCACATGTGCAGGTAGGTTTATTAGTTTGTACAACTAATATTCTTTATCAATAAAGAGTTCACTTCGGATAACTTGACAAAATAATGTGAACACTTTGCTGTGCAAAAGCCTGTGCATGAAGTCGATCATCGAGAAGCAAACTTTTGAATTATTCTGCAAAAATGTGGACATGGATACTTGAAAAAAAGAAACTTAATATAAATCGGGGAAAAAAATGAATTTCTTATTTCAGGAGAAAGGGAATCGAAGGGTCAGCAAGGGTCAAGTGGTTAGTCTCCACCGCACTCTTCGGCGGGACCTCTCTGTATGAACTCAACAGGTATAAGCCGGTCCCCGATGGAGCAAACTGACTGATATAGAGTCTATTATGTGGAAACCAGACGAGTGGGCCATTTTTGCGGATGTACGGGGGGTGTATAAAAATATGTGTACATTGAAAGTAGATGGCACAAAGTTCGTTTTAGCAATTGCTCATACATCAGCAATTACCCACCCATCACAAACAAACACTTTAATATACACTCAAGAAAGCCCCTCTTATCTAACTCAAAAACTACTGGGCACATCTTGCTGAAATTACGACTGATCAATACAGAAATTCCTTAGCAATCCAGCCATACTCTTTGTTTGGCCCAAAACCGTAATAATGTGTACAATTAAATTATGCAATATGACAAATGGTACTGAAAAAAGTTGCACTTTTGTATATGTGCAAGGTGAGTGTGAACCACAACTTACAAGTATACAAAAGTGCAACTGTTTTCGGTATCATTTGTCATGAATTGCATAAATTCGTACACATTATCACTGTTTTGGGCCAAATAAAGAGTATGGCTGGATTGCTAAAGAATTTCTGTACTGATTAGTCGTTATTTGAGCGAGAGGTGCTCAGTAGTTTTTGACAGAAAAAGTATTGGAGGCCGGGGACTTTCTTTTTTGGTTGAGTGTACGGTATGTCATATATAATAGTAGACTACATGTACATGTAACTAATTTATATAGTATTAATCGTGTAGGATGACACAATACGTATTTTGAGTCTGGGTAGGCAGGTTCATTTCTTGACCCGAGACTGGGGTGGGGCATGCAGGAATGGGTGGGGTGGATTGAGGTGCGTGGTGTCAATCCCTAAAGTGACTTTATATAGTCACTAATGCATAAGTAATAATTATAATATAAAAAATACATTAAAATATATTTTTCGTGGGGAATTTTGTAATTTTTGAACGTGTTCATGCCACCCCCCCCCCCAAAAAAAAGGGAGTGGGGGAGGTTCGTAAAAATAGCAATTTAATATTATAGTACACAGTTGTTAATTTTATCGCAACTAAATGGATGCAGCTGATATGACATTGTTTTAGTGTTACCTGTTGTTGTTTGTTTGTTGCTGATGTTGTAGTTGCAACTGCTGATAATTACCCCCCTTTCCAACAACCGTCCCTGTCCCGCCCATTTAAAATCCGCCAACTGCATGTCTGGTAACTAGACGTAACACATGCTTACCGTACGGATTACACAGAGAGCACCCATTGGAAACACATTACATGCAACGCGAAAGGATAAATCCGGTTTGAGAGCTGAGGTAAGTTTATGATTATTTATGATCTGTTTAAGACACGATAATGCTCTACAGATTAGCACACTTTAGATTAAGGATTTCAATTACTTAGTCTCACCATGGAGCTACGTATAAAGCTTCATGGTCCCACTTATGTTGGGGAAAAACCCCGCCTAAGCCTACGTTGTGATCGGTGATCGCAAGTGCACTACAATCATGACAATGTAGTTACGTAATGACATGTAGGCCTATGACATGAGTACACACTCTGCTCTCATGCACTGTGTATGTACCCGTTCTGACCATGATATGGGGCGGGTGGGCATGGTGGGGGCGGGTGGGGGCCGGGGGAGCCAAGTAAAAACAAAAAAAGCATGTTAAGTTTCCTGCGTTTTTGAAAAGAAGGAACAGCTAGTACTAGCAGCCTGACTAGGCCCTTTTTTGTTCTCCCTCCAAAATGGCCGCCCGACCGGGCTATTTTTCAAGATGGCCAGCTTTTATTTTTTTTAATGGCCGTCACTTGGACTCGGGAAATGACATACCAGCTTTATATGGCTTAGATGCAACAGACAAAGAGGCCAAAATGATGTCACCGTTTAAAATTTATCATTTTGTCAGTTAAAAAGAAAAGAAAAAAGGAGGCGGCCTCCAAAAAGGAAGCGGGCAGGGATGCTAAACATGTTTTTTTTTTTTAATTTGGCCTTATATTATTAATTTACAGACCCTTTGCAATGCAGCAGTCTTTGAGGTAGGCCTAGACTCTAGCACAAGTCTGTTTTAACTTGCGCTTTCCAAATCACCTGTTATTTTACTAGTTGGCATATCATGGCCAAATGTTACAAAATTATAACAGAGTAGGCCTAGAAGCCTAACTAGTCTAATTTTGCCATGCTTCATTGTGTTTTCTCTAAATATAGGCCTACTATTGTACACTATTTCCAATTTTCCACAGGTCTACCCGTATTAAGACACTCACCACACACTCATTCTATGATTCTACGATGACGCTCAAACAGGAGGCCTACTTTTCCCTACCAGCCCTACCATGGATGATTGTCATAGCCACCGGAATGTACATTTTGTTTGTGAGTTCATAGCCACATAATTATTCAGTCATGTCTGGGGGAGAGGCATATTATTTTGCCTCAAACATGTTTGTACTGCAACTGCATTTTCAGAGCATGCTTCTTTTGGGGGTGTGTCCAAGCATTTTTGGTGTCACTATACTATCAGTACTAGTAATGCTTCTGATTTTTACATTTGTTCTAAAAATGGAAAAAGAAAAACAAATTTGGGGCCACTTTTCATAAAAAAAAATCTTTTGCACCCCTGGGACCCAACATCTGGACCCCCCACTGCATTTAACCCCAGTGACCCAGTTTTTAAGACCTCCCAGGGTAATATAATGGAATTGGTTTTAATTCTTTTCCCCGGATCTGTACTTTCTCAGAAGTATTACTATGAGGGATAGGGGGAGGTTCGTGGGGCGTGGCCTAATGGTTAGGGTTCATGACTAGTGGTTAGAGGGTCAGGGGTTCAAATCCAGCTGCTGGTCATAAGTTGTGTCCTTGGGCAAGCCACATCACCCCATTTGCCTCTCTCCGCCCGGGAGTACAAATGGGTACTGGCATTAGCTGGGGAGTAACCTGCAATGGACTAGCATCCCATCCAGGGGGAATAGAAATATTCTCAGTTCATGCTACTGAAACTGGAGATAAAAGCCAGCCTAATAAGCCACATTGGCTTGTGACAGACTTGACTTTACTAAGGGGGGGGGGGGGGGGTTCCCTCCACCTTTAAAACTAAACATTACTTCATTGCCTTCTCCCTCTTTGATATTTCTAGGCCTCTGAGCTACAGTGCTTTTAAGAAATGCAGTTTCATTACCAGATTCTACATCACAGATTTTGTCCATTTCTTTTCTTGATAATTTTTTTCCTCGCCAGGGTTCGGCATTTTGGCCCTCCATTGTTCCGTATGCTTATTTGGGACCACTTGGGTCCCTCGCTAAATATTTGAAGGACGACTATCCAGCTTTTCTTGTTTTTCTGTGAGTATTGCATAATCCTCGACTGTTCATTTACTAGTCCGTAAATTTGGGACTCTCAATACTGTATATGAGAGCTAGAGTCCCAAAGGTTAAGTTAAAAATATGCAACACAAGAAAATAGACTGGCACATGAAACAACCAGTCTAACAACCCTTCAGAACAGCACCAATCAACTGTGTCAAAAGGAACATCTGGTTCCTATTCTCTATTTCTACACATTCTCTATAGTCATGCCACCAGACTACCGAAGGGTCAATCTTTTCAAAAAGTTGGATATGTACCAGTCTAGTCTTAGGCTTCAAATTGAAATCACTTGGCTTCACTCTCAGGTGCAAAATGTTGAAGAAAAGTCTCCTTTAAAAATTGAATTGAGACCTCAAACTTGGCTGGTGAAATACTGAGGACCTTGTCTTTGCCTCATGAAAATTTTGGAGAATTTTGTCAGCTAAAGAGTGAGTAAAGTTGGCCTGATTTTGTTTTCTGCACCCAAGGTCCCAATCTGGTTAATTGTTACATTGATATAGACTGTATAGAAGGGTGACGTGTCCTGAATTTAAAAAGTACCCAGACAACTCTATATCTGTGAACTGCAGCTTTAAATTCTCAATGTTTTCTGCAAAATATTAAAGGATTTTTGTATTTATTTCATTCAGTGCGGTAGCGACTGTGATTGTCCATTTCGGCGAAGCACTGTACTGCATGAAGATGTGTGGGTAAGTAATGTAGGCATTTTTTACAATTTTTATACCAATGAAATTTATGACATAGTTTCTTGTTAATCAAGATGGGCAGCACTGTTTTATTTTGTCTCAAGCATTCAAAAAATGTTTTAAGCCAGTGAGCATGGTGAATTTTTCACGTTAATAAAAATTATTACATGTAAGGCCTATTGGTGTCATGACCAGAAATATCATTTTTTCAACTGATTTAACATCGCAACATTGCATCCCCCCTTCAAAAATCTTGAATTTTTCTTGTCCTTCACAGGCGAAAGAACATCAGTGATTCTTACAGGGTCTTGTGGTTTCTCTCGACTATGGCATTCGGAGGGGCTTCTCTTAAGAAACTTAGCAAGTACAAACAAGGTGCTAGTGCTACTAAGTTACAGGATTAGAGTCGCGAGCACGCGAAACGGTTTAGGTTTAATGTTTGGAAACACAGGGGAATACAGTAAAACACCTTCATTACAAGGTCCTCGGGACTTTACAAATTACCTTGTTATATTAAACAGGTACCTTGTATTAAAAGTAATGGAAAACAAAGAAAACCAAAGACTTGGGACCTAAATTTTTGCTTGTAATAAGCAGGATGTTGTATTAGCAGTTCTCTTCTTTTTAGGGTTGGACAGTAAATGTTTTTTTTATAAGTTGGAACAAAGCCATTTATTAAGTCAGGTTTAGTTTAATTTTACGTTCAGGGTTACTTTTTGCTTCAGTGTCAAGGGTATATTTTCGTTTTGTTTCGGTTTCAAGGGTATATTTTCCTTTTGTCTTTGGTTTAAAGGGTATATTTTTATCTTCATAAAGTAAACAGTTATCAATGTTATTTTAAGCTGCAGTTTCAAAAAGTCTATGTACAATTGCCTTATGTATGCCCTAATATTTGCAATGTTTCTGAATTTATGAGTTTTATAATTGGTAAATGAAATCTTTAACCGAAATACATTATTCCGATCTTTCATGTAAAATTTTAAAAACGAATGGTATATGCAAATTTTGATATTGGTTGTACACGTAATTCCGTGAAATAAGTACTGTTTGCGATTAAAATAAGCCTTCAAGGGTTCAATTAATGTCTTGTATAAATTTATTTCAGAAACCTTTAAGGGATCCTTTTGATCAACAACTCTTGTAAACAAAATCTCAGACACAGAATTAAGGATAGTTTAATATGGATGGGTTTAATTTCAGAAGATTAAACAAAAACGTTTGGCATACTCGAGGATTTCCTGGTACCGCCACTATTTACAATGTACATGAAAATACCGGCATTTATAACACAATTCATGCATAATTCAAAGAAGATAGCTGGAACTTTACTTATTAATGGTTCATTTTCTGATAATCGCAAGTTTGCATCAAAAGGATAGCTTTTTCATCTATGAAAAAAAAAATTATTGAAAGCAATAATAATTTAATCTAAATGCTGGGTTTTTTTTAAGCACTTTCTTACAAATACATGTTTGCTACTAACTACAAGATCATTACTGTACAGTGTATTCACAATCAAGCTGAACTTTATACAAATTAATGGGCATGCAAGGGCAGATAGTTTGGCATGATTTGGGTGGCTTACGATATATCCCTCGTCTCCACCTTTTAATTATTTACATATAACTGGAAAAAAAATTCTGAAGTTCTGTACTTTAAAAATGACAGATGTGCTACTGGTAAGACTGGTTTCTGCCCCAAATGATATTCAGATATCTGAAAATAACTGCCTTGACACAGCTTAAGCCATGAAGATAAAATATAAACCTTGTAGTTATCCTAGAGTATCTAAGCAAAAGAAATACCGAATGCCTACTCAAAAGGGCTTTCTTCAAGTGGTGAAAGCATGGCCGTCAAAATGCTATATCCTCTTTAAATTTCCTGGGAACATCTCAAGACACTGCCAAGTTTATAAAGTCAAATGAAAGTTTAAAAGATTTAACACCATAACGCGGCATCCCTTTCCTATACTTGATATCTTGATATTTTTGTTGGAACAGCTTTGTTCGTCAATGTCGTCTCTCTGTCCTCCTGAAGAAAGCAAGGTCTCCTCTTTGAGATTTTTGACAGCTGATTCACTCTTGCCCCACTTCTGATTTTAGGAGGCGAGGGTTCGAATCTTCCCATTCTCTTTGTTTCTCCTCCCTTATGAAGAAGGCAAATTCACATCCCCACAAAAGTCAAGGTCCAAGTCTTGCAAGTTCATCCTGCCTTCAATTTGCCTCACTCTTCTAGATGACCGAGGCAAGGCCTTGCATCTCCACGAGTCACTTCCTTCCCTTGACTTTCTCGAACCTTCTCTTACAAGTCTAAAAGATGCTCTTGCTTTTTCACTCTTGCCTCGCTCTTTTTGTTAACGGAGGCAGCGGCTGGCATCTCCAAGACTTACTTCCTCTCTTTGACCTTCTTGTGAACCATCTCACGGAAGTCGTGGAGTATCTTGTCCTCCCTCTTGCCTCTCTCCTCCTTGTTGAAGGAGGCGAGGGCACGCTTCTCATCGGCACTGTAGATCTGGTTCTCCTTACGCATACGGACGGCTTCCATCCGCCGGTGTCTGGGGGAGAAAAATAATTGTTTGATAAAAAAGTTTCAACAAAATCATTTTTGGGAGAACAACAGGAACTTTCTTTTGAGAATGGGAGGGGTCATCAATATTGGTGTCTACCTGATCTGAGATTTGTAAATATAGTCAGACTCTTTAGGTCTGGGACCCCGACTCGAGCAGAAGATAATTACCTGCTGCCACTCATGACGTAGCCAACGTCCTCAAACTTGGAGATTTCGCCGCTGGTCAGTCCGATCTCACCACGACGTGGGATGCGTTTACCCGCCTCCACGAAGGCTGCCATGGCAGCACCCTCACCTGGCAACAGAGCCCGCCCAAAACTGACGGGGGAAAAAAAGAAAGAAAGATTAAAACAAGGTAAGACTTGCCAAGATCAGCTGGACCCCAAGGTCTCTGTTTAAGGACACCAGGGGCTGTGGTTTAAGGGGGGGGGGGAGAGTAGCTGTCATGGGGGTGGGGGGTTTGAGTGCGTCCCGATGATCTCTTTGATCACATTTTTAAGGTGCAAGAACAAAAGGTATTTGAACAAAAATCAGAGTGTTCTGCAAACAGATACTTCATTATTAACCCTAACTATCCAACTCCATCAAAATCCATCGCCCCATTTTGGTGAATTTTGGGGGACTTGGTCCAGAAGGCCTGGCGTGACTAAATATTGATGGAGTATGATGGACTTGGGCCTAATGGTCTGAAGCAGTGCGATTGATTTTGCCTAGGTTCCCGTACTGCTATTTTGATAAAAGCCATGTGCAGCAAGTGCATGAATGTCAACCAGTGTGTCACTAGTGGTGGGTTCCATTATGTCATGTGCAGTTTTGTATTGGACGCACAGTGATTGATGGATTTGGATGGACTTGGTCCAGTTCCCAGTAAATGATGCTAGGGAGTTGGGGTTAATGCAGTGTGACAACAAAAATGTTCGAGATGGCTTACTCTGTCAGTACACCGCTGCCTGAAGATGCTCCCGCAGGTAGAGGGCCCACGACACTACTGTCATTTCTAGCACCTGGTTTTCACAAATGAAAAAAATGAAGAGAAAAGTTGTTCCAGTTAGTGGTGGGTGAAATCGAGATTTCAAAATCCGGTTATCCTAATTTTTTTTCAAACTGAATAACGGTTTATCTGATTTCACCGGAAGTTCCCATCCAGCTGACAGTCATGCCAACAAAAAGTGACGAGTGAGGTGCCGCATGCAATGCCCTCCCAACGACTGGGTATAGTTTGCAGGATTCAATGACCACTGGGCCTTTACAAAAGCACTCCAGAGCTGGATGGGAACTCTCTGATAAGTTGAATGGGCAGGGTATTCATATACCCAAAAGAACCACTAGCAAGTGAATGCAGCTACAATCAGAGACCATGGAGCAACTTGGGCGATGGCCCAGTTTTCTTTTCTCACAAAAAGGGAAGGCTTCATCTTTTTTTAAGGGGGTTTTCAAATACAGTCGAGTCTCGTTAATACAAACTCATTCGGACCTAGCCAAATTGTTTGTTAGATCAGAATTTTGTATTAAGAGGAACATCAGTCCCATTCATTGTGCACATAAATGCACAGTCGGGACTAAGGCTTTATGTTTGTTATAACCCGAATTTTGTATTAACAGGGTTTGTACTAACGATATTCGACAGTATCTGGTTTCCAAAATTTAAATCAAATTGTAGAATTTATACCGATTAAAAAAAAAAGTTGGGATTTAAATCCCACCACTGGTTCCAGTATGAATAGACAAAAACTGCACTTTCAGATAATGTCCATAATGTGCATGCGTCACTTGCAAAGAACTTAGCAAGGGGTTGTCTGGTTATTTTTCAGACATCCTATTTGAAACAAAACATTCAGCAACTTAGGAGCCGTGTTTTCCAATTGACGGCAACTTTTGGACACCCATTTTTGGTCTGCATGTTGCAAATATGATGAACACACGCCTAGCAATTTCCAAAATCTAGGGTTATTTCCGCAGTTGTTTATTCTTTAGATGTGTGTTAACCCTAACCCTCCATGGTATTTTGGCTAGAAAACCTGCCAAACGCAGCAACATGCAACACTCGTCTAAGTGACAAGCCTGCCCAGTGCAGCAAGATCCATCAGGCCAAAAGTCTCAAGGCCAAACTGCCTCAGAGTCTGTGGTCACTCAATGCAGCAGGATACAACTGAGGCATTGTTCAATGGGACTTAGCTCTCATTGTCTCAGAAGCGGCCGTTTACACACTGGTGTCGGTAGCTGAATGCATCAAAGTGCACCAGACTTTTCCACTTAAATGTACTGCGTTGCGTCTGGCAGGGTTAGCACATGGTTAGGGATAAACGGTTCATTAAAACAAAATAACTTAACCAAACTCTCAAACAGCAAAAAATGATTTCATAAGCGTTACTGAAACCTAGCATCTGTTTATACCTGCTGTTTTCTCAACCCACTGTTCTTGTTCTTCTTCACTGTCCGAGTCGCTGTCGCTCGATTCCTCGCTTGAACTTGTTTTTCTTTTGCGCTTGCCTCGTTTCTTACTGTTGGGAGAGCAAATAGGATGAACATTAGCTTTGACAAAAATCCTTTGAGACTAAAAAAAATATAGGGTAAACCAGCGTCTATAAAAACACAATAGTGAGTACGTGAGTTTGTTTCTGCATTCAATAGAGGACGTTGAACAACAGAGGACAATAGGGTCCCCAATTCCCGAAGGTCCCCAATTTGGCGATGTGTACAAAACATATGGGAGGTCTTCCTATAAAGTTAGGGTACAAACAAAAGAGGGACAATAGGGGCTCCCTGATTGCAGGCAAATACACACTTGTGTGGGTGGGCCTACACCTCGTATGGGGAAGTTTTTTATTGTTAGGCAAATGGGGACTTTCTGCTGTCCCCACAGCGTTTTTGGTCCCCACAAATCCCTCGAACAGACGAGTGTATGTCCCCACAACTACAAAACAAAACATGAAAAAAACCATGAAAAAAAGGTGCAGTTGCACTTACCTTTTCTTTTGTCTTTTTTTCTCTTTTCTTCGTTTGGATTTCTTTGATTTCTTCTTTCTTCTCCTTCTTTCCTCTACAAACAACGAAAACAAAAACTGGATCAATTTCATTTCACCCAGTGCGACCGAGTATCTACACATATTTTTCATCAGACAAATATAAGTCATACTACGTGGAGAATGCTAAAGAAGAGTGTTCTTTGGAAGACTATATTCAAACTTTTCAACGAGTGGGAAGCTGCAATGCACAATGCAGGGTTTTAGTACAGAAGTATTAAACATTTTATCTTAGGCCAAAAAAAAATAAATATTCGGTCTCTGGTCAGACCAAAGTTCCGGAATTGACGCGGCCACGCGGCTTTTTTTTTTTCCTTCAAGCTTGGATTGTACAGACAAGGTGGGTACTATTTTGCTTTTTTGGTGTCCTCATGTACATTGGTGTCCTCCATAATTTGCCTTGGTGTTTTCGATCATTTGCCCTGGTGCAATTGCCCATTCCTTGGTGCTCTTTGGTAAAAAAAAATTGAGGAGGTGCGGAAATAGAGGGCGCTGTTGGAGCTACCGCGGAACATTTTGGAAAAAAAAAAATTGACGTGCGCGCTGACCAGAGACCGACTTATTTTTTTTTTTGGCCTTATTTCTAGAACCTTGGTTTACATTTGGTGCTATTTCCGGGTTTAACACACCTTCACTGTCTGTGCTGCTGCTAGCATCAGAGTCATCCTTGTCTTTCTCTGTATTGCTGAACTGATCTGAGCTGATGAGATCAAAAAAGAAGAATACATTTTATTAGTTCATTTTTTGAAAGAGGCTTTTATAAGGGAATATACAACATTTGCTTTTGCTCCAACTTTCAGAAATGGATGGATTTGGGGGGTTATTTTGTCATAGCAAATATTGTTACACTGACTTGTTTGAAGTTTTGTGTTCGTAGATGCTGGGAAAACCAAGAAAACAATCATGTTCCTGTACTCTGGTTCCCTGACCCCACTTGAGATGAAACACAGCAAATTATAGACATCGGGGAGTTGTAGGGTCAGGGAACCAGTCTAGCTGGCTTGCACCTGTTCATAGGTGTGTAAACGATTGCAAACAAAATGCGGCCTTACTAAATATGGTACATGTAAATTGGGGGCAGCATTTGAAAAAAAGCCAGTTTTTTTCCCAACGCTGGTCGGCCACCAGCGTTGGAAATTGATACAAAACTACTTTTCTTGAAAATCACAGCACGCCAGGTGCCATGATTTTACAGGATGCTTTAGACTGTCATTCACTAACAATCCAGTAAGGTATTTCATAATAATTTGGTGGTTTTGTTTTTTGATGTTTGCAAATGTTGTATATTCCCTTAACCCTAACCCCTAGGCCCTTGTTGCTTACAACCATCCTCAATCCTCCAAAATCCTCCAAAATTTTTCAACTCCGCCTAAATTTTTCAAAATTGTCAGACAGTCCTGCCTCAAAATGCACTCATCCTCAATCCTCCAAAATCCTCCTCATCCCAAAACTTTGCACTCGTGTTTAAATGAAGGATAACCAACGCCAAATCCTTCAAAATCATCAGACAGTCCTGCCTCAAAATGCATTCATCCTCAATCCTCCAAAATCCTCTTGTGCTTCAATCACCATTCATCCTCAATCCTCCAGAATCCTCATTTGATTCAATCACCATTCATCCTCAATCCTCTAGAATCCTCCAAAACCGCCAGGAGGATTTTGGAGGAGTGAGGTGGGTTAGGGTTAAAGAACTAATATGAGGTTGTGTCTGCATGACTTGGCTAGTGGCTATGGCAGGCAGTAGCACACATGTCTGTAGGAAGTGGCTCACTGGCTTCAGCCGCTACCATAGGTGCATGTGTAAATGCAAGCCGTAGCCAGGTAATTTAGACACGGCTTGACCTGGCTCCATCACTTACTCATGCTCTGCTCTTTCCGGTGAGGCAGCCCACACATCTGGCAGTCCTTGCTCCATTATCTTCTCCCTCTCAGTCCTCCTACTGGAATAAGAATGGCACATTTTGGGAACATTAATCTAGCTAGTAGAACATGTAGTACTAGTAGCTAGGATAGGCACTTTCTTGAATCCTCCCAAACCTTAAAGGGAATGTACATCATTGGTTTTTGATGTAATTTTCAGAAATGAACTATTTGAGGGGTTAGTATATATAGATCAAATATTGTTACACTGACATTTTTGAAGTTTTGTGTTCGAAAAGGTTGGAAAAACCAAGAAAAACAAAAATGTTTAAGTAGTCTGGTTCCCTGACTCCACAAAAGATAAAATGGATCAATTTATAGATGATGGAAAATTGTAGGGCACGGGAACCAGTCTAGCTGGCCTGCACCCGTTCATGAAACATGTAACCAATAGCAAACAAAATTTGGACTGAAAAAATGGTTAATTTGGAGCAGTAGTTGAAAAATAGTTAGGTTTTTCCAACGCTGGTCGGCCGACCACCGTTGGAAATGTATACAAAAATACCATTTTCTTGAAAATGACTTCGCACCAGGTGCCATAATTTTACAAGATGCTTGAGACTGTCATTTACCAACATCCTAGTAAGGTATTTCGTAAAAACTTCGTAGTTTTATTTTTCGATGTTTGCAAATGTTGTATATTCCCTTTAATTCTTCTGGAACAAAATCAAACATTCTTTGAACTTGTACTTCTGAGGGCATCAAGCCAACCAACCCTCCTGCTGTCTGAACAGTCACAGACGGTCAAAGAAATCAATCGTCTTCCCCCTGTCATGGCCTTTTACACAGGCTAGTCACCAATAGTCAGATAATATGTCAAGCAAGCACGGTGACTGGTCAAATTCAGTCAACAGACAAAAGCAGGCAAGTGGTATGCACAGCTGGCTTATCAATCACCTGCAGTCAAAGCATAGCTGTATCAAGTTACATAAACAGTCACAGCCAGTCAATCCTGCTTTATGTAGGCAAGGAGCTCTTAAAGGGAAAATACAACAGATGCAAACATCAAAAAATAAAACTACCAAATCATTTTGAAATACCTTGCTGGACTGTTAGTGAATGACAGTGTAAAGCATCCTGTAAAATCATGGCACCTGGTATACTGTCATTTTCAAGAAAACTGGCTTTTTTTCAAATACTGGCCCACATTGACCATCGCACTTGTTTGCAATCGATTACACACCTATGAACGGGTACAAGCCAGCTAGACTGGTTCCCCGACCTTACAATTCCCCAATGTATGTAAACTGCTCTGTTTCTTCTTAAATGGAGTCAGGGAACCAGACTACAGGAAAATGATTATTTTTCTTGGTTTTTATAGCATTTTTCAAACCCAAAACCTCAAAAAAGTCAGTGTAACTATATTTGCTATATATTTCCAACCCCCCAATTCCATCCATTTCTGAAAATTACAGCAAAAGCAAATGATGTATATTCCCTTTAACTGTTAAAAAAACAGTCTCTTGATTGATTTTGACTGAAAGGGCAACTTTGCACAGAATGCATGTTTGCATGCATAGAAGGGTTAAGCAACGGTTACTGGGGTCTATCTTCCCAACTCTACTCAAATCGAAGCATCTAGGAGGGTTAAGGTCCATGAAAGTGCATGAATCTCAATGTACCTTTCAAAGAATCGTTCTTGTTGGTCTTGTGCCTCTTGTCTCCAATCGCCCGACGATCTTCGGTGCCGCTCCCCGTGGCCATTCTGCCGGATGTCGTCTCTGTACTTGTTGTCCCAATCTCTGTCGTCTACGGGGCCTCGCCTGTCGCGGTGCTCCGGTGAGCGGCTGCGAGATCGTGATTTCCTCGGGCGCCAGTGCTCCTTGAGGTCACGGTCTCTTGAGCGTTCTCTGTGGCGGTCGCGATGGTGATGCGTGGGGCTGCGATCCTTGTAGTTGTCACTGTATCCCATAATTGCGAATGCTGTCCAAAAATACTAAGTTCAAAATGTGTGCAACGCTGTACTTGCGTGACACATGGTGTACATCAGTTGAAAATTCACAGCAATGAAACACACTGAATAATTTCCTGTAAACAAGTTAAGAAAAAAAAAGGAAGTTTAAAATTATTGAAAGCAAATTTCATCCCTGTTTTGGCAAATTCTATAAATTTGGATGTACATGGCAGACACTTACACTGAGCTGCTGAGAAAGTGAATATGATACATCACTAATATTTGACGTCTATAGAGAAGAGAATTATTACAAACCAAACTAAGGTGCACCACCACCCAGTACCCATGTATGATGTGGCCGGACGTACAGTGTAATCTTGTGTATCCACAAGATGGGAATCAGACAATTTCGGACTTTGTTTTCCTTAAAAAATCCTCCGAAGCTACGAATCAGAAAAAAAAATGTAGCTCTGCAGATAAATGTAGGGGTATACTATAATACTAATACTTAATAGTGCGACAGGGGTATCGAACCCGGGATCTCTCACACTGCTGCTCAAACAATGGTGGTAATTTAATGCAAATAATGAAGGCTTACTTGTCGACGCGTCAAAGAGGGCGATGTTGTAAGATCCATCCGGATTAAGTTAATAATAATACATCGTTACATGTAAAACTCAACCTTAAAACGAAGAAAGCCACACATGCATTGGGCAGTATCAACTGGCAATTATTAACCTGGCCTAGCTGGAGTTACCCAGCCCTGAGTTTTATCATTGGGTTGTCATCTAGAGCTGGAGCTCATTTTTCTCGAAAACGATAGTATAGGCAAAACAAATTTGGAAAATGTTGAATTTTGTCCCCGTTACACACTAATTGCAACTGCAACTCACCCCAAACTTGCCTGGAATAACCATTACACAGGTCCTTGAAGTAAAAAACGATCCACGATGAAGATTCAGCCTACAATTGCAGTGAAAACAGGAAGAATAACCGCTAACCTGACAACCTTGCGAGTATGGCCAGGATCGCCGATGGTTTGTGCATAAAAAAAATTTGTGTACGATTGAATGGCGGTCGGTTACCGGTACCAGGCTGTCAACTAGTCGTTTTTGCCGGCTGGCGATTGGCTGTTGGCGCATGACGTCGCGCGGAAGCGTAACACCCGATGACTGTTTCATGTACTCATATTAAGTTTACCACTCGCATCACAGCTGCGGTACTGGAACCGCAACCGATAGTGCACGAAACAGTCATCGGGTGTTACGCTTCCGCGCGACGTCATGCGCCAACAGCCAATCGCCAGCCGGCAAAAACGACTAGTTGACAGCCTGGTACCGGTAACCGACCGCCATTCAATCGTACACAAATTTTTTTTATGCACAAACCATCGGCGATCCTGGCCATGCTCGCAAGGTTGTCAGGTTAGCGGTTATTCTTCCTGTTTTCACTGCAATTGTAGGCTGAATCTTCATCGTGGATCGTTTTTTACTTCAAGGACCTGTGTAATGGTTATTCCAGGCAAGTTTGGGGTGAGTTGCAGTTGCAATTAGTGTGTAACGGGGACAAAATTCAACATTTTCCAAATTTTTTTTGCCTATACTATCGTTTTCGAGAAAAATGAGCTCCAGCTCTAGATGACAACCCAATGATAAAACTCAGGGCTGGGTAACTCCAGCTAAACCTGGCCTAATTCATGAGCTGATATTAAACTAAAGTGATAAGTACACAAAACACTTTACAAATGCTACAACTTGTACAAGGTAAAAAAGTAAATACAAAAAAATGAGAGGGCCTGACGTTTTGATGTAGAAAACAAACTTAGATGAACAGCGCCCTCATTGGCACGTTTCATTCGTCTTGATTATTTTTTTATAGTCTAGTTTATATCCAATAAAAATAAGGTAAATCCCGCCTTTAACTTTAGTTATACTTGAGACAAACACAATCGAGAATATCTGGACCCCCAAAACGTCGTCTTACCGCAACACAGGCCTGGTCAGATGATGAAAATTAAACGCACAAACAACGTATTAGCACCTTTTGCGCACAACTAACTAATTTAGACTGGCTCCGTTGCACAAACGTGATCAAATGGTATATTATGGCAGGGTACTAGACTTTGTGCACGAAAAAATTGTGCCATTGATTTTCCAGCGTGTACAAATAATTTTGTGTCTTGCATTAAAAGCTGTTGGATTTATAACAGCCAATAATAAATTTGAAGATGCTATTTTATAATCATTAAATAAAGACAATTAAGAATAAGAATGACATATAAGAAACGTACAATTTATTTATTACAAAAGCTTAGAAGTATTAGTTTGAACTAAATATGATATTTTAAGCTTTCGTTGTTCGGTAATCTTCGGCAACTTCCGGACTCGACTGTCAACAAAATGACGGTTGCCCCTAGCGACGAAACAAATCCATCATGGCGGTTCCAGCCGGGGTGAAACTTGACGACGGATCGGGCGGGTTTTTCACAAATTGTTTCCCGGCAAGGAATATTTTCAGGCAATCAGAGGATGGTACGGATCTCTTCGTGATATTTTTGACATCGTGTAATTTTGAAATGGTTTTTATTGTTAGTTTTGCAGCATTTTTTGTTGCTTTTGTCTGCCTCCTCGAACCAGTTTTTCTTTTGTTTTGTTGTTGTGTGTTGTGAAGTTCAATGTTGCCATTTCAGATTTGAAGATTTCAGTCATCAACATTTTGCTGTGCCTCTGGGATAAGGGATCATATTGTATAATCATGATAATGTCGCTTTTTTCACTTGTATTGTAAACACAGTGATTGAATGTTAATCAGACCTTCTAAATTGAAATTTGTTTAGCCCACAAACAATTTTCAGCATGTTCAGGGAATTTGGGACTGAGCTAGCCCCACTAGTGTGGCCGTCGGTATGCTGCGCTGAACCTCTGGCCACACACCGCGGTACCGCGTGCTACTGAGGACGAAGTTTCATAAAATCTGCGGTCCGTTTCTTACATTCTCAGTTTCTTACTTTCTTAAGGTTGTATTCTATGATGTCTCACCTATCACTTCTGGGATGCTTAGGTCTAATAATATTCCATTTTCCGAGATATTCTTCAATCTTTCTGGAGCCCATATCAATTTGCACTCGTGAAACGTCTGGTGGTGATGGCAGCCATTTTGAGTGACAAGAGATGACCTCAAGCTGTGACGTCGCGTTTATGCAAATTACTTGTCGAGCGCGCGAGGGCGCGAGTTGCAAATGCGACGGCTGTTTCCTGTACCATGCATTTATCGTCAGGGGGCCACGTGCACTGATCTCTATTCAGGATCTACGGCACAGGAAACAGCCGTCGCATTTGCAACTCGCGCCCTCGCTCGACAAGTAATTTGCATAAACGCGACGTCACAGCTTGAGGTCATCTCTTGTCACTCAAAATGGCTGCCATCACCACCAGACGTTTCACGAGTGCAAATTGATATGGGCTCCAGAAAGATTGAAGAATATCTCGGAAAATGGAATATTATTAGACCTAAGCATCCCAGAAGTGATAGGTGAGACATCATAGAATACAACCTTAAGAAAGTAAGAAACTGAGAATGTAAGAAACGGACCGCAGATTTTATGAAACTTCGTCCTCAGTAGCACGCGGTACCGCGGTGTGTGGCCAGAGGTTCAGCGCAGCATACCGACGGCCACACTAGTGGGGCTAGGACTGAGCTTGCTCAGTTGCTGAGGCTGAGGGGACAACTTTGTTGTTTCGACAGTTGGAAGGCTGTTTCGTGTCTGTAGCCAAATCACCCCTGACGTCACCAAATGACCAATGTTAGCCCTTCGATCAGCATGTGTCTTGCTTCAGTTTACATGTACTTGATTAGTCCCTATGCTCACGCATTGGTACACACGGTGCGGCAAGGGGAGGTGACTATAGAACTTGTCTAAACCTTGGTGTATTTCGCTGGGACATGAAACAGCTGTCTACCTTTTTCAACAAAACTGGTGCCCTGCGGGCTGTACTGTGACTGACCATTTTTTCTTAGATGGATTTCAGTAGTGTCTCACCATGTCCTGCCACATAATAATCGTGTGCATTTATTAAAAAAATAAGTTTTTAATGCACACTCCACTACTCCAGTACTAAGTACATGTAGTTGACAACCAGCAGCCCTGCCCGCCAAATAGGACTTTGAGCCTAATAGGACCTTGAGCCACTGTGAGTCACAGTCACAATTTTTTTTTTTTGTAGCTGGGGCATGGATGGTGGCACAGAAAGCTGAGCAACGGCGTCACTTAAAGGCTGTCCTGTGTGCCAAGCCCAAGACCTACGCGCAGCTGAAACATGAACGGAAGGAGAAAGAGAAAGAGGAACGACGGAGGCAGCAGCCTCCATCTTCACCAGACGCCTTCGTTGAAGCCAACGCTACGACTCCAGGCTTAATGGATGGTTTCTTCCTGGTAAAAACAACTCACTAATATTATAAAGGGGGTTGAATCCAGGTGCTTGCCATTTGATGTGTCCTTGGGCAAGCTGCTTCACCTCTGTTTGCCTCACTCCACAAGGGTACCTTGTGATTGACGGGCACCCCATCTTGGGACAACTAAAATAATTTTTTTGCCAAGGAAACTGGAGAAAGGCCTATGAGCAACTGGTCTGATAAGACAATATTGGCTCAAGACGAACTTCACTTTAAGTCAAGACATTAGGTCCTCAATTTTCAATGTTGATTTCTGAAAATCGTATGTTTGGTTTTGTAAAAAACAAATCAATTTTTTTCTTCAGCTGAAGCACTGTTGCGTGGAGGACCCTTCTGACGTCTGTTCCATCAACGTCACTGGCAAAGAATTGACAGACGTCAAGGAAGAAGACTACCAGCTGTTCGACAATGCGGCGTACATCAATGCTGGAGAGAACCTCTTGCCGTTTGGTAAATGCAAACTATCCCCCTCCCCCAGCAGATGCATCAGGACTAAAATTTCAATTCAAAGCCAACAAGTTTGTGCTGTGAATAGGTGCGGTGTTCGAATGATAAAAAAATGCTTTGCAGAGATTTAGTTGAAGTCTTGAAAATAATACTAACTGACTTTTTCCTTTTTTTTTAAAACTCCTTACAGAGGCCTTCAACCACTTTCCAATAGTTCGGGAGTTAGAGTTACCCTTGAACGCTTTGCGGGGAATCCGTGTAGACCTGGACGACTTTCCCTGCTTAGAGGTGAGTTCCAATTTGCCGATCCAACATACATCAGATATTTTTTTAGTTACCACATAATTTCTGGTTTTCTATAGCAGTTTGAAGTTTGTTGAAAATGATCTGTGTCTTTTTTTCAGGTACTTGATTTATCCTACAACAACCTCTCCAAAGAAGACATCCTGGCGTTGGGCCTGCTTCCGAAACTCAGGGTGCTGTACCTAACTGGGAATCAGTTACGTTCGCTACCCGTGGAGCTGGCCAAGCCGTACATAGTGCCACTTCAGTAAGTCAAACTGGCAATAGAATTAGTTGTCATAGTATTGTTAGTTGATATAACTTGGGATTGGATTCTAGATTGGGTGGCATTTTGTCATGAGGTCTACTTTCTTTCTTTAGCTTGAGGTCGCAAGACAGGACACAAGTACCCCATTTTGAAATTCTGTCCCTAGTGAAAATCTCCCTGTGAAGCATCTGCTTTAGACTTCGGACTAAATACCAGATTGGATTTGCGGATTCCCATCATCGGTCGGAACTTCCTAATTGGGTACCTCAGCTGAGGGCTGCCTTCTTCAGTACTTTGTTAAGTGACATCCAAATTACTGTTGATGTCAGCCCCTCGGCTGTGTACCAAGTGCATCGTTGGAATTGGATGACTGTCATTGACCAAATTGTTTCAACCTGTCGAAGATTACCAAACTTGGATTTGTTTCGTTGACAGGTGAATAAGTGAATAACTGCAGGATAAGTTTTGCAGGATGTCAACCATGAAGTTGAAAAGTGGCCTCATCAAGACGAAGCACACGGTGGCATGCAAGTGTATCAGGCTTCAGTTCCATCCCAGGCTGTAGAATCGTTTAGAAGCCTTAAACAGGCAAATTAATAGGAAATACTCCAATAGTCAGGTGCCTTAAGCTACTCAACCCGAAGCCATACAGGAAGAATTTATTTTAAAAAAACTGGTAGTCTTCATTTTCTTTCCACTTCCCTCTCAACTTTAGGGACAACAAGGAAACCTCAATCCCCCGCTTCCCAAGCCTGGAGCTCCTCTCACTTGACGACAATCACCTGACGGACCTAGCCACCTTTGCCAGCCTGGCAGGCCTCAAGCGGCTCAAGCGACTCAATCTGGATAAGAACGACATCCCCTCGGTGCCGCACCTCAAGGCACTCAGCGGCAAGCACGTGGCGGTGGAGAGTGAACCCCCATCGGCTGCCTCCACGCCGGGGCGGAAGTCTAGAAGGAGGTCAGCGAAGAGTCGGAGTGGGAGCAGGTCTGGCTCTGCATCACCAGGGATAACTGCAGCAGACTTAGGTAATTAATAAAAAGCATAAATAAATCCAGATTTTTTTTCCTTAAATTGTTTAAACAATGTCCTTAAAACGTTGTCTTGATATCAAACATCTTGTCAAAGCGTAAAGCACAAGTAACATTACTTTCCCGTCAATTTCTATCAAGATCGAAGAGACACTGTCGAATCAGAGCAGCATCTTGCGGACATCAAAGAGGAGTCAAGAAACAGCAGCTTGCACGATGACAGTCCTGCCCAGGACCTTCCACCGCCTTTTCCCGAGTTAGAGCATCTTAGTCTTGCCTTCAATAAGGTAGGTGCTTCTGATCAATATTGGGGTCACAGCTCCAAAGATCAACCCGATAATGTCAGTTTTTTCCCCCATTAGAGTGGTTCTTTCAAGAAACCATAAACATTAAAGGAGTGCCAACTTTGCTAACTTTCAGATCACAGATGAGGAATCCCTCCTTGCCGTCGCCGCGTGGCCGATGCTGAAAGAACTCGTCATCCACGACAATCCGCTCACAACCAACAGCAGCGGGGATCCACCGTTACTCAAGAGGTACCTGACTGACAGGTTAGGCATCAGCATGGTGCGCAGGAAACCAGACTACAAACCTAAGCCTGTCATCCAGGTCCCTGCCAAGCCACACAGAAAGGTAAGGATATGGCTAAATGCAGTAACACGTGTTTATAGGAAGTAACTTCAATTATTTCCATCGACGCATGTGTAATTGCAAGTCGCAGCCGAGTAATTAGGACGCGGGGATAGTTGCTGGACAAAGCTGAGATGATACAGAAATTGGAACCCCATCCATCACAAACTTGGAGCATTGATTCTAAGGCTTGCACACTTTGTCAAGGTATGCAAACCAAGACATGAAAACTCGTTTTTTGTTTTTACTTTTTGCTGGTATGCACAGGTTGCCGAGGTTGTACCACCAATCCCAAAGAAACCCCTCCAGTTAATGCTAGAATCCGCCCACGCTACCAAAGCCCTTCCCTCGTCACCATCCCATCCCACCCCTCCTCCAGCAATGGACAAGGCCCAGCAGTCCATCTCGGGTCCCCTCCCACCAATCCCGGCCACTCCTGAGGACAGGTCCAAGACTGATCCACTTCACAACAGGGAGAGTCACGACGCGGGGTTGGAGGAGGAGAAGCTGACGCGGACAAAGTCCTGGACTGCTGAGAGCTTCCCAAGCTCCCAGACACCCAGCGGCAAAGAGAAAATCCAACAAGCAGATGAACCCGTCTTCCTCACGCAGGTAAAACCAGTTCATCAACGTTTTCATTTGACTAGATCAGAACCTGCATCCTTGATTTCCAAAACCAAAAACAATCTGTTAAATCAGTCTTGCCAATCAAAATGCCACAAAATATGAAGACATTTCCACACCTTTGGCATCCTTTCTTTCCGAATCTCAGGTGGATGATCAGACAGAGGATCCAAAACCTGAAGAAGTGCCACCGAAACAGCAATCGGACAAACATCCCAAGAAAGAGAAGGCAAAGAAGATGGAGCGAAAGGACAGCGCTGCCTACTCCATGTCCGTCCCGGAAAAGTTCAAAGGTTACGAGATATTCTACGACACACCTGAAGACGTGGAGGAAGAACCAATCGTTACAGGTGAAGTTTTTCAGTCTCCAAAGTGTCCGTTCCGGAACCTAGATTTGTATGCTTCCCAGGGGTTTAAAACTGAGGAGCTGACCCTGTTTTCCTGTTTATCTCTTGAGTTTAGAATTATTTAAAATCTGTTAATGTCCAAACCACATGGAACAAGTCTAAGCAATGGCTTTACATGTGTGCTCCAAAAGCAAAACATGGACCAATGGGCGCTTTTCGAGAGCCCAGTAATGGACACACCACATGTGCGTACTAGTTCATGCGCATGTCGCGCAAGGTACGCTTGACTTGGTCTATTCTGAACGTGCACAAAACCATAGGGTCTCCGCACGAGCTTCGGAAAGGGGGCGGCTATGCGTTCAAATATCTCTCCCAGTGGTCTCCCCCAACTCTCCCTTTTTTACCGTTGAGGGGGTTCTTGTGCACGGAGCCCATACAGAGATGGCATCATCAAATCAAAGGTGTAAAATCAAAGACAAAGATAAAGCTGAGGTTTAAACAAAACCCTTCTGCCTTATCCTAGGAGCTGATGCTGATTTGAGACCTCAACAATCATCTTGTTTCGTTTTTTGTCTCTAGATATCCAAGGCAACCTGCGATCCCTGAGGTTGGCCCTCAAACACCCAACGCTGTACCAGAACCAGGTGGATCTGGAAAAACTCCAGAAGCCGTTTGAGCCGTACAAAAGGGTAAGAACTACGATCCTAAAAAAACCCAAAAGAAGCTGCCTTTATACGCAAACAACATTGGAATCTGAACTGGACTTAACTTACTGGGTGAACAGTTTCACAACCAGTTGTTTTGTTGCAACCGTGCCAAATTTACATCTACCTGGATGTCTTAAACTATCCATCAACCACTGCAATCTCTAAATTGTTTTGTGTGGGGAAGGCAGCCAATCAAAGTGTTTTTTAAGATAAGTCAAAAAGGAGTAGAACATTTTGACGATTTTGGGAAGGTAGACAGATATACACCTGTTTAGTACATGTATGGGTAAAGTTTGTTTACACAATTATTTACAAGACACAATTTGATCTTTACAGAGCAAGTTTCAGCCCCGCCCACCCCACAAGAGCAAAGCAGAGAAACTGGAAGACGTCCTGGAGACGATGAAGAATCGACTGGTGATCGAGGAGGTGAATCTGGGCAAGCTGCTGGAAGATCGCAAGATGCTCAAGAAGGAATACCCAGAGGTCATGCAGCTCCTACAGGAGGTAAGCCATTGCCCCCTCCTCCTCCTACACCCCACTCTACACCCTTCTTTGAAGCCATTTGTTTTGGACTCGGCTTGAAGAGAAGCGTGCATTTTACAATTTTTGTTTCTCACTCAGATCCAGGCCAAGTACAGCGCGGTGCGGGCCAGCTCCATGCACGCCAGCCAGAGTCAGCAAAATGCCGTGGCCGAAACCCTGAAAGCCATGCAGGGACTCGGCGACCGACTGAACGAGCAGAGGTCGGCACACGAGGGCGCCGGGCTAAGTGAGCACAGGGCGACACAAGGGGGCGCCAGACCCAAATCAGGGAGCAAGACCAGAGTCAAGTCTGCCAGTGCAGTGAAGTTATGATAAGATGAAAAAAAGAAGAGACCTCGTATGTTTCAAAGTATCCAAAAAAACAGCTTCCATAAATACAAACTGTAAAGTGTTTATCAAAGATTGTATCATTTGCAAAGTGTACATAACTATGAAGTGTATAGTTAATCTGATATTCAAAGTGTGCATTCAGTTACACATGATAAATTAGTGTTAAATACCGCATGACTTTGATACAGAAATAATAAATTATTTGATTGGAACAAGTGTGTCCAGTTTATTTTTTTTTGCCACCATTTTGCAACAGACAGGAAAAAATGAAATATCGTAATCATTACACTTTTGACGTATAAAGACTTGTGTTTATTCATACCTATTATCAATTATGTCCCCAATACTATTATTACAGTTTTATATTCAGAACACATAAAAAAAACCCACCTGGGTATGAAGAAAGTAACCTTTTTCGAAACCAGAGGAAGTTTTTAGGGGATCAAGTTTGAGAAAAAACTGTCCAACAGTTTAAAATATAGATCATATCCCCTTTTTTTTGCTTCCCTGATTTAAAGGAGAAGTCCTGAAACCAAAATCTACAAATATAATTTACAAAGTGATTATTATATTAATATATCCCAAACACCTAAATATTAACAATACTTACAAAAAAAACCTACAATTACAGGAGATAATTCAAGGAAAAAAAAAAATGCAATATACACCATTTTATTTCAAACTTATTGTACATAAATTCACAAGAGTCAGTTTAATTTACTACAAATAATGATGTGATTAAGTGTCAATAAAATATCTACACAAGGTACTTAATAATTGGGATATTTGAAGTAAGCATACCCCAACCCCCCTTCCCCTCCAAAAAAAGAAATCCCAAAGAACATTTATTGAGACAATTCGGTAGAAATATTTCTTTCAACTAAAATCTGCTAAGTCTTAAATGTGCATGTGTATCACAGAAAAAAAATAAAGACTTCCCAGTTTAAAAAAAAAAAATTGAACTAGGCTTTTAATTGGCTTGTCAAGAATAAAATCACAATTAAAATCCAGTATTTCTATTCCAAACCAAAATTTAGGTATCCTTTTTCCCAACACGACTTTGGAATACCTACCTATCAATTTCTAATGTCTTCGTAAATATTGGATATTGTGTCCAGCACCACACAAAGAGATCTGCCGTCTTGATAACGAGTTTCGAAAGCAAAGCAGAAATTCTCTTTGAAACAACAAATCTACTAATACATGTAATAACTTGTAACAACCAGCTAAAAAAAATGACGCAGAAAAAAAGAAGAAGACTTTGACAAGGTTTCTACGCATCTTGAAATCTGGAGATGAAATCGCAAGTACAATGCATTAAACGCTCACGTATGAAAACCATACACTCAACCAGGTATATTAACGCCACTTCAAACTTTAACATCAGCAGAGGGGAAAAAAACAACAAACAAACAAACAAAAACTCCCCCATTTTTTACGCGTAACACGAACTAAAACTCTACAGGCATAAAATACATTCACTACTGGTACATGGGAAAAAAATGTATTTTGCATTCTAAGTGCCACGTAGTTGCATGAAGAGTAATAAATAAGCGATGTGCGCACTAACAAATAATAATGTAATAGTAATATATATCAATCTAGAAAGCCTAACTATAATTTGATAAAGAAAAAAAAAATTTCCGACATACTTTAGGGGATTGTCTCTGGATAGCCTTTCGTAATAATTTTCATGCGTGTCCAGTGATTGGTTTAAATACACGGATGAAGTTGTCAATATTGGTGAAAGGTCAGGGAACTGAAAAAGTGGACGTGAACTGAAAAAGTGGGCGTGGACAGTGGGGGGGGGGAGGTTAGATTGATAATAGGTATCACAGTGTGTAACTTAGAAAACCTACAGCAAACTCCACCTACTGGATGTGATTTAGTTTTTGTTTTTCATTTTGGAGAGCACAGATAGTGTTTACAAAAAAGATTTGTGCAAATTAAAAAAAATATATCAATTTCACGTTTCAGTTCCTGGTACAACATTGATATGGAAAAAACAAACACACAAAACACCTAAAAGCTACCAGCATACTTTTTACAGCTGCTCTGAAGTCAGTCTGTGTCACATGACCCCGTAAGGAGCCCTGTGTCCACCTGATGAGTCACATGACCTCAGTCATGTGACCTGCCATCTGTCAAAGAAGCTGCCATTGGTATCGAACATTTTTGCTCCAACACAAAAACAAAAAGGATACACCTATGGGAGGCGAAAAAATTAATAACGCGCACTGACACGAAACAAACGAGCTAAGAATGATTATGATTAGTATAGATGTCTACGAAAGAAAATCTCAAAATATTAGACAAGTACTCCATACACGTATATGCCACTGTAAATGAAAATGAAGTGAAAACAAAACCAACTAAATACGCAACTGTACAAGACTTTTGAACAGCAATTGCTTAACTTTACTCGTACCTTCATGCATTTTTCTACGTTGTACTGACATAAGCCAAGAAAGATAAACACATCCTGTATTTTTCTGGATTAAAAAAACATGCAGGCTAACTCTAGCCTGAAATGCCAACAAACAGATTTTCGCCATACACTGAAAGTTTGCCATCGACTCTGACAAAGTATGACGTACAGGGAAGCCTGATGTCCCATGTACAACATGCAAGTGGGTAACTACAGTGTTGGAGTTTTGAGGAGTTAGAACAGGGGTGAGAGTGGGGGCAATGCAAGTCCACAAAATAATTGGCAGAGGGTTGCAGAGGGCCCCCACAACAATGTAGGGCCATTGCTGTATGTTTATATGCGTAAATGCACCCCTGGGGAGTGTGGCCTAGTGGTTAGGGTTCGTGACTCCTGATCAGAGGGTTAGGAGTTCGAATCCAGCCGCTGGCCATTTGTTGTGTCCTTGGGCAAGCCACTTCATCCCTCTTGCCTCTCTCCTCCCAGGAGTAAAATGGGTACCGGCATTACATGTAGCTGGGGAGTAACCTGTGATGGACTAGCATCCCATCCAGGGGGAGTAGAAATAATCTCAGTCGTTTCATGCTACTGATGCCGGACATAAACGCTGGCCTGATGGGCCACATAATTATTGGCTCGTGACAGACTTTACTTTTCACTGTCTGAACAGTCACAGACAGTCAAAAAAATCATCCTCTTCCCCTGCCATGCCTTTATACACAGGCCAGTCACCAACAGTCAGATCACATTTCCAGCAAGCACCGTGACTAGTCAAATTCAGTAAACAGACAACAGCAGGCTGCTGGTAGGCACAGCTGTCTTATCAATCACCTGCAGTCACAGCAGAGCTGCGTCAAATTACATTAACAGTCACAGCCAGTCAATCCTGCTGTATGTACCGGTAGGCAGGCAGCACTCAAAACCATTAAAAACAGTCACTCGATTGATTTGGGCTGAAAGGATGACTTTGCACCGAATGCGTTTTTGCATAGGTTACTGCCAATTTCATGTGTTCTCCATGAACTTTTATACAAGTTACGACACCTTTACAGTAAAACCTCCTCAAGTCCAGAATTCCAAACGGATTCTATAAAAAATTCTGAAAAATCAGCAAAAATCTTGACAAATCTCATCCCTGATTAGAAAAGATCCTGACATAAATACCAAGGGAAAAGGCTGAGCAAAAAAAAAATAAATTAAAAAAAATTGCCCTTCAAACTCATTCCACAACCAAATATTTCACATATTTATGTTTCTGTTTCAGGACATGTTTTTGACTTCACCAGCGCAACAAAGAGTAATTCCTGGAAACTAGTTTCTGAATTTGCTAACATTTTTTTTTCTCACACTAGCATTTTATGGACACCGATTGACTTTTTAAATTGAAACCATAACTGATATGTATCTTGGGTTAATACGTCTCCACATGGACACACTGGTACATGTTGCGATATGGTTAAAAAATAAATACATATACAAATACGTCTTCTCTGAGTACAATTAAAAAAAAATTCTCTCAATCTCCCCGTTATGTTTATTTGAAATTTTTACTCGTGTCAAGGCTGAACGTAAATCATACTCTAAAAACTGAATGGTGATATCAAATATAGTTCCACCATGTCCACTACAAACCACCCTTAAATTGAGTAACTTGTTGATAAGGATATGCGTAAACCGAAAACAAAATAATAATTCTAAAAAATACCAATATATATTAGTGTATGCATACACGTGTGCTTCAATACTACCATACAGCACACATCGACTTATTACAAGTTTTTATTTTATTTTATTTTAGGTGTACTCTTTTTGTTGAATAATTTACAAGACCCTAAAAAAATGCAACTTATATAACGCATACAGTCTGGTCAGACTGCTGCCTTCTTTCGGTGTGGTTCCCACAGTGTGTGCAGTTTTTTTTACCACAGAGCTGGGCGTCACATCCAAGAACCAGTCTATTTTCATCAGATTTCATCCTCCGGCGGATCCGAGATGGGCATTTTATGGCTGTGGCTGAGCAACCAGGTTCCTCATGCGACTGGAAGCCGTAGTCATGGTAGTCAATGACTGCAATACCTGTGGCTCAAGCCAACGATGGTTGCAGTGCTGGCTCCGCGCTGCAGCTAAGGTTGCGTAACTTTGCTGCTCTACGACAGTAACAATTGGAAAACAAAATCTGCTGCCCTGAATGGTCACATGGGGGTCACACGGTGGTCACACGATAGTCACATGGTATCACGTGGTGGTCACATGGTGGTCAACTCAATTTTCAATACGATAAATCTCTGAAACTTAACATCTACAGTGTATCTCCAAATAAAAGTTAAAAACATTCCAAGGTACAACAGATCACATTTGTGCATGAAATGATGTTATAGTAGTCCTAGCATCACAGCGCCCTCTGTCGGTCGTGTTGTGCCATGGGCATAATCACACAATCACGCACGCAAGTTCGTTCTCGGATGTAACAAACGTGCCATCTCCAGGAACAGATGGGATGAAGACGTCCTTCAAATACTCCTCAAGGAAATCAATGGTATCCTTTCGGCAGGAGAAGGAGCAGAAACTGAAATCAGCGAAAGCTTTTGTTCACGTCTCACTAGTTTCATTTCGTTCTGTTTTTTAAAATCTTAGAGTCGTCACAAACTGGGTGGATGTTAGGAGGCACATTTTACTTAAAGGCGTCGAAAGTAGGAAATCAACAAATCATCTCAGTTTAACTCGGAATCTCTCCGTAGAGTTTGCCCCACTCACACTTTTCCGATGAAGTGTGTCGCCATATCATTTTGGTTACTGTTTCTCAGACACAGTAATTCCACAACCGTGTACATAAAGTTTTATTTTGTCCACAGATACGGCCAGTATCCATCGCACTTGTATTATATATACATTCTTTTTTTGTACCGCCTGCTGATGTATGGAGAGCCACACCTCTCAGTATTGTCCTACAGTCATTGCGGCACCTGCCAGAGTATGGCGTGCCAATGTTGCAAGTACTTTTTTTTATTTGGATTTTGAGGTTGACGACAGGGAGCTGTTTCTGTGGGGGAAAGAAAGAAAAACGTTACTAAAATGGAAAAAAAAAATAGAGACAGCGGGAGTGCAGGTATAAATATCACTGGACAGACAATCAGATCTACACCTCAAAAGCACTTAAACAGGTAGCAGTTAAAAGAAAAAAGCTTGTTTTTCAGCTTTCTCGTACTTAAAAATGTTAATGAACGGAGGCTACATGTACAGCATATATCCTCACCATAAGGACCATGCATTTTCATCGCCTAACTTCTATGTTTCAATTTAGGTTCTGCATATTCCAACTTCAGGCAAATCGAAATCAATGAAAGCACGACAGAGGAAATTGTTCCTGAACACTTACTCTCGTACTCTGGTGACAACCTTTTGGACTAACCGGTCACAAATACCGGGAAACGACTCCTCCGATAGATCAAATGCATTCGTCAGCTGGTCTATCGATGCAGTACCGTCGTATTTTCTCTTGAGCTGCAAATAACATGGAAAATATCATCAACAACACAATCTGCTGTGAGGCTCTGCACCTCACAAGTAAACCCTATACGATTCTATACCACATGGTAAAATCTGTGAGGTTTTACACCACATAGTACAATCTGTGAGGTTTTACACCACAATGGTCAAATCTGTGAGGTTTTACACCACATAGTACAATCTGTGAGGTTGTATACCTCAATGGTCAAATCTGTGAGGTTTTGCAACACATGGGTATACTTTTTGAGGTTGTACACCGCACAAGTAAAGTCTGTGAGGCTCTGCACAACACAAGTCAAACCTTTCAGGTTTTACACCAGAGTGGTAAAATATGTGAGGTTCTAAACCATATCAGGTTTTATGTTACATCTGTAAATTCTGTGAGGTTCTGCAACTCAAGTGTAGAGCAAGTGAGGTACACGCAAACTGAGTGCAGTACATGTACTTCACCCCAAACGTTTAATCTTTGTGGCTGAACTCCCGACAATCAAAATCTGTGAGGTGCTACACTTGGTTTTGTACCTTACAGGTAAGAACAAGGTTGAGACTGCCCTATGCTTACGTTTTTAAGTAGAGGCTCCAGTATGGAGTGGATCGCTTCTGACTTGGGTTGTCGCTGGACGGGAACCTCCCGCTCCTCAACGTGCACGTCGTTGCTGACGTGCGGGGCGTTGGGGTTACCTCGGACGGTGTCAAACCTCCAGCCAGGATCGTCGTCATTCTGCATGCCTAACCTTTCATCACCACTACGATTGTTAAGAAGAAAAAAACAACAGTGAACATACTAGATGATGTAGTTTACAAATGCCTGCGTTGAGATATTTTGGAAAGCTAACATATGTCAACAGCCAGAGTCACGTGACGTACTTGACGTATACTGGTGCATGGGCTCTTGAATAACTTTTGTTGAGCAACTCAAGACCATAAGCGACAATGACAGCGTTTTCGAAATAACTAGCTTTGGCTTCGTCTTTGGCTTCAGGAGATTTGAGGCCCCAACTTTTGGATCTCCAGCTACATTTTGGTGCCTGTTATGCTTCGGGAACATTCAATCAGTTGATATGAGGCCAAAAGATGGAATATTTTCGTTTAGTTTGCCCCTCAGTGATTCAGAAGTCGGAGGCAAAGGCAAAGACGAAACAAAGGTTTTGAAAACCCCCTAAGTATCTGGCAAGCACCTCAATGGACTCTGTGCATGAACAACAGAGGGCGCTTTTTTAACCATATTAAAGAGCCCGTGGATGGGACACACCTTATGCGTATACTGGTTCGCGCACGTACAGGGCGAAGTGTGCATGCCTTTTTTTTTCTGAGTGTGCACAAAGCCATAGCATCTTTGTGTTTAGCATCAGGCCTTGTCGGCAATTCTTTACAAGGTCAATCCCGGTGGTCTCCCCCAACTCTCCCACAAAACTGGCCCTAATATTGAAGCAAAGCATCCTCCTCAAGGACACAAGATGTACAAGTACAACCACATGGCTGGGTATGGACTTCATATTTGGGGGTTGAGGTTTCCCCTGACCCTCTGATCAAGACTCATGATCAGAGGGTCAAGGGTCAGGGGTACAAATCCAGCTGCTGGTTGTATGTTGTGTCCTTGGCAAGCCACTTCACCCAACTTGCCTCTCACCACCCAGGAGTATAAATAGGTACCAGTATTAGCTGGGAAGTAACCTGCAATGGACTAACATCCCTTCCAGGGGGGAATAGAAATATTCTCAGTCGTTTCATGCGAATGAAACCGGAGATAATTGCCGGCCTGATGGGCAACATTGGCTTGTGACAGACTTTATTTTTACTTTTTTTCTAAGGTTTCCCGTAATTCCTACTTACTGGTCTGAGTCGGAGTCCGAGTCAGACTCGTTGCCTTCGGCCTTCCACCTCTTGAACCGATCTATAAGCTCGGTCAGATGCGACGTCTTCTTGGCATTCTTGAGAAACTTGTGCTTCAGCAGCTCCTTGGCTGTTGGCCTCTGAAAAAAGGGAAAATAAACAAAAACAAAAATCAAAAATGAGTCAGCTAATGTGAGATACATTGTCCGCATTGTTTTGTGGAGTATTTTTCAATTCTTTTGAAGGGTCTCTCCACAATGACTCGGAGCTCACTACAGCTCTAGAGTGTAGGACACCCTGTGCGTGCACTGCGCCCCGAGCTTACATGCATGGTGCAGGGTGACACGACTACTTTCTAACTGAATGTGAACATTCCCTCAGTGTCTTGAACGACTTTCTTCATTTCACCATATTGTGTATGACACTTCAAATAGACGCCATTCCTGAATGGAAATGATAGACCCTTCCCGCCTGTCAATGAAACAGTATGCATTGACCAATTAGATCAGGAGTTTTTATTCAGGTGACAAATTCGGTCGGGAGCATCGTAACAAAAAGTTGACAAACCAAAGGTAGGTGGTGCATACGGCAAAATCCAGACGGAATGGTCCCTTCATATAGCAGGGCAAATGCCAATGTTTGTTACTCTGTGATGCCCACATTTCGTCTCAAGTTTTCAAACACTCACAAAAGCGGGATCTTTGTTGAGACAAGCGTCCACGAAGTCCTTGAAGGTCTTACTGTAGTTGCCCTCCAGCGTGGGTGGATTGCTCTTGGGGATCAAGAACAGCACTCTCATGGGGTGAAGGTCCGAGTGAGGTGGCTCACCCTTGGCTAACTCGATCGCCGTGATGCCCAACGACCAGATGTCGGCCTGAAATACATTTATACAAAAAACTAAAGAAATCAGCCGAAAATGTAACGTTCACTGAATTAAGAAAGAGCACGCATTGTGTTTTTCACTTGTGGTTTATTTAAAAATGTTAAATTTTGTGAAATATTTGCATTAAGTGATGCTGACTGCTCTACCACAACAATCCCCCTTTGGATTGTACTTGGTTTCGAGGACAGAAATAAAATTTTACTCAACTAGTAACTTCCCCCTTTTTGGTGAATCATTTCTTCATGATCTACAATTGACATTATCTGCGGTTGGACGGCTTCCAGTTTACAAACCGTTCTCAAAATTACAAGGTTATGCGTAGCTTTATATAATCCCCCACCTCCAAAAAAATTGCTGTGATTCATTTTATTTTCAAAGCCAGCACATCAATCTTGGTCCGTTCAATTGTCGTTAACTTTCGAGGTCGGGTTAAACAAGTTCCACGGCCCGCTACGGAAGCTACTACTGGATGCCCTATCTGAGAGCAAGGCACTTTCTATTACACAGAGTATGTTGTGATTAAGTCTCCCCGGAATCCCACAAATTAAAAAGGGATCAACTATGACGCATTTAAAGGGAGGCTGGTTTGTCTTCTCTCAAACAATCAAGACTCCTGACAACCACAAGAAAAGAAGAAATATATAAAAAAAAAAGTTGTTGGGATGCGTCACTGGGTTTGTAGTCTTGGGGCAGCTCGCACTGATAATCCAGACTGACAGATCAGGCTGGCAACGGAAGGGTGGGGAACCCAGCGGGATAATGCGGGCTCAAGATTGGGAGGGAGGTAAACTGGGAGGCAAGGGTGGGGAAGGGATCCTGGAACCCTGGATTTTGTGGTTGAATGGAGAGGAAACGGGGAAAGGGGCGACAATTAGACAACAGGTGCCAGTGGCCCCCCGCCCACTTTGAAAATGTTGGATAATGCATCCAGTGGTTTCTGTGGCAACATTGAATGGATTGGGAGGGGGGGAAGGGGCTTAGTAGTGGGGGGGGGTTTGGCATAATTGGAGTAATTAATAGTGAATCGAGAGGCAAGGGGAAAGGAGTGACAATTAGGGGAAAGGAGTGACAATTAGGTAACAGCTGTCGGTTACCTCACCCTTTGCAAATGTCAGCGGTTTCTGTGACAACAGTGCTGGCTTTCATCAAATTAAATGCCATTGGGGAGTGGGCTACACATACCGTGACCACACTTCTAGAAGAACAGCACCCCTTCCCAACAAACTTTAAATCCCTCCAGAAACTTTAGAACTGGGACACTTTCCTGGTTCTTAGCATTAACTATGATATTCCTAGACTGTTACTAGTACAAGGAAAGTCTCGTTTTGTGTCACACATTTTTAAAGAAGGAACAGTATATTGGCAACACCATATTCATTTTGATACGTTAAGATTACACATACCGTAATTACGTATTAAAGAGTAGTGTTCTGGAGGCACACAAGAGGAACCCAAAACAGGGTGTTACAACTGATAATGTAGTAACCAACTGATAATATATCACCAACCAATAATGTCACACAAATTGACCGATACTGTATCACTAATCGTTAATGTAACAGAATTTGACCGATAGTGTAGTAAATATTACTACACTATTGGT
This sequence comes from Patiria pectinifera, assembly GCA_029964075.1. NCBI lineage: Eukaryota > Metazoa > Echinodermata > Asteroidea > Valvatida > Asterinidae > Patiria > Patiria pectinifera. The sequence goes on along the minus strand of CM057144.1, from coordinate 12,699,542 downwards.
CAATATTTGTTACATTATCGGGTAAGACCGATAATGTAACAACAATCGACTGATAGTGTAGTACATTTTTACTACACTATCGGTCAATTTCTGTTACATTATCGGTTAGTGATACAGTATCGATCAATTTGTGTGACATTATCGGTTGCTGGTACATTATCCGTTGGTTACTACATTATCAGTTGTAACATAGGGTCAATCTTTCAACAAAACAGACTCACTTCACACCACAATGAAAAACATATTTTGAAGTTGACAGTCATCCCAAGCCGAACTGATTATTACCTTTGCGTCATAGGCCGATTGCTTTATGACCTCTGGTGCCATCCAAAATGGCGTCCCGACAAATGTGTTCCTCTTCATTTGCGTGTCTGTCAGTTGTCCTGCGACACCGAAATCCGCCAACTTTACATCGCCGTTTTCCGACAGTAAAACGTTTGCAGCTGTTAACAACAAAAAAACAACAAGAAAATTGCATGAAAATTAAAAATCACTCCAAAACGACATCACACATATAATGCCATGGTTACCCATTATTCTGCTACTTCCCCCGCCTAAAAAAAAAATAAAAAAATAAAAATAATAACTGTACCTTTAATATCTCTGTGAAGCATTCTTTCCATGTGCAGATACTGCAAACCTAGGAGTATTTCTCTGAGTATCGTCGCGATGAAGACTTCATCCATCTTGCCTGCTTTGAGGAGATCCAGGGCTGATCCCCCTCCGAGGTACTCCATAATGATCCATAGCTTGCTACCCTAGTGGTACAAGAACAGCAAAATAACATTTTTGATAATAATCACACAGAGTGTACTTTGAAGTCTTGACGTTATTGGATGGTTACGGAACAACAAATTAAAAGAACAGAAAACGCATTTCCAATACCAAATACTGAGGGAAAAAAAATCACTATTTTGTTATGCTACTGGGTATTTGTGGAAATACTGCAAATAAAAACCAGTTTTAAAAAACCTATTTCAGCTACTCCCCTGTGGTAAAAGAACAGCAAGCAAATATGCACATCAATATTCATATACTGGGCTTCTGCAGCAAAACAAGTCTTGAAGAAGGCATCAAGGCTTTTGTCCTTGGTGAGTTACGGGTACATTTATGTAAGATGTTATGTAATCTTGACACATTTATCAAAAGTGCACTGGTCGTTTCAAAAAGAAACAAAAGAAAGAAAGTAGTCACATGTATTCACATACACGTACATGTACACATGTATTTTAAAATGAAATGTGCAAAATACAAGTATGTATACATGTAAAAGAAAATATGAAATCACTTGTTTCTTTATTAAATGTTAAATGAAAAATGGTATCGCAGGTACGGTAACTTTACATTACAGAATTTGAAAAATAATTGTAGGTATTTTTTTTATGAATGGTGTGCGCTGTCTTTCATTGCCATAAATTTCTGTAGAATTTGAAATGCACATTTGTTTTACAATTTGAACTGAAAAAATATAAATACAAATACACACACAAAAAGCAGAACACTTGTGTATATGTACATGTGCTATTATACATGTACACTGAATTGCTACATGTATACATTTAAATTGGCAAATGATGTAACTGCTGCAGCAGCAGCAGCAGGTGTAAAAATACATAGTATTACACTGTGAATGTTAATGTTCGTGTACATCCTGCACGATTTTAATAGGAAATAAAATTAATGTTAACGAATCCATCCTTTTACGTACAGGAACACTACAACCTGCCGTTCCAGAGCCAAAAATATGACTCATCATCAAAACTAAATCTTGATGGTAATCTTGCACACTTGACCATACAGCTTTTTAAACTAATTTCATTACGATTTTTTTTTTTTTAAATTCTGGGTGACCTCTGTTTTTGTCAACTCCCAGCTGTGTTGTGATTCTTGAATCGGTCTGAAGTTCACCTCGGGTCACTTAAAAATTATAGCCACTAGCACAAAAAAAAATCAATGAAAATTGAATTACGGCATGCGCAGGTCTGCCGCCTGCTGTTCCGTGTACATGTTGTACCTGTTCGTTATAGAGGCAGTGCCTGGTCATACAGACAGGCCAATGCAATCAAATACTGTCCTATCCAATTTACCGGGAGTCAGTACTATTTTGTGAACCTGGGCCGGTATTAAAGGGAATAAACAACATTCGCAAACATCGAAAAATAAAACTACCAAGTTTTTACAAAATACCTTACTAGGATGTTGGTAAATGACAGTCTCAAGCATCTTGTAAAATAATGGCACCTGGTGTGAAGTCATTTTCAAGAAAATGGTATTTTTGTAAACATTTCCAACGGTGGTCGGCCGACCAGCGTTGGAAAAACCTAACCTATTTTTCAACTACTGCTCCAAATTTACCATTTTTTTCAGTCCAAATTTTGTTTGCTATTGGTTACATGTTCATGAATGGGTGTATAGGCCAGCTAGATTGGTTCCCTTGCCTTACAATTTTCCATCATCTATAAATTGATCCATTTTATCTTTTGTGGAGTCAGGGAACCAGAGTACTTGAACAATTTTGTTTTTCTTGGTTTTTCCAACCTTTTCGAACACAAAACTTCAAACATGTCAGTGTAACAATATTTGATCTACATGTATTATACTAACCTCTCACATACATGTAGTTCATTTCTGAAAATTACAGCAAAAGCCAATGATGTACATTCCCTTTAAAGAATGTACCTACGGAATCCAGAAAGGTTTGAATAAAATTGACTTACATGTATCATCCCAGCCATTTACATGTACCGGTACCGGTATGTCTGCTTTTTTTTGTGTGGAGCATTGGTGGCAGATCTTGTACAACGAGCATGTGTGTGTGAGATTTGGGCACGATAGATTTCAGTTCATGTGAACAGTGAACAAAGTAATTACGGTAAAAGATCAAAAGTAATTTGAAAAAAAAAATTAATAATTTTTTAAATTCTGACTCAAACAAATTATGTTGTGACACAGATATTGACTGTAAAATAAAGATGTACATGTAGGTGTACAGTACTGTTACATGTTCAGCATATTTGGACATGCTCTGACCAATTTGACTTCAGAGAACCGACCACAAAATCCCCCGAGTGTGCATGCATGCATATGAATACCGATAGCTGCATATATTTCTAGCACACACTATCTGTATGATCAATGGTTCAACTGTTTTCATTCTCAATACCAGATTGTGTTTTGCCTTTCATTGTTCTCTGCACACAATGCTTTCCATTCATGTGGGTGTACACTATAAACAGGCCAGTGCACAGTCCCAACCCCTTCTCTATCTCCGTGTGTGTGCAAGTCAAACAATGTCAGGTATTCCTCGACCCTCCCAGGAAATGATGATATAACTTGTTCAATATTTAGCACCTACTCGAGGTCAACGTAAGGAAAACTTTCGAAACTGATGCACGTATACATACATGTACATGTACACGTACATACATTTTCATGTGGAGGTTAATAACACTACATGTTTAGAATGAAAGTGTAGGCTATCAGTATCATTGTACATGTACCGGTACATGTACATATTGTGGACCTTTTTGTCAGGCATGTCAGCTAAAATCCATTTGGATATATTTGAAACTTTGTAGGGTGGTAGTGTATACTAGTGAGGCCTGCGAACCCCCCTCCCCCCCCCCTCCCCCAGCGTACGGACCTGTATTCGAATACTCATTTTCTATTTTCTTTTGACTTTAATTTCATTTGTATTTCCTAGAGGCTGAGGAAGCTGCTATCTTTTTTCCAAAAAAATTCAAATATTTGAGCGATTATTAGAATTTAAATGTACTTTTTGTGAATTGTTCATATTGCTTCTTTGTATTCATGACAATGTTCATATTGCTTCTTTGTTGGAAACTATTTAATTTTATTACAGTTCACAAGTAATTACAAATTTGTTTGTTGACATTTGATAAATTGCCACTTTTGAGCATGTCTGAGGAAGTGGCAAGTGCCTTGCTTGAGCATTCCTGGGATGAGCTTCACACTGTGCCCACGCAATCCTCCAGTCCCCCTTTTGGACAGACGTTTGGAGGGGGAGTTGGGGGGGGGGATGTTAGGGGTGCAGACCTGCAGTTAATGCATGTTGCAGGATATGCATTTTGACATCTGGGATTACGACCCCTACTGAATCACTAATCCCATCTGTCTGAGTTGCGTCTGATCGCTAATCGTTATCTGTCAGAAGTTGATTGAGATGCAGTGCTTAAATACTAGTGTATCTTGCTAAGATCATGTTTTCCTAGTCAGTATATCATATTCTCGTGCATTAAGTTTGCCTGTCTGAAACTAAAAATCTATTTGGGTCGAGTCAGGTCACTTCTAGTCTATTTGGTTCGGCATGACTCTCAAACGACAGTCTGAATAGGGGGGGGGGGGGGGGGGGGAGAGGGGGAACAAACTTGAGGAGAAAGTTTCAGTCTGAATTCTTGATAAATTATTGAAACACAAATATATCATCTTTATAAAATACATCACACACTAATCATTGTCTCAAAACCGAACAGATCTGATACACCGTGCCCTCTGGAGACATGCACACAATAGAGAACAAAAGATTGTATACGTCTCCACAGGGCAAGATGAATACGTCTCCACAAGGTTTTCACGAAATAGATGGATTTTACTCAAAAACTAGGAATTTCCAAGGTATGTTGATTCGTCGCAAATGGTAGAGTTTTAGAAAAGGGATCTTAAGTCCGAATTTCAGCCAAGGAAATTAATTCTGGTTAAAATAAGAGCATTTTGAAACTACACTTTCAAACTCGAAAACTTTACTACACGAAAACAAAGAAATGTCTCCACAAGGATATAAATTTCAGTATGTGCATACATGTGTATAAATATTTCCTACGCTTTCAACCACAAAGTCTGATTCAGCCCTTCTCCTTTTACACATGTGCCAATCCTGTGGATGTGTCACAGTCAGTATGAGGGAAAAAGAAAAAAAAAAGGAAAAGATAATGATTTAATCGTCAAGAAGGTCGCTCGCTCCCGGATTCAATATCAGGATCAAAATGTATGATGTCATCTTCTGTGAGTGCTGGGGGGGGGGGGGTCCTTGGGTGTGGTCCGTTATTATACTGGTGCTCATCCCATATCCTCTTTCTGGGAATGTTTCATATGACAAGGGCAGGCGGATTGAATGACTTGTCGGCCAGCAGGAATTGAGAACAGTTCAGTGACCTACTGCACTAGTATGGATGCCCAAGTTCAAACTCAAAGAGTGCACATGTTTGTGTGAGTACATGTACATGTCAACACCGGCAATTGTGGACCTAGGACAAAAGGGTTAGGGCACAAACAATACGTCCACGATTGAAAGAACGTCCACGATCGAAATTCGTGTACAAAACCAATAAGAGCTGTTACTAAAAAGTTATAGTACAAACAAAGGAATGAGGATTAGGGACAAACGGGAGTCCACGATTGCTGTTGTTTACAAAGATACGCGTGTTTGGTGAACTGTGTAAACTGAGATGAGTACATTCAACGTAAATTTTTTGGTTTGAATGGAAGGGAGAAATGAACATCTGGGTTATTCTGTGTGCCTTGGAGACTAAGATGAAGTCAAACATTACTATCCCTGGGGTGTTTGCTCGGACCTTCTTAAACACTTCCCAGACACCCAGGTTTGTTTATGGTGTAAATCGAGGATTTTCTGTTGTTCCTCTTCCCTTTTCCTTTTTTTAAATACTCTTTTTTTGCAACAGCTCTCATTGGTTCTGTACACATTTTCTAATCGAGGTCGACGTCGATTTGGTTCCTGTCCTCAATTCATCGATGATGTTGCACGGGTGTGTCCTTGATTTACGTGTACACCATAAACACACACCATTTAAAATCGTTCAGGAGGTGGGAAAGGGCTCCAGTATTTCCTGATGGTGAACCCTAAAGGATCTGCAATGGCAGGGAGGGGTCCGAGTAAAGTACAGAAACCAGTAACATAAGCTCAGTGCCTACAATCAAACTGTCTGCTATTTATACATCTAAAATGTCAAATTGACTCTTTCTAAAGGCTCGCAAGTCCCACTTTAACATCGCTGCCAAGCTGTCCACGATAGATTGCCACACACAAAAAAATCCCCACAAACAAGACTGCCGATTGATGTGGCCACATGGGGCCTGTTGTCTTTCATTTCCAGGGAGAATAATGCCAATGAACGATGACAAGGAAGAATTGTTGAGGGGGCCCGGGGGCCACAAACTCACAAGAGTGAATCATGACCGATTTTGTCACCCGTAACAGTGTGATTCAGGAAAAGTGGGACCATGGGACCGTTACGTTGGCCTCAATGTACATGTACATGTACCAATACTGGCACATACATGTATGTAGAAAGTAGGCAAGTTTGCAAGTGAGCTGAATACATGGAAAGATGCCAAGTGAAACCTTGACACTGGCGATAGAAGGTTTAAAAAGATTGTGTCCGCCTTTCAGGGTGACATGAAAATATTGGTTAAAACTTGACCCTCAGGCTTCACAATGTACATGCCTGATCAAAGCATGGAATGTTGGATAAAAAATAGAGCTGTCCTGAATATATCAAATATATATGCGAATATTTGATCATGAAAAGATTATTCAAATACGCTGTAGCTCTTTGCCGTTCTAAACATTCGAAAACAAAAACACCACATGTACACACATGAGGATGTTATTTCACCATAAAGTTGCGGTGCTTTATCGTCCGGTGCCCCTTTTTTAGTCGACGATAACTTTTGTTGTCGACGGCGGTTCATTGTTCCCTTTTAGCAGGTTAAAGCCCTTGACAGTTCTATAATACTTACTGCAAAACACCCCAGCGGCCCATATTGATCCCTGCACACAAATTGTAACTGGTGCGCTCTTCTAATATCCAAATATTCGGTCAAACGCAGTTTTGAGTAATCGAATACCAAATTATTTGGAAATGGTCAGCCTTAATAAAAAAAATGACCTAGCCACCTCTCCGAGGAGACTACGTACAACGTATATCTTAAAAGATGAGACAACCTGACGAGTTCAGAAGCATAAAAAAATGGTTGGGCGGGGACAGGAGGGGGGGGGTGCTATGACTTTGGGATCCGCCCTAACCCTGGGGACAATGATTTCGTTTAGTCCGGGGAAGTGCTTAGTTAATGAAATGACCAAGGCTTGATAAAGGCCTGTCCGTGGATGATGAAGTCGCGGAATCAGGTTGGGTTCGTGAAAATGCAGATAGAAATCTTTTTTATTGAGTTTTTTTTCCTTTCACATTTCTTTATTTTGTTGGTTCAATCACTGCTCATGACTGTCGACTTCCTACTCACTTGAGGAAAAAGTTATATTCGTGATTGACGTACACAAGCAAAAAATTAATTTAGGCTGTTGTGAAGGATCCCCCTCTTGTGTACATGTATGCAGGACAGGATATTGCTCAATGTCAGGATTGATGATCATCACTGATTGGAAATAGATAATCCGGGGGGCTTAGGGGAACATAATGAAGTGGCTTATGAGTAACGGGGGCTAAAATAAACCGGCCTGCTTCATAAGCAGAGGTACCGGTACCGTGGTTCGAGTACATGTCCCACTTCAAGAGCAAATCTCACTGCATCATTTCGCACATTATTTCACCATGTTTGGATATCTTTCTCCAACGACGATAGTTGTGATTCAAACCCTCCCAGTAACGCAATTATGGTCACACCCATAATTAGGGGCACAAAAGTGGCACCTGACAATAAAGCACTGTCATGACTGTAATAAAGCTAAATAAAATCACAGTCGTATGTGTACCAGTACCTGCGTAGTTTTTTTTGTTTTCAAATATTCAATTCGGCAAAAAACTAGTCGAATATTCAGTTTATGATCGGATATTGAAGTATTTGGTATATTCGGGACAGTGCTACGGGTACACGTACCGGTACCTCCTAGATCTTGCAACTCTCCCTGGCATACTAATACCTGGAAGTTGTGGACCCATCAAAGTTTGTAAATTGTCAAACCTGTGTTTTAACCGCACGATGATGTATTTTTCCATCATCAAATACATCATCATCCTGACAAATTATATTACTATAAACTGTAGTCTGTCCCAGTCTGGGACAGGACTTTGTAACTACGTCAAAATGGTTGGGGCATCACAGGTCGCCAGGGGAATCTGGGTACAATCATGCACGCAGGTTCACTGGTGACCATGCAAAAAATCCAGCCGGGGACGGCAAGACAGACGACACAAAGCAGACACCTGTTTGCGTCTGTCGCCTGGGAGGGGAACCATCCGAGTTAAAGGTACCGGTGAATTGACGACAGTACCAAGTCAACCCCAGAAGATGTTGCTCGGCAAATTTCTTTAGTAGGCTAAGCAAAATTTGGTTTAAAAGTAGATTACCTGTAGATCATTTGCAGCTATCCACAAAGTAACTGACAAAATTATTGCTGAAAGGCTTACTTGGTTTAAAGATGCGGATGGCAATAAACTCCCTGTGAAATTATTCTTTCTGGCATGCTGTCATTGTGCAGAAAACAATAAAATAAGGCCGTTTCCAAAGATAGAAATTTCCGTTAGTATTTGGTTTGTAATTCGGCAAATCCGTGCATGGATGCGCGCAAGCGTTGACGCGACGCACATGCGGACACCGTTGCTATTATTTCAGTTCAGTTCAGTTCAGTGCGTGACATCGCGTACTTGTAGGTTGAATGAGAACGTGTCAATTCAAAACATGACTCAGCAACTTTTGAATTAAAATCAAGATCTTAGAATACTCTCAGAATATATGGCATTCAAAGAGCTAAAACTTCACCTGGTTAGTTGTTAAGCACCCGTCTTTAGATTTTGAGCACTTTTTGTTGCTTCAAGCGAAAGAAAGCACAAATGACAACTAATCTACCCTTCCTTTAAGAATGACTTGCCAATCCAAACACGTTAAACAAAACAGGCCGGCGAATCAGGCCGCTGTTGTGTTTTATTCATCACACTTGGCAGTTGGGGGGCATGTCAGACTAATTACTTAACTCAAAAGGGAAGGCCGCCCTCGCTCGACCTGGTCTAAAAGTAAAAATTACCTTGCGCATTTTAACGCCATGTGACTTTTATCACGTCACAGAGGAAATTGAACCCTCAGAGTTCTTTTTTTGTGTGCGGTGGTTGCAGGGGAAAACGTTTTCACCACAGGTTCATCGTGATCTCATTTTGGTGAATTGGGTCTGTAAATCACTGTGACAGACTATGACGTTGGTAAATTTCGAATGAAAGATGCGGTCACCAGTTTCCAAGGCGTGCCGCATAAGGTTTTTTTGCAACCTTCAGATGGGATATTCAACTTGGAGTTGCGAAAAAGCTACATGGAGTCTCAGCAGTTAATATTGCCTATTTCACTACATAGATGTCAAAATTTGCCTTGAAATGCAAAACGAAGTCATCAAATCAAGTTTTCATCCACACACATTTTTTATACGTGTACAATGTAAATGTACCGTGTGAAGAACAAAAATAGGACAGAGACATCTCATTCTCAATAAGAGATTTTGTTTTCAGAATTAAGAATTCTGATTTCATCCCAAAGAAGATATCAATTGACTTTAAGTCTTTTAAACTATCAGCTTCTGTCCAAAAATTGGGCCACCGGTATCAAATGATCGAAAAGAGCAATGCTCATAGCGATTTTTGACAAGGTAAACACATCTAGAATTGGAACATGTGTGATAGCTTTGTAGTGTGAGTGTGGTAGTTTTTTTGGTGTCATCACTTTTAATTTTATTTTTTCAAAATGGCTGCCAATATGCTTGAACCGGATTATGTGGTAACAAGCATGTTTTGGCTGCCATTTTTTTTTTAACAGTGATAGCACCCAAAAAGCTGCCACCCCTGCAATGCTATCACATACCGGTATTTTTTGACTACAGGGGTGCATACCTTGCCAAAAATCACAGTGACTACTATTCCCCTCATTTGATACCGACCAAACCCCCAGGCTGATGGCCTATTTAGCGAGATACTGATACATGTAGAAGAACGCGCGCAAGAACGCCTGTGTAAATATAGATAGATATCCAATGTACTGTAGTAAAACAGATTACGTGTTGAACAACTCGCGTTTTACATCGGGACCTCCCAGGTCAAAGTCAAAAGGTACCCCGGTAAAGGTAAACACAACACACCCAGTCTCCTGGAAAGAGTCTGCCCGACACCAGCACACTGGATCAACGTCCAACACGTGTTGTAAACTACATGTATGCACGTGAGTGTAATGCTCCGTTGTAAAGTTCTTCAGCAATTCTTTACAAAATTGAGAGGAGGTGGGGTTAGGGGTCCGGCAGTGAGGAAAATCAACTTATTTCTGGCACGTACATTTTTTTTGTACATGTACATACACATAAAGAACATGATCGATGTCTCTATCACAGCAAAGTTTATTTAAGTCGACACAGCAGTTCTAAGATGCAAGACTGGTTTATATATTGAAAGAGTATGTGAAAGGTGCTCGGTATTGCAAAGACTGTTGCATTTGGAGCTGCACTTTCCTGACAAAGAAATATACAATGTGTATTTTGCCTTAACTCATGAAACTACACGTACATACATGTACGTGTACATGTACCGTACATGTACGTGTAAACTACCGGTAGTTATAGTACTGTACATGTACTTCTTGTTGCAGGAAAGCCCAACAGAAAACACCAAATCCATTCACATAATTTACACCATGGTCTTCATTCTTCAGTGATTCCAGTCAGATTTGAAGTGATGCTGGGGCACCGACCTTCACAGAGGAAAAGTACAGTGCACTTTGACATTCAGCGGGCGACAAACACACATGAGGGCATGGGGGAGGGATCCTTGAACCGTAGCACACAATGTACATGTACATTGATACCAATATCGTAACGTACCGGTACATTTGTAAAATGTACAAGGGTAGATGTACATGTACCGTACACACCTTTAATGCTTTTATGAGCAATAAAAAAGTAAACTGGTGAAACGGATACTTAAATTCTTCACACGTGCAATTTGTGCGTACATGTTGGAAATGTTATTCCTGTGACATTTATGAACCACATGTGGGTAATTTTATCAAACAGCACATGTTCTGGGGGCTAATGAAGTTATCTGTAAAATACATGTACCACACCACACCTCAGGCATGTCCCGGGCTGCACATGAAATCACCTTGTGGTGGGATTAAAATCAGGATTTTTTTTTAATTTGGTAAACTTGCATTTCACTACATGTATATCCGGTTTGGATTTTGGAAAACGGATTTTCAAAACCAACCTTAAAGCTATAGTCCATCATTTGCAGCCATCCGAAAAGTAACTGGCGTAATTATTGTTGAAAAACATACTTGGTTGAAAGATAGTAAGGTAACTAAACTCCCTGTAAAATTATTCTTTCTGGGAAGCTGTCATTTTGAAGTAATCAACGAAAGAAGGCATTTCCAACGGTGATTCTTAAGAAGCACCGTAGGAAAATTTAAATTAGTAGTTCGTTTTGTTATTCAGCGCAGTGCGCACAAGTATTGGAACGACGCACACGCGCGCGCGGTTGTTATAATTCGTCGGATCAGTGCGCTACGTCGCGTATAGCTGCAATTCAAAACAATTCAAAACATGATTCAGTAACTTTTGATTTGAAATTGAGATCTTAGAATGCTGTTTTTTCTCGGAATGTACAGCTGAAGCTTAGCTAAAACTTCATCAGGTTACTTGTTCAGTATCCTTCATTAGATTTTGAGCACTTTTGTTGCTTCAAACGAACAAAATGCACAAATTACAAATGATGGACTGTAGCTTTAAAACAATTAGGCCTGCTTTTTTTGTGTGTTACAAAAGCTAAAGAAAACAACTGGAACATCTCCCGATTTGCTCTACGGTCTCGGATTGTGACTGCATTCACTTGTTAGCGGTCTTTTTGCTTCAGCTCAGGAACAGCCTGCCAATTCGACTCATCAGAGAGTTCCCACCCATTTAGAGCTCTGGAGCGTTTTTGGAAAGGCCCGGTGGTTGTTGAATCCAGTGAAACTAATCTTGTGGAGGGCACTGCATGCAGCATCTCACTCGTCACTTTTTGTTGGCATGACTGTGAGCTGAATGCGAGCAACTGGAGAAATTGGATGACTGTTTGAACAAAATTAGGACGTCCGGATTTTGAATCTCCGATTTCTCCCACCACTAATTTCGCCACATCTCCCCCCCAAGTTTTCTTCCCCGAATAAAAATTGTAGCCTACAACAATGATTCTATTGCTCAGAATACATGTAGCTGATTCAATTACTCCAAACTCAAAAAAAAAAAAAAAAAATCTTTGCTGAAATCGGTTAGTTTTAGTGCTCAGAAATCCAGATCACACCACAGAAATTGCTTTTCTATAACTCTGCATGTCTCTTAACTACTATATATCCCCATTTATTTTACTCCCAAATTTTTTTCCCCCCCATTTCAATCTATACCGATCTATGATCGGGTAAATCAGCTTGTCCATAATATGCAGGACTGATTGCAGAGCTAACATGTACATGTGGCTCCACGACTGGATGCGTACATGTACATGTACAGTGTTTATTGGCAAACTGACAGTGGACAATATAGTTTTTGACAACCTTCATTTGTCACATTTGGCCCATGTCTCTCTGGCACAGACGCCAGCCACTGTCTATTAAGTGCACTGACAATGCAGCGATTCAATTCAATTGATGGACAGATTTGAAATGGCTGACTAATCTACACTGACCCTATTATTGGGTGGGCCTCTGGAATTGTCAAGCACTTTGCAATGTGGGCGCCAGGCTGAATGAAAATAGAAGTTGTATTTTTAGAAGCTGTACTTGTGCCAGGACACCGGTAGCTATAGTTGGACTGATTCTCCAGTTGGACAGATTGCGTGCACTGTTACAGTGTGAGGAGGAAGCGTAACACTTGTACAACGAACTTGTACAATGTAGTTAAATCCGGAACCATTTTTGTTATGGCATCAGTTTGTCATCAAAAAAGATTAAATATTCAAACTTGCTGAATTAAGCCCCCTCCCCCAGCTTCTTCAGCTAGATACATGTGTAAATTTATGCTTCAAACTCCACCTGCACAATCTTTGTGCCTTAAGCTTTCAAGGGGTGTCAAGTCCCATATAAAGTACAACAGTGTCTGGGCGAGACATTTTTCAATCCTGCAAAATCCTCCACTTGTGTTATGAAACCTATGGCATTCTTGTATGTACCGGTACATGTACATTTGTACCTACATGTACATGTACCTACATGTACATGTACCAAGTTTCAATTCGTATCAAGCCCCATGTAACGTATGAGTGGCTGGCCTGGACATTTCTCAATCCTACCCTCAGCTGTGTATGAAACCAATGGGATACTCTTTGTACCTACCAAGTTTCAATTCGTATCAAGCCCCATGTAATGTACGTGTATGAGTGGCTGGCCTGGACATTTCTCAATCCTACCCTCAGCTGTGTATGAAACCAATGGCATACTCTTTGTACCTACCAAGTTTCAAGTTGTATCAAGCCCCATGTAATGTATGAGTGGCTGGCCTGGACATTTCTCAATCCTACCCTCAGCTGTGTACGAAACCAATGGCATACTCTTTGTACCTACCAAGTTTCAAGTCGTATCAAGCCCCATGTAAAGTAACAGTGGCCGGGCTTGATATTTATCAACCCTGCAAAATCCCCCAAAACCTCCGAGCGGATTTTAAAGGATCTACAATGTAGGAAGGTGGGAGAGTGCAGCTTGGGTAGTTTATAACATTATTAACACACAGTTACTCAATCAGTCATTGACTCAGTCTGTGACTTAAGTCGGTCAGAGAACAATGGGGTCCAGCTGCAACAATGCACGTGTCAATTGTAAGAGAAAGCCATGTGCATCATGTTCTTCATGGCTGTGACACTAGGGGTACATCAAGTCATAATTTGGTGTGTCAAGCAAACTATGGGGTGATCACTTGTCCTCAGTACAGTACCGGTACGTGCATCACAATTCGTGAAAGGTGGGACAAAAATGTTGCCAAATAAGGTCAACAACTGTACATTTGGTGCGTCATCACTACCCTGACACAGGAGACACAGGTGAATCTAGACTCTACAAGTGGACGACCAACTGTCGGACAATGAAACACCATTCCCGTCGGTCACGGGGTGCGTCATACAATTAACAGGTGCGTAAGACATACCTTGAGATAGGATCCATGGTACTTGGTGATGAAGGCTGACTCGCACTGACTGAGCACCGTGATCTCCTGTTGAATATCTTCGATCTCATCCTCGGCTTCTTCTAAATCGATTATCTTGATGGCCACGATGCGCTTGGTCCGGTTGTCGATTCCTTTGAAGACCTCACCAAAGGAACCTTTACCGATGCGTTCCAACTTGGCAAAGAGCTGTTCGGGATCAGCCTTCATGTTCTACAAGAGAGAAAACAAAGTGTGTTTAATATATGTAGGAGTTCAATTGTATTATTCTGGTTTCTTAAATTTTGAATTACAAAGAAAATTAACAAAGAGGAGGATTCAATCTGTGACCTCTGAGAAACACGTGCTCTATAAATAAGCCTTCTTCCCCTTTATTGAACAAAAAACACCCCCAACAATTTGTCGATATCATAATTTAAGGGGTACTTGAAGTCAAAACCCATACATGTAAGGCTGAGTAAAAAATAAAACAGTTTCTGGTCCGGACTTGTTGTAAAAATGAAGAAGTTGGGGCTTTTTTTCTCCCCCATGATGACGGATTTTCCAAGATGGCGGATGAACTCATCCATTTTCTTGACTCTTTTGCTGATACAAATTATGTCCAAAGCAGCTGTATTTTATAACCCTTTCTACATACATGTAGTTACAATTTTGTTAGAAACACATAGAAAGACAAGTACCGGTATATTGACACTACATTTGGAAAATTTCAGTGAAAATGTGTGAATTGAAAAGAAAAAAAAGGCAGGAAACAAGGAGGCCAGCAGGGAAGAGGAACCAGTTAATGTTTTTTAAAAACTTGTTTTTAATCACACATTATCAAATAAACAACAAAAGACTACATGTGCGTAGCCGTAGGTATCCTATTTGAACATGTTGAACCTGCAACTGCTGGAACACGATTCCAGTATTCCAACTGACTTATCATGCCACGTGTATAATTTGTCAATACAGTTACCGGTATGTCCAAAACACGCTTCCAGAGATACATACTTAATTACATACATCTAGATCTTTTGTCAGCATGTGATGTTCCTATGTACATGTACACGTGTGTATGTATGTAGTTGTACAAGTAACTGTTGATGTTCTACACCATATCTCTCGACAGGAGGCACATTCAGACCTTGCTAAAATATAATTGTGTTTTGGGGGACAAATCAGGAGTCATTAACCAAAACTGCAACGCAGCGAAGAATCATGCCCCTACTAAAAGAACACAATATTTTCTTTTTGAGAGAGAGAGAGACAAACAGGCATATGATTACTTAACTCTCCTCAATTTTCAATTTACAAGTAGGTCATGTTTACATATATATACATCTGCACATAGTTGGACAGCCCATTTTCGAATCCAGGCCAAGACGATGGAGATGCCCTGTTCCCAACTGGAAAAGTCAGTTTACACTCAGCGTTCACATTCACGAGTACCCGAAGGTCAAAAGGTCATCGGTTTAATAGCCCTCAATTACTCTCCCTCCACACCCACTTCCCCCCTCTAACTTAGCTCCCATCTTGCAAGACGTAGATCAGTAGATCACCGCCCGACAAAATTACCGGGTATTGAACGATCATCCCGTGGGACCAACATCTTATATTGTGACAAGAGAGCCCAGATTGTAGAACCAAATTTGGCCACAATTTGCCACCTTGCAAGCCCAGTTTCCTATCGGGGGATTTGTGAAATTGGTCAACTGTAAAGACACTCCTCCCCGGGCCGAAGGGAGTGGGAGTGACCAGACAGACCGATGACCCTTGGGCTTAAAGGGGCTTGCCACTTTTCTTTTGATTCCAGTCGAATCATCTTGAGTTTTTCATCAAGCCAAGTAACAAGATGGAGAGTTAAATGCTTTACTTCTGACCTTGTAACAAGGAAAGAAATTTGTATTCGACAGATTTGACTTGAGACTGTAGGACTTGTGATGACCTGTTAAATTGACTGGCGCGGGGGTTTGAACCTGCGACCTCTAGACAACCGATCCGGTGCTCTACCAACTGAGCTATCCAGCCCTTTGTTGGCTGTTCCCCAATTAGTCCATTGCTCAAGGGGCGTTAGTCAGAAGCCATGAACCAGAATATGCCATACAGCCAGGTTATCACGCCCAAATCACGATTCAGACCTTTCTTTTGTAACTTGCGATATCATTGAACAACAGCATGAACAATGATGAATACATTCATATGTTCAGAATGTTTATAAAAAAAGTACAGAAAATCTGAGGTCACCGAAATAGGAAATAAATGCTCAGTGAGGATGTGTACCAAGGAATTCCCCGAGGTGGCTTAATGTGGAACAGTAATGTTGTTAGTGTGACTCACACAACACGGCTATTTGTAGGAACGTAACAATTACAGATTTCAAAGTCGAAGTTTACTCTGCTTCAAAAATGTTACTCAGAATACAGTTTCCAACATGCAGTGCAACAGCCTGTTTGAGCAATTCTTTGCCCTCGGCTGGGCCTTTAACGAGAAGACGCTGTAACAAGCCGCTCGCTTCCTTCGCAGACAGACCTGTCATCTTCCTCATTTCATTGGCAGCCAACACCGCAGCTCTTATTAACAAGAATAAATTCCGGGTAATCTTGACAAAATAATCAGCTCCATTGGACCGGCTTGATTATATTCTCCAGAGGGAAAAGCTGGCTGGAACGATTTGGGTTGCGAACCTCAGTCTCCACTCCAGAGTAGACCAACTCTTAGTTCCCATTAACTTCTCCTCTCCTCCCCCCGAAAAAGCCCCATCACATCCTCAGCTGTATGTACCTACAGCAGACACTGTTTAAACAATGTTTGCCTTGCCTTTGAAACGCAAGTCCTGATTGGAAGGGGGGGGGGAGGGGGTGGAGAAATGGGCCAATCGGGCAGCTTCCTGACTTCTTCGGCACAGGAATGCTTGATTGGGCTCGCTTCCTCCAGTAAGGTGCCTGGATGGTCTGGGCTGGGCCCACAACTAGCAGTTTTGATTGATTTATGGTCGACAGTCAAACGCTGTACAGATTAGCACACAAGCGCTGCTTATCTTGGGCTAAACCGCTGACAGGTTTCCAAAGTGGATTGTACAATGTACATTTGTATGTATACACTTGACAAAAAAAACTAAATGAAAGCAAATAAAACTTGTCGCGGAAGGGGGGGGGGTACGTGTCCCCCAGTGGATGTTCATGCCCTGTCGTCCCCAATCCCCCATGACCCCTATTTGAGATCTTGAATTGAAAAACTGTATTGTTGATATTTGCACATTTGCCTTCAGTGCCCTCTTGAACAATTGATCCCCCCTCTACCGGTACCTTGGCACCCCCTCCCCCCATGTTTGACCTTATGCCGCTGGGAGTTATAAAGGAAATCAGTCTCAACGATTGTGGTCTGGTTGCAAACAGGGCTGGTTAGTAACACTTGAACAGCAAAGGGCAAATCAATCAGCATGATCAGGGCCCAAGTTGGAATTATGACCCAATTGTCCATTGCATGTACGGGAAGCCATCCAAGGAGCACACAGCCACGTCAAGCCACGATGAGTAAAGGGGTGTTTTTCTCATATTTGAACAAAAGTTGGGCGATGGCATTAGCCCTTTTGTCAACCCCCCCCCCCCTCCCCCCTTTCCTTGCCACCGCAGTCGGTAAACTGGGTCTAATAAGAGGAAGAAATTCAATTGTGTGTCCTTGACGCTGAATGACTGATTTCCCTACAGGATCCTTTAATGTCTGGATCAAACGCAGCTGCATCCATGCGATAAACCTGACCTACAGCGTATGTTCATTAGGGCTGTGTTTATCCAAAGAATTCAGTATTTGGATATTCAGATTTCCATGCGATCGAATATTTGACTATCCAAACAAGTGAGATTAACTGCAGTAATTTACAAGTACTTGTTAAAATCATTAAAATAGGCTCTTTTTTTCTTTCTAATTAACGGTACACATGTAGAAGCCAGCTATTATTTAACCCTATCAGTCCTGGATTCTCCAATTTTAATATACGATTTTTCACACCCTAAGGAGCTACCGGTAGGGTTGAAAAAAGCTTTTGGAAAATAAACAAAGAGAAAAATATCTGTAAAACTGCAGTCGCACAAAGTTAGCAATTTCTTTTTTTTTTCACTTTTTGCGTTACTTTGTAATCAAATAAAAAAAAAAAATACAGCATTTGAATTTATAAATAACGAATTTCAAGAAATTTTGATCTTCCAATACTGCATGCGGTTACTGTGATGACTGATGTTTCCATAGGACTCACAGAGTCACACCGAACACTCACTCTCCGCAATTTTCTAAGAAACCAAAAAAATACATATTTTTATGTCGGAGGTTGGCATGCATCCGTACCTGACAACCCTCTCGGATTTCCTCCAGAGAGTGAACTTTCTCCGGCCCGTCACAGATCCTCTCCAACCCTCTAAGTAGGCTGTTCCAGGAATCTAAATGGCTGCGAAGTCCCTCGATGAAAGAGCTACGCAATCCCGGCCCGCTGACCACAATCTTCTGCCACATATCCATCTTGACAAGGAGGCAGTTTCAAAAGACAACTTCTTATAAATTGCTGGGGAAGTTCAGCTGAGTATTACGCGGAGTCCAGATAAGACCCTTTTGTGGAAAAGAGTCTAGTCAGTTTTTTTTTTCAGAGTCCAAGACAAAAGCTCGGAAGGGGTGGCCAAGTTTTGTTCAGAGGAGAAGAAATGTCCGGCTGGTTTACAGCTAATCTCGGGCAGAGGATGATGGGCTTGGCTGCGGAAACTCGAGGATCCGACGTAGGAAGTGGTGGACCGACAAAACTGATCATCAGACAAGACTGCTGAATTCTGGAAGCTCACTGTCTTGGCAACATCTGCCCAGGGTTTGGTCTTAAAGAAATGGATGACAACACAGAATAAAAAAAAGGAGGAGGGAAAAAAGAGCTGAGGTTTTGTCGGAACGGAAATGATGACAGGCTTTTGTGCTGCAGCACAGGAAGGCGGTAAAAGTCCCTGTTGTTCTTCGTTCTGTGCACTAGAGTTCATGACACTCGACAGCAGACATACCTCGTTTGCTGCGGTGTCTCATCGGAGTTACAGAACAATGGTCTTGGCTGCAGATGCTTTCAGGCAGTTTTTTTTTTTGGGACAAAGAAATCTAGGGCAGCAAAAAGTTGAGCAACAGAATCCAAAAAGGGGACTTAAGCTGTCTTCTTTAAATACAAACGATGCAAGTAAACTCAATATCAATTTTACTTCGCTGTAGATTCCTCTGCGAAGAGGACAATCAATGCACCTGTGGCTCTGGACCGCTGAAATTTGTTTCAAGCAAAAGGAAGTTGGCCGAGAAGGCAGCAACAGAATATGACATTTACTCTTGGCCTCGGTTCAAATCTGTTCCTCCGCAAGATTTTGGAAGCCAGCCCAAGTCAACACCTAGACGGCAGTTATGACGTTCAAATGCTGACTGAAGTGTGCCCAGTGCCTTGCTGGTCTCGGAATCTGAAGCAATAAGCAGCACTCGGCGGCAAGTAGGTTTCTCTCTCACACTCTCTCCCTCTATTCCTCTGCCCCTTCTCGGTTATGAGGCTGGGAGAAGGGACAGGAAGCACTAAATAACAAACTCATTTTAACCGGGGCCTAACTGAGCTTAAGGGGGGAAGCGGTGACTCGCTAGCCGGGCTCGATGGGCGGGGCTTTTCCTCTTGCAATTTTTTCCCCATCAGCAGCGTAAGCTCAGTGCACAGGGCTGCTGTATTAACACACACACACACATGTATACACAGTGCTTTGCGTACGGATCATTCAAGGCGTTCCCTGCACCAACTGCTATCTGTCTCACGTTGAATGATCTTCAGCGACAGGACAATGGTGATTAGCCTGATGGCAATAGGTAAGATTTCTTGATCAGCCCTTTGGATTTCGGGTTCGGAGTGACACAACGAGTTGATCAGACCAGACTGTGACTGACTGAAGCAAGTGTCTTGGGAGTGCATGCCTTAATTCAATTCCAGTTGTTTGAACGGTCACGTGCATTCGTGCATGCAATTATTAGCTAGACAAGTGTATTTAAATTTGGTCAAACGTCCATACGTGCGCATACTGGTACTGTACACGGTTTACTAAATACCGGTACATGTAGGTTTTTGCAAGTACCGTACTCTTGTGCTGTGTATCAAGTTTTTCAGATTAATCAAAATTCCACAAGTCATGTAGCCCCCTTCTGTAGCAATAGCATGATTCAGTATCTGAACTTCGCCCTCAGATCTCACAAGAGCAATGCCAACTCATTCCACAAAATTTATTTTTGGGACTGCAGTTTGGAAACGGTACAAAACAAAAAAAGGGCACACGTGAACATGCTAACCTGCTAGTCGTGGGACTAAAATCCGGATTTTTTAACATTCGGTTTGAATTCTACTGTTTGGTTTCAATTTTGGAAATCAGATAAAAATTGGAAACCAACCTTAACAAGAATACGCCTTCCATTTTTGTGACACAGGCAAAAGACAACAACCGGAACATTCCCCAATTTGCTCCATGGTCTCTGGTTGTAACTGCATTCACTTGCTAGTGGTCTTCTTGGTATATACAAATGTATGAATAGCCTGCCCATTCGATTTATCAGAGGGTTCCCATCCGATTTTGTTCAACATTACAGCTCTGGAGTGTTTTTGTAAAGGCCCA